>LR738715.1:105897222-105934279 GCA_902687465.1 Secale cereale | reverse complement strand
CGCGGTCAGGAGGGGGGCCGCGCCACCAGGGCGCCTGGAGCCCTGGTGGCCCCCCTCCGGCTGTACTTCGGGTGCCGGGAAGCTTCTGGAATGCTGATTTTTTATATAATTTTTCCGGGATTTTTCTGGCAGTTTACGTAATGGGAAAACCTGAAATACAAAAACAGCCGAAAACAGAAACTAGCACTGGGGTGCACTGAGTTAATAGGTTAGTCCAAATATGATCAAAAGTGTATGGAAGTGTATAAATATCATAGCAATATCACCCAAAAGAGGCATGGAGCAAGCAGAAATTATAGATACGTTTTGGACGTATCAGTAATCGAGTTAGTTTTGTTAGGGTTTGATCCCTAGTAACCACTATGTTCTGAGATTGATGTTGCTATGACTTTGCTATGCTTAATGCTTGTCACTAGGGCCCGAGTGCCATGATTTCAGATCTGAACCTATTATGTTTTCATGAATATATGTGTGTTCTTGATCCTATCTTGCAAGTCTATAGTCACCTACTATGTGTTATGATCCGGCAACCCCGAAGTGACAATAATCGGGACCACTCCCGGTGATGACCATAGTTTGAGGAGTTCATGTATTCACTATGTGTTAATGCTTTGGTCCGGTACTCAATTAAAGGAGGCCTTAATATCCCTTAGTTTCCAATAGGACCCCGCTGCCACGGGAGGGTAGGACAAAAGATGTCATGCAAGTTCTTTTCCATAAGCACGTATGACTATATTCGGAATACATGCCTACATTGCATTGATGAACTAGAGCTAGTTCTATGTCACCCTAGGTTATAACTTCTACATGATGAATTGCATCCGACGTAATTTCCCATCACCAATCCAATGCCTACGAGCTTTACCTATATTGCTTGTTGCTTATTTACTTTTCCATTGCTACTATCACAAAAAACTACAAAAACATTATCTTTACTTTTATTGCTGCTACCGCCACTGTCATATTACTTTGCTACTAAATTATCTTGCTGCAGATACTAAGTTTCCAGGTGTGGTTGAATTGACAACTCAGCTGCTAATACTTAATAGTATTCTTTGGCTCCCCTTGTGTCGAATCAACAAATTTGGTTTTAATACTTTACCCTCGAAAACTGTTGCGATCCCCTACACTTGTGGGTTATCAAGACTATTTTCTGGCGCCGTTGCCGGGGAGCATAGCTCTATTCTTTAAGTCACTTGGGATTTATATCTTTTTATCACTATGAAGAATTTGAAGGACTCAAAAACCAAGATCTTACCCTCAACTACGAGGGGAGGTAAGGAACTGCCATCTAGCTCTGCACTTGATTCTCCTTCTGTTATGAGTAAACTTGCGACACTTACTCCTGCTATTGAATCTGATATGTCGTATGTTCTTGATGATGCTACTTCTGCTATGTAGGATGAAACTATCTCTATGCCTGATACGGTACCACTAGGTGAATTTCTAGATGAACAAATTGCTAAGGTTAGGGTGAGTGCAAATGTTGATGATATTTATGAAAGTAATGATGAAACTACTCCCAATAGATATGAATTGCCTGTTTTGCCTGAGGGTTATGTTAGGGATGAAGAAACTGCTAGAGACTTTCATGCTTGCAATGATAGATATGATCTCAAGAAGGTATTAGCTAAGTTGAAAGAAAAGTCCTTGAATGCTAGAATGAAACATGACCCTGCTTTTGCTACTTCACCTATATGTGTCACTGATAAGGATTATGAATTCTCTGTTGATCCTGAGTTAATTACTTTGGTTGAATCTGATCCTTTCCATGGCTATGAGTCTGAAACTATTGTGGCACATCTTACCAAGTTGAATGATATAGCCACCATGTTTACCAATGATGAAAAGATTCGTTACTATTATATCCTTAAGCTATTTCCGTTCTCATTAAAGGGTGATGCTAAGACTTGGTTTAATTCTCTTGATCCTGGTTGTGTGCGTAGTCCCCAGGATATGATGTATTACTTTTCTGCTAAATATTGTCCCACTCATAAGAAACAAGCTGCCTTACGGGAAATATATAACTTTGCTCAAACTGAAGAAGAGAGTCTCCACAAGCTTGGGAGGCTTCTCCAGTTACTTAATGCTTTGCCTGATCATCCTCTTGAGATGCATGATATACTTGATGTCCTTTATAATGGACTAACCGATGCTTCCAGTGACCACCTGGATAGTTGTGTTGGTTGTGTTTTCAGGGAAAGAACAGTGAAACAAGCTGAATTACTATTGAATAATATGCTAGCCGATGAAAATAATTGGACACTTCCTGAACCTGCCCCTAAGCCAACTCCGAAGAAAAGAGGTGTTCTATTTCTCAGTCCTGAAGATATGTAAGACGCAAAGAAATCTATGAAAGAAAAAGGTATTAAAGCTGAAGATGTCAAGAATTTACCACCTATTGAAGAAATACATGGTCTTGATAACCCGACACAGGTAGTAAATGTAAATTCTCTTTATAGATTTGATGAAGGTGATATTCCTTGTTATAAGTCTGCTAGCCAATGCTTAGATGAGTTTGATAATTTTATTGTGAAACAAGAAAACTTCAATGCTTATGTTGGTAGACAATAACAACACAATGCTTATATGATTGATCGCTTGAGTGATTATCTGTCCAGTGCTAAAGATGAACTGAAACTTATTAGTATACATGCTTCCATGGTCACCACTCAAGTAGAACAAGTACTTAAGGCTCAGAATGATTTTCTTAATGAATTAAATAGTAAGAATAATGATAATGCCATTAGAGTTGTGACTAGAGGTGGTAGAATGACTCAGGAACCTCTGTATCCTGAAGGCCACCCTAAGAGAATTGAGCAAGATTCTCAGAGAGCTAATTTAGAGGCACCTAGTTCTTGTAAGAAGAAGAAAAAGAAAAATGGTAGGATTTTGCATGCTTCTAGTGAACCTGTAGCTCACCCACCTGAGAATCCCAATGATATATCTGTTTCTGATGCTGAGACATAATCTGGTAATGAACATGAACCTAGTGATAATATTAATGATGATGTTCATAATGATGCTCAACCTAGCAATGATAATGATGTAGAGATTGAACCTGTTGTTGATCTTGATAACCCACAATCAAAAAATCAATGTTACGATAAGAGAGACATTGTTGCTAGGAAGCATGGT
The DNA here is from genome assembly GCA_902687465.1 of Secale cereale. Classification (NCBI taxonomy): domain Eukaryota; kingdom Viridiplantae; phylum Streptophyta; class Magnoliopsida; order Poales; family Poaceae; genus Secale; species Secale cereale. The sequence continues at coordinate 105,931,141 of LR738715.1, read as the reverse complement.
AGGGAAAGAGAACGCTGGGTGCAGAAACCCATGCCTTTTCCTCCGAAACCATTCAAGAAAAAGGATGATGAGGATTTTGAGCGCTTCGCTGAAATGATTAGACCTATCTTTTTGCGTATGCGTTTGACTGATGTGCTTAAAACAAATCCTTATGCCAAATATATGAAAGATATTATTACCAACAAAAGAAAGATACCTGAAGTAGAAATCTCCACCATGCTTGCCAATTACACTTTTCAGGGTGGAATGCCTAAGAAATTAGGAGATCCAGGAGTACCTACTATACCTTGCTCCATTAAGAGAAACTATGTGAAAACTGCTTCGTGTGATCTCGGAGCCGGTGTTAGTGTTATGCCTCTCTCTTTATACCGTAGACTTGACTTGAGTAAGTTGACACCTACTGAAATATCTTTGCAAATGGCCGATAAATCAACTGCTATACATGTCGGTATTTGTGAGGATGTGCCTGTTGTGGATGCAAATGTTACTATTCTAACGGACTTTGTTATACTTGATATTCCCGAGGATGATAGTATGTCTATTATTCTTGGAAGACCTTTTTTGAATACTGCAGGGGCTATTATTGATTGCAACAAAGGCAATGTCACTTTTCATGTCAATGGTAATGAGCATACGGTACACTTTCCAAGGAAACAACCTCAGGTTCATAGTATCAATTATATTGGAAAAACTTCGACTATTACTATTGGAGGTTTTGAGTTTCCTATCCCTACTATCAAGAAGGCATATGACATACTTATTGTTGGGGACATACATATCCCCATTGAGGTAACATAGTGTTATTCGAAATTCTCCGGTTTCATGTTACTCGGAAAGAGTTTATTAACAAGACCTGGTCAACCTTGTTAATGGATTCCTTTTGATGAACATGGGATAGGTGAATCTAGATGGCACAAATCTTCTGTACCCTCCTTTTACTTTCTGTTAACTAGGTTAAATAAAATAAAAATGGCATTATCTGTTTGTTTCTAGACTTTTCCGTGCAATAAAAAATATCCCGAAAATAAAAGTTCTCCAAATGCCATGAAAATGAAATATGATTTTTTTAGAATATTTAAGAAAATATGGCACTAAACACACAGCGAGGGGAGCCAGCACGTGGCCTCGAGGGCACAGAGCGCGCCCCCTGCCTCGAGGGCCCCACGTGGCCCCCCTCCACTTATCCTTTCACCCATGCTCTTCTTCTTCCTCCTAAAAAAATCCCCAACCAGCTCAAACCCGAGTTCTAGCTTGTTTTGCTGCCATTTTTTATTTCCTTTCTCAAAGCACCATTCACCAAACTATTTGGGGAGATTGTTCCTTGGTATGTGACTCCTCCATTGGTCCAATTTTTTTTTCTAGTGCTTTATTTCTTGCAAATTTGTGCTGCTGTGGTGACCTTGTTCTTGAGCTTGCATCTCAAATTTTCTTGGTCCCAAGTAGTTCTAATGCATGATATAGCCTCTAGGCACTTATAGGAGTTGTTGCTATCAATCTTATTGAGTTTGGTTAACTTTTATTGTGAGTTACTAAAAATTTCAGAAAAATGTCTAGGAAAGACTTCCAAGGTGGTCCTTCAAGGAAGCAAGAACCGAGGCTCGCGTTCCATGAGCCGGACGAGGAACCACCAAGGGATGCTGATGTACGGCCTTGTGAATGGCCGTCAGATGAATTTATGAGTCAAGCGGGCATCAAGGATGAATTTTACGCATATGTCCGTAACGCCGACCTCGAGGACTTCATGCAAGATAAGTGCCTCCAATACCGTGGCTTAACTGATAGTTTTGTGAGAAGGTTTAAATTTTCATCCTCGCGTAATTCTCACACTGTCCTGTTTGACCTCTATGATAAATCTTATACCATGGACTTAGAGGATTTTAATGTAGCCTGCAAGCTCCCACAGTGGGGCAGTATGAGTGATCCTTGTAAATCTGAATTTAGAGAATTCCTTGCTAGTATTACAGTGGGAGAATCTAGGGACATCACACAAGCCACCACGGGGAGCATACATTTTCCTGCTATTCATTACTTTGCTCTTTTTATCGGTAGATGCATTAATGGTAAAGATGAAGCCTGTCACATGTGTGTCACTGATCTTAGCATTCTCAGGAGTGCTGGACTAGGTGATAGGCAATATAACTTAGGAGCAATTGTTGCACGTAGACTACACCATAACGGTTTGTATGGAGATTTATTTGGTGGGATCTATGCTACTCGCATAGCCCGCTATCTTGGTGTGTCTGTGCATCCTTATGATGAACCTTTACCTGCTGCTTATTTAGACTGTAATGCTATGGCTAGTCACCGGTTATAGAGTGGGATAATCAAACTCTCAAATATCGACTAAACTTTAACCGGCAGCATGCCATTCCTATTGTCCTTCCTGCCCCTACTTTGTTTAACTTTCAGGAAAAAGGAAGACACACTATAACTATGGAGGAGGCAAATGCCTATTATAACATGACGGAGGCAAACAGCCTTCGAGTTGCAGCACAGCAGGCAGCATTTGATGCATCTCAGTACGACCCCAACTACAACTTTGGATATCCGTCAGGCCAGTACTGGCCATAGACCAAATTAGGCCAAAAGCCTAAGCTTGGGGGAGTACGTGTTTCTCACCGACTTACATTCATGTTCACACTTATTCTAGTTGTCGGTGCTCACACTCTTTCACTGTACCATCCATGCTTAGTTTAAATTTCTTTTTCTTAGTCTTTTTCTTGTGTCCTAGAAAAACCCAGAAAAACAAAAAATTATTAGTTGTAGCTTCTAGCTAGTTTACTTTCTTTGCATGTAGTAGTAACTAAAAAAATGAAAACCCGAAAAGATTTCCCGTTCTTCTTTTGCCTGTTGGGAGCTTTCCCGTGTAAATAGTTTGTTTTCTTTTCTTTAGGGGGTTAAGAGTAGAAGACCATGATTGAAAATGCTTAGTGGCTCTCATATGCTTTGTTGTTGATTTAACCTTGAACCATATTACCTTGTCTTCTCTCTTGTATTAAATGCCCGCAGATTCCAGCTTAGTCCAATGCACGTGCACTATTATTATTGTCCACACCATTCGGTCGTGCGAGTGAGAGGCAATAAGGATGATATATGATGAACTAATTGAGATGAGAAAAGCTGGTATGAACTCGACCTCTCTTGTTTTTGTAAATATGATAGCTCATCGTTCTTGATTCAGCTTGTTATGAATGAAACATGTTTGCAATGGCAATTAGAGATCATAGCTGCTTATGCCATGCTTAATTAGCTGAGAGTTTATAATGGTCTATCTTGCGTGCCAACATGATATTAAAATGGTTGTGATGTGGTATGATGGGTGGTATCCTCCTCTGAACGATTTAAGTGACTTGACTTGGCACATGTTCACGCATGTAGTTGAAACAAATCAACATAGCCTTCACGATATTTATGTTCATGGTGATTTATATCCTACTCATGCTTGCATTCATTGTTGATTAATTTTAATGCATGTTCATGACCGTTGTTGCTCTCTAGCTGGTCGCTTCCCAGTCTCTTTCTAGCCTTCACTTGTACTAAGTGGGAATATTGCTTGTGCATCCACTTCCATAAACCCCAAAGTTATTCCACATGAGTCCACTATACCTTCCGATATGCGGTATTTACCTACCGTTCCAAGTAAATTTGTATGTGCCAAACTCTAAACCTTCAAATGAAATTTTGTTTTGTATGCTCGAACAGCTCATGTATCAACTAGGGATGTCTATATCTTCCATGCTAGGTGGGTTATTCTCACGATGAGTGGACTCCGCTCATCATTCATGAGAAAATGGCTGGTAATCGGGATGCCCAGTTCCATGCTCAAAATCATAATAATTAAACAAAACTCCCCAAGGGCTGTTGCTTGTTTGGACGGTAACCCGTGGATTCGGCTGGCCGTGGAGTGTGCTTGTTGGTGGTTGGGGGAGTATAAACTTTACCATGCTGTTTGGGAACCGCCTATAATGTGCGTAGCATGGGAGATATCGAGATTCTTGGTTGTTATGTTGACAATGAAAGTATACCGCTCAAAATGTTATTCAATCTCTATTTAAAAATTGAGCTCTGGCACCTCTACAAATCCCTGCTTCCCTCTGCGAAGGGCCTATCTATTTAATTTTATTCATAGTCATCATCCTCTTACCAAAGAGCACCAGTAGGAGAGTACCTCTGTCGTTGCATGTATTACTATTAATTTGCATTGAGTATGATCATGACTAGATCTCTTTTACCATGAATTACAATGTCTAGTCAGTCCTTCATCTTTAAAGGTGCTCTGCATTTATGTTTTGCAGTCTCAGAAAGGGCTAGTGAGATACCATCTTGTTATATCATATCATGATTGTTTTGAGAAGTGTTGTCATCCAAGGTTTATTATTATTGCTCGCTAGTTGATTATGCCATTGATGTGAGTAGTCTTGAGACCTGAAAGTTATTGTGAATGTGGTTAGTTCATGATCTTGTTGAAAACCTGAATGCTAGCTTACATATTTACAACAACAAGAGCAAACAGAGTTTGTCAAAGTTTTTCTTTATCACTTTCAGTTTGTCAACTGAATTTCTTGAGGACAAGCAAAGGTTTAAGCTTGGGGGAGTTGATACGTCTCCAACGTATCTACTTTGCCAAACACTTTTGCCCTTGTTTTGGACTCTAACTTGCATGATTTGAATGGAACTAACCCGGACGGACGCTGTTTTCAGCAGAATAGCCATGGTGTTGCTCTTGTGCAGAAATTAAAGTTCTCGGAATCGCCTGAAAATCAACGGAGAATTATTTCAGAAACTATAAAAAATATCTGCAAGAAGGCCCACACCGGGGGGCCCACGGGCTGTCCTCGAGGGTGGGGGCGCGCCCCCCTTCCCAGGGCGCGCCCCCTGCCTCGAGGGCCCCCCGATGCCCCACCGACGTATCCCCAGGTCCTATATATTCCGTTTCGTGGAGAAAAAAATCAAGGAGAAAGAATTATCGCATTTCACGAGACGGAGCAGCCACCAAGCCCTAATCTCTCTCAGGAGGGCTGATCTGGAGTCCGTTCGGGGCTCCGGAGAGTGGAGATCGTCGCCATCATCTTCATCAACCTTCCTCCATCACCAATTCCATGATGCTCACCGCCGTGTGTGAGTAATTCCATCGTAGGCTTGCTGGACGCTGATGGGTTGGATGGGATCTATCATGTAATCGAGTTAGTTTTGTTAGGGTTTGATCACTAGTATCCACTATGTTCTGAGATTGATGTTGCGATGACTTTGCTATGCTTAATGCTTGTCACTAGGGCCCGAGTGCCATGATTTCAGATCTGAACCTATTATGTTTTCATGAATATATGTGTGTTCTTAATCCTATCTTGCAAGTCTATAGTCACCTACTATGTGTTATGATCCAGCAACCCCGAAGTGACAATAATCGGGACCACTCCCGGTGATGACCATAGTTTGAGGAGTTCATGTATTCACTATGTGTTAATGCTTTGGTCCGGTACTCTAATAAAAGGAGGCCTTAATATCCCTTAGTTTCTAATAGGACCCCACTTCCACGGGAGGGTAGGACAAAAGATGTCATGCAAGTTCTTTTCCATAAGCACGTATGACTCTATTCGGAATACATGCCTACATTGCATTGATGAACTGGAGCTAGTTCTGTGTCACCCTAGGTTATAACTTCTACATGATGAATTGCATCCGACGTAATTTCCCATCACCGATCCAATGCCTACGAGCTTTACCTATATTGCCTGTTGCTTATTTACTTTTCCGTTGCTACTATCACAAAAAACTACAAAAACATTATCTTTACTTTTATTGCTGCTACCGCCACTATCATATTAGTTTGCTACTAAATTATCTTGCTACAGATACTAAGTTTCCAGGTGTGGTTAATTGACAACTCAGCTGCTAATACTTAAGAGTATTCTTTGGCTCCCCTTGTGTCAAATCAACAAATTTGGGTTTAATACTTTACCCTCGAAAACTGTTGCGATCCCCTACACTTGTGGGTTATCAAACCCCACATCTGGCCTGCCTCCACCCTCTTGTTCGGCATGGAAAACCGCCTTGAATGTTGATGAAATCATCGATCTTGATTTGGAGGATGATACTGAAGAGCGACCTTCTCTGACAATAGCTAATGCATCTAAAGGGATATGAATTTTGTTCCAAGAATTTCAGATAGATATAAGAAGTATGTTATTCCTTTGAGTGCATACTATTCTTCAACTTCTGAGGCAAGTGCTCCTAGCATGGATAGGTTTAGTAATGAACTACAATAGCTCTTGGTTGGTGAAGTCATGCTCGTGGTGCAATTTGTCCCTCTTTCCATTTGCAAAGATATGCAAATTTGATGAAGCTTTTGTTGCAGGACATATGTCAAACCCTGTTGTTCTTCATCTAAACCTAGTGAAATTCAAAAAGTTACATGTTTTGTATAGTTCTTGGACTTGTACTATCATAAAGTGATCCCTGTACAGCTAAAAATTGCTCTCTGTACAGGATAAATCACAACCAACAAAGGAGAAAAAACTAGATGCCCTTGCAAAGTGTGGCCTACACCAAGTAGCCATCAAGTTTCCAGCCCATCCCTTCTTCCCCCCACTAAACTAGGCCATAAAACCTAGCCCACTGCATGGTCAGACAAGCCTTAGCATGAAAGAGGAGCCACAGCAAGCAATCAAATGCTCTGTTGCTCCTTGGTCAAGCTAGTTGGCTGGATGAGGAGCGGGAGCCAACGGTTTTAGGAAGCCTAAGAGCTTCCGATCAGGGCCTTAGAAAGCAATTCTACACATTTCAATTCCAATTGAATGTTGATTCAAGACAGCAAGATGAAACACATTAATGCTATTTTGTACCAAAAAGTGCACCTTCGGTTAAGACAGTTTATGTGTGACGTATATCAGACTTTGTTGGAAAAGGCAGTGTCTAGGAAGTGCTTAGGCACGCTTAGGCGCTGGGCGATGGACAAACAAGAAATAAATTGTCTACCTAATCGAGAAATCTTGCCATATTGAAATGATATGCCAAACATGACATATCCAAATGGTAGTAGCTCATGGTTAAATTATTAATTTGATCTAAACTAATATCAATACACATATAATACCACAAATACATCATAATAGTAAAAACTATATTACCGCCTAGGACACTCCTAGGAAGCTTAAGCACAACCTAGGCACTAGGCGAAGGCCAACCACCTCACTTGCGCCTACTGCTTCTTCCAACCTATCAGGTGGTCTATTGATACTAATTTTTCTCCCGTTGCACCACACAGGCATATGTTCTAGTTTTATTGAGGCAACAAAAGACATAATTGTTCACAACACTCGGCCTCGCCAAAGTTGCTGAGCCAGAAGAAGAAATTAAAGCCCCATAGCATTGCCACAACAGTCGGGGTAGTTCAATCGAATGTATGCAGAAAGAAATAATGCATCAGGCTAATTATTACAGGCACAAAGCATCAACTAGAGTGAGATCTCAGGGTGAAGCTCAATGGCAAGTCCTTCTCGCTTGCATCCCTCATCTTCACTAGGTGATCCGCATGAGTTCTCCTCTTTAACGATTCGTTCATTGCAAGTGAATATGAAGTAGCACCGACTGATTTCCCAAGCATAGAATCTTCCACTGATGGATCATAACACCCACCTTGCCAAGAATGGTCTGGGTAATGATCCAAACTTCGCTCTGAAAGCACAGATCATTACACATCGTCCATCAGCTCCAGATCACAACAATCATGCTATATTGATCATCAATTTCTTATTATCCACACCCCACTTGGCATCAAGTTCAGACATGTTGCAAGGGAAATGAAATTCAAAGATTTCAACAATAATAGACCAAACTTCTTTCACGTCAAGACATTCAATGAAAAGGTGAAAAACAGACTCATTTTCACTTAAAAAAGCAGGTCACATAATCAATTACTTCTCTTTTGCTCAGGTTGTCTCGACTCAAAAAACTTTATTATGAAAGGCCAACCAAACGAATACTAGGTACTTCCGAGGGACAAGAATTTCTTAGAAGTTTTTCCACATTTGGGTACACACCCGGCCCTAGTTGATCATATTATAGAAGGATATAATAGAGTATAAACCAGAAGGTTCTAATATGTAGACATGTTGATCATCATATTCATTAGGAATATAGTTAAGAAAAACAGATTGTAATTCCCGCCATTTAACTAAAAACCCAATTTCCACACGACTCTTGAAGGTTAGTTTAAGTGTTTGTCCATCCCAAACTTGGGCTACGCAACAGTCTTGTTGGTGGCAATTCCCAAAAACACCCTAAAATTGGGTTTTCAGTGTTATATCTCCAGCCCACATATCATGGCAAAAACTAAGATGAGCTCCATTCCCCAAAATCCACCTATAAAAAGCCTGACCTAGATAAGGTCTAAGTGATCCCTTTAATGGGGAGCCCATATTAGTTTTCGACCACAACAAGTTAGGTCTACTGGTGATATAATTATAACTCAACAAGGTAACCCAATTTTTATCACCAGCCATAAAAAATCAGACCAAGATGCCAGAAGGGCTAGATTAAAATCTCTGATATTAGGAACTCTCAAGCCATCAAAAGCATTTTTCTTGGGATAAAAATCCCCAAATGGCAAGGCGGTACTTGTGGGTATCTCCCAAATCCCCCCACGCCCCAAAGAAAAGTGAACCATTTGAGAGGTGATGGCCTTAATAGCCCATTTAGGAAATTTAATGATGGGGATAATATACACCGGGATACTTGCAATACAAGTCAAAACCAATTTAGCTTCATAGCTAAGCAATATGCCTCTCCACGCACATATCATCTTGATGATTTTATCAATAATGGGATGGATGTCTTCCCTCCTAAAGTTCAAGTAGTGCAAAGGGACCCCCAAGTATTTTAGAGGGAAATCCCCGATTTTAAAACAATTTTTTGGGATACAACTTAGAAGAAGCATCATCAAGATTAATTGTTAAAGGGTCACATTTGACATAATTAATTTTCATCCTAGATAACTTGTCAAAGCATGGAGTAACCACTTCAAATTTTTAGCATAGGTAGGGTCATGGTCAAGGAAAAGTATTGTATCATTAGCATATTGTAGAGTGACTAGACTACCAAGTACCATATAGGGAATAATCCACAAATAATGTTTGTTATGATATCTTTAGCTAGAATCCTAAAAAAGGCATCAGCCACAAGGTTGAAAAGCATTGGGGAGAGTGGATCACCATGTTTCACCCCCCCCCCCCCAACAAAATAAGAATTGTTTGTGTCATTAATCCTCACACAGAAAGAGCTCTATTGTAATATGGAAAGTATCCAACTTATCCATTTGTTACCAAACCTCTAGAAGTCAACATTTCTACCAGGAAATCCTAGTTAACCCTATTATATGCTTTCTCATAGTCTAGTTTGAGGATAACCCTGGGTTTACCACAATTACGGACTTCATGGATAGCTTCATGAGTTGTAACCACACTTTCTAGAATGAATCAACCTTTGATAAAATCAGTTTAGTAGGGGCATAATCATCTTTGTCCAATAAGAGACAGTCAGTTGGTCATAGCCTTACGAAATATCTTAACATAACAGTTACTAAGGCTTGTTGGCCTAAATTTCTTCATGTCTTTGGAATCATGCTCTTTGGGAATTAAAGTAATGATAACATAGTTAAGTCTCAGGATATCCAGGGAGCCCTCTTCAAAGTCCCCTACCAAACCCATAAAAATATCTCTAATCAGATCCCAAAAGTTTAGATAAAATAGAAAAGATAGGACATTAGGACAAGGGGACCCACTTGCATATGATCCTATGATGGTTTCCTTAATCTCCTCCTTAGAAAAGGGGTTTTTCTAAGTTGGTATTCTCCTCCTCGGTAACTAATTCCTCCTCGGAGCAAAATGGCCACTCGGGTGTATATTGGGTTCGGGTTCATATCCAAATAGGTTTAAAAAAGTGTGGCAACATCCAACATATCTTTGGTGGAATAAACATGGCCATCTGGACTATTTAAAATAGAAATATGGTTTTTCCTCCTACGTTGGTTTACCACTTCATGAAAATGTGCAGTATTCCAGTCACCTTACTCACACCTTTTGTCTGATTAGTTTAACTTTAAATTGCAATGTGTCAATAGCAGAAGTGAAAGGAGAAGAGGTGGCAATTTTGTGCACAAGAGGAGCAAATCATGGATGCCCAAGCCACCATTTCTCAAACCTAAAGGTTTTGGTAGCAGGAGAAGGGGGTTTAAATGTTTATTTATTTATATATGCAGATATTGTGTTAAGGTAAGAAGCAAAAAATGCAAACACCTACGACAAAGATTACCAAATATTCAGAAAGTGCAAGCAGACACGAAATCACTTGCCAAAAGATAATATGGTAAGTGGAATAACCATAAGATCCCTAGAGATAGAACACAGCTACTGCCACATCACAACCCCAAACTTGTTCCATCAGTTCTTAAAAACCATAGAGACCTAAGCTTCATACAATCATACCTTTTTTAGTTGAAATCAGTGCAAACAAAGTTGAAGCCTGCAAAGATAAGAAAAACAAAGAATCAATTCAGAGAGAACATACTGCAGACAAATGGGATTTTTCAATGCTTTGAAGTAATAAGGGAATATAAATTTTTTAATACGAGCTTCACTTGTAACATCAATCTCTGTCCAAGTTTATTAGCCCACCTTGTATTTTGGGTCAAAGTTTGACAATCTATATAACTAACAAAGTATGACTTACATGCTACAAACGGTATGGCATTGGATTTGTATTCCAAAGAGGATTCCCACCATATAATTTTAATATACTTTATATTTTATTAGTTAATTATATGGTCCTACTTTGAAATACGAGGGGACCCAATAAACCCGGACGAAGGGAGTACCCATTTATATCCAAGTGTTGTAAAGTTTTTTTGGTCATTTTCCATGTAAGGTCATGTCTAGAAGATCCCCCAAAAGTTATACTGGGGGAGGGGCTTGTGTAGGGGATCAAACCCCATCTAGCAGATCCCTAAAATATTAGTGCCTCAAGAAATACTTTTAATCCTCCAAACTTCGCCTCTCTAGCCTAATTTTGCTCTATAAGTGGCCATCCTCATTTAAAATGGGGAGATTGATCCCTTCCCACGTTCGTGGTAGCGACCGGCGCCCCGGGCGATTGGCATGCCTTCACTATAGAACCCAACGTCGCTGCCCCCGAACCCTACCGCACATCCATTTACGCCGCCACCACCCTCGATCCAGGCTGTTACCGCCTTCCTTGAACTTAGGTCATGGCTACCAATCGAGTTTCGCCGCCTCCTACAGATCCCACGCCGCCTCCCCGCCGCCGCCACAACTTCGTGCATGGACCGCGCTGACTTCCTCAACTCTAGCGACATTGCCTCCCTCTCAATCGTGTGAGATCTTCTCTATCACTGGCACCTCCCCACTGCAGCTCCGAGCCCCCGCGTCGTCTCCTCAAGCTCCGCCGCCGCTACCTCCGCGAAGTACCATGGCATTCGACGCCGAACGTGGAACAAGTTTGCGGTAGAGATATGCAACACCGACGCAGAACGCCTGTGGCAATACCGCGCGGGGGGGGGTAGTGATCCCTATCTCCTCCTCCGACTCAGACTTCTCCAACCACTGCAAGGACATCGACGAGTAGAGCTATTTGGTAGGTAGTGCTATATGTTTTATCTCGATGCTTAACCTAGTTTGATGCGAACGTAGTGCTATGTAGTAGGTAATTGAGTGTTTGAGTTTGCTATGTATGATGTTAATGTGGCACCATTATCTAACTATGCAATGAACTAGTTTAAATTTGTGTTTGAAATGAGTTTGTGTGCAAAAAAATGTGTTTGATTTTTTGGGGGATCTGCTAGAAGAAGAAAATTATAATCCCCTAATAACCTTTTCTGGGTCGGGGAGAGGATAGGGGATTAAAGTTTAGGGGATCTGCTAGAGATAACCTAACATAGCACATAAAAAGATTTACAAACAAGTACAGAGGGCAACAATATAGAGTGAAAATTTGACATAATCACTTATTTATTCTTCATTGTGAGATGCCAGCTAAAAAGAAGGGACAAAAGAATAGTCAGCATCTACAAGGGGAATCATAGCTTATAAGAGCAATATAGTCACATTCAATTTTGTACAGGATAGAGATGAAAACAAAGCTCAATCGAAATGGCTGGATAGCGGATAGCATTCTTCTATATGGATGATATATAGAGAGAGAATACTAGGGACCATAATAATTGATTCGGAACAGCTTGATGTGTAACTTTTACTTACAAATGTTTCCATACAACATAGTTCAATCCAAAATCCAAATTGATAGCATAAGTTTTTGGATAATAGAGAGTTAGAAACATGAAGTACACTGTTGTCTCTCACTTTCTCTTGATCGAATATGGGGAGTCTGAACGTTTCTCCACATATATCCAAATTTATAAAAACATATTCTTATAATTAGGTTGAGACTTTGCATCAACCCATTAACAAATAGAAGAAATGTAAGTTGCATGAAGAGTGCCAACAATAACTCACATCCAGATCCAGAAATTCTGCTAGTATGTTGGACCCTAATTTGCTCAAGGCGTATGCCATAGGTAGTCAATATCTTCAAAAGTCCGTGAACCTTACTATCAACATTTGCACATTTGATTTCAACTATCTTAAGACAGTTGGATGCAACTGACTGTCCCAATGGTTTGTATATTCCTTGTGTTTCACTTACATATGAAGGTTCCTAACATAAAAAAGAGTAGATCAATCAGGTAATCATGGATGGTCACTTCAATAGCTACCCATGTTAAAAATCTATACCTTAGAAAGTTGAAGTGTAAGCTTCTCCAAAATTGGTGAGTGCTGGAGAAAACAGATTAGTGCATTGTGGTCAGCAGCCAAACACCAGTCATTGAGTAACAAAGTCTTTAACTTGGTAAATGTAGGGCACCACTTCAAATCCCTATCAAAAAGAACCTAGGCAAAGTGCAAAAGAGACGGGTCAAATTAAGAACCTTTTGGCTTTTGAAATACAAAAGTGCAATCTGCCTATGTGTGAAAGTACTCCATCTGTTCCATAATTCTTGTCGTGGTTTTAGTTCAAATACTAAAACCACGACAAGAATTTGAGGGATTGAGAGATGCAGTTGCAAACATACCACATCAGAATCAGCTGACAACTCCAAGTCCGTAGCCTCAGACAAACCTTTGAGAAATATGCTGTCGTTGCGGTCATAAGTACTCCCTCCGTCCGAAAATACTTGTCATCAAAATGGACAAAAAGGAATGTATCTAGAACTAAAATACATCTAGATACATCTCATTTTATTCATTTTGATGACAAGTATTTTCGGACGGAGGGAGTAGGTCCATATTCAGGATCTCCATAATAATAATGACAGCCACAACATGTACCACCACAATCATTAAATCGACCCTTTAAGCACCGATCAGCACAATCATTCTCAAGTACAACAACAGCTCTTTCTAACAGCGGGATGCTTCCGAGCAATGGGCTCCTTCCTTCGCGGCATACAATCAGCTCGAGCGAAACGAGACTTGGTACAGAAATAAGCATGCGAGTATCCTCGGAAGTCAAGCAGCCCACAATGCGCAGACGCTTCAAGGACGGAGACAAGAGCTGTCTGACGAAAACATCACATGCTTCCATACTCAGTTCCACCAATGCCGGGCAGCCTGAAAAATCCGCAACGCTGTGGTTGACAGCTACACCAACAAGATCCAATCTAGTGAGGTGCTGGGAAACGAGACGCAGATCAGATAGTGGCGAGGCTTCCTGATCAAACTCGACGACATGAAGCCGAAGCACCCGGCAGTGGGGCACGGCTTGCCAGATCCAGTGGCTCGCGTGCCGCTCGTTGGCCCGTGATTGCATGAACCCGTCGGCATCGAAGTCGAATTCGCACGAATCCAGAGGCGGCCCTGCGCCGCCGTCGCCCCCGAATCGGAGGTGGAGCAGGTGGTCCGCAAACTGGGCGAACCTGTCGGCGCTGCCCCACCCCTTGGCGCCGTTGAAGTGGAGGGCGGGCATGGACTTCCAGACGCCGCGCCAGCGCCGGGCGAGCACGCACGTCCGCACCACCTCTTCAGCCGGAAGCAAACGGAGCACTTGGTGTAGGGCGTCATCCGGGAGGGCGCTGATGCGATCCACCCCGCTCGCCATGGCGTGCGCCGTCGCTCGGGGAGCACGGAAGGGAGGATTTCAGACAAAACGGAAGGGAGGGGGAAAAGGTAGTGTTCAGTTCATTCTGTCCACGCCTCGACAGCGAATCTGTCGGCACGGCCCAGCGTTAAAAAGGCTTCCATGAGCCATGGGACGGCATGGTTATAAAAGGGCCGCTCCGTACCGGCTCAAAGATTTCGCCTGACGCATCGGGCTGCCATCAGCTAGCGGGCGCTATGTACTGGCCCAAAGACTTCACCCGAAGCCCAAGTTAGTGCACACTACCGACTGTATTGGGCCTGGGCCCAATACTATTTCTTCCGCTCGTTCGGCCCGTACCATCGTTTTGTCGTCGGCTATAGTTTTTCCTTCCGTTCGATTTTTTTCTGCCCCTACACTTTTATTGTACTTAATTTTTTTTAATAAACAAATCTCATGAAATATAAAATTTGAAAATATTTCACGAATTTAAAAAAACCACAAAATTCACGAATTTCAAAAAAAACTTCATGAATTTGAAAATTGGTGATGATTTTAATAAAAAAAAGTGCACAAATTTGTAAAAGTTCACTTCCTAGAAAATTGTCATTTTAAAAAAGTTTGAAAAAATATCATGATTTTTAAAAAAAATCACAGAACAATATAAAATTTTCATAAATTGAGAAATGTTCATGAAATTTGGACAAAGTTCATGGATTTAAAAAAAATTCACGGAAATGGGGAAAAATAAAATCAAATTTGAAAAAGGTTCACGAATTTGATAAAAAAGAAAAATGAAACTAAAAAAAGAAAAATAATAAAACCAACAAAAACCCATACCGGGGAAAACATAAGAAAAACCGAAAGGGAAAATGCTTAGAAATACCCTGCAGAATCTGAACCAATGGGAGGAAAACTAATTGTGCTGACGCATACAGTAGTGGGGCGTGCACCGGTTGCCGCTCCCCATCCTCACCTTTCGAGCATGATCTTCTTATCGCGATGTTGTTGGTCGGTGGGGGCACCATGAAATTTGATGACATGATTACACTATGCTTGTTCAAGCCATGATGTCGTCTCTCTAGGTTAAGCATGTCGTCAAGTGTGTGGATGAGTGGACTGATGTGATCCTCAACAACGATGTTTCAATGATGGGAAGGGAGGATAAACTCAACCCAATATGCTCAGAGGCTCTGATCTTACTGTATTACTCCGGTGATTACTCCGGTGATTACTCCATGGCCATGTTCATTCTTCGCCCTCCATGTCTGATGTCCCTTTTGGCGGAGCCGCATACTTCTTGGTAGCAAGCGAGTTTAATGAGTCTGGCGCTCTAGTTGGGTCTTAAGCTCATGTAAGGTGTGTTTATGCGGCACGTGTTGAGGCACCACCAATCTCGATTGATGATTTTCTCACCAAGGTCAGCGCATTGTCACACCATGTACTTGGGATCCTCACACCTTTGCAGGGGACGGCTGATGATGCCTGTCACATTGAACAATGAAGCAGAGTCTTGAGAAGAAAAACAATTTGTGCAATATCACGACGGTTCATGGACGATTTTGAAGAGTTGGTAGGGATGAACAAAGATGGGATCATAGAGAACAATATGAAATCTTAAAACATATTACTCCTATAAAGGATGTTGGTGTACCCGCCTCTCTGGACTCCTCGAGGGCAAAGCATGCCTCTTGGTTCTTCGTTGTCGAGTGGCTTGCGGTGGGAGCCTCTCCGGGCGGTTTCGCCCGTCCGATCTACCAGGACGGCGGGCGCTAAGGTGACCCGGCTGAAGGATCCATGATAGGTGGACCACAAGGCGCGCCCATGAAACCCATCATTGGCTGGCAGCCATCACGCACCGGCCCACTTGGGAGAGCCCGGTCGGACCCGCCTCTCGGCATCCTCGCCCGCGGCATGACCCAAATGTGCCTGGACGGTGCGCACTTGGACGACCCAGTTGGGAGGTCCATGACGGGTGGACCACATGCACCCCTAGGGCTGGTGACTTTCTTTGCTGGGAGAACTCCTTCTAGTTCAGAAAACCTCAGTTCTCTAATCGAGAGAAATACATATTACTAGGTTTCATCACCCTTGCACTTGGGGGATACCCAACCACTCTTATGAGAGAGCAAGTAGACGTTGCCCACGATGTTAGGATATGATGAGGAGGTGATGCGGTTATTAGCCACGGGGGAGAAGGCAGGGCTCACTGGTGGTGAGGTAGCATGACGGACCCGCATCCACGGGCCGAACATCTTCCTCGGCTCCCACAATGTGACGAGCAGCTCGATCTTTTGCTTGTATGTTTGTCTTATCTACATTACACAAATTTCTGCCTTGCCTCAAATTTCAGCATTTCCTGGCTTGAAATTTTAGCCTCCCTAATTGAATGATGATTCAGTAGACGAATTCACTAGTAATTTTGCTAAATTATTGACTAGACGAATTAATGCTAAGTAAGTTGGCTCACATTTGAGAATGGTTAGCTTGCCTACCCTTTCAATATTCATAGTTGCTTGATGACCTTTTTGCTATGATTGACAATTCATTTGATTGAACATAGTTCAACCACAAGTGACTGTGACACCCCTGTTTATAATCATGCACTAATCATACAAGCATCATAAATGATCATGAACGGTGGCTCCACATTAATACCACAAAACAACTCTATGACAAGATTAAACATAAATCCTTATAGTGCAAGTCGGGGTCATGATGACCCATAATACATTAGTCAACAAACAACATAAGTCTAGGTACACACGATAAGTTTTGCCTTAAGAAGGCTGAGCAAAACAACGACACTAGATTGAAAAGGCACATGCCTCCTGCCTGGGACCTCCGAACTACTCGTCGACGTCAACTCCAAGTAGTATCCATCATAGGGGATACCTGCATCCGAGAGTCTACTATCTGATACAGCAGCCGGGTTGAAGGAAAACAGATGTGCAAAGCAACGGTGACTACTCATTCGAAGTACTCGCACGACTTACTTCATATATATACTACATATGCATCAGTATCAAATGAACGGGGTAATATCAATGGACTAAACTACAGAAATGCCAGAATAAAGGGGGGAAGCTCTATGTATCACAAGTGCCATCATCTTGCAACACTAAAAGAGGAACAGAGCTTCTTGTATCAAAGGAAGGGTATGAGCGCATACGAGTATAAGTAAATAATACAACAATACCATACCCATAGATCCTTGATACATCTCCAACGTATCTATAATTTTTTTATTGTTCCATGCTATTATTTATGAAGTCTTGGATGTTTAATGGGCTTTATCTTACACTTTTATGTCATTTTTGGGACTAACCTACTAACCCAAAGGACCAGTCTAGATTGCTGTTTTTTTGCCTGTTTCAGGGTTTTGCAGAAAAAGAATATCAAACGGAGACCAAACGGAATGAAACCTTCGCGAGAGATATTTTTGGAGAAAATCACGCACATGGAACTTGAGAACCACGTCAAGGGAGCATCGAGGCGCCCACGAGGGTGGGGGGCGCGCCCCCCTGCCTCGTGGGCCCCTCGAGCGTCCCCCGGTGTCCTCCTTCTTCCTATATAAGTCTATGTACCCCAAAACCTTCGACAACAGAGAGAAAACCCTAATTCCACCGCCGTAACCTTCTGTTCCCGTGAGATCCCGTCTTGGAGCCTATTCCGGAGCTCCACCGGAGGGGATCCATCACGGAGTTCTTCATCATCATCATCATTGCCCTCACCATGAGTCTTCGAGGTCCATACCTAGTATCTAGATGGCTTCTTCTCTCTCTCTGGATCTCAATACAAAGTTCTCCTCGGTCTTCGAGGAGATCTATTTGATGTAATCTCTTTTTGCAGTGTGTTTGTCCAGATCCGATGAATTGTGAGTTTATTATCAAAATTATCTATGAAAGCTATTTGGTTCTTCTCTAAACTTTTTATGTGTGCTCATAATATCCTTGCACGTCTCTTCGAATTATTGGTTTGGTTTGGCCTACTAGATCTATAGTTCTTGCAATGGGAGAAGTGCTTGGCTTTGGGTTCAATCTTGCGGTGTCCTTTCCCAGTGACAGTAGGGGTAGCAAGGCACGTATTGTATTGTTGCCATCGAGGATAAAAAGATGGGGTTTATATCATATTGCTTGAGTTTATCCCTCTACATCATGTCATCTTGCTTAAGGCGTTACTCTGTTCTTATGAACTCTATACACTAGATGCATGCTGGATAGCAGTCGATGTGTGGAGTAATAGTAGTAGATGCAGGCAGGAGTCGGTCTACTTGTATCGGACGTGATGCCTATATACAATGATCATGCCTAGATAGTCTCATAATTATTCGCTTTTCCATCAATTGCTCGACAGTAATTTGCTTACCCGCCGTAGAATATCGCTATCATGAGAGAAGCCACTAGAGAACACTATGGCCCCCGGGTCTATTCTCAACATATCAATCTACATCTACTTACTTTTATCGCTTTTATTTGTTGTTCTTATAAACATAAAATACCAAAAAATATAAACTATCACCTCTATCAGATCTCACTTTCGTAAGTGACCATAAAGGGATTGACAACCCCTTATCGCCTTGGTTGCGAAGTTCTTATTTGTTTGTGCAGGTGCGAGGGACTCACGCGTGGTCTCCCACTGGATGGATACCTTGGTTCTCAAAAACTGAGGGAAATACTTACGCTACTATGCTGCATCTCCCTTTCCTCTTCGAGGGAATGCAACGCAAGCTCGAGAAGTAGCAAGAAGAATTTCTGGCGCCCTTGTCGGAGAGGCTTACGCAAAAGTCATATACCAAGCACCTATCACTAACCCTTATCCTTCGCATTACATTTTTGCCTCTCGTTTTCCTCTCCCCCACTTCACCCTTGCCGTTTTATTTGCCCTTCTTCCGCCGTGTGTTTATCGTTCGCTTGCTTCTTGTTTGCTCATGTGCTGTTTTCTTGCCTGATTGCCCTCATGTCTGAGATGGGGGACGATCCTATCGAGAAGGGTAGTAATGTCGAGGGCAACGTCTATGTTGATCCCCCGGATGAAGCTACCACTTTACATATTAAGAAGTTCCGGGTTGGTAGTGGGAATATCATTGGAAAAGGAGTTCTTCAAGACTTCTTTACTTGTGCCGGTGCTTTGCCCACTATGGGTGGCTCTATTCTTCACAGAACTAGTAGCCTTGCGGATGTTGTATCCATGCTTATAGTAGAAATTGAAAGGCATCCCTGTATTTAGAGAATCTTTTTGGAGTTTTCCAATATCGAGCATTCTTCTATTAAGCGTGCATCTACTATCTTTTTGGCTCATGAATTTAGATATATCATGAAAGAGGCTAAAGAAATCTTTGCTTATTATGGGGTAGATGTCGGACGACCTCCCATAGAGGCTATCTTGTTCAATCAAGAAGACATAATGCGGTTACGATCGCCTGATCATGTTGCTTTTAATGAAAACCTTAGAAAAAAGGTTCCTATTGAGGTCTTGATTAATAGTATTTCTCAGATGAATGATGACTTTGCTGTTCAAAACAATGGGTTAGGCTTCTCCCTTGAGCGAAGGCCTATGACCTTCTACCAAAAAAATTCCTATAACGATGAATTGGTTGTCCACTAAAAAGGGCCAAAAGAGGAACATATTCCTCCTGAGATTGATGTAGGGGACTTTTGCCCCATTAAATTTAGCCCTTTTTATTACTTTTGCTTGCCACAAAGGAAGCTTGCTGCTGAACGTAGGGAATATGAGATGAGCTTTCGTGACATATCGTATCATTATGGCATTCCCTAGATCTATCTTGTATCATGCCTAGCTAGGGGCGTAAAACGATAGCGCTTGTTGGGAGGCAACCCAATTTTATATTTTTTGTTTTTGTTGCTGTTAGGGAATAAATATTGCATCTAGCCTCTGATTAGATGTGGTTTCATGTTTTGTTTAGTGTGTGTGCCAAGTAGAACCTTTGGAAAGACTTGTGTGAAGTTTATATGATCTTACCGTGGAAAACAGAATCATTAGCGCTTGCTAAAGTAGTCGTAAGATTTTACTAGAACGTGCTATTTAGTTGATTCTTTTTGCAGATGATTAGCATACAAATTCCGCAAATTTACCAATTTAGTTTGTATTTTTTGGAGTTCCAGAAGTAGGCGAAACCTGAAGATTAGTACAGACTGTTCTGTTTTTGACAGATTCTGTTTTTCGTGTGTTGTTTGCTTATTTCGATGCATCTATGAGTAGTCTTGGAGGATATGAACCATAGAGAAGTTGGAATACAGTTGGTTTAACACCAATATAAACAAAGAATGAATTCATTGCTGCATCTTTGAGTAGTGGTTTGCTTGCTTATACTAACGGAGCTCACGAGAATTTTTGTCTAAGTTTTGTGTTGTGAAGTTTTCAAGTTTTGAGTATTGCTTCGATGGACTATGGAACAAGGAGTAGCAAAGGCCTAAGATTTGGGATGCCCATGGCACCCCAAGGAATTCAAGGATAATAAAAAGCCAAAGCTTGGGGATGACCCGGGAAGGCATCCCCTCTTTCGTCTTGATCCATCGGTAACTATACTTGGAGCTATATTTTTATTCGCAACATGTTATGTGTTTTGCTTGGAGCGTCTTGTATAATTTGAGTCGTTGCTTGTTAGTTTGTCACAATCATCCTTGCTGGACACACCTATTTCAGATAGTTAAATATGGCCTAGAAATTGTTAGAACACTCTATGTGCTTCACTTATATCTTTTGAGTTGAGTAATTTTTGCTCTAGTGCTTCACTTATATCTTTTAGAGCACGGTGGTGGTAATATTTTGTAGAAATTGTTGAACTCTCATGCTTCACTTATATCCTTTTGAGAGTCTATTAAAACATCATGGTAATGTGTTTAGGCTAAAGAAACTAGTCTTCACATGATAGACATCCAATGTCAATGTAGTAAAAAAAATCACACTAAGTGCATTGAATATGATGAGATGTTGGATGCTTGATAATTGTTTTGAGATATGAGGATAGTGATATTAGAGCCATGCTAGTGGAGTTATTATGAAATTGAGAAATACTTGTGTTAAGGTTAGTGATTCCCGTAGCATGCACGTATGGTGAACCGCTATGTGACAAAGTTAGAGCATGAGGTATTTGTAGAGTGCCAACCTTTGTGTGGAGGTTGGGGGCGCGCGATGGTTAACTCCTACCAACCCCCCCCCCCTAGGAGCATGCATTGATTGCTTCGTTTTGATGACTCGTAGATTTTTGCAATAAGTATATGAGTTCTTATGACTAATGTTGAGTCCATGGATTATACGCACTCCGCCATTGCTAGCCTCTCTTGTACCGTGCAACTTCGCCGGTGCCATAAACCTACTATATATCCTTCCTCAAAATAGCCACCATATTATTCCTCGCAACAGCCACCATACCTACCTATCATGGCATTTCCATAGCCATTCTGAGATATATTGCCATGCAACTTTCCACAGTTCCATTCATATGACACGCATCATATTGTCATATTACCATGCATGATCATGTAGTTGACATCGTATATGTGGCAAAGCCACCATGCATAATCTTCATATATGTCA
The DNA here is from genome assembly GCA_902687465.1 of Secale cereale. Taxonomy (NCBI): domain Eukaryota; kingdom Viridiplantae; phylum Streptophyta; class Magnoliopsida; order Poales; family Poaceae; genus Secale; species Secale cereale. Next base: position 105,909,436 of record LR738715.1, on the reverse strand, counting down.
CTCTTGATTCATTGCACATCCCGGTACACCACCGGAGGCATTCATGTGGAGTCATACTTGTTTTAGTATCGAGTTGTAATAAAAGTGTGATGATCATCATTATTAGAGCATTGTCCCATGTGAGGAAAGGCCAATAAAAAAAGAGATGGTCCAAAAAATTTATAGAGAGGGGCTAATAAAAAAAGAGAGAAAGCCCCTCCAAAAAATGAGAGAAAAGAGAGAAGGGACAATTGCTACTATCTTTTTCTACACTTGTGCTTCAAAGTAGCACCGTGTTCTTCATTGTAGAGAGTCTCATGTTTAGTCACTTGCATATACCTGTGGGATTTTCATTATAGAACTTGGCTTGTATATTCCAACGATGGGCTTCCTCAAATGCCCTAGGTCTTCGTGACCAAGAAAGTTGGATGCACACCCACTAGTTTCTTTTGTTGAGCTTTCATACATACTTAGCTCTAATGCATCCGTTGCATGGCAATCCCTACTCACTCACATTGATATCTATTAATGGGCATCTCCATAACCCGTTGATACACCTAGTCGATATGAGACTATCTCCCTCCTTTTTGTCTTCTCCACAACCACCTCTATTCCACCCATAGTGCTATATCCATGGCTCACGCTCATGTATTGCATGAAAGTTGAAAGGTTTGGAAAGATAGAGTATGAAAACAAGTGCTTGGCTGAAACCGGGGTTGTGCATGATATGAATATTTTGTGTGATGAAGAGGGAGCATAGCCAGACTATATGATTTTGTAGGGATAACTTTCTTTAGCCATAGTATTTTGAGAAGACATGATTGCTTTCTTAGTATGCTTGAAGTATTGTTATTTCTTATGTCAATATAGACTTTTATCTTGAGTCTTTCAGATCTGAACATTCATACCACAATTAAGAGAATTACATTGAAAAACTATATTGGTTAGCATTCCACATCAAAAATTCTTTCTTTATCATTTACCTACTCGAGGACGAGCAGGAATTAAGCTTGGGGATGCTTGATACGTCTCCAACGTATCTATAATTTTTGATTGTTCCATGCTATTATTTATGAAGTCTTGGATGTTTAATGGGCTTTATCTTACACTTTTATATCATTTTTGGGACTAACCTACTAACCCAAAGGCCCAGTCCAAATTGATGTTTTTTGCCCGTTTCAGGGTTTTGCAGAAAAAGAATATCAAACGGAGTCCAAACGGAATGGAACCTTTGCGAGAGATATTTTTGGAGAAAATCACGCACAGGGAACTTGAGAACCATGTCAGGGGAGCATCGAGGCACCCACGAGGGTGGGGGCGCGCTCCCTGCCTCGTGGGCCCCTCGAGCGTCCCCCGGTGTCCTCCTTCTTCCTATATAAGTCTACGTACCCCGAAACCTTTGACAATAGAGAGAAACCCTAATTCCACCGCCGTAACCTTCTGTTCCCATGAGATCCCATCTTGGAGCCTGTTCCAGAGCTCTACCGGAGGGGGATAAATCACGGATTTCTTCTTCATCATCATCATCGCCCTCACCATGAGTTGTGAGTAGTTTACCATAGACCTTCGGGTCCATAGCTAGTATCTAGATGGCTTCTTCTCTCTCTCTAGATCTCAATACAAAGTTCTCCTCGGTCTTCGAGGAGATCTATTCTATGTAATCTCTTTTTGCGGTGTGTTTGTCGAGATCCGATGAATTGTGAGTTTATGATCAAGATTAACTATGAAAGCTATTTGGTTCTTCTCTAAACTTTTTATGTGTGCTCATAATATCCTTGCAAGTCTCTTCGAATTATTGGTTTGGTTTGGCCTACTAGATCTATAGTTCTTGCAATGGGAGAAGTGCTTGGCTTTGGGTTCAATCTTGCGGTGTCCTTTCCCAGTGACAGTAGGGGCAGCAAGGCACGTATTGTATTGTTGCCATCGAGGATAAAAAGATGGGGTTTATATCATATTTCTTGAGTTTATCCCTATACATCATGTCATCTTGCTTAAGGCGTTACTCCGTTCTTATGAACTCAATACACTAGATGCATGCTGGATAACAGTCGATGTGTGGAGTAATAGTAGTAGATGCAGGCAGGAGTCGGTCTACTTGTCTCGGACGTGATGCCTATATACAATGATCATGCCTAGATAGTCTCATAATTATTCGCTTTTCTATCAATTGCTCGACAGTAATTTGTTTACCCGTCGTAGAATATCGCTATCATGAGAGAAGCCACTAGAGAACACTATGGCCCCCGGGTCTATTCTCAACATATCAATCTACACCTACTTTACTTTTATCGCTTTTATTTGATGTTCTTATAAACTAAAAACACCAAAAAAATATAAACTATCATCTCTATCAGATCTCACTTTTGTAAGTGACCGTAAATGGATTGACAACCCCTTATCGCGTTGGCTGCGAAGTTCTTATTTGTTTGTGCAGGTGCGAGGGACTCGCGCGTGGTCTCCTACTGGATTGATACCTTGGTTCTCAAAAACTGAGGGAAATACTTACGCTACTATGCTGCATCTCCCTTTCCTCTTCGAGGGAATACAACGCAAGCTCGAGAAGTAGCAATCCTTCCTCGACTCGCTGCGAGAAAGCAATCCTCGGGATTCCATATTTATTGAGGGTTAATCTTATTTAGTAACCGATTCAAGTTGTATAGACATATATAGTGGGTGTTCTTATCAAGTATCTACTTCAAGTAGTATAAGATTGAGATACCTCTCGAAGCCGTCTGTTTTCGTGGACACAAGTTTCTGAATAGTTTTGTCTTCCCTACAGGGGTTCACCACATAACCTGATACACTCGATTAGCCGGACACTTTTTGGGGTAATTATTGGCCTAGGATAATCGACACGTCGAAGTCCTACCTAGGCTCTCCTGAGAGGTCAACATGTCTGTCTACATCAAAGCATGAAGGGGTCATCAGCCGATCACCGAAAGCACTCCTGCATGTTGCGTGACTGGTCGGGGGCCAAAGCCCACCTCTATATATACACAACAGGCAATTCCCGCTCACCCTAAAAATCAGCCTGCTGAACTGTGACATCTGACACAACTTTTGGGAGGAACTGACGACGTCGAGGGGCCCATAATCATTATCTCGCGTGATGAATAGTGTGTATATGCTAGTGGCAGTCTCGGTTCAAATACCCGAATCTCATCAATCATATTATTGTTAACTAACCACGGACACCGACCAGGTCCCAAGCCCACCTCATCCTGGATGGTCTCTGCTTGCCAAGTCGTTTCACAAACTTAAACATGCGGGGACGGTACGAGCCTCACCATCATCATGTGGATATCTATTGGGTTCCCGTACCACATCACTTAGGAGTTGTCGGGACTCAGGTCCATCTCTTACTGTATGATACCACCTTCCCTTCATGCCACATATCAACATAAATGTAACATTGTAATGTAGTAGTGTAAAGCATACGAGTGATCATCGCCCTAAGGGGATCACAACCCGATAATCTAGCATAGCAACACGGATAAGGATGTAGGGCTAACAAATGGAACACCAACATAGCTATACTAGTCATTCTAGGATAATAGGTAAAGTATTTACATCAGGCGACAAAATCAGGCTATGCATCTGAGTAGGATCTACCAAATAACAATGGTGTCATTACCTAATGCATGAATGTAGAGAGAAATAATATGCAATATCTGGAATGATCATTGGGAGTTTGCTTGCCTAGAAGCTCTACTGAGAAGGACGGGTCGTCGGTGATGTAGTCATACTCAGGGTCAACGGCGCTCACGGGGTCTACCGGAATGGAAGCACGGGAGGGGAGAAACAGAAAAATAATGGGCACACAAATGCAACACAGATACATGTCATGGCAATTGGGTTGATTATGTGCTCTAATGCATTACTACACATGTTAAAAGAAGAGGGAAAATGTTGCCAAGCTCCAGATATTATTCATTTAATTGGTACTGATGCAAAATAGCATGTCCATTATGACAGTGGTGTTTGTTATGCATGCAAATGGCATATTTGGATTATTTATGTTTTTAATCATTTTCATATGAAAATTATTTTCATTCGAGTTACAACTTAGTTTACATGATTTTCCCTAGTTTTATTGATTTTTTGGAGTTTTTGATTAAATTAAATTTGGAAATATATTAAATGTTAATTGCTAAGTGCACACATAGGAGTGTACACAACATGGGTTAAGAGGATGACAGGTGGGGCTAGTTGACCAGGTCAACTGCCAATCAGCAGGTCTAGTCAGAAGTCAAGAGACAAAGTTGACTGTTCAAACTGACCAATGGGACCCACTGGTTAGTGTCACTTTTAGTTAACTATAGTGTTAAAACATTTTTGGCTAATAAGATTAGCCAGTGGGGCCCATTGGTCAGTATCATAGAGGACAATTAGAGTTAATCTGATGCTACGGTGCTAGGCCCCACTGAGAGTGACTACATGATAATTAGGTGCTGATCCATGCGCTAATGATCAGGCAAAGCATTAAGTAATTCGAGAAGCCTCCACCAAGCTTGTGGGAGACTCTCTTCTTCAAATTGCACAAAGTTAAATATTTCATGTAAGGTAGCTTGTTTCTTATGAGCAGGAAAATGTTTTTCAAAGAAGTAATATATCATATCCTGGGGACTACGCACACAACCTGGAGCAAGAGAATTAAACCATATCTTAGCATCACCCTTTAATGATAAAGTTAACAACTTAAGAATATAGTAATAGCGAAATTTTTCCTCATGAGCAGATAGGGTGGCTATATCATTCAATTTAGTAAGATGTGCCACAACAGTTTCAGATTCAACCAAAGTAATTAACTCAGGATCAACATAGAACTCATAATCCTTTTCAGTTACATGGATAGGTTAAGTAGCAAACTCATGACTATATTGCATTCTAGCATTCAAAGATTTTTCTGTTCACTTGCATAATAATTTCTTAAGATAATATATATCCTTACAAGCAACAAAGTCTCTAGCTACCTCTCCCTCCATAACATAACCTTCAGGTATATCAGGCAATTCATATCTAGGTGTGCTAGATCTAAACGACGTGTCATAATTTTTGATTTCAAAGACTTCATCAGTTTCAGCAGTTTCGTCAATTTCATCATTCTCAATATTTCTAACTCTAGCAAGTTGTTCATCAAGAAATTCACCTAGTGGCACATCATCAAGCAAAGTACTAGCATCATCATAAGTATCATTCATAGCAGAAGCAGCATCATCAACTTGCAACATATCAGGATTAATAGCAGTTGGCGGTGTCGCAAGCTTACTCAAAACAGAAGGCGAATCAAGTGCAGAGCTAGATGGCAGTTCCTTACCTCCCCTCATCCTAGAGGGAACGGTCTTAGTTCTATCATCCTTCAGATTCTTCATAGTGATCAATGCTACCTCTTGAGCATGCGTTGGTTTTCCCTTGAAGAGGAAAGGGTGATGCAGCAAAGTAGCGTAAGTATTTCCCTCAGTTTTTAAGAACCAAGGTATCAATCCAGTAGGAGACTACACGCAAGTTCCTCGTACCTGCACAAACAAATAAGAACCTTGCAACCAATGCGATAAAGGGGTTGTCAATCCCTTCTCGGCCACTTGCAAAAGTGAGATCTGATAGAGATGATAAGATAATATTTTTGGTATTTTTGTTGTATAGATTGAAAAGTAAATAATGCAAAATAAAAGATAACTAGTAGATGAAAGGTTAATATGATAAAAGATAGACCCGAGGGCCATAGGTTTCACTAGTGGCTTCTCTCAAGATAGCATATTCTACGATGGGTGAACAAATTACTGTCGAGCAATTGATAGAAGAGCGCATAGTTATGAGAATATCTAGGCATGATCATGTATATAGGCATCACGTCCGTGACAAGTAGACAGAAACGATTATGCATCTACTACTATTACTCCACACATCGACCGCTATCCAGCATGCATCTAAAGTATTAAGTTCATAAGAACGAAGTAACGCTTTAAGCAAGATGAAATGATGTAGAGGGATAAACTCATGCAATATGATATAAACCCCATATTTTTATCCTCAATGGCAATAATACAATACGTGCCTTGCTGCCCCTGCTGTCACTGGGAAAGGACATCGCAAGATTGAACCCAAAGCTAAGCACTTCTCCCATTGCAAGAAAGATCAATCTAGTAGGCCAAAGCGAACTGATAATTCGAAGAGACTTGCAAAGATATCTTAATCATGCATATAAGAATTCAGAAAAGAACCAAATATTGTTCATAGATAATCTTGAACATAAACCCACAATTCGTCGGATCTCGAGAAACACACCGCAAAAAGAATTACATCGAATAGATCTCCAAGAAGATCGAGGAGAACTTTGAATTGAGATCCAAAGAGAGAGAAGAATCCATCTAGCTAATAACTATGGACCCGAAGGTCTATGGTAAACTACTCACAACTCATCGGAGAGGCTATGGTGTTGATGTAGAAGCCCTCCCTAATCGATTCCCCCTCCGGTGGAGCTCCGGAAGAGGCCCCAAGATGGGATCTCACGGGTACAGAAGGTTGCGGCGGTGGAATTAGGGTTTCGTGGTGCTCTCGGATGTTTTCAGGTTATATGGTATATATAGGAGGAAGAGGCACATCGATGGAGTTACGGGGGGCCCACGAGGGTGGGGGTGCGCCTACCCCCCTGGGCGCGCCCCCTGCCTCGTGACCACCCCGTGGCTTCTGTCGTGGAGTTGTCACGGAATATGTCCTAAGGAAAGGACTTAATTGCGGAGCCATAGCGACGTGGTTAGCTTAAAGGGGTTAAAACAGGACAAGAGACACAGGAAGTTTATACTGGTTCGGCCCCTTGCGGTGAGGGTAAAACCTAATCTAGTTTGAGGTGGAATTGCTAGGGTGTCAATTGCTAGGGAGCGAATACGCTTGCCTGGCTTTCGATCTGTTGTTTCTTGCCCTAAGCCGCTGCCGGGTCGTCCCCTTATATACACGGGTTGACGCCCTACGTCCTATGGAGTCCCGACCGGCTCATACAATCGTGTCTGGCCCGGTGACTCTTTGTTACATGCCTTACAATACAAGTTAACATACATGGTGGTTTATACTTACAGTCCTTAAGCCGCTCTGATCCCTGGGCCCTTTATGAATTACTCTCATTAAACTGCCATCTTCAACATGCTTATGGGCTTGGCTCATGAACCGCCATTGGGTAACCCGGCCCCTCTTGGGCGGGTCATATCAAATACTTATATCCCCAACATTATGCCCGGGGTTGATTTGAACTTGTTCATGTCAATCTTTCTTCATCTTCCCACAAGAAATTATAACCTGCGATGATGTCAGCCCTTGAAATGGTGGTAACCTGCCATGATGTCACTTGCCACTTATTTTTGAACTATCCAGAACTTACCAAATCTCCATATTTATTGGGATTCCGATAATCAAGGCGTCTGCACTGTTACTTATCTGTTTTTCTGTCTCCTCGATTCTTGCGCGTGACCTTTAGCCATTCAGCTTATAAATAGGGCCAGACGTTCCTTTCCATTCTCTCCCTTTGCCTCTTCCTCTTCATCTCCTTCCTCGCGATGCTCCTGCATTCGAGCTCCGCCGGCGCCATTGTCCTCTGCCTCGTCCTCAATAGCAGCCGCCGCATCAACCTGACGCGACCAGACTTCCTTCGCGCGCCGCCGCCGTTCACTCGCCCAGGTGCGTTCTTCTCTTTCTTCCCCCCTTAGATCCATTAGGGTTCCCTCAAAACTCGCTGGAGTTCGTCTCCTTCTTCTGCACCTATGGTTTTCCTCTCGAACTTGATATTCCTCCGCACAATAGTGTTGATAGTATCTCTTCAGCAAATACTGTAATGCCTCATCTATGTGAAAAGACTGATTCATCTCCATGAACTGCATCATACTGATCTTAGGTCTGCCTATTCGTCATTTTTAGCTTTATTTTCTGAACTGCTGTAGATCCAAAGTTACATCTTCAATCTATGAAAATTGTTTGTCCCCACACATAGTAAAATCTGCTTTCCTAAGTAGCCGCACTTGTCATGGCGGCTTAACTCTCCGTCTTATAACCACTCTTATGCCATTAGGCCCCATTTAAGCCGCCATGCCGAACTTATATTGTAATCTGACTTTCTGGTTTAATTAATTTGAACCGGCAATAAATTTTGTTTCCTTAGGCTTCTTTGTTCACAATGCCACCGAAGACAGTCACCACATGCAAAAGGGTCCCTTCTGTTGTCACTTAAGCTACTCTTGCCAACTTTGTCAAAGTTGGGTACCTGCCAAAAAATCAGTTATGCATTACCGTGCCCCTAAGCCGGGCGAAGAGAAACCTCATCCAACGGATGATGAAGTTATTGTTTTTTTTATCACATGAACCGAGGTTTTTCACCACCTGGCTCTTAGTTCTTCCGGGACGTTCTGCACTTCTTCTAGCTCCATCCACAAGACATCAGACCCAATTCCGTGTCAAATATCTGCAACTTTCAGGTGTTCTGTGAAGTGTATCTTCAAGAGGAACCCAACCTCGAGCTCTTCAGAGAGTTTTTATTTAAACCACCAGAATGAGTTCACCAACGGGCCCAGTTTGGAACTTGGAGCCGTCTCAATTCAGAGAAGAAGAGATAGTATTTTTCCTTATGCCTGTCTGTCGAGTCACCCCAAAGACTGGAATCAAACTTGGTTTTACTACAAAGATATCTCCCCGGCTGATGAGAATCCATTGCCGGGTTATCGTGTCTAGCGTTTAGACACCAAGCATCCTCTTGCTGAAAAACTTACTGCCGCAGAACGCAAGAAAATTGCTCCCACTCTTGCAAAAGTGAAAGCCCTACTAGGAAATGGGCTAACCGGAATTGATTTGGTCCGGTGCTGGGTCGCCTGGCGGATCATTCCCTTGAGCCGTAGCACCGGCTTAATGTGCAACTATACTGGTGAGACCACATATCCAGTACGTCACAGCCCTGAGGACTTGGATGAGGATCTAATCACAGACATGACCAATACCCTCTTAAACGAAAGCCTGGGAGACTGCAGCAAGGTGGGTCTGAGGCCTTTCTGGAAACTTAACCCGGCACCAGAGGTGAGTCTTAACTTTAACTGTCCCTTCTTTATCGTTCTGATTCTCCTGTCAACTCAAATTTGCTGCCCTCATAGGCTAAGTCGGCTTTCTGGAAGAAAACGTACGACAACGAAGCTGCTAAAAAGGCCAGAATTGTCAAGAAAGCCGCCAAGAAGGCTGTAAAAAAGACAAAGAAGAAAGCCATCGCTTCTGATTTGTTGGGAATGAACTACAGCTCTGAGTCGGAGGTATCCCTTGACTCTCTTGGCTCCTATTTCAATTATCTTATTGACACTGATTATTGCCAGGATGACACGGAGGCCAGCCAGGCTGTTGATGAAGAGGTAATTACTATTTCCTCTGGCTTAGACCCACATAGCTCCTTCAACCTAGGCATAATATGCAGCACTGGAGCCACCACCTCAGTTATGACTTCACTCCAAGAGGCAGACGACACCACAGTCGATGACAAGGGGCATGGTCGAGCATGAGGTGAGAAACCACCATAAAGGTCGGCATCCTCACCAACTGCAAAATCAACCTGGAGCTCAGGTAACAGAGACTGTGCAGGCACAACCTGGAGTTGGCCGAGAGCGGCCAACGCTCCCACCAAAATGCACAAAACACGCGCAAGGCAATCGCGAAGTTCAACGTGAAGTAGCCCGGTATGCTTCGGAAGGTGGGTCTGCAGTGGCCAGTGATCGTCGACCCATGCAAGTGGTGGAGAAGAAGGTGATGGAGCAGCACGTCATAACGGTGCGACCTCGTCCATGGGTTGCTCTGCACGGCAAAAACGAGCGATGTGACAGAAATGGAGGCAGTTCCTGCAGTAGATAGGTTCCCTATAGGAGAGTGCTCTATGACCTCGACACAAGCACGAAAACACCTGCCTCTAAGCCACACCAGAGGAGGCAATTGCACGTTGATGGAGGGCAACAAAAAGCTAAGTGTTGCTTCTTTCATGTAGCAAACCAAAACGTTCGGTGATGGTTGCATCTTTTCTGTAGCAAACAAAAACATTCACTAAGGGTTTTGCTTCTGCCAGCAATCAAACCGTTCGCATTGTCCCTCCCTATGGGGAGCAACAACCAGATGTTCAGGTCCTTCAAAGAAAGGATGGACCACTAGCCGAATTAATGACTTGCCCAGTGGATAAAGCATAAGTGTTTTTCTGTTTGCCTATCAAGTTAAAGTCACCGACAACTAACCAGGGTCCCATGTGGAGATGAAAGACATCTCTCTGGGCATGAATTATGGTTGCATATAGATACATTTGCCCCCTAAAAAAAGTAGATTGAGACAACTACATTGATTTTTCTCCCAATGTAAGCTAGTACCAGTGACCTCATCAGCGAATATAAAATAGAGACTTTAAGCACATATGCAGCTCTTCTCTTCACTTCATCTTTTTTAGCTTTTTACACCGGATCACATTTTTTCTTCTCAAGCACCTGCCTCCTGCAGAGGATCCCACTTCCCCATCCGGACCTACTTTTTTCTGACATCCGATCCTACGGGCCAGTTCTTTTGGTAGCTTCTAAAATAAGCTAGATTAAGCTGCCCCTTGCCCAGCTTATTCTAGAAGCCCAATCAAAAATTTCTTTTTAGAAGCCTACTCAAGTCTTAACTAGTAAGCCCGACGAAATTTTTCTTTTTAGAAGCCTACTAGTCAAGTCTTAACTAGTAAGCCCAACCAATTTTTTTTCTTTTTAGAAGCCTACGAGTCAAGTCTTAACTAGTAAGCCCAACCAGATCTTGGCCATTTATGCCAAAGAGAGGCTCGATGGTGCTCTTGCTGAGGCCCGTGCCCGTGCTGAACAACGGACTGTGGATGCTTCGGGCCCATCTGGCTCTGGGCATAGAGAGCCTGGGGCTGGATCGGGGCTAAGCCGGCCGCCATCCCAACTGGTCAACCCTAGTGACCCTCCAGTAGGGAGGGTCCTCAGGGGTCGACCTCCTACGCGACTCCATCCCTCTGAGCAGACGATGGGAGTCCGAGGTGTTAGCGCGAACTTGGCTGGCGATGCCCCCACTAAGCGGGGGCGTCACGGCCGCCCGGCGAAGCAATCGTTCACCCCTGTCGAGGGCGGGAGGGCTAGCACGGCCCCACCTGAGGGGCCTAGTGATTCTGGCAGAGTTCCCATATGGAGCTCCTCTGTTGGAACATTAGGGGCTTCGGCAACTTGGGCCGCTGATGCCAACTGATCGGCTACATCAGACAGGAAAATATTGACATAGTAGGACTTCAGGAGATGATTCGTTAGGAGTTCTCCATTCAGGAGTTACAAGGGCTTTCTCGCCACCTGTTTGCTTGGCAATGGTTGCCGGCGTCTGGGTTGTCTGGGGAAATTCTCCTAGGGGTCAGGGAGGATTTATTTTCAGTAGAGAATATGGACCGCGGGGAGTTTTTCCTTAGTATGTCCATCACCGACCGATGTGTGAACCTCAGTTAGGAGGTGATCATATTCCATGGCCCGGCTGATCACGGGCAGTCGACGACGTTCCTGGCCGAGCTGCAGGATAAGGTTGAACGTTGCACGACCCCAGTTGTGGTGGCGGGCGACTTCAACCTTATCAGGCAGGATGCAGACAAAATCTCGTCCAACATCGACCGGTGGCGTATGCGCATGTTCAACGATTCCATAGAAGAGATGGCCCTTCATGAGATAGCCTGGGTAGGGGCTAGGTTCACATGGACCAATAAACAGGTGGACCCTATACGGAGTGTACTGGATAGGGTCCTCGTGTCAGTATAGTGGGAGGTGATGTTCCCACCATGTTCGCTGCAGGCGGTCACTCGGATTGGCTCCGACCACGTGCCCCTGTTGTTTGCGTCAGGGGAAGGGTCTCCACCGAGATCTAGGCGATTCCACTTCGAACCATCTTGTCTTCTGCAGCCGGGGTTCGTCGAGATGGTTAAGGACCGGTGGGTGCAGGTGTCGTAGAGCCCTCCTAGAGTATTTTGTGCCACCGATATTTGGCATCGCTGCTCTAAAACCATCCGCCAGTTTATGAGGGGCTGGGGTGCCAACCTTGGGGCTGCCCTGCGGTCCCGCAAAGGGGCTCTATTGGACCAGATTAAGGTCCTAGACGCGACTGCTGACTCAGTTGGTCTGTCGGTCGAAGGCTGGTTGCAACAATACTCCCTTGAGGCCTCCCTAATGGAGATCTTCAAGGGGGAGGAGTTGTTTTAGCAATGACGGGG
>LR738715.1:105826991-105897160 GCA_902687465.1 Secale cereale | reverse complement strand
GGCAAAAGTGGCTCCTTCAAGGAGATTCTAACACTGCCTACTTCCAGGAAATCGCTAATGGGCGCCGCAGGAAGTGCTCCATTCCGTTTCTCTGGGAAGGGGACACCCTTCTCCCTTCTGGAGCACCTGGATGAGATTAGAGCCCAGATTTACTCCTTTTAAGGGGGTTTTCTCGGCGGGACCCCGGAGTGGGGTCTCTTTGGCGGATGACTTTTGGACCATAGCAGACAGAGTATCTGACAATGAGAATGCAGAGCTAACTATCCCATTCCCGCCGGAAGAGGTAGGGAGGGCGATCGCCTCTATGAAGGCAGGGTCGGCACCGGGGCTGGACGGCTTGCCGATTGCATTCTTCCAGAAATTCCGGAATGTCCTAAATCTTGTGATCATGCCCATGTTCCATGAATTCTACATTGGAACATTTGACATGACGTGAATAAATTTTGGTGTTATAACCCTGATCCCCAAAGTAGTTGGGGCGACGGAAATTCGCCAATTTAGACCTATCACAATTATTAATGTGCTGGAGCGCATCTTCTCGAAAGTATGCGTGACTAGACTCGCACCGGTAGCAGAGAGGATGAATCACCCTCTTCAGACAGCTTTCCTGAAAGGGAGACGAATCCATGATGGGATCTTATCCCTTCACGAGATTGTACACGAGGTGCGATCGCGTGGCCAGAAGGGTGTTTTTCTCAAGCTGGACTTACAGAAAGCCTACGATCGGCTAGACTGGGACTTCTCGCGGCTTGTTATGCAGCACAGAGGCTTCGACGACCGATGGTGCAACTGGATTATGCAGTTGGTTCGGTCTGCCAAGACTGCGATTAACATGAACGGTGATGTGGGGCCGTTTTTCTCGTCCTCTGCGGGAGTGAAGCAAGGGGATCCGATATCCCCTCTTCTCTTCAACCTCACCGTAGATGCTCTTGTTGGCATCCTAGACAAAGCCAGGAGGTCCGGTCATCTTTCGAGAGTTGTTGGTCACCTCATTCCGAGAGGAGGGTCACCCATCTTCAATACTGTAATGCCTAGGATGAGACTATATCTCCTACATGTCGAGGCACGAGTTAGAGACATAAGCGCATTCTGGAATGATCGCAAGCATGGTATCTTTGCACAACTCATGTAAAAGAACATGGATGAAAGAGTAAAATAGTTGGCTTACACTCGCCACATCACACAATTAATACAATAGCATACATTCATCCAAATAACACAGGGTCCGACTATGGACAAAATCCAAACGAGAAAAGATACCACAACACAAGACCGGATCACTCCTAGTAGGAACCACTACTGGTCGTCGGGATACGTAACATAGAAATGACCACGCTCTTCATCGAACTCCCATTGAAGTTCTGATCCATATCCTACAACGTTCTCGGCTGTACCTGCATCTGGTGTGTGTTGTAATCTGTGAGTCACAAGGACTCAACAATCCCATTCCCGAGTATCAAAACTAACAAAGCCTTTAGGTGTGGAGAGGTAATAATGTGTCTGCAGCTAGCACTAAGCAACTAGCTTACGAAGTCAGAGGGAGATGAGGATATGTGCCAACGATCACCAAGTTGATCAAGAAGTTATCCTAGCTACTCACGTTCATACATAACCCCACCGTGTTCACTTCCCGAAGCCCTTCGAAAAGAGACCATCACGATTACTCACACAAGTAGTGTATTCTTAAGGATATGGTGTCAAGTTATCTACAACCGGATATTAACAAATTCCCATCTGCCACATAACCGCGGGCACGGCTTTCGAAAGTTCAAAACCCTGCAGGGGTGTCCCAACTTAGCTCATCACAAGCTCACGATCTGCGGAGTCACAACTCCAAGGTGGGAAGACCCGAGTATTCTCGGAATCCCGTGCTCAAGATATTTCGACAAAGGTAAAACTAATCCAGCAAGACCTCCCGGCGTGCCGACACCCTGATAGTAGCAGCGCGTATCTCGTCTCAGGCCATGACCGGATGGGCGATGCTACAGGTAATACCAGCCCTCGCCCCTCGGGTTTCCCCAAGTGGCCCCGCAGGACCCCCAGTTTGGACCAACACTCATGAGGAGCACTGGCCCGGGTTGTTGATTAAGAACTCGTGTTAATTACTCCCTATGCAAGTTTTTAGTTGTTAGGCAAATGGTAAAACCAAAGTTGGGCCTTGCTGGAAAAGCTTTAAGCAGAGCGAATTATCAAGGGGGCCCCATAAACCCCAACCGTTTTAGGAACGCAAAATCAAGAAACATAACACCGGTTTATCGGGTCCTAAGGTGGCATGACTGGAACAAAACACCAAGCAGAAGGCCAAGCCTTCCTCCCATTACCAATATATATATGTGCTTTAATTTAATTAAGATAAATATTGTGTTATCCCAATAAACAAGTCTAAACTTGGAGCAATCTTCAAACTTCCCCTGCAACTAACAATGCTATAAGAGGGGCTGAGCAAAAGTGTACTTAGCCAATCAACGGTTTGCTAGGAAGGCGGTTAGAGTGTTTCATGGCAACATAGGAGGCTGACAAGACAAGAATAGGCATCGAGGCATATCTAAAGAGCGAGACAACTAGCATAGGCAAAGATAGAGGTGATATCGGGGAATGGTCATCTTGCCTGGGATTCCGCAAGGAAGAAGAACGAGTCCATGAAGAAGACAAACGGACGAAGCCGAACGAATCCTCACAATTTCAGAACAAAACCGAAGCTACCAAGAGAAGCAACCGAAAAGAAGCAAAAAACACGATAAACACACAAGCTCAAACATGGCATATGATGCACAACCAAGTATGATGCATGCCCGGTTTAATTATGCATGGCATGGCAAAGTGCTCAAACAATACTACAAATTAAGTGGAGCTCTATATGCAACGAGTTGCATATTGACGAAACACCACATTCTATTTATTTAGTTGACTCTCGTTTATTTACAAGAGAAGATTAAATGTTTGTTAACATGGCAAGAGGTGAAGCATAAGTAAACTATCTATTTAGGCATTTTAAATGAGGCCGGAATGACAAAAACAATTCCGGTAAAACCCCATATGCATAATTAGAAATTTTAATGCAAACAACACTTTAAACATTTTAAATGTTGTTATCATGACGCGAATGACACGTTCAAGTTTTATGCAAATTTTATTAAAAGTTAACATGAACATGTTAGGAAGCATTTGTCGCCGTGGTGGAAAGAGAAGGTGCCACGACGACGAATCCGAAAATGATGCCACGCAACATATCGGTTCCGGTAACTCGTTGCGAGACCGGCGCAAAAGATGAAGGGCGGCGTGAGCCTGTCATGCAAGATGGTGGGGTTATCCCGGGTACCGGGTTCCCACGGTTGGTGACATGGAAAATGAGGGGCACTTCGGACTCGAGGCAAACAAGTATTTCATCTCATACATCACACAACATTCTTCCACGGGGTCATCGGCTCGGCGGTTATACCTTCGAAGCATGCATTTTCGGGGCGGAACGAGTTCGATGGAAGAGGTACACGTTTCGAAGAGGAAGTAGTCGTTCACGTTTCCTAGTCGTACACGGGGTCCTCGAGGGTCGACGATAGTGGTACACAAGTCGTAGAGGGACTTGTCGTTTCGAAGAGGAAGTAGTCGTTCGGGCGTAGCGGTACTCTTTTTTGTAGATGTTCATGTCGCCGTGTCATGGTACTTGGCGATTCCGAAGACCGCGGTAGAGGTACTTGACGCGCCACCGTGTAGTCGTACTCGAGGGTCTTCGTTGAACTTGGTTTTCGTGGATCTTGGTGATCCAACTCGAAGCAACACAAAAAGGCCTCGGGTCTTGGTGGTCAACGAGGGGAGGCGGGCGGCGAAGCAGCAGCAATGTGCGGGCACTTTACAACCACGACGAACGCCATGGCCGTGAGGAGGAGGGGCTCTAGCACGAGACCAGCAGCAGGCACACGCGTGCACGAAGGCGGCGGGGTCGGCAGCTTGCCCAAGTCGCGGTGGACCTCGGCCGGATCCCGCCGGATCCGGGCCAGTGATGGCCGGGGCGACGCCGGCGACCTAGAGGCCGACGGAGCGGCGAGGGGAGGCAGGCGAGGGCGTGCAGAGCTCGAGGACGGGCGGAGTGGAGGAGCTCCGGCAAGCTGTGGCCCGTCGCTGGAAGCAGTAGGGGCCGGGAGGAGAGGTGGGCTTGAGGTCGATGCAAAGGACGGGCAGAGCGGCAACGATGACGGCGGCCGGCGGCGGTGGCTGTGGACTTACAACTTGGTATCAGAGCCAACCCTCACGGTTACACAGATGTTTGCGGACAGGTGCTCGGTCATGTTGTTCATGACGTTTGTGACCCCTCGTGGCACACGACATGGCATATGTATCGGACTGGATGCACAGACGTTTGTGCCAAGAGGGAACGTTCTTATGGCCTGACGAGGACGTCGGTTCCTCTGAGTGGGGGTGTATGTGATAGCCTGGCTTATTAGGGATGATAGAATACTCATATCAATAAGGAATTCCTTCTTTTCCGGGAGCCCATTCGGACAGAACTGCAAAGTTAAGCGTCCTCAGCTTAGAGTAATTTCAGGATGGGTGACTGATACGTCCAAAACGTATCTATAATTTCTGCTTGCTCCATGCCTTTTTTGTGTGATATTGCTATGATATTTATGCACTTCCATACACTTTTGATCATATTTGGACTAACCTACTAATGGTTGCAAAAGTGCACAATGTTCTTGTTTTACACTTTATTGTGTAGGAATTACTTGGAAATTGACAAAAACACAAAAGGAGTCGTATTGGAGTAGGACTCTGACTTTCCTGAAATCTGTCTGAGAACATTTTTTAAAGTTGGTCACGTTTCGGCCCGAAGACGATGTCGAACGGAAAAAGCCTAGATGCGAAAGTTGTGGGGAATTTCGAGGCGATGCTTCTGGATATAAAATTCGTCCAAATCGGTGTCCGGACGGCCGAGTAAAGCCCGTTTTACTGAGGCCCAAAATCTGATGACGGGAATCCGAGAATCTATATAAAGAGAGAAAACCTAGGTCACCAAGGGCCACGAATTTTCCTCCTCCCGAGCCGCCGTCTTGGAGGGGAGGACCAGCACCATTGCAGCACCATCCACAAGGAAGAAGGGGGGCCAAGGAGCCGCTGCCCCCTAGGGCCGCCGCCGCCCCGAGGGCCGCCGCCGCCGCCGCACCCCCAAGGGCCGCCGCCGCCGCCTCCGTGGCTGCCGCCGGCCGTCTCCTCCTCGCGGGGCTGCACCTCTTCATCAACACCATCATCAACCTCCTCCTCACCATGTCCATGCGTGAGTAGTTTCCTCCGGGGCCGAGGGCTCGTACGTGTAGCTATGTGGTTATCTCTCTCTCCCATGATGTGATCTTCGTTGTGATCATAGGCTATGTTGATCTAGGGTGATCCCATGATATTTCCCCTTCTTCTATGTATTGGATTGATGTACTCACTTGTCTTTATCTAGTATAATCCCCGAGACCAAGGTGACATCGGTCTATTGGACATGGATTAGAAAAATATTTTCATGAGTGATTTCCTCTCTTGTGTGTTGATTGAAGATTGAGAGTCTCTTGGTGCTTGTCTTTGACTATCCTTTAGATATGTTGTGGTGATTGTGGGACTCTCTTTGGATGGCCGCGGTGACATTGGGAAATCCTTAGATTGAGAACTACGAACTTTGAGGTGTGCTTTTGTAGCCCTACATAATTCTCGTCCTCTCTTGACCACGAAGGAATGACCTCCGGGTGCGTCTCCATTGCATGTTTTATGGGAAATATCATGTGATTCGATTATGTTAATGTTGTTGGGAGTTGCCACTAGTGAAAGTATGAACCCTAGGCCTTGTTTCCACCGTTGCAATACCATTTGTGCTCATGTTTACCACTTGTTTGCTTGCTGCACTTTTTATTACACATTTATATTACTTTGTTTTGCCATCCATATCACTTGCCATTTAACATCTCTTCGCCGAACTAGTGCACCTATACATCTGACAAGTGTATTAAGTGTGTTGCGGACACAAGAGACTTCTTGTATTTTAGTTTCGGGGTTGCTTGAGAGAGACCATCTTCAACATCTACTTCCCTGAGTTCGATAAACCTTAGGTCATCCACTTGAGGGAAATTGCTGCTGTCCTACAAACCTCTGCGCTTGGAGGCTCAACATAGTCTACAAGAGTAGAAGCGTGTGTAGACATCAAGCTATTTCTAGCGCCGTTGCCGGGGAAGTGAGTGCTTGAAGGTATATCTTTAGATCTTGCAATTAAATCTTTTTGTTTCTTGTTTTTATTTCACTAGTTATGTTTATGGAAAACCGCATTCTTAGTTCGTTGCTTGTGGGAAGACGCCCCACACCTGTGGTGGTTGCTCCTCCTCCTACTGAAATTGTGCCCTATAAAATACCGGCTGGTATTATCGATTATATTTTGGCTAATCGTTATGCAGGAGACAGATATCCCGGTGAACACTTGCTATATCTGTCACACCTATGTTCATTATTTAAGCTTGCAGGTGTATCAATGGAGTTTGTCATGAGGAAATTGTTCGCCGTATCACTTATAGATAAAGCTTCAGATTGGTATAAGCTTCTCGATAACTCGCACTTGCTTGATTGGCAAGAGCTTATGTCTCTCTTTTATACTAAGTTTTATCCTCTTCATGAAATTCATCGAGACAGGAACTATATCTATAACTTTAGGTCTCGTGACGGAGAGAGCGTAGCTCAAGCTTGGGGGAGACTGAAAACGTTAATGCTAAAATGTCCTAACCATGGGCTCCCCAAAGATGCTTATGTGGAGAGTAAGAGTACCTTTTTGCATGTGGATCATGGTAACAATGCTTTATGTGATGCTTATATTGTTGAGTTTATTCGTGATCCCACTGAAAATTATTATGAGAAGGGAACATATGCTTATAAATATTTCAATAATATTAAGTTCCCTCTCTTTATGTTGAAGGTTTTGAAGCTGCACTTGTTTTGTCTTCCTATGCTTATTGCTTTGTGCTTCAATGAATTATTCCATTGCAATATTCCTATGCATAGGAAGCATGTTAGGCTTAAATTTGTTTGGTATTTGCTTCTTGATGCTCTCTTTTGTTCTTCAATTCTTATTCCTACGAGAGCATCATTAAAGTCTTATGCCTAGCTTAAAGGCATAAAAGAAAGCGCTTTTGGGAGGCAGCCCACAATGAATAAAAATTTATTTTGCTTTTGTTGTGTCTTGATGTTGTTACTACAGTAGCATCATCATTGTATCTTTACTTTTCAGCTTTGTGCCAAGTTTAGCCTCTGATTGCAAGGAAGTTCAAAAGTTGTGACGCGCAGTCCAGAAAACAGATTCTGTCCTTGGACAGAAAAATTCGTATAAAATCACCAGATCATCTTTTTGGTCTGAATTTTTTCGACAGCGTGCTCTATACAATTGGCTTTCGGGCGTCTGTTCTGAGTTTTTTGGTTTGAGTTGCAGAAGTGCCCCGAAAAAATCATTTACTACCTGCTGGTCTGTTTTTCACAGATTCTGCCCTGTTTTTCCTTTTTCTTCGTTTTGCAAACCTTGAGCTTGCTTTTTCTTTGCAAAAACCTTTTGGAAATCTTGAGAAACAGTAGACCTTCAAGAATATCCTTATTTTCAGCAAGGAACAATTATTTTATTATGGGTACTAACCTCGCTAATCAGATTATGATGAGTTATGTATGAAGGGAGTTTTCAAGTGTGCGAGGGAAGATGATAAAAAGATTCAGGAGTGTCAAACGCTCAAGCGTGGGGATTTCCCCATGCACCCCCGAGAAATATTCAAGAAGACTCAAGCGTCTAAGCTTGGGGATGCCCCCGTGCATCCCCTTCTCCATCAAC
The DNA here is from genome assembly GCA_902687465.1 of Secale cereale. NCBI lineage: Eukaryota > Viridiplantae > Streptophyta > Magnoliopsida > Poales > Poaceae > Secale > Secale cereale. The sequence goes on along the minus strand of LR738715.1, from coordinate 105,889,332 downwards.
AATTATCAGTTCGTCTTTTGTTCCACTATATTTTTATCACTTCATGTGTTATGTGCTATGCTTAGAGCGTCTTGCTTTTAGTTTCCTTTTTATTTTTCTTTAGCTTTGCTTGCTGTCATAACGAGTTGGAACCCATCTTTCTTTGTGTGGGAGAGAAACACGCTCCACTTCAACCTGGAACACAACATAGAATTTTCATGTCTATCTTTGCTGTGTGTGTTCTTTGTCTTTCAATAGCTACTGTCATGTTCAGCTCTTAGTTTTCATGCTTTACTTTTTAAAGAGCTTTTGTTTAGTTGGTTGCTGGAACTCTCTTTAGTTATCATGCTTATCTTGTTAAGAGAGTTGGCTTCTGTTGCACTGGTTGATATGTCTATGATAAAAATGCTATGTGCATAATGGTGCTTAGTAGTTCATGTTTTCTTATGGTTAGTCTCAAATAGCTGGGGGGTTCTTAATGTGTTATTGAAGTACCAACTTGATTTGTTTGCCTATGATGTGTTATGGTTTAGTGGTATCTTCCTCCAGGAATTTATTTGATTGACTTGGCGTATGCTCACGCATATTTAAGACTGTAAAGAAAGTCTATCAAGCCTTGATGATCTTTAATTTCTGAGTAGCGATATAACTTCCATGCCCGATTCAATGTTGCTTTGTCGCTCTGCATGATTATGACCGTCATTGCTCTTTTAGTTGGTCGCTCCCAGTCTTTTGCTAACCTTCGCCTGTACTAAGCGGACCGACTGCTTCTGCATCCAAATTCTTTTAAACCAGTTATGCCATATGAGTACACCATACCTTCCTATACATGGTATTTACCTGCCATTCCTAACGAAGACTTTCATGTACCATCTCGAAATTATTCAAAAAAACATTTCTCTTTTGTGCCTCTGTTTTAGTTCATGAGGAAGTAGTAGTTAATTCATGATCTTTTTAAGTTGGACAAGCTTCACCCCGGGATTGCATGTCTAATGTGCAAACCTATAATACGAGAAGGAACTGGCAAAGAGTGCGCCCGGCTCAAAAATAACATAACAAACAAACCCTCCTTCACGCTTTGTTCATGAGAAATCAGAAAACTTTGGCAGTGATAAACAAAGGAGATTAAGAGGATGTGATCGTCCTCATTCGGGAGTCGTTCCTCGAAACTTGTCCATCTCAAGAAGTGATTGAGTTATCTGCTAGCATTCGTTGACGAAACATGCGTATTAAAAAAAATAACCTCTGTTTTTAAAACCAAGACTCTGATACATGTTTAGTTTTTGTTTCCGACCACGGGTTTTCAACCTTGCCAACAAAAGCCACGGTTCAAGAGTCTCCACCTTCTTTAAAGCACCAACTATTGAGAGCATGATTGTCATTCTGAGTGTAATGTGCATTGTCCCAAAGTATCATTGTCTTTTGCATAATTATGATATTGTTTATTCTGAAATCATTGTATCTAGTCGTCACTTAAATTTTGGAGGTGCCCCTGCATTTATGTTTTGCTTTACTAAAGGGGGCAAGCGAGGTACCACTTTATCATATTTGCACACCATGCTCACTACAAATCTATTGAGTGTTTCAGTATCATATTGTAAAACTTTCAGTTCTTTGTGATATTCTCATGAGGCAACTTAATTACTACAGATTCATTATCTCAGTAAGCATTTATCATGTGACTGTGAAAAGTTCTTATATGGTTAATAGCATGTCACCACAGAAATTATGCTTGTTACCATTTACCTACTCGAGGACGAGCAGGAATTAAGCTTGGGGATGTTGATACGTCCAAAACGTATCTATAATTTCTGCTTGCTCCATGCCTTTTTTGTGTGATATTGCTATGATATTTATGCACTTCCATACACTTTTGATCATATTTGGACTAACCTACTAATGGCTGCAAAAGTGCACAATGTTCTTGTTTTACACTTTATTGTGTAGGAATTACTTGGAAATTGACAAAAACGCAAAAGGAGTCGTATTGGAGTAGGACTCTGACTTTCCTGAAATCTGTCTGGAGAACTTTTTTAAAGATGGTCACGTTCCGGCCCGAAGCCGACGTCAAACGGAAAAAGTCTAGTTGCGAAAGTTGTGGAGAATTTCGAGGCGATGCTTCTGGATATATAATTTGTCCAAATCGGAGTCCGGACGGCCGAGTAAAGCCCATTTTACTGAGGCCCAAAATCTGATGACGGGAATCCGAGAATCTATATAAAGAGAGAAAACCTAGGTCACCAAGGGCCACGAATTTTCCTCCTCCCGAGCCGCCGTCTTGGAGTGGAGGACCAGCACCATTGCAGCACCATCCACAAGGAAGAAGGGGGGCCAAGGAGCCGCTGCCCCCTAGGGCCGCCGCCGCCCCGAGGGCCGCCGCCGCCGCGCCCCCAAGGGCCGCCGCCGCCTCCGTGGCTGCCGCCGGCCGTCTCCTCCTCGCGGGGCTGCACCTCTCCATCAACACCATCATCAACCTCCTCCTCACCATGTCTATGCGTGAGTAGTTTCCTCCGGGGCCGAGGGCTCGTACGTGTAGCTATGTGGTTATCTCTCTCTCCCATGATGTGATCTTCGTTGTGATCATAGGCTATTTTAATCTAGGGTGATCCCATGATATTTCCCCTTCCTCTATGTATTGGATTGATGTACTCACTTGTCTTTATCTAGTATAATCCCCGAGACCAAGGTGACAGCGGTCTATTGGACATGGATTAGAAAAATATTTTCATGAGTGATTTCCTCTCTTGTGTGTTGATTGAAGATTGAGAGTCTCTTGGTGCTTGTCTTTGACTATCCTTTAGATATGTTATGGTGATTGTGGGACTCTCTTTGGATGGCCACGGTGACATTGGGAAATAGATTGAGAACTACGAACTTTGAGGTCTGCTTTTGTAACCCTACATAATTCTCGTCCTCTCTTGACCACGAAGGAATGACCTCCGGGTGCGTCTTCATTGCATGTTTTATGGGAAATATCATGTGATTCGATTATGTTAATATTGTTGGGAGTTGCCACTAGTGAAAGTATGAACCCTAGGCCTTGTTTCCACCATTGCAATACCATTTGTGCTCACGTTTACCACTTGTTTGCTTGCTGCACTTTTTATTACAGATTTATATTACTTTGTTTTGCCATCCATATCACTTGCCATTTAACATCTCTTCGCCGAACTAGTGCACCTATACATCTGACAAGTGTATTAGGTGTGTTGGGGACACAAGAGACTTCTTGTATTTTAGTTGCAGGGTTGCTTGAGAGAGACCATCTTCAACCTCTACTTCCCTGAGTTCGATAAACCTTAGGTCATCCACTTGAGGGAAATTGCTGCTGTCCTACAAACCTCTGCGCTTGGAGGCCCAACATAGTCTACAAGAGTAGAAGCGTGTGTAGACATCAGTGACCGACCGGGAAGTTGCTCCCGGGTACGCACGAGTGAGGACAAAGTGCGCAGAAAAGACAAGTATTGATATGTGGGACGAGTCTAGATCCCGTCAGGAGTAACGACCACCGGCAGGTGTGTCTGGGGCGTTACAAATACGCCGATGACACCATGATTTTGGTGGAGGGATCCTCCCTCGACATAGTTAACCTTAAGTTCTTACGCCTATGCTTCGAGGCTATGTCGGGACTCAAGATAAATTTTGACAAGAGCGAGGTCATCATTTTGGGATTTTTAGAGGAGGAGCAGCAGAGGATCGCGAATAACCTAAACTGTAGGCTAACCTCTTTCCCCACAACTTATTTGGGCATGCCGTTGGCAGACTCCAAGATCCTCTCTAGCTAGTGCGTTTGATCCATTAGTGGATCGAGTGGCTGCCCGGGCCGAACCCTAGCGAGGACGGTTTACCTCCAAAGGGAGCAAATCGGTCCTTATTAGTTCTAACCTTGCAAGCCTCCCCATGTTCTTGATGGGGATGTATATCCTACCGGAGGGCGTTCATAGTGCCTTCGATAGGGATCTCGCGAGGTTCTTTTGGCAGGCGGCCAATGGCCGCCAAAAGTACCACATGGTAAAATGGGCGGATATCTTCTTGCCCAAGGACCGTGGTGGTCTGGGCATCATTGCCTCCCACCGTATGAATGTGGCGCTCATGTTAAGATGGGTCTGGCGCATCCTACGCGGCGAGGGAGGATTATGGCTTCAGCTCATTCAAGCGAAATATCTGAGGGGTGAAACCCTCTTATCTTGCAACCAGACGGAAGGCTCACAATTCTGGTGCGCCATCCAAAGGATCAAGGAGGAAATCTGCCTAGGGATCTCCTTCTCCTTAGGGAACGGGAAAGGGATCCAATTCTGGTTGGATCCCTGGCTGGAGGCTGAACCCCTACGCGTTTCCTTCCCTGGCCTATTCTCAATATGTGCAGATCCGGCTGTCCTAGTGGCTATGGCTTTCCAAGCTGGTCAGTGGAATATTGGGTTTCACCGCACTTTTGGGCAAGCCGAGAATAACGAATGGACTAGACTGCGGGCTGCGCTCCCGCTCGTGCTCCCAGACGATCCGGGCAGGTTTCCCGGTGGCTCGCGCCGACGGCAGAATTTTCTGTGAGCACGTCATACCACGCCCTTTGCCCGCCACAGGCCACTCCTTGGATGCCTCCTTTATGGAAAGCCCCCATCCCCTTAAAAATAAAGATTTTTGTTTGGCAATTACTACGGGACCGCCTCCCCTCGGGGACTGAGGTACGTAAGCGGAACAGTCCTGGCGATGGTATTTGCCCGTTATGTGCGGTAGCAGAGACACGGGGACTCATATCCTCTTCTCATGTACCACGGCAAGGGTACTCTGGACATATGTCCGCGAGCCGTTGGGGCCTGAATGGGAGGCCCTAAATCTCGCTGAGTTCCTCCAGCATAGAGCTTTACCGTCGTCACGACATCGTCGCCTATTTTGGCTCATTTTTGGGGCGCTGTCGTGGACTCTTTGGACGACTAGGAATAAGATGGTGATTGAGAAGGGTTTTCCGAGGAAGGCATCTGTCTTCTTCTTCAAATTCCTTGCTTTCCTGCAGCACTGGCACCCGCTCTTGAGGCAGTGTGATCGAGACCGACTCGGCTTGATGATGGATGCGCTTCTGGCGTCGGCGCGTCGACTTTCACCCTCGTAGTGCCGCTTTGCGGCCGCCACTAGGTGACGTTTTCTTTTCTTTTTCTTTTATACTTTCTTGGGCTTGACTGTGTTGTGGCCCCAGCCGTTGTTTATCGAGTGTGGTTGAACTTAGATTGTATTGTACATTGCTTTATTTATAAAGCAGGACGAAAGCCTATTTCGACAACTTTATTCTGGAAGCACAAAAAAACCAGTAAAAGAACTGGCCCTACGTGGCATTCGGGATTGGTCATGCCCTCATGTCTCCTGGAGAAAACGATCTTATGCTTATCCACTTGGGGTGGTGATCCACCATCAAGGCCTGAGGCGGACCCAGGGCCGGCTCTGGCCCAGGGCAAGAGGGGCGACGGCCCTGGGCCCGGCCTAAATAGGGGCCCATATTTTATACATAGTATGTATATATATTCAGAGTACAGGAAAAAAAAGCCCAGCGTGAGTATCCAGCCCACCAAGCCCTCAGCCAGCCACGCACCAAGCTGCCCTTTCAATTCTAAAAAAAAAACAAGCTGCCCTTTCATTTTCTGTTGGTTCCCGATCGAACACACACCAGGCTGCCCTTTCGTTTTCTATTTGCTCTCCCGATCGAATCATGCACGGAGGAGAGTTGGAGACAGAAGCCATCGCCGCCTCGCAATCAGGGCCTGCTCGCAATCGTCCCTACCAGGAGCTGATCTGCAAGAACTTGGGGCCTTGGGGGAGAGATCAAATCTGCAACAACTTTTGGGAGAGATCAAATTCGGAGGTAATTCTCGGATCAATCTTTTCTGTAGTCTCAAACTCCCAATCTGAAAACATCAAATCTCAATCTCTGATCTGGTATTTTGTTCTCACTTGCAGTGTAATCATGTTGCCTAAAAAACATTTATCTGGTAGTCAGAAAAGAAGCAACAAGAAAAGAGTAGATAAGTTTATTAAATCTCAGAAAGGCGCTATGAATAAGTTTGTGTTGAGGAATGATGCTGGTACAAATTCTGAGCAATTATATATCACCAATGGTGAAGAGCAACCTAATCATGCTGAGAATATAGTTGAGGAAAATCATGGCGATGTTGATGCCAATCAGAACACTGAAAATTTTAGTGACCATGAAAATCTTGGAAATGCAGATGAGCAGGCTACTTCTTTTGATATTTATGATCCAAGAACATGGAATATTCTTGACAATAAATCAAGAGATATTCTCATTGAAAAAGGACCTGCAAGGGAATACAATCTTGTGTTTCCTGAAGATAATATTGGTGGCAGACATTTTTCGTATGATTTCTACTCAAGAAAGCTAAGGAATGGAGAGTTCAGTGATCGGAGGTGGTTAGTGTACTCTAAACATGTGAATAAAGTTTACTGTTTTTGCTGCAAATTGTTCAAATCTGGAAAGAGCAGAAGTCTGCTAGCATCGGAGGGATTGAAGGATTGGAAACATCTTAGTGATAAGCTCAAATTGCATGAGAATAGTGTTGAGCATATCACTAACATGAATACTTGGAATGAGGCAAGGTTGAGGCTAAGTAAGAAGGAAACAATTGATAAAGATTTGCAACAAGAGATTGCAAGGGAGAAGGAGCGATGGAGGCTGGTTTTAATTAGAATTGTTGCTGCTGTGAAATTTCTTGCTAAACACAATCTGGCTTTTCGAGGATCAAATGAGAAATTATATCAAGATAACAATGGGAACTTTCTGGGAGTAGTTGAAATGATGGCAGAATTTGATCCTGTAATGCAAGAGCATATTCGGCGCATTAAGAATAATGAAATTCATCATCATTACCTTGGCCATAATATTCAGATTGAGTTAATTTCCCTTCTTGGTCGTAGTGTTAAAAATTCTCTCTTGAGTATAATTAAAGATGCAAGGTATTTCTCTGTCATTTTGGACTGTACACCTGATGTGAGCCATCAAGAACAAATGACTCTAATTGTGAGGTGCGTAAACATGTCAAGTGCCACTACAAAAATAGAGGAGTTTTTTTTGGAGTTCTTGAAGGTGGATGATACATCCGGACTGGGACTTTATAACATCTTAATAGATTCACTTGAATCTGTTGGTTTGGATGTTAAAGATGTTCGTGGACAAGGGTATGACAATGGTTCGAACATGAAGGGAAACAAACAAGGGGTACAGAGCAGATTACTTGCAACTAATCCAAGAGCATTGTACATGCCATGTGCTTGTCACAGCCTGAATCTTACTCTCAGTGATATGGCAAAATCTTGCAGTAAAGCTATTACTTTCTTTGGTGTTGTGCAAAGAATTTACATATTGTTTTCAAGCTCTACTAAAAGATGGCAGCTATTGCTTGATCATGTTCCAAAAATGACAGTTAAGTCTTTATGCAACACTCGATGGGAGAGTCGAATAAAGAGTGTTCATGCTATCAGATATCAAGCACCTGAGTTAAGAAAAGCTTTACTGGAATTAAAGAGAACTTCTACTGATGACGCCAAGACTAAAAGCGACGCAAAATCTTTGGCTAGCGCACTTGAGAAATTTGAATTTTTACTTGGCATGGTCATTTGGCATGACGTTCTGTTCACTGTAAACATGGTGAGTAAGAAGTTGCAGTCTAAATTTGTGTGCATTGATGTTACTCTTAAACAGATTGAAGGTGCCATCTCATATTTTGAGAAGTACAGAAATGAAGGCTTTGCAACTAGCTTGGATATTGCGAGATCTATTGCAATTGACATGGGTGTACAACCTTTATTTCCTGTAAAAAGGCGTGTTACCAGAAAAAGGCAATTTGATGAAATTAGTGGTAATGAACAAAATGACCAGAATGAAGAAACACAAGCAACTGAAGTGGAATCATTTAGAGTTAAATACTTTCTGGTCATGATTGATGTTGCAATTGCTTCACTGACCAATAGATTTCAGGAACTGAAGAAATTTGGGAGCATATTTGGCTTCTTGTTCAACTCGAAAGAATTGAAGTCCTTGGGTGATAATGATCTAAGAAGATGCTGCACTAATTTTGTCAAGAAATTCACTCATGGCAAGTCAGCAGATGTTGATCTTGATGATTTTGTTTCTGAATTAAAAGTATTGCAAATGACATTGCCAAACAGATTCATGTCAGCGGAGGAAAATTTTGAGTTTGTTAGAACTGCGGATTGTTATCTAAATGTCTCAATTGCTTATCGCATCCTTTTGACTGTACCTGTGACTGTTACATCAGCTGAAAGGAGTTTCTCAAAACTGAAACTACTGAAAAATTATTTGAGGTCAACAATGTCTCAAGAAAGACTGAATGGTTTGGCCATGTGCTGCATTGAGAAGAATATGCTGGATAGTATTGATCTTGACACTCTAATTGATGATTTTGCGTCGAAAAATGCGCGGAAGTCTCGTTTCTCATGATTACTCGAGGTTAGCATGCTATTTCTATATATTTGTTTTCTGTTTTAGTTTCTATGATATTTGTTATGGAACAAAGGCAAGAACAAATAACAAATGTATGATTCTAATAAAAAAATACCAGTTTTATGTCTTTATAGCAATTTTATTTGTTCATGTATCGAATAAGATTTTTTTTTTCTTTGTTGGGCCCATTTATGAAGTTTGCCCCGGGCCTTCGAAATCGTAGAGCCGGCCCTGGGCGGACCGGTTACACGCAGTTGCTCAAGTTGGTTCTGCAGAGGGAAAGCGTCCTGAGGCGGACCGGTTACACGCGCACTACTCAAGTTTCTTGTTCCGGTGGTCCCTGCAAATCCCAAATGTCACAACGTATCAATCAATCAAATTAGATATGAGAGAAGCATAGTCTTTAACCTCGTAAATGTAGGGCACCACTTCAAATCCCTGACGAAAACAATCTAGGAAAAGTGCAAAAGAGCCAGATCAAATTAGGAACCTGTTGACCTTGGAAGTACAAAGTGCATCGTGCCTTTTTATGTGTGATGAAGTATATGTCATGAGTGACGTAGTCGTGATTTGTGAAGCCGGTTGTGCTTGCCGCACCGAAGCAAAAACTATGATACATTAGCAATTAAGAACAACATTAAAAAAACTATATTAGGAATTAAGAAAGAAGCAGTTGCGAGCAAACCCGGTCCTAGTCAGCTGACAACTCCGTGTCCGCAACTTCGAACAAACCCTTCGAGAAACACTCCTGCTGTTGCCGCGGTCATGTTGGAGCCCATGCTGAGGACCGGCGGCGTCTGGACAACGGCTGCAATACTGCAAGCACGTAAAGCCGGAGAAATCTTTATGGAAAGAGAGAGGAACCAAACCCGGCCTATGCTCGTTCTCCGTGTGACCTGGAGCCGCTTAATTTGAACTATCCCTTGTCAACTACCCGGGGTAGCTAGCTAGCTCGACGGCGACAGCACCAACATACATCCATGCCGTAATGCGATGGTCCACGGCACGTAGCGCAGACCGCGTCGACGCGAAGGTGGAACGGTAGCGAGGCCTGAAAAGGTCAGCCGGCCACCAACCAAGCCCGGGCCGCGTCTGACCACGTACCGGTCGCCGGTTCAAACGCACATGACAATTCAACACCAAAGTTCAATATCCAAATGCCATCCCACGAACCTACCGCGCGCCCCCCAGCCGGCCTCGCTAGGCGCGCGCCTGCTTCTATATAAAGGGCATGGCAGCAGAGACATAAACAGCAACCCAAACCCCGCTAAGCATCAGCAGCACCTCCCTTCCATCTCCTCTGCTTTGCGTTCATCCTTCCAGCTCCAAGCGCAATCAATGGCTGCCATGAAGATCACCCTCCTTGCCGTGGCCGCAATCTCGGCGCTCTTACTAGGCACCGCGTCGGCGGTGACCTACACCGTCGGCGAGCCGGGCGGTTCGTGGACACTCGGCACCGACTACAGCAAGTGGGTGGCCGACAAGAAGTTCAACGTGGGTGATGAGATCGTCTTCAAGTACTCGACCCCGGCGCACGACGTGGTCGAGGTCAGCAAGGCCGGCTACGACTCCTGCAGCATCGACGGCGCCATCAACACCTTAAGCACCGGCAACGACGTCATCGCCCTCAACGCTGCCGGCACCCGGTACTTCATCTGTGGCGTCCCTAGCCACTGCAGCCCCACCGCCGCCGCGAGCATGAAGGTCGTGATCGACGTCGCCTCGGGCTCCTCCTCTCCGTCGTCACCCATGCCAGCTGCAGGTCCTGGCGCGAGCAACTCTCCCCCGGCGCCGCCCACCTCCGCCGCTACCTCCGTCGGGGCCACAGCAGGATTTGGCCTGGTCGCCCTACTGGCGGCCGGTCTCATGGCTTGAACACATATATTGATCAGCTGCCGTCCACACATATGAGCTTATATATTGTTGTTATTATCACGGGTGAATACATGTATTCTTTTTTAGAGCGAGAATGTGATAGTTACTTGTATCTATCACGGTTATATGTAATCTGCAGGCCTTCATGTCTTCTATATAATGATTCTCGAGGATTATTTTATAAGGGTGCTAGCAGTACCAATTGTCTTCTAACTAAAAAGAAAGTATCAATAGTCCTTTTAATGCGAATCAGTATGTGATTGGATGGTTAGAGGTACGGTGGTACTCACGGCCATCGGTATTCAAGTTCTGATGTTCGCATTATTTTTGAATTTGTTTCAGTATTTCCGGCGATACGCTTTCATTGAAAGGAGACGTTCCTGTCAACGATGAGACACCTACATGACTTCGTAAATCTCAATATGATATGTCGGCTCAGTCTTTCAAAAATGCTCATAGAAGTAGAGTGTGCATGTGTGCGTTCATAGAGATGAATGCATACGCATATATACGAGCGCGTGCGTCTGTATTTCAGAATTTCCGGCGATACGCTTTCAGCAGGAGAAGATGTGCCCATCAACGACGATGGGCCTACATGACTTCGTAAATCTTAAAATAATATGTCGGTTCAGTCTTTCAAAAATATTCCTTAAAATAGGGTGTGCGTGTGTGCGTTCATAGAAAATGAATGCATACATATATATACGAGCGTATACATCTGTATAGTGTTAAAAAATTATCTAAGTTTTATAAGGCGTGATAGGCGCCGGTTGACCGGTGGGCCGGTCGCTGCGCAGCCGCACCCTATACGTGAGCGTGACCACACGAGTTGGCCAGTTGTGCGCTTCATTTCGATGCTTGCTCTCTAGCACCCACGACATCTTGCTTGAAGCTCCATGATGCCACTGACCGGCTCACCGTGGTAGCTCGTTGTGTCCGCTCGCCGGATGCAGCTCCGCCAAGCCTGTCGAAAGAAATCCGTTCTTAGAGTATCTTCAGCCGTTGCGCTTCCAAGACACGTCGAAAATTACTGTTTAAGGGTGAGTCGGCGTTTTTTTCGACGTGGGGCGAGCACGTCCCCAGCCGTCGTCCTCAAGTCGGGTTCCAGACGTCCCCATAGTTCGGCCAAATTTCAGCAAACACAGCGAAATTTCAACAAACACGACATATTTCGGCGAAATTTAGACTTTTTTTACACGAATAAAATGGACGGAAAAAACCCTAAACTACGGGCCGAAGTAGGCGCTGAGCAGGGCGTAGTCGTCGCCGGCGTCGTCCTCCTGCTTCTCCTCCTTGACACGGCCGGCGCCGCTGCTCGACCCCTTACCCCGGCGCGCTGCTTCACGGCGGCGGCGTTCAGCGATCTCCTCCATGGCGCGGCGCTGGCGGTCCAGCTCCATGCGCGCGTAGTCCTTGCGCGCCCACTTCAAGGCGGCCTCTTCTTCGTCGACCTTCTCGGCGAGAGCAGGCTCCGGCTTCACGGCGGCGAGCCCCGGCTCAGGCTTCACCGTCGTCAGCCTTGGCTCCCTCTTCGGCTTGACGAGGCGAGGAGGAGCCGAGGAGGAGGAGCCACGGCCGCCGTCGTTGATGACGAGGCCGGCGCCGCGGGTGCGCCTACCGAGCGGCGTCTCGGCCGGCTCTGGCATGACGCTGACCAACGCCGGCGCGCCGGAGGAGTGAGAGGAGGATCGGGAGGAGGAGGAAGACCAACCCATCATCCTCCTCGGCAGCCACGCGCCGCCGCTCCGAGCGGTCGGGTACTCGAACGGCGGGTCGTTGCTGCCCTCGAGGTGCGCGAGGACGCCGCTGAGCGTGCGGCCCGGGACGCCCCACCACAGGCGGCGGCCCTCGCTGTTGTTGCGGCCGCGCGGCGTCGGCGCGTTGTTGGTGGAGGTGAGCCGCTCCTCCTGCCGGCGTTTGAAGTGCGCCGCCCACGCCGTGTGGTTGCCGGTGGCGTACTCCGGGAGCGCCCGCTCCGTGACCGTCGGGGATGCCCGCGCACGCTCGATCTCGGCGTAGAAATAGGCGGGCGTCTCGGGGACGGGCGGAGGGGGGACAGGGACCCCGCCGGCGCTGAGCCTCCAACGCGACGGAGCGCGTACGTCGGGCGGCATGGGGTAGTTGGCCTCGTGAAGGAGGTACGCCTCCCACTCATGCAACGAGCAGCGGCCGAAACCGTTGGCCGCCGCCGCGTTGCCGGGGTACCTCGCGCTCATGGTTGCCGAGGGGAGAGAGAGGGGCTCGAACGGCGGAGAGACGGGAGGAAGTGCGGCGGCAAGGAGGGGGAGGACTGCCGATGGATGGGTTCCTCACCGGCGCGGCCAGGGGCGCCTTTTATAGCGGCTCGGGGGCAGCCGCGTGCGAACGCGTGGCGGAACGCGGGGCGGCATCGCCGCACTGCGCCGCCCGTGAATCAATGGCAGGCTGACCGGCGGCAGCCTTGGCATGGATTCCCCACGGGAAAACCGAGACGATGAGGACGACCAGCCTTCGTCTCGCTGACGCGCCGATCCCGCCACTCTTTCGCGCCAAAACGTTCGCGCCGGCGCCCCTGGGCGCCCCCCAGCGCGCCGGGTTCGGGTTGGGTGCGCCGGCACCAATTTCGACCCAATCCAACGAAAAACAGGATCGTGGGGGCGCGACTGGGCCGATTTTTCGGCGCCGACGCTAAAAAACGGCCTTGAAAGGGCCTGTTGGGGGCGCGGCTGGAGATGCTCTTAGCGCCATATGCCTTTGCAGCTGGACGTGTCTTCCATTCCTTGGTTGCAGCATTCATTAGTAGAAAACATGTCTTTAGTTCCGGTTTCAAAGAATAACTGAGAGAAAACAATTGGGACTAATGACCAAAATTTGTAGTCCTGGTTGGCCATTTAATCTCTAATCACCTCTCGTAACTGCTCAAGTGTGGAACACTTATTTCAAATAGTCTAACTTCCCAGCTGGTAACCCATCCTCTCACTACTCCAGCCTAAGCACGCTTAACTTCCGAGTTCTATTCCTCCTAGTTTTCAAGTCCGCACTTGTTGTTTTCCTGACAATAGTAAGTTGTCAATCATATTAACCCTTAGAAGTTGAACTTGAGCATGAAGTCACATGTTTCCCGTTTGAGTTAACTATTATTCTAAAAAACAACAATTATTTAGTAACACAAATATTTCTCGAATAAGTAGTTTGACCAAAATTTCAAAAAACATCAATTTGAGGATAACTTTTGTCCTTCAAGAATTTGAGGATTCTAAAATTTTCGTGCTGAAAATTTTGATATATTATACGTTTTTTTGACATCGTATGCAAAAGTTATAGCCGTTTTACTTTTTCATAATTTTTTTTTGCAAAACATGTCGAAATTTATGTTTTTTTATTTTTCCTTACTAGTAGATGTAGTAACATAACTACATCTCGAAGGATTTTAATTTTTGAAGTTTTTATCATTTTTTATTGTTTTTTATCAAAACTGAAATGGCGATGGGGAGGGTAGAGTTTGCAAATTGCAGAACCCCTTTAGTCTCGGATGGTGTCCATCCAATCCTACCGTCGACTACATCTGTTAGCACCATCCTAGCCAGAGTCACAACTAAAGTTAACCAAGCCAGAGACACGTTCTATTAATGTGGCAAAAAGTATTACTTTTTAATATAGCAAAACTAATTATATCAACTATTATTAAAGGCTAAACAACTATTAATACAAAACAGTAGCAAAATTATTATTAATTAATTATAAAATTTTATATATTGTTGTCTAACAGAAGCACACCGCAACATGTTAAAATCTACAGAAAGATATACAAATAATTGAAAACAACAATTAAAGGACCAAAACAACTATATAAGCAAAACAATAATGTTTTAGTTAAAATCATAATGTAAACTATTCTAAAAATAACCAAATAAATCGTACTGCAACAACAATCTAACATGTGACTAGGAGCAAAACGAATTAAATTAAAAACTATTTTAAACTCATTATTCACAGTCTAGGGTTTGAAGAAAATTTAAATAAACTCATAATTAAATCATTCAAATGTGAAAAATAATTGCACAAACAAAAAATAGACAAAATTTTGAATCTAATGCAAAAAGAATCACTCAAAAACATCAAATGTCGTAAAAGTTTCTTCTCCCCATACCCATTCGACCCCGTTTCCCTCTTCGTGCTCCAGCAACGAACTAGCCGGGGGGGGGGGGGGGGGGACGCCCGTGGGATGCCTCCTCCGAGCCGTTTTTCACCGTTTCCTTCGCTGGGATCAATCCCCACCCCTTCCTCAAGCCATGGATGCTGGTATTGCCCCCCGCCTCTTTCTCTTTGCTACTAGATTTCAGATTTAGGATTTAGGGGCAATAGGTTGCATTCCTCGATTTTTGTCCAAATCAAGGCTTGAGTAGGATGGTGATGGCTTCTAAACTGCTAGGATTGATATTCGGTAGCCCTATTTTTGAATTTGGCGTCCCTATAGTACCGAAGTTGGTCACGACAGCAAGGGAACCACTGTTCTCGGCCTGGAGCGGTACTACCGCTTGAGCGGTACTGCCGCCTACCAAGTGCGGTACTACCGCTGGATGCCAACGTCCGCTATATTCCTACCAAATTTTCATCCATGTTCCTTTTTTCTCTTGGCTTATGCTCGTTCTTTCGTGTTGTTTCTTCTGCTCGTGTGTTTGGTTCCAGGTGATGGCCCTTCAGAGCATCATGCCCGTCGTATCAACCTAGGGCGCTCCGTCTCTAAGCGATATCGTACCTCTGAGGCCGCAGGTGCATCTTCAAGTGTTCCACCCACTCAGTCCCAGCAGCCGTCCAAGAGTACTGCGAAGAAGCCCAAGACGAAGCCCAAGTCTATCACTGAGATGACTGCCAAGGAGTTTTGGGAGAAGCATTGGCGCAATCCTTATGAGCATGATCAAGAGCCCAATTTGGTAAACCATCCCTTCTGGACCCGTTTTTAGTGGGCTATTTATTTTTATGTGATCAAGGCCAAGAAGAATCTCTTTGTTGATGTCCGCTCCATTGACATTTCCTATCCGAAGAAGGATCTGTACTACGTTGGTGAAGCTCTGGAGATGTGCACTCAGTTGAACATTCTCGGCATTATGGAATTCAACAAGGATTTTGATGCGGACTTAGTGGCCCAGTTTTATGCCACGATTCATCTCGGTGCTGATAAGGAAAGATCTCTGACTTGGATGACAAATGGCAAGCTTCTCTCTGTCAAATGGAAGGCTTTCATGGAATTGCTTGGGATTGAAGATCAAGGACTTGAGAATCTGGTTGGCTTTTGTCCTCACCGCAATGCAGATGCTACTTACAAGCAATCTCTCTGGCCTTACTGCACTATGAGGGTTAACCCCGAGACAAAGAAGGAGACCTATGAGTTGCCTGCCTATCTGGATATTATTCATCGCATTTTCAGAGAGACTCTTTTCCCTCGCATTGGGAACCTGGATATGGTTCACTCGTTTCTTGTGGACATGCTTCTTTTCTGCCAACATGAGAAGGAAGAACACATTGGAGAATCCCTGGATATTTCTCATGTCATGTGGTCTGAGCTTGTTTCCGCCATCTCTGAGCGCAAGTGTCCTATGTATGGTCTCTTTCTAATGTTGCTGATCGAGAAGGCTTGGGAGCACACTTACCCTGGTGTTGTGCTGGAGACTGGTGAGTTGATATCTCATGAGGTTAAGCGTCCGAGGAAGAAGGAGCTCGGGGGCACTCCGGTTTCACAGTCTGGTATTCCGTCCGGTGCTGACGATGTCGAGGCTGAGGCTGAGGCTGACGATGATGAGGATTATGTGCCCTCTGGAGCGGAGCCATCTTGGGCAAAGAAGCTCAAGCGGAAGATGAAGAAGCTCTTCTGCGTGGAGTCTCACGGTCAGTATTTGGCCCATATGTCTGAGAAGAAGGCCATGAGCCGCCATAAGGAGCTCATGCGTCAGGTTGGTGCGATTGTTGTCAGCGGATCTGAGGGCCGGATCACATATGAGGAGGAGTGGGTTCAGCAGCACTGTCCTTGGACGGACTCTAACCCCGAGCAGCCTCATGCTGATGACGGAGGTGCGGAAGATCTCGCAGGGATGTGATGATGGAGAGCGTCTGATTTGCTATCACCTGTGACCGTTGCGAGTGTGTGTTCTGCTTGCCTTGTTTGTTGCATTTTCCCTCACAAACTCTTGCATGTTGCTTTGGTTTGGTTTATGCTCGTCAGAACTTGTTAATTTTCATATGGTGTGAGACATATGCTACCCTATTCTATTTCTTCTAAGTATGTCAAGTACTTTGGTAGTATGTGAGTTGCATGCTTATCTCCTCTCTATTACCCTACTCACTTACTACTCGTGTGCTTCCTAGTTCTTATATGTCTCTTCTATATGATAAATATTGTCTGACTATAAAATATAGGGGGAGTGTTGATCCTAGTGTGTGTACTTTGCATTCCAAAGGAACCTCTATTTAAGTGCACACACCTAGGGGGAGCCCGTCTATATTTTTTAGTCATTGGGGGTTTGCTTACTCTCCTGTAAATTCTTGTGCAAATCCCGTATTGTTATCAATCCACCAAAAAGGGGGAGATTGTAAGGGCGTGTTCCTTCCTAAGCCGTTTTGGTGATTGATGACAATGCTTTCGCGGACTAATCGTGTGTGCTAAGTATTTCAGAGACTCATCCTTTGGCACGAGATGATTCCTTTCCCTTGGAGTATTAAGTGAAGGCATGTTGTCTCCTTCGTTTTTGGTTTTGGTGGACTTGAGTCGTAGGAGACACCGTACTATCAAGAGGGGTCCGCATTGGAAAGGCTAGGGTGGAATCAACACATACACTTCTTTTTGGCACCCGCTTATCCTTTCCTCTCTTTGGAGTTTTCCGTCTCAACCGAAGTGGAGGATGTTTGGTGGTAGCAGTAGTACCACCGCCAGAGTGGTAGTACCACTTGAAGGGATGAGCGGCAGTACCGCCCCGGTCGGGCTCGGCTACCGCCTTGACTCGAGGGGGTATTTTCTCATGTCAGATACTGAGGTAGTAGAAGCGGTAGTACCGCTTACAAGCAGTAGTATCGCTGCCACCACCGTGGCTAGTACCGCTCCGCATCTCCTCTCTCCTCCTCTCCCCTCTGCTGCCCGGCTTTTCAACTGTGTGGTAGTACCGCTGGAGGTCGCGGTAGTACTGTCCCACCCAACAGTAGTACCGCTCTATGCGGGCTGAAGTGGCGGTAACGATTGGTTTTGCTCCCCCACTATACAAGGAGGTCTTCTTCTTCAAGAAGACCTACCTCTTCCCTTACCAAACTCCATTGTTGCTCAAAGCTCCATTTTCGTCCGAACTATCTCCCTAGCCAACCAATCTTTTGATTCTTTAGGGATTGGTTGAGAAGGCCCTGATCTACACTTCCACCAAGAGAAATTTGATTCCCCCACTAATCATTCGCGGATCTTGTTACTCTTGGGTGTTTGAGCACCCTAGACAGTTGAGGTCACCTCGAATCCCTATTCCATTTTGGTGAAGCTTCGTGGTGTCGTTGGGAGCCTCCAATTTAGTTGTGGAGATTGCCCCAACCTTGTTTGTAAATGATATGGCCGTATCTAATGCTAGAGTTGTAGTTACAGTACGTTCGATGGAGTTTATTCAGCCGAAAGAATATCAAGACAAACACAAACTAAAAGTAGTACCAGAAAAAGAATCATGCAATCATGTGTGCATGCCTGTTTGTGCACGTCACTGTTTTGTTATTTTTAAATTACATGCAGCCGAGAGATTAGCAAGTTGGGCTTCTATTGCTCACGGTGGAGTCCTATATGCATGCAACATGCACGTGCATGTACAATATGGGGATACGGTCCAGCAAATCATAAGGAAAGTAAAGTTTGTTTCGGATGCAAGAGAAAGAAATCATGTTGTCTATTTCTTTAGGCGACTACGGCCACCTGAACAACCGATACTTAAACGCACATGGAAGTTTCTCACGTGGAAGAACATGAGTATAAAGGAGTCTGGATGGAGGCCACCTGATTGGGAAAAGCAGATCAAGAGGCACACAAATAAAGGAGTCAACGTATATTTTAGTAGGTCTTTGCCGATATGTAAAAGGCAAAATAGTTTAAAAGTAGAGAGAGTCCGGATTTTAGGAAGTATGCCTACGTGTGCATTTGGAAAGGTTTTAGGTGTGCGTGTCTTTCAAGTTGGTTGCTACTATAAAACCAAGTCCGATGCATTATGTTATAGATTAGGTTATTTTGAGATGAATTAGACACGTGTGTGTTTTCCGGCCGTCGGCCATTATCGAGTTTTGAGAAACCTTATCAAAATCTCTACTGGCGTGTGAGTTCCTGTGACACGACGCGTAGGAGATTACAAGCTGACTCTATACGGTTCGTCCACGTTATTCCTTCAGATCGAGGGGTTGGCGTGTTGTTTCGGCGGGATTTGCGAGCAACTTCGTAAACCTACTATGATTACTTGTTGTGATGGAGGTTAGTGCCGTGAAAGATCGGGCTAACAACGGATTGACCCTCGTCTCGAGGTTCGCTCCACATCAAGTGGTATTAGAGACCGGCGTTTCTCACGACACTTCGGAGGAGACGGCCGGCGCGCTGTCACCAAGGAGCTACTGGAGGCTCTCATGCGACTTTTTGCTGGAGGAGAAAGGTTATGGTGCTGAACTTTTTCACACCTACTGTAAAGTGGGAGAGAAAGTTTGCGCCATGACGATCAACCATGACAGTTCGGTCAACGCGGTCGGCATCCACATGGTGGAAAAGCTGAAGCTATCGATGACACCTCATCCATGACCATACTCACTGAGGTGGTGCTACGACAAGCTCGCCATCACGCACCAAACTACGGTACTGTTTTCAGTTGGCAAATTTTTTTGTGAGGTTTTGTGTGACATAATTTCGGCACCGATCATTTCGTGTCATATGCTACTGGGACAGCCATGGCACAAGAAAAATAATGTCACACATGACTATCTCGCCAACACGTACACTGTCGACCGGGATAAAAAAATATGTTCTCATGCCTACGGAGAAGAAGTTGTTCAAGGCTTGGAGGAAAGATCGATGGCAAAAATTGAAAGAGCAACAACGACCCAAGAAGAATGAAGCGATAGCCGTGGGAAATATTCCAGCGTCCATCCAATCAGCGGAGGGTAACATTGCTCAAGAGAATAACCCAAAATCGAGGACGATTTCGCTTCAAGGGAGAGAGGATGATGAATTTTTTTAAATAATACATTTTATTTAGTAAATTTCATAACTAGTACGTGGCTAGGCGAATTTTCAAAAATATGACCCAATCGGCCAGCAGCAGGCCGACTGGGCCTAGTCAGCCTGCTGCTGGCCGATTGGGCCTTATTGGCCAACCGTAGGATGACAAGTGGCTAATCGGCCACGCGCCGGCCGACTACTGGCCAGGCCACGTCGCCCCGGGCGCTGTCGGCGCGGGCTGGGTCACGGGCGCCCCTGTCGGCCAGCCGCGGACCGATCGGCTTGCCGCAGGCCGACAGGGTGCGGCCCCACCGCGCGGCCGGCTCCTTTTCCCTTTCTCCTTCCTTCTCCTTTCTCCATTCGTTCTTATCCTCTTCTCTTCCCTGTTCTTCTTTCTCCCTCTCCTCACACACATATTTTCCAGTTTATACACCCAACTCATCCATCTATTTGCGGATTTGGCACCGTGAATGGGTTCTACGTAGTGAGGGGAGCTAAGGGATACCTCGATCTACTCATGGGGTAGCTCGTGGTGTTCGTGGTTAGCATTTTGGTGGAGCTTTTTTTGAGCTCACTGGTGAAGGTTTGTTTGAGCTCACTGGTGGTGGTGGTGTTGGTGAAGCTCGGGCATTGCGGTGTAGGCAGTGGTGGTGGTGGAGCTCCGGCGTTGCTACGCGAGTTTCCGGCTCCGGTTCCGTTGATTGAAGTCCGACGTTCGTCGTTCGTTTGCACGCTTCAAGGGTATATTCCAACACACATTTTATCTCTCGTAATTGTTTGGTAGTATTTTTTAGGTATGTGAATATTTTTAGGTATATGAAGTATTTTTAGTTGGTCCGTGACTTTTTATTAGGTATGTGAATATTTTTAGGTATATGAAGTATTTTTAGTTGGTCTAGGACTTTTTTGAGGTATGTGAATATTTTTAGGTATATGAAGTATTTTTAGTTGGTCCTTGACTTTTTTTAGGTATGTGAATATTTTTAGGTATATGAAGTATTTTTAGTTGGTCCTTGACTTTTTTTAGGTATGTGAATATTTTTAGGTATATGAAGTATTTTTAGTTGGTCCGTGACTATTTTTAGGTATGTGAATATTTGTAGGTATATGAATATTTGTAGTTGGTCCGTGAATATTTTTAGGTATGTGAATATTTTTATGTATGTGAATATTTGTAGTTGGTCCGTGAATATTTTTAGGTATGTGAATATCTTTAGGTATGTGAATATTTTTAGTTGGTATGTGAATATCTGTAGGTATGTGAATATTTTTAGTTGGTCCGTACATATATACATGTCTAATATTTAGTAGTGCGGACATTTGAAAGCGTTGCTTATTATTTGTCTGTCGTTGTTGAAAAAAAATTAGGTGAGCCGAGATGTCTGATGTAGTGAAGTTCATATTTTACTACGGTACTGGTACTGTCCAGACAACTGAGATGGGAGCTGATCTGAGTGAGTTTACTCACATAGAGGTGGCACTGAACGCGCCTCAAACATGGTCAGTCAGTCAGTTGAAAGAATGGATTGCGGCAAGTTTAGGGCTAGATACTGTAACGCACACAGTCGGTATTTATGCATTGTGGACACGGTCAAGTTCAACAATATATTTTTATTTGAGGCCAATTGAGCGAGACTCCGAGTGGGTGAAATGGTTAAAAGGGTGTGAACGCAGGGGATGCAATCCTGTTGCCTTAGTGACTCCCGTCGTTAATGCTGGGCATGCTGGTTACGAACCAGGGCAGAGCAGTCAGGTAGAAGGAGGAAATGTTGCTGGTTACGAACCAGGGCAGAGCAGTCAGGTAGAAGGAGGAAATGTTGCTGGTTACAAACCAGGACAGAGCAGTCAGGTAGAAGGAGGAAATGCTGCTGGTTACAAACCAGGACAGAGTAGTCAGGTAGAAGGAGGAAATGCTGATGGTGATTACATTGGCGAGGTGGACGCTGACGAGGTAGATGGGCACATGCAGGACCAGATGGAAGAAGAAGACACCGATGTTGATATGGGTCATGCCGATCATTCTGATGAGTCGGATGAGGAAGACAATCAACAGATGGCCCCGATTCCTGCATCATGGAATCATGACTTCTCATCTGCAATGATAGTCAATGATGGACATGATTCTGCCTGGCAATATCATCAGAACAATATTGCGACGGGAGCTATGTATCCGAACAAGCAAGCTATGAAGGATGCAATAATTAATTGGGCAATGTCCACGCAAAGGATTTTCACAGCTCAGGTGTCAAGTCAGAAATACCTCACAATGGTATGCAAGAATGCAGATTGCCCTGCCAGGGTGCACGGCTATCTTCCTAAGTATGGCACAAGTTGGGTGATCAGTGACTTAGTGCATCACACATGTCTTACTCCGTGCATCCCTCAAGATCATGCCAACCTTTCATTGCCACTGATTGCTCGTTTATTTTACGATGAGATAGTGCAGGGCAAAGCTATGGAAGTGAAGGCAATCCAGACAAAAGTCTTCACCAGGTTCAATTACAGGATTTCTTATGGCAAGGCTTGGAGGGCTAAGCATTTGGCGCTGGAGAGCAGATTTGGTTCATATTTTGATGCATATGACTCTGTTGTCAAGCTCCTCCGTACACTGCAGCAGCGGAATCCAGGCACCTATATCGATATCCAAGACCTCTTCATGCCAGAATTCCCAACTGTGAGAGTGTTGCATCGTCTCTTCTTCTCTTTCGGTGTATGCATAGAAGCTTTCAGGCATTGCCGACCGGTGATATGTGTAGATGGTACATTTCTCACAGGCAAGTACAAAGGTCAGATCCTAACAGCCATAGGTCAAGATGGCCAAAATCAAGTTGTCCCACTCGCATTTGCTTTCGTGGAGAGTGAGAACATTGAGAGTTGGACATGGTTCTTCAGGCAGTTGAAAATATCCGTTGTTAAGGAGAAGCCCAATGTGTGCATCCTTCATGACAGGCATGCAGGTATACACAGTGCGATAAGGACACTGACAAATCCAGGCCCTGAGGAA
The DNA here is from genome assembly GCA_902687465.1 of Secale cereale. Lineage (NCBI taxonomy): Eukaryota > Viridiplantae > Streptophyta > Magnoliopsida > Poales > Poaceae > Secale > Secale cereale. Next base: position 105,866,814 of record LR738715.1, on the reverse strand, counting down.
CAAACTCCATGGCAAGACTTGCAGAGCCGTTGGTGCATGCGCCATCTGGGGGCTAATTTTTTCTCGCAGTTCAGAAACAAGAACCTGATGAATCTATTCAAAAAACTCTGCAAGCAGAACCAGTTATGGAAGTACAATTTGATACGTGACCGACTTAATGTGTGCACGCAGAGACATGTTAGGGACAGGAAAGCTGCAAGAGATGCAGTGGTGAGGGCACATGTTGAAGCAGTAGCTGCACAGTTGGCAACAGGAACAGCGGCCGTGGAGGAGGAGCCTGTTGGGCTATGTGACTTGCCAGGCTTTGACCCACCAGGTACTAGGAGAAGGCTCGGGAGGTCGATTAAAACCTTCCATCAATGGATAGAGCATGAGCCTCTTGAGAGGTGGTCTTTGCTACATGACACACATGGAGCAAGGTACGGTGTCATGACAACCAACCTCGCTGAAACATACAACTTTGTCCTTAGAGGAAACCGGGCATTGCCGCTTACAGCCATCGTTGAGGGTATTTTCTATGGCACCGTGAAGTATTTTAGAGATAGACGTCAAAAAGCAGAGCAACATATCTTGAACAACCCGAATACACGTTACTGTGAAAGAATCACGAAGTACATGGAGAACAAGATGCAGAAAGCAAGGTCACACACTGTAGTCGCCATCGGTAATCAAGAAAGAAGGTTTGAGGTCCGCTTAGCCAACAACAAATTCGGATGTGCCAATGAGATGAGGACACATGAGGTGAAAATTGGAAATGAAGCCTGGCTAACATGTGAGTGCACATGTAACAAACCAAAATTGTGGCACCTACCTTGCTCACATGTACTTGCTGCTTGTGGGCTGATTGGATTGGACGCAATCTCGTTTGTGTCTCCATATTTTCTAAAAGAGGTTGTCCTGAATACCTGGACAGGTGAGCTGATGGGTTTTCGATCAATGGGTAACTTCAACACCGTCAACTCCTCTGGAAGGCGTTGCATTCCAAACCCAGAGCATAAGCGTACAAGTAGAGGCAGGCGTCAGTGTCGTCGCATCCGGAATGATATGGATGAATTAGAAGCAGGAGGTCCGACAATTCAATGCATTCTATGCAATGAATTCGGCCATAGGGACACTAATTGTCCCACTTTTGTCACAGTGTTGGGGAACGTAGTATTTTAAAATTTTCCTACGATCACGCAAGATCTATCTACCAGATGCATAGCAACGAGAGGGGAGAGTGAGTCTACGTACCCTCGTAGACCGAAAGCGGAAGCGTTAGAACAACGCGGTTGATGTAGTCGTACGTCTTCACGGCCCGACCGATCAAGCACCAAAACTACGGCACCTCCGAGTTCTAGCACACGTTCAGCTTAATGACGTCCCTCGAACTCCGATCCAGCCGAGTGTCGAGGGAGAGTTCCGTCAGCACGACGGCGTGGTGACGATCTTGATGTTCTACCGTCGCAGGGCTTCGCCTAAGCACCGCTACAATATTTATCGAGGAGAACTATGGTGGAGGGGGGCACCGCACACGGCTAAGAGAACAAGAGATCAATTGTTGTGTCTAGAGGTGCCCCCCTGCCCCCGTATATAAAGGAGGGAGGGAGAGGCCGGCCCTAGAGGGGGCGCACCAAGTGTGGGGAGTCCTACTAGGACTCCCAAGTCCTAGTAGGATTCCCCTTTCCTTTCCGGAGTAGGAGAGAAGGAAAGAGGGGGAGAGGGAGAAGGAAAAGGGGGCTGCACCCCTTGTCCAATTCGGACCAGAAGGGGGGTGCACGCCTCCTTCCTTTTGGCCTCTCTCCTCTATTCCCGTAACTCCCCGGTACTCCGAAAATACCCGAATCACTCGGAACCTTTCCGATGTCCGAATATAGTCGTCCAATATATCGATTTTTACGTCTCGACCATTTTGAGACCCCTCGTCATGTCCCCGATCTCATCCGGGACTCCGAACTCCTTCGGTACATCAAAACTCATAAACACATAATAAAACTATCATCGAAACCTTAATCGTGCGGACCCTACGGGTTCGAGAACTATGTAGACATGACCGAGACACGTCTCCGGTCAATAACCAATAGCGGAACCTGGATGCTCATATTGGCTCCCACATATTCTACGAAGATCTTTATCGGTCAAACCGCATAACAACATACATTGTTCCCTTTGTCATCGGTATGTTACATGCCCGAGATTCGATCGTCGGTATCTCAATACCTAGTTCAATCTCGTTACCAACAAGTCTCTTTACTCGTTCCGTAATACATCATCCCGCAACTAACTCATTAGCTGCAATGCTTGCAAGGCTTATAGTGATGTGCATTACCGAGTGGGCCCAGAGATACCTCTCCGACAATCGGAGTGACAAATCCTAATCTCGAAATACGCCAACCCAACAAGTACCTTCGGAGACACCTGTAGAGTACCTTTATAATCACCCAGTTACGTTGTGACGTTTGGTAGCACACAAAGTGTTCCTCCGGTATTCGGGAGTTGCATAGTCTCATAGTCATAGGAACATGTATAAGTCATGAAGAAAGCAATAGCAGTAAAACTTAAACGATCATAGTGCTAAGCTAACGGATGGGTCTTGTCCATCAGATCATTCTCCTAATGATGTGATCCCGTTGATCAAATGACAACTCATGTCTATGGCTAGGAAACATAACCATCTTTGATCAATGAGCTAGTCTAGTAGAGGCATACTAGGGACACTCTGTTTTGTCTATGTATCCACACATGTATTAAGTTTCCGGTTAATACAATTCTAGCATGAATAATAAACATTTATCATGATATAAGGAAATAAATAATAACTTTATTATTGCCTCTAGGGCATATTTCCTTCACACAGCCAGTGGTACTGGGCGTGGACGTGGCAACCGGGGACGAAGAGGAGGTAGAGGAGTAAGAGGTCGAGGAAGAAACTAAGACAACTGTACTATATTCTGAAATTTGTATTAAGTGTGGCACTATGTTTGAAAATTTGTATTAAGTGTGGCACTATGTTTGAAATTTGTATTAAGTGTGGCACTATGTTTGAAAATTTGTATTAAGTGTGGCACTATGTTTGAAATTTGTATTAAGTGTGGCACTATGTTTGAAAATTTGTATTAAGTGTGGCACTATGTTTGAAAATTTGTATTAAATGTGGCACTATGTTTGAAAATTTGTATTAAGTGTGGCACTATGTTTGAATTTTGTATTAAATGTGTAGGAATGTCGGGAATGGGTTTGCTGGATGCGGACATTGATAGGGGTCATCGTGCTGCGATTTGGTCTGAGCGGAAGCTTGAGCCTCTGGTCATTCGCACTCCTAAGGAGCACTGGAGGATACACCAAGGATGGGAACAAAGGTACATGTGTTTTAATTTGCACACTAACATACATATTAATTGGAGACACTAACTGTAATGTTCTGTGATGAAGGTTGAAATGGGCCGGCCTATTACCTTTCGCGCGTCTGGTTGAGGCTATCCCTGGCTGCAAACGCCTCGCCATCGACTCCTCCTTGCTGAGCTGCTTAGTAGACCGTTGGAGGCCAGAGACCCACACGTTTCACTTCCGATGGGGAGAGATGGCTCCTACTCTAGAGGATGTGTCACTTTTGCTCGGACTACCATTGGCAGGTCATGCCATAGGACCGTTGGACACACCGGTTGATTGGGAGCGACGTCTTACACATCGTTTGCATGCTCTTTATCCGAATGTTCCGGATGCAGTATGGGAGCATCACGGTCCTAAGTATGAGTGGTTGCTCAATTTTCAGGTAAAATTCCCTACCTAGTATCTTCAACTTATCGTGCCCATAGTTTTATGGAAAATACATGTGGCTTACAAAAACTTTCAATATGCTTACTATAGATACAGAAGTTCCCGGCGCCGATGACTGCGGAACAGATCACACGGAGCCTGGAGGCCTACTTATTGTGGCTTTTCGGCGAGAACCATGTCACCACTATTAGCGCGCTCTACATCCCTATGGCACTCGAGATAGCGAGTGCTCAGACGGCTAATCAGATCAGACAGAGGAGTTGGGGTTCGGCGGTCCTAGCAGCTACGTATCGAGGTATGTGCAACGGCTGTCAACTTACATCGAAAAAGCCAGCCCTTCTTGGATGCCCTCTATTCCTTCAGCTGTGGTCATGGGAGAGGTTCTCTATAGGGCGACCAGACGTACTTGTGAATCAGCCTATAGCCGCCATGTTCGATGCTGACGGCATCGACATGCCCACTTTCGGTCTGTGTTGGACGCGCCATGAGGTATGTATTGGTGTATAGTTTAATGCAACTTTTTTAGCAAAAAAGATAGTTCTATGCTACCGGATACTAACTTGTGTTTTATGCAGAGGCGATTTGCTAGTGATCAGACAAGGAAGGCATACACGGCATTGAACGAGCAGTTCGATACGTACACTGGTGTCATCTGGCAGCCCTACACGGAAGCAGCCATACAAGCGAGATACCCCGGTGGTTTGTCTATGCTATGCACAAGGGACCGAGATTACTGGATGACAAAATCGAAGATCATCCTCGATGTCTTTGTCGAGGAGATGGCACAACAAAGGGTTATGAGGCAATTCGGTCTTCTGCAGTCAGAGCTTCCGCCCCCTACAGAGAACCCGGTGCCACAACACATCCACAGGTATTTACAGGCTAGCTTGACACACGAACTCTACAACGAAGTGACCACCTTTGGACGATCACTGTCGTCTGGACCTCTTCTTCAGCACCGTCCTGTGCTACAGCCCTTCTTGGAACGTATGCAGAACAAGATTCGGGCTGCCTACGAGGCTATCACGTGCACCCGGAGGACCGATGTTGTTCAGCACCAGCAGCAGCCGCCGCGTCACTCCACACACCGACATCAGCCACGTCCGCGTCTTGCACATCAGCCGACTATGAGGGCACCCCCTCCTGACCAACCTGGCAGTTCGACGTGGCAGCACGCAGACCATTTTGGTCCCACATCAAGCTTTGTGTTTTCTCCATCGCCACGACAACAGGGTCCCTCGTCGAGCTTTGTGTTTCAACCAGAGCAGCCGTCACAGCCAACAGGTATGTGTATTGTTCTCAATATTAATTTAGGCGACCTTATTCTGCATGACTTAATGTTCCATCGTTCAGGAGCCTACGGATATCATGCGTCTGCATCACATGATACATGGGGGAGTGATCAACGTCATGAGGACCACATAGAGGGTCAGATGTCGCAGCACTTCCAGTGGCCAGACATGTTTTCGACTCCTCCACCTGGCCCGACACAGGATACACAGTATCACCAGAATGAGTCTGAGATTCCACCTCGTAACATCAGGCCAATACATAGGTACGGATGGACGACGCCGCAAGATCCGCCTCCGCACCAGGGCAGACGTCGTCAGTGACGCTTCTATCTATCAGTAGAGACATGACCATTTAATTATGTATGAGACTTATATCTATGCTATGTATGAGACAAATGACTATGTATTTATGTATGAGACATATGACTACTCTATTTTAGTCTCTGCTATTTAGATAGAATATAATGCTCATACAACAAGAAAGTACAAACAACTAGATAAAGGATAAAAACTAGATAAAACGGCACATACAACTTAACTGACAACATAAAGGATAAAAACTACATAAAGTCATCATCGTCATCCTCCATCGATGCAGAACTCTTGCCCTTCGACGATGCAGAACTCTTGCCCTTCGACGATGAAAAACTCTTGTCCTTTGATGAGGAAGAACTCTTGCTCTTCGACGATGCAGAACTCTTGCTCTTCGACGATGGAGAACTTTTGCCCTTTGACGATGCTGAACTCTTACCCTTCGAATATGTAGAACCCGGAAGCGGCGCCATGAAGATATCCTCATCATCCTCACTGTCCTCAGTCCATAGAAAAGTATGTTTGGCTGCACACTTCAGGTATGATTCACCCTTCGATTGTTGCTTCTTCCATCTCCCCTGCAACCTCAGAAGTTCTTCCCGTATCTCCTCAAAGGTCCTGGAAGGCCATCCGCACCTACTTAGTGCATGAGCCAGCTCATTCAGTAGGGTGTCACTACTGATGAGCTTCTCCCATTGAACTATCTTGTTGTCTACCCTGAAATCGGCGGCTAAATCCAGAAGACATCTGGACATACTAGGGTGAAAACTACGATCGAAAGGATATCCGGACATCTTCGCGATACTACAATACTACAACTGAATGCTTACCAATGTTACTGCCGAGGGTGTTTTATAGACTCACAACACAAAGAAAGGCGGGAACTCGATAGCGGGAGATACTGGCGGGAACTAGAGAGCGGGAAAAAAATGGCGGGAAAGAGCAAAGCGGGAAAAAATGGCGGGAACGAGCAAAGCGGGAAAATAGGGCGGGAACGAGCAAAGCGGGAAAATAAGGCGGGAACAGGAAAAGCGGGTAAAATTGGCGGGAACGAGCAAAGTGGGGGCAAGTAGAGAGCGGGAAAAATATGCCGGAAACGAGCTATGTGGAAACCTATGGCGGGAAAGAGCAATGAGGGAAAAATATGGCGGGAAAAAGAGAAATGAGGGAAAAATATGACGTGGGGTGTGTTTAGTTGCATGCAATCGGCCAGCAGCAGGCAAATAAGGTCCTGTCGGCCAGCAGCAGGCCAATAAGGTCCTGTCGGCCAGCAGCAGGCCAATAAGGTCCTGTCGGCCAGCAGCTGGCCGACTGCTGGACAGCTTGCGGCCGACAGGCCTGTCGGCCAGCAGCAGGCCAATAAGGTCCCAATCGGCCAGCAGCAGGCCGACTAGGCCCAGTCGGCCTGCTGCTGGCCGATTGGGTCATATTTTTGAAAATTCTCACAACCACGTACTATTTATGAAATTTACTAAAGAAAATGTATTATTTAAAAAAATAGCTATCTAATGCTAGAGTTGTAGTTACAGTACGTTCGATGGAGTTTAATCATCCGAAAGAATATCAAGACAAACACAAACTAAAAGTAGTACCAGAAAAAGAATCATTCAATCATGTGTGCATGCCTGTTTGTGCACGTCACTGTTTTGGCATTTTTAAATTACATGCAGCTGAGAGATTAGCAAGTTGGGCTTCTATTGCTCACGGTGGAGTCCTATATGCATGCAACATGACTAATTTTTTTTAAATAATACATTTTATTTAGTAAATTTCATAACTAGTACGTGGCTAGGCGTATTTTCAAAAATATGACCCAATCGGCCAGCAGCAGGCCGACTAGGCCTAATCGGCTTGCTGCTGGCCGATTAGGACCTTATCGGCCTGCTGCTGGCCGATTAGGACCTTATCGGCCTGCTGCTAGCTGATAGGCCTGTCGGCCACAAGCTCTCCAGCTGGCCTGCTGCTGGCCGATAGGACCTTATTGGCCTGCTGCTGGCCGACAGGACCCTATTGGCCTACTGCATGCATAAGGTCCTATCGGCCAGCAGCAGGCCAATAAGGTCCTGTCGGCCAGCAGCAGGCCAATAGGGTCCTGTCGGCCAGCAGCAAGGCCGACTGCTTTGGCCGACAGGCCTATCGGCTAGCAGCAGGCCGATAAGGTCCTAATCAGCCAGCAGCAGGCCGATAAGGTCCTAATCGGCCAGCAGCAGGCCGACTAGGCCTAGTCGGCCTGAAAATAAGCCTAGCCACGTACTAGTTATGAAATTTACTAAATAAAATGTATTATTTAAAAAAAAATAGCAGCAACATGCACGTGCATGTACAATATGGGGATACCGTCCAACAAATCATAAGGAAAGTAAAGTTTGTTTCGGATGCAAGAGAAAGAAATCACGCTGGCTATTTCTTTAGGCGACTACGGCCACCTGAACAACCGATACTTAAACACACATGGAAGTTTCTCACGTGGAAGAACATGAGTTTAAAGGAGTCTGGATGGAGGCCACCTGATTGGGAAAAGCAGATCAAAAGGCACACAAATAAAGGAGGCAACGTATATTTTAGTAGGTCTTTGCCGATATGTAAAAGGCAAAATAGTTTAAAAGTAGAGAGAGTCCGGATTTTAGGAAGTATGCCTATGTGTGCTTTTGGAAAGTTTTTAGGTGTGCGTGTCTTTCAGGTTGGTTGCTACTATAAAACCAAGTCCGATGCATTATGTAATAGATTAGGTTGTTTTGAGATGAATTAGACACGTGTGTGTTTTCCGGCCGTCGGCCATTATCGAGTTTTGAGAAACCTTATCGAAATCTCTACTGGCGTGTGAGTTCCTGCGACACGACGCGTAGGAGATTACAAGCTGAGCCTATACGGTTCATCCACGTTATTCCTTCAGATCGAGGGGTTGGCGTGTTGTTTCGGCGGGATTTGCGGGCATCTTCGTAAACCTGCTACGATTACTTGTTGTGATGGAGGTTAGTGCCGTGAAAGATCGGGCCAACAACGGATCGACCTTCGTCTCGAGGTTCGCTCCACATCAGTAAAGGTTCGGTCGCCGCCTTCAAGGGCACCACTAGTTGAATCACGACATCTCGCATTGTGTGAGGGCGTGAGGAGAATACGGTAGCCTTAGTGGCATCTTGGGAAGAATTGTGCCTCCACACCGCTCCAACGGAGACGTACTTCCCCTCAAAGGGAAGGAACTTCGGTAACACATCCTCATCACCACCGGCTCCACTCGTGGTCATTTCTAACCTTTACTTGTGCAAGCTTTTGTTCTGTTGTATCCCTTACTTGCTTGCGTGCTTGTTATTGTTGCACCATATAGGCTGCCCACCTAGTTGCATATCTAGACGACCTATTTTGATGGTACGTTTAATTTGGTAAAGAAAACCAAAAAAATGTTAGCTGCCTATTCACACCCCCTCTAGTGAACCATATCGATCCTTTCAATGACTTCCAGAACAGGGTTACCGTACCACTCTGGTGCGGTACGTGTCTTGTTCGACCTTCGAGGCTCAGTAGTAACTTGATCCGAAGTTTCATGATATTTATCATTAGCTTCTTCTCTATTTGGTGTAGGCATCACGGGAACGGTTTTCTCTGATGATCTACTTTCCAATTCGAGCGAAGGTACAATTACCTCATCAAGTTTTACCTTTATCCCATTCACTTCTTTCAAGAGAAACTCCTTCTCTAGAAATGACCATTCTTAGCAACAAAAGTCTTGCCATGCCCTGTGCACCCCTTTCCTTGTATATGGAAGGGGGAAGGAAAGAGGGGAGAGGAGTGATAACCCACAAGTGTAGGGGATCACAACAGTTTTCGAGGGTAAAGTATTCAACCCAAATTTGTTGATTTGACACAAGGGGAGCCAAATAATACTCTTAAGTATTAGCAGCTGAGTTGTCAATTCAACCACACCTGGAAACTTAGTATCTGCATCAAGGTAGTTTAGTAGCGACGTAATATGGAGATAGCGGTAGCGGCAATAAAAGTAACGATAGTGTTTTTGTAGTTTTCGTAGTAGTAGCAGCAGAAAAGTAAATAAGCAACAAGCAATATGTGAAAAGCTCGTAGGCATTGGATCAGTGATGGGAAATTATGTCGGATGCAATTCATCATGTAGAAGTTATAACCTAGGGTGACACAGAACTAGCTCCAGTTCATCAATGTAATGTAGGCATGTATTCCGAATATAGTCATACGTGCTTATGGAAAAGAACTCGCATGACATCTTTTGTCTTACCCTCTCGTGGCAGCGGGGTCCTATTGGAAACTAAGGGATATTAAGGCCTCCTTTTAATAGAGTACCGGACCAAAGCATTAACACATAGCGAATACATGAACTCCTCAAACTAAGGTCATCACCGGGAGTGGTCCCGATTATTGTCACTTCGGGGTTGCCGGATCATAACACATAGTGGGTGACTATACACTTGCAAGATAGGATCAAGAACACACATATATTCATGAAAACATAATAGGTTCAGATCTGAAATCATGGCACTCGGGCCCTAGTGACAAGCATTAAACATAGCAAAGTCATAGCAACATCAATCTCAGAACATAGTGGATACTAGAGATCAAACCCTAACAAAACTAACTCGATCACATGATAGATCACATCCAACCAATCACCGTCCAGCAAGCCTACGATGGAATTACTCATGCACGGCGATGAGCATCATGAAATTGGTGATGGAGGAAGGTTGATGATGACGATGGCGACAATCTCCACTCTCTGGAGCCCCGAACGGACTCCAGATCAGCCCTCCCAAGAGAGATTAGGGCTTGGTGGCGGCTCCGTATTGTAAAACGCGATAATTCTTCCTCTCTGATTTTTTCTCCCCGAAATTGGATATATGGGATCCAGGGATACATCGTTGGACCACCAGGGGGCCCACGAGGCAGGAGGGCGCGCCCTAGGGGAGGGGGCGCGCCCCCCACCCTCGTGGACGGGGTGTGGGCCCCCTGGTCTGGATCTTCTTGCAGGTATTTTTTACATTTTCCAACATAATTCTCCGTGGATTTTCAGGTCATTCCGAGAACTTTTTATTTCTGCACAAAAACAACACCATGGCAGTTCTGCTGAAAACAGCGTCAGTTCGGGTTAGTTCCACTCAAATCATGCAAGTTAGAGTCCAAAACAAGGGCAAAAGGGTTTGGAAAAGTAGATACGTTGGAGACGTATCAAGGAGGAAGGAAGGGGGAATCCTATTCCCTCTCTTTCCTTTCCTCCTCCCCTTTCCTTCTCCACTTAGGCCGACCCATATGGGGGGCGCACCAGCCCCTTGTGGCTGGTGCGTTTCCCCTCTTGGCCCATAAGGCACATATATTTTGCCGGGGGTGCCCGAAACTCCTTCCGGTGACCCAATGAGTACCCGATGTCCTTCGGATCACTTTCGGTGTCCGAATACCATCGTCCTATATATCAATCTTTACCTCTTGACCATTTTGAGACTCATCGTTATGTCGGTGATCTCATCCAGGACTCCGAACAACATTCGGTCACCAAATCACATAACTCATATAATACCATATCGTCAACGAACGTTAAGCGTGCGGACCCTACGGGTTCGAGAACTATGTATACATGACCAAGACACCACTCCGATCAATAACCAATAGCGGAACATGGATGCCCATATTGGCTCCTACATATTCTACGAAGATCTTTATCAGTCGAACCGTTCTGACAACATACACAATTCCCTTTGTCTGTCGGTATGTTACTTGCCCGAGATTCGATCGTCGATATCTCTATACCTAGTTCAATCTCGTTACCAAAAAGTCTCTCTACTCGTTTTGATACATCATCCCGTGACTAACTCATTAGTCATTTGCTTGCAAGGCATATTATGATGTGCATTACCAAGAGAGCTCAGAGATACCTCTTCGATACTCGGAGTGACAAATCCTAATCTTGATTCATGTCAACCCAACAAAACACCTTCGAAGGTACCTATAGAGCTTCTTTATAATCACATAGTTACGTTGTGACGTTTGATAGAACACAAGGTATTCCTCTGGTATCCCGGAGTTGCATGATCTCATACTCAAAGGAATATGTATTTGATATACAAGAAAGAAATAGCAATAAACTGTACGATCAAATGTTAAGCTAACAGATGGGTCTTGTCCATCACATCATTCTCATAATGATGTGATCCCGTTATCAAATGACAACTCATGTCCATGATAATGAAACCAACCATCTTTGATTAACTAGCTAGTCAAGTAGAGGCTTACTAGGGACACATATTTTTTTATGTATTCACACATGTATTTAGGTTTCCGGTCAATACAATTGTAGCATGAATAATAAACCTTTATCATGTATAAGGAAAAATAAAATAATAACAACTTTATTATTGCCTCTAGTGCATATTTCCATTAGTTCCAGCACCCACAAGCTGGTAGCAGCACCAGAGATTGCTAGTTCCAGCACCTAACGCAACCCGGTTGCAACTCGTCGTCGTGTTCATTCCAGCATCGCTACAGCCGGTGGTAGCACCGAAACTTGCTGGTTCCAGCAGCAGACATAGACGTTTGTAGCTTTGGTCGAAGCTGCCATCCAGCACTGGAGAAGCTCGTCGCAACTTGGCTGCTACAGGCCGAGCACCTCCCACTGCGGATCGCAGCACCACGCCTAGGGTCCCCAGCACCTCCCTCCGCTCAGAGTGGTCTCACAACACTTCTAGAGAGGAGCGTGATGATGACTACCTCAACTCCATTGAGGGAGGAGATACAATCGGGTAGTAGTGGCATGGCTCTCATAGGCGAGGGGAAGGTGCAGGAATAGAGAAGAACTCACACGTTGCAAGGTAGAAGACAAGATGTAAGGATGTTGCGGCGTAACAACGAGTGGCTCTAGTGGAGAGCGTGAAGAGATAAGGGCATTGATACGTCCAAAACGTATCTATAATTTCTGCTTGCTCCATGCCTCTTTTGTGTGATATTGCTATGATATTTATGCACTTCCATACACTTTTGATCATATTTGGACTAACCTATTAACTCAGTGCACCACAGTGCCAGTTCCTGTTTTCTGCTGTTTTTCTATTTCAGGTTTCCCCCATATTAAAAGTGCCCTAAAAATTCCGGGAAAAATACAGGAAAAATCAGCGCATCGGGAGCTTCAAGAAAAACCAAAGCAGGGCCAGAGGGGAGCCTGGGGGGGCCCAGGCGGCCACCCGGCGCGGCCCCACCCGTGGCCGCGCCAGGGGGGCGCCTGGTGCCCCACCTCCGCCTCTGGTGACCCCCTTTTGCATATATATTGCTCGCGTCCCGAAACCCTCGAGGACGGAACCCTTTTTTACGATCTCGCCTCTGTTCCCCCGCCGCCGCGCTTCCAAGATCGGGAGCACCAGGAGAACTCTTCCCGGCACACTGCCGGAGGGGAGAACCACCACCGGGAGCTTCTCCACCACCATGGACGCTTCCCGGATGAGTTGTGAGTAGTCCCCCTTGGACCATGGGTCCATGACCAGTAGCTATGTGATGTTCTCCTCCCCTCTTTGTTCTTCATGGATTAGACCTCGTGAGCTGCCCTACATGATCGAGGCACATATGTAATCTTTATGCTGTTGCTCTGCTGAGTTTGCTGGGATCCGATGGATTATGAGATTATGTTCAGATTGTGTGTGAGTAATATATTTGATTCACCTCTTTTATATTTTAGTTCTTGAGTAATTCTTGCATGTTCTCCGTTGCTGTTTATTGCTTTGGCCGAGTAGTAGGTAGTAACTCCAAGAGGGAACGTTATGCTTGATTGTGGGTTCATGCCCCTCGATGACTAGTTTGAGTGACAGAAACATGAGTCTAGGGGATGTGCTGTTGCCACAAGGGGGAAAACAACGGTGCTTGTACTTGCGGGTGCAAGGATTGTTTACTTTACGCAAAGTTCTTTTAATGCAGTTGTCTGTTGCTTTGAGTTTACACTTTGGGTGGGACTCGCAACTTAATACCGGCGAGATGTTCTGGATAGATATCTCAAGGTGGATGATTAGTAGTAGATGCAGATGGATTTCGGTCTACTTGCCTTGGCGTACCGCCCATGCTTTTGAGCCTCTACCTTTCTTTACAGTATAGTTAGCATTGGTTTGCGCACATAATCCTGTCAATTGCCCAGCTGTAATTTGTTTACCTCGCTTAGCTATTCTATCGTCTTTTGGGAGAGAGACATCACTAGTGAACATCATGGGACCCCGGTCCATATTACCATCACTGATCACACCCGCTATTTACTTCCTGTTCTTATTTCCTAGTTGCAATCATACCTATCACTATTACCTCTTGCGTTTGATCCTTTGTACACAGCAAGGCCGGAGGGATTGACAACCTCTCTGTACTCGTTGGGAGCAAAGTTATTTGTATCTGTGTGCAGGTCCTATCAACCGCTAAGTTGGCGCCGTTAGCGTTGACACCTTCTTGTTGGCCCTCGGAGTCTCACGGGATTCGATCCTTGGTATCTTGCCAAGGGAAACTTGCCGTTACGCTACATCTCAAAACTTCCACTTGGGGTAACCAACGAGGGGCGAGAAGCCATCAGGCATCTCCAATGATAACCCGCAAAAATCCTCTCGCATCCATCCGCGGACAAGAAGCACGTAGATGACACTATGATGTCCCTCTATAACCTCAAGAGTGACCTCACACTACTCGTGTTGGAGATATGCCCTAGAGGCAATAATAAAAGCATTATTATTATATCTCCTTGTTCATGATAATTGTCTGTTATTCATGCTTGAATTGTATTGTACGGAAACAGCGATACATGTGCGAATACACAGACCACAATGAGTCCCCGGTAGGCCTCTAGTTACCAGCTCGTTGATCAACAGATGGTCACGGTTTACTGACCATGTACATGAGATGTCAGTGATAACGGGATCACATCATTAGGAGAATGATGTGATGGACAAGACCCAAACTTGAGCATAACACGAGATCATATAGTTCGTAATGCATAAGCTTTTCGGTGTCAAGTATTTATTCCTTAGACCATGAGGTTGTACAACTCCCGGATGCTGTAGAAGTACTTTGGGTGTGCCAATCGTCACAACGTAACTGGGTGGCTATAAAGGTACGCATCGGGTATCTCCGAAAGTGTCTGTTGAGTTGGTACGAACCGAGACTGGGATGTTGTCACTCCGTATGACGGAGAGGTACCTCTGGGCCCACTTGGTAAGACATCATCATAATGAGCTCAATGTGACTAAGTAGTTAGTCACGGGATGATGGATTACGGATCGAGTAAAGAGACTTGCCATTACGAGATTGAACAAGGTATCGGGAATACCGACGATCGAATCTCGGGCAAGTACCGTACCGATGGACAAAGGGAATAACATACGGGATTAAGTGAATCCTTAACACGGTGGTTCATCCGATGAAGATCATAGAGGAACACGTGGGAACCAACATGGGTATCTAGATCCCGCTGTTGGTTATTGACCGGAGAGTCGTCTCGGTCATGTCTACGTGTCTCCCGAACCCGTAGGGTCTACACACTTAAGGTTCGGTAACGCTAGGGTCGTAGAGATAAATGCATGTGGAAACCCGAAAGTTGTTCGGAGTCCCTGATGAGATCCCGGACGTCACGAGGAGTTCCGGAATGGTCCGGAGGTAAAGATTGATATATAGGAAGTCCAGTTTCGGCCAACGGGTGATCTCCGGGGGTCACCGGGAGTGTCCCGGGACCACCGGAGGGGCCCCGGGGGTCCACCGGGTGGGGCCACCCATCCCGGTGGGGCCCCTAGGCCGCAAGGGGAAGTGTCCAGCCCTAATGGGCTAGCGCACCACTAGGGGCCCACCTCCCCATGCGCCTAGGGTTAAAACCCTAAGGGGAGGGGGGCCACCACTTGCTTTGGGGGGCAAGGACTCCCCCCTGGCCGCCGCCCCCCCCCTTGCAGATTGGATCTGCAGGGGGCTGGCGCACCCCCTAGCCCCCTATATATATGTGCGGAGGGAGAGGGAAGCCGCACCCTTGCCCTGGCGCCTCTCCCCCTCCCGTCACACCTCCATACTCCCACGCAGGGCGCCCGGTGAAGCCCTGCTGCGATGTCCACTGCATCCGTCATCACGCCGTCGTGCTGCCGGATCTCTGACGACTTCTCCCCCCCCTTGCTGGATCAAGAAGGAGGTGACGTTGCTGCACCGTACATGTGTTGAACGCGGAGGTGCCGTCCGTTCGGCGCTAGATCATCGGTGACGAAGAACGCGAAGAGTACGACTACTTCATCCACGCTTCTTCGAAAGCTTCCGCTCGCGATCTACATAACTGTATGTAGATGCACTCTTACTTGCTCGTTGCTAGTTGTCTCCATAGTTGGATCTTGGTGAAGGCGTAGAAATTTTTTGAATTATGCTACGTTCCCCATCAGTGGCATCTGAGCCAGGTTTTATGCGTAGCATCTTGCACGAGTAGAACACAAAGCAGTTGTGGGCGTTTGAGTTTGTTCAATTTTCTTACCGTTACTAGTCAATATTGATTCGGCGGTATTGTGGGATGAAGCGGCCCGGACCGACTTTACACGTACGCTTACGTGAGACTGGTTCCACCGACAGACATGCACTAGATGCATAAGGTGGCTGGCGGGTGTCTGTCTCTCCTACTTTAGTCGGATCGGATTCGATGAAAAGGGTCCTTATGAAGGGTAAATAGAAGTTGACAAATCACGTTGTGGTTTTGGCGTAGGTAAGAAACGTTCTTGCTAGAAATCCTATAGAAGCCACGTAAAAATTTGCAACAACAATTAGAGGACGTCTAACTTGTTTTTGCAGCATGTGCTATGTGACGTGGTATGGCCAAAACGAAGATGTGATGAATGATATATGTGATGTATGAGATTGATCATGTTTTTGTAATAGGGAATCACGACTTGCATGTCGATGAACTTGACAACCGGCAGGAGCCATAGGAGTTGTCTTAATTATTGTATGACCTGCGTGTCACTGAATAACGCCATGTAATTACTTTACTTCATTGCTAAACGTTAGCTATAGTAGTAGAAGTAATAGTTGGCGTGACGACTTCTTCAAGACACGATGATGGAGATCATGATGATGAAGATCATGGTGTCAAGCCGGTGACAAGATGATCATGGTGCCCCGAAGATGGAGATCCAAGGAGCAAGATGATATTGGCCGTATCATGTCACTTTAAATTGATTGCATGTGATGTTTATCATGTTTATGCATCTTGTTTACTTAGAACGACGGTAGTAAATAAGATGATCTCTCACTAAAATTTCAAGTATTGTGTTTCCCCTAACTGTGCACCGTTGCTAAAGCTCGTTGTTCCGAAGCACCACGTGATGATCGGGTGTGATAGGTTCTAACGTTCGCATACAACGGGTGTAAGCCAGATTTACACACGCGATACACTTAGGGTTCACTTGACGAGCCTAGCATGTACAGACATGGCCTCGGAACACGGAAGACCGAAAGGTCGAACACGAGTCGTATAGAAGATACGATCAACATGAAGATGTTCACCGTTGATGACTAGTCCGTCTCACGTGATGATCGGACACGGGTTAGTCGATACGGATCGTGTATCACTTAGATGACTAGAGAGATGTCATTCGGAGTGGGAGTTCATTAAAATTTGATTAAGATGAACTTAATTATCATGAACTTAGTCTAAATTCTTTACAATATCTCTTGTAGATCAAATGGCCCACACTCAGGTTTCCCTCAACTTCAACGCGTTCCTAGAGAAAACCAAGCTGAAAGACGATGGTAGCAACTATACGGATTGGGTCCGTAACCTGAGGATTATCCTCATAGCTGCCAAGAGAACTTATGTCCAAGAAGCACCGCTAGGTGACGCTCCCGCCCCGGCAAACCAAGACGTTATGAACGCTTGGCAGTCGCGTTGTGATGATTACTCCCTGGTTCAGTGCGGCATGCTTTACAGCTTAGAATCGGGGCTCCAAAAACGTTTTGAGCACCACGGAGCATATGAGATGTTCGAAGAGCTGAAAATGGTTTTCCAAGCTCATGCCCGAGTCGAGAGATATGATGTCTCCGACGCATTCTACAGCTGTAAGATGGAGGAGAACAGTTCTGTCAGTGAGCACATCCTCAAGATTTCAGGATTGCACAATCGCTTGTCTCAGCTGGGAATGAATCTCCCAGATGAAGCGGTCGTTCACAGAATCCTCCAGTCGCTCCCACCGAGCTTCAAGAGCTTCGTGTTGAACTTCAATATGCAGGGGATGGAGAAGTCCATTCCCGAGGTGTATTCGATGCTGAAGTCAACGGAGGTAGACATCAAGAAAGAACATCAAGTGTTGATGGTCAATAAAACCACTAAGTTCAAGAAAGGCAAGGGTAAGAAGAACTTCAAGAAGGACGGCAAGGGAGTTGCCGCGCCTGGCAAGCCAGTTGCCGGGAAGAAGCCAAAGTATGGACCCAAGCCTGAAACCGAGTGCTTTTATTGCAAGGGAACGGATCACTGGAAGCGGAACTGCCCCAAATACTTAGCAGACAAGAAGGCCGGCAACGTCAACGGTATATATGATACACATGTTATTGATGTGTACCTTACCAGCACTCGTAGTAGCTCCTGGGTATTTGATACCGGTACAGTTGCTCACATTTGTAACTCAAAACAGGAGCTGCGGAATAAACGGAGACTGGCGAAGGATGAGGTGACGATGCACGTCGGGAATGGTTCCAAGGTTGATGTGATCGCCATCGGCACGCTGCCTCTACATCTACCCTCGGGATTAGTTTTAAACCTCAATAATTGTTATTTAGTACCAGCTTTGAGCATGAACATTGTTTCTGGATCTCGTCTTATGCGAGATGGCTACTCTTTCAAATCGGAGAATAATGGTTGTTCTATTTATTTGAGAGACATGTTTTATGGTCATGCCCCGCTGGTCAATGGTTTATTTTTGATGAATCTCGAACGTAGTGATACACATATTCATAGTGTAGATGCCAAAAGATGTAAAGTTGATAATGATAGTCCCACATACTTGTGGCATTGCCTCCTTGGTCATATTGGTGTCAAACGTATGAAGAAGCTCCATTCAGATGGACTTCTAGAGTCTCTTGATTATGAATCATTTGACACGTGTGAACCATGCCTCTTGGGCAAGATGACCAAGACTCCGTTCTTCGGAACAATGGAGCGAGCAACCAACTTGTTGGAAATCATACATACCGATGTGTGCGGTCCAATGAGTGTCGAGGCTCGCGGAGGCTATCGTTATGTTCTCACCCTCACAAATGACTTGAGTAGATATGGGTATATCTATTTGATGAAACACAAGTCTGAGACCTTTGAAAAGTTCAAGGAATTTCAGAATGAGGTTGAGAATCAACGTGACAGAGAAATAAAGTTCTTGCGATCGGATCGTGGGGGTGAATATTTAAGTCATGAATTTGGCACACACCTTAGGAGCTGTGGAATTGTTTCACAATTGACACCGCCCGGAACACCTCAACGTAACGGTGTGTCCGAACGTCGAAATCGTACTCTGTTGGACATGGTGCGATCTATGATGTCCCTCACCGATTTACCGCTATCTTTTTGGGGTTATGCTTTGGAGACTGCCGCATTCACTTTAAATAGGGCTCCGTCGAAATCCGTTGAGACGACTCCGTATGAACTTTGGTTTGGCAAGAAACCGAAGTTGTCGTTTCTGAAAGTTTGGGGTTGCGATGCTTATGTAAAGAAACTTCAACCTGAAAAGCTCGAACCCAAATCGGAGAAATGCGTCTTCATAGGATACCCAAAGGAAACAATTGGGTACACCTTCTACCACAGATCCGAAGGCAAAGTCTTTGTTGCCAAGAATGGATGCTTTCTGGAGAAAGAGTTTCTCTCGAAAGAAGTGAGTGGGAGGAAAGTAGTAGCGCAGCACAGGAAACTGTTCCTGAGGTGCCTGCACCGACAAGGGAGGAAGTTGATGATAATGATCATGAAGAAACATATCAAGTTACTACTGAACTTCGAAGGTCCACAAGGGCACGTTCCGCACCAGATTGGTACGGCAACCCTGTCCTAGAAATCATGTTGTTAGACAACGGTGAACCTTCGAACTATGAAGAAGTGATGGCGGGCCCAGAATCCAATAAATGGCTTGGAGCCATGAAATCCGAGATAGAATCCATGTATGAAAACAAAGTATGGACTTTGGTGGACTTGCCTGATGATAGGCACGCCATAGAAAATAAATGGATATTTAAGAAGAAGACAGACGCGGATGGTAATGTGACCATCTATAAGGCTCGGCTTGTCGCTAAGGGTTATCGACAAGTTCAAGGGATTGACTACGACGAGACTTTCTCTCCCGTAGCGATGCTGAAGTCAGCCAGAATCATGTTAGCTATTGCCGCATTCTATGATTATGAGATATGGCAAATGGACGTCAAAACAGCATTCCTTAATGGCTTCCTCAAGGAAGAGTTGTATATGATGCAACCGGAAGGTTTTGTCGATCCAGAGAACGCTAACAAGGTATGCAAGCTCCAGCGCTCGATTTACGGGCTGGTGCAAGCATCTCGGAGTTGGAATATTCGCTTTGATGAAGTGATCAAAGCGTTTCGATTTATACAGACTTATGGAGAAGCCTGTATTTACAAGAAAGTGAGTGGGAGCTCTGTGGCATTTCTCATATTATATGTGGATGACATATTGCTGATGGGAAATGATATAGAATTCTTGGAAAATGTAATGGCCTACTTGAATAAAAGTTTTTCAATGAAGGACCTTGGAGAAGCTGCTTACATATTAGGCATCAAAATCTATAGAGATAGATCGAGACGCCTCATTGGTCTTTCACAAAGTACATACCTTGACAAAATATTGAAGAAGTTCAATATGGATCAGTCAAAGAAAGGATTCTTGCCTGTTTTGCAAGGTATGAGATTGAGCAAGGCTCAGTCGCCGACCACGGCAGAAGATAGAGAAAATATGAGTGTCATTCCCTATGCCTCGGCCATAGGTTCTATCATGTATGTCATGCTGTGTACCAGACCTGATGTGAACCTTGCCATAAGTTTGGTAGGGAGGTACCAAAGTGATCCCGGTACGGAACACTGGACAGCGGTCAAGAACATCCTGAAGTACCTGAAAAGGACTAAGGATATGTTTCTCGTTTATGGAGGTGACGAAGAGCTCGTCGTAAAGGGTTACGTCGATGCTAGCTTCGACACAGATCTGGATGACTCTAAGTCTCAAACCGGATACATGTATATTTTGAATGGAGGGGCAGTCAGCTGGTGCAGTTGCAAACAGAGCGTGGCGGCAGCATCTACATGTGAAGCGGAGTACATAGCTGCTTCTGAAGCAGCGCAGGAAGGAGTCTGGATGAAGGAGTTCATCACCGACCTAGGAGTCATTCCAAGCGCGTCAAGCCCGATGACTCTCTTCTGTGACAACACTGGTGCTATTGCTATTACCAAGGAGCCCAGGTTTCACAAGAAGACCAAGCACATCAAGCGCCGTTTCAACTCCATCCGGAATTATGTTCAGGATGGAGACATAGATATTTGTAAAGTGCATACGGATCTGAATGTCGCAGACCCGTTGACTAAACCTCTTTCACGAGCAAAACATGATCAACACCAGAACTCTATGGGTGTTCGATTCATCACAATGTAACTAGATTATTGACTCTAGTGCAAGTGGGAGACTGTTGGAGATATGTCCTAGAGGCAATAATAAAAGCATTATTATTATATCTCCTTGTTCATGATAATTGTCTGTTATTCATGCTTGAATTGTATTGTACGGAAACAGCGATACATGTGTGAATACACATACCACAATGAGTCCCTGGTAGGCCTCTAGTTACCAGCTCGTTGATCAACAGATGGTCACGGTTTCCTGACCATGGACATGAGATGTCAGTGATAATGGGATCACATCATTAGGAGAATGATGTGATGGACAAGACCCAAACTTGAGCATAACACGAGATCGTATAGTTCGTAATGCATAAGCTTTTCGGTGTCAAGTATTTATTCCTTAGACCATGAGGTTGTACAACTCCCGGATGCTGTAGAAGTACTTTGGGTGTGCCAACCGTCACAACGTAACTGGGTGGCTATAAAGGTACGCATCGGGTATCTCCGAAAGTGTCTGTTGAGTTGGTACGAACCGAGACTGGGATGTTGTCACTCCGTATGACGGAGAGGTACCTCTGGGCCCACTCGGTAAGACATCATCATAATGAGCTCAATGTGACTAAGTAGTTAGTCACGGGATGATGGATTACGGATCGAGTAAAGAGACTTGCCATGACGAAATTGAACAAGGTATCGGGAATACCGACGATCGAATCTCGGGCAAGTACCGTACCGATGGACAAAGGGAATAACATACGGGATTAAGTGAATCCTTGACACGGTGGTTCATCCGATGAAGATCATCGAGGAACACATGGGAACCAACATGGGTATCCAGATCCCGCTGTTGGTTATTGACCGGAGAGTCGTCTCGGTCATGTCTACGTGTCTCCCGAACCCGTAGGGTCTACACACTTAAGGTTCGGTAACGCTAGGGTCGTAGAGATAAATGCGCGTGGAAACCCGAAAGTTGTTTGGAGTCCCGGATGAGATCCCGGACGTCACGAGGAGTTCCGGAATGGTCCGGAGGTAAAGATTGATATATAGGAAGTCCAGTTTCGGCCAACGGGTGATCTCCGGGGGTCACCTGGAGTGTCCCGGGACCACCGGAGGGGCCCCGGGGGTCCACCGGGTGGGGCCACCCATCCCGGTGGGGCCCCTAGGCCGCAAGGGGAAGTGTCCAGCCCTAATGGGCTGGCGCACCACTAGGGGCCCACCTCCCCATGCGCCTAGGGTTAAAACCCTAAGGGGAGGGGGGCCACCACTTGCCTTGGGGGGCAAGGACTCCCCCCTGGCCGCCGCCCCCCTTGCAGATTGGATCTGCAGGGGGCTGGCGCACCCCCTGGCCCCCTATATATATGTGGGGAGGGAGAGGGCAGCCGCACCCTTGCCCTGGCGCCTCTCCCCCTCCCGTCACACCTCCATACTCCCACGCAGGGCGCCCGGCGAAGCCCTGCTGCGATCTCCACTGCATCCGTCATCACGCCGTCGTGCTGCCGGATCTCTGACGACTTCTCCTCCTCCCTTGCTGGATCAAGAAGGAGGTGACGTTGCTGCACCGTACGTGTGTTGAACGCGGAGGTGCCGTCCGTTCGGCGCTAGATCATCGGTGACGAAGAACGCGAAGAGTCCGACTACTTCATCCACGCTTCTTCGAAAGCTTCCGCTCGTGATCTACATAACGGTATGTAGATGCACTCTTACTTGCTCGTTGCTAGTTGTCTCCATAGTTGGATCTTGGTGAAGGCGTAGAAATTTTTTGAATTATGCTACGTTCCCCATCAACTCGAGGTTTGTAAGATTAATATAATAAGTTCCCACCTCCCGACTCACGACTAGTTAAGCGCTACGTAAAGTTTGGCAAGGGAGTCTGAAAACAATAAATGATGTGTTTCCATGACCCCAATTAGGTTTGCCATGTCTTGCCTTATTCCTTGCCCAACAATAGTTCAAGGGGTCCGGAGCCGTCAGATGACTGGCTTGAGGGCTATCCTCACTTATTTCTAACCCATTTTCAAGTCTTTCATTTACCTTAATCTGGACTCGGAGAGAACACTTCGAGACCATTGGGGCAGCCGTCATAAGTGCCTCTAGCGCAAATGGTTATGGAGAGGAGGTACAAAGACTCCCATCCCTGCAAGATTAGACCCATGGTTGCTCCCTTGGGCCCGGGGGTATCTGTGTGGTTGTGGGTGAAGCGTAATCGATGAAGATGGCCGCTGCAACAACTGAAAGGGAGAAGGCTTCTCATATTCATGAAAAATGTCTCCCTTAATTGAGCTTTGAAATACTTTATTTACACTAGCAAAAGAACCATTGAGTCAATGGGAGAAAAAAAATATCACGCTCCCCTAACCCAATAACCATGAGTCAAGACCCTTGATTTGGTGTGGATGCTTACGATTCCGTTGCCTGAATTAGATATGTCAGACTACGTAGTATGGAATTTTGCAAAAATAGGAGATTCTAGTCAGACCGGCATACATTGCAGAGTGGCATAGCCAATATGGACATAAAATATCAGGAGAAAATATAGTCGGACCCTCACGAAATTCACCAATATGGGGGACGATCTGGAGCTTAAGTTGTGCTACCCAGGTTTAAATTTTCCTGTGGCAAACTT
The DNA here is from genome assembly GCA_902687465.1 of Secale cereale. Taxonomy (NCBI): domain Eukaryota; kingdom Viridiplantae; phylum Streptophyta; class Magnoliopsida; order Poales; family Poaceae; genus Secale; species Secale cereale. Next base: position 105,843,240 of record LR738715.1, on the reverse strand, counting down.
TGTTAGGATCGCTACCATTTCAGGTGACTTTGGCTAACATACATATAAAAGTTAGTAGACTATGTCCTACGTGCGGTGTAGGAGCGGAGGATGCCAATCACATGTTATTGACTTGTGCAAAAGCTAGAGAGCTATGGCGGCTACTGGGTTTGGACTCTGCTATTGATAAAGCATGTGATGCGGATCATGCGGGAGAAGTTGTGCTAATATTTATTGCTACAACCAGCTGAAGAATAGGTGGTCCTCGGTTCGGGAAATTCAACGAAAGCAATTTCTGTTGGTTCCTGGTATTTATGGTGGGAGAGAAGAAAATTAGTGCATAATGAAAAGGTCCATGAACATATGTTCATAGCAATGGCAATCAGAGTTTTGGTTGCTAACTATACTATGGCGAGTGAGGCAAAAGCGGTGATCAAGCGGCATGGCTGGGAAAGATTAACTATGTGAAACTAAACGTGGATGAGGCTTTGGACCCAGACTTACTCAAGGGCTCGTAATGTGTTGTCATCACAGAGTCGAATGGTAGATTTGTTGTAACGCCCCGGACACACCCGCCGGTGGTTGTTACTCCTGGCGGGATCTAGACTGGCCCCACAGATCAATACTAGTATTTTCTGCGCACTTTGTCCTCACTCGTGCGCACCAGGGAGCAACTTCCCGATCGGTGACCCATCCTGAAATTACTCCAAGCTAAGCATGCTTAACTTCGGAGTTCTAAGCTGAGCATGCTTAACTTTGGAGTTCTGTCCGAATGGGCTTCCAGAAAAGAAGGAATTCCGTATTGATATGAGTAGTATATCATCCCTAATAATCCAGGCTATTACATACACCCCCACTCAGAGGAACCGACGTCCTCGTCGGGCCACAGGAACGTATAGCACATATGTTTGTGCATCTAGTCCAGTACATGTGCCATGCTGTGTGCAATGACGGGTCACGAACGTCATGAACAACATGACCACGCACCTATCCGCAAACCTTCATGTAACCTCGAGGGTCGGCTCTGATACCAACTTGTAACGCCTCGGACACACCCGTCGGTGGTCGTTACTCCTGGCGGAATCTAGACTGGCCCTACAGATCAATACTAGTCTTTTCTGCACTCTTTTTCGCATATTATTTTTTAGCATGCTCTTTTTCGACAAAGGGTGAATTTTATTTCCTTAAAATGAAGCATCAAGAGGATACAAACACAGTAAGCATACATCCAGCCTCTGCATAGTTAGGATGCACACAACCAACACCAACGCACACACACATAACACACCATCACATAACAAAGTCATATGAGACCAAAGCTATACGTAGGCGAGAATAAAACCCCCCAAAGTGATCAGATCCATGATTGGCAAACTACAACAATTACCCTATCCGCACCAACCATCTCATGACACCACATGTATGACGAGGTTCCTCAACAGCAACGCCTTCAAGAAGGGGGCGACAATCAAGCGCCATCGTCACCACATCTAACCAACAAGGCTATAATCTAGGTTTTCACCCTGAAGAATCAGTTCGAGCATATCCGAGCAATGCCTTCATCAAGGTAACAATGTAAAAAAACATCACCACTACGAGGTATAAGCAACTTGGGTATGACCTATGCTTTCGCACTAGAGCTCGAGACCGGGTGCTTGAGTAGCACCACCAACAAAATCAATGATGTGTTGTCGCCACCACTTTTCCGCGCTTCCAATAGCACATGCGATGCAGCCGCTGTCACTTCACAACCATTCTTCAGCGTCAAGTCATCGTCCATAATTTGATTGCTCACCGCTGAAGTTAATCACCAGATCAAGAGAGATGAGCCTTCTCGAAGATCTTTTGATGACCGATGTCGCGTCGTGGAGCTGTAGGAAATCCTTACAGTATAGTCTGCAATCACCACCATGCAGTCGATTGGATCTATATCACCACCACCAGACCGTCGCAGTTGAAGGAAATATGCCCAAGAGGCAATAATAAAGTTGTTATTTATATTTCCTTATTTCATGATAAATGTCTTTTATTCATGCTAGAATTGTATTAACCGGAAACTTGATACATGTGTGAATACATAGACAGAACAGAGTGTCCCTAGTATGCCTCTACTGGACTAGATCGTTAATCAAAGATGGTTGTGTTTCCTAACCATAGACATGTGTTGTCATTTGATCAACAGGATCACATCATTAGGAGAATGATGTGATGGACAAGACCCATCCGTTAGCTTAGCACTATGATCGTTTAGTTTTATTGCTATTCCTTTCTTCATGACTATTACATGTTCCTCTGACTATGAGATTATGCAACTCCCGAATATCGGAGGAACACCTTGTGTGCTATCAAATGTCACAACGTAACTGGGTGATTGTAAAGATGCTCTACAGGTGTCTTCGAAGGTGTTTATTGAGTTGGCATAGATCGAGAATAGGATTTGTCACTCCGAGTGTCGGAGAGGTATCTCTGGGCCCTCTCGGTAATACACATCATAATAAGCCTTGCAAGCAAATGACTAATGAGTTAGTCACGAGATGATGTATTATGAAACGACTAAATAGACTTGCCGGTAACGAGATTGAACTAGGTATGAAGATACCGACGATCGAATCTCGGGGAAATAACATACCGATGACAAAGGGAACAACGTATGTTGTTATGCGGTTTGAGCGATAAAGATCTTCATAGAATATGTAGGAACCAATATGAGCGTCCAGGTTCCGATATTGGTTATTGACCGGAGATATGTCTCGGTCATGTCTACATAGTTCTCGAACCCGTAGGGTCCGCACGCTTAACGTTCGATGACAATTAGTATTATGAGTTATGTGATTTTGATGACCGAAGTTTGTTCAGAGTCCCAGATGAGATCACGGACATGACGAGGAGTCTCAAAATGGTCGAGAAATAAAGCTTCATATATTGGAAGGTTACATCCGGATACCGGAATGGTTTCGGGAAGTATCGGATAAGTTTCGGAGTACCGGGAGGTTATCGGAACCCCCGCGGGGAAGTATTGGGCATTAATGGGCTTTAGTGGAAAGGAGAGAAGGGCCACAAGGGGAGGCAGCGCCCCCCCATGGCAAGTCCGAATTGGACTAGGGAGGGGGCGGCGCCCCCTCTTTCCTTCTCCCCTTCCTCCTCCTTCCCTCTCTCCCTCTCTTTGAAAGGAAGGGGACTCCAACTAGGATTGGGAATGCTAGTTGGACTCCCTATGGCGCGCGCCCCCCTTGGCTGGCCTCCTCCTCCCTCCCTCTTCATATACGTAGGAGGGGGCACCCCAAAGTCACAACAAGTCTTCTCTTAGCCGTGTGCGATGCCCCCATCCACAGTTACACACTTTGGTCATATCGTTGCAGTGCTTAGGCGAAGCCCTGTGCCGGTAACTTCATCATCACCATCACCACGCCGTCGTGCTGACGAAACTCTCCCTTGTCCTCAACTGGATCATGAGCTCGAGAGACGTCATCATGCTGACCGTGTGCTGAATACAGAGGTGCCGTATGTTCGGTACTTGGATCAGTTGGATCGTGAAGACGTTCGACTACATCAACCGCGTTACTAAACGCTTCTGCTTTCAGTCTACGAGGGTACGTGGACACACTCTCCCCGCTCGTTGCTATGTTTCTCCTAGATAGATCTTGCGTGATCGTAGGAATTTTTTGAAATACTACGTTACCCAACAGTGGCATCATGAGCCAGGTCTATGCGTAGATGATATGCACGATTAGAAGACAAAGAGTTGTGGACGATAATAGCCATACTTCTTACCACCAACGTTAGACTTTGATTCGGCGGTATTGTTGGATGAAGCGGCCCGGACCGACATTACATGACTGCGTTCATGAGACTAGTTCTACCGACGTGCTTTGCACACAGGTGGCTGGTGTGTGTCAGTTTCTCCAACTTTAGTTGAATTGAGTGCGACTACGGCCGCTCCTTGTTGAAGGTTAAAAAAACACACTTGACGAACAATTCGTTGTGGTTTTGATGCGTAGGTAAGAACGGTTCTTACTAGAAGCCCTTAGCAGCCACATAAAACTTGCAAGAACAAAGTAGAGGATGTCTAACTTGTTTTTGCAGGGCATGTTGTGATGTGATATGGTCAAAGACATGATAAGTTATACGTTATTGTATGAGATGATCTTGATTTGTAAATTATCGGCAACCGACAGGAGCCTTATGGTTGTCTCCTTATTGTATGAATTTCGAACGCCATGTAATTGCTTTACTTTATCACTATGAGTTCGCAATAGTAGTGGAAGCAGTAATTGGCGAGACGACCACGGCGCTACGATGAAGATCATGGTGTCAAGGTGGTGATGATGGATATCATGACGATACTTTGGAGATGGAGATCAAAAGCACAAGATGATGATGGCCATATCATGTCACATATTTTGATTGCATGTGATGTTTAACTTATTATGCTTCTTATTTTGCTTAGTACGACGGTAGCATTATAAGATGATCCATTACAAAATTTCAAGGTACAAGTGTTCTCCCTAAGTATGCACCGTCGTGATAGTTCGTCACACCGAGACACCACGTGATGATCGGGTGAGATAAGCTCTACGTTCACATACAACGTGTGTAAGACAGTTTTGCACATGCAGAATACTCGGGTTAAACTTGATGAGCCTAGCATGTACAGACATGGCCTCAGAACACTGGAGACCGAAAGGTCGAGTGTGAATCATATAGTAGATTTGATCACCATAAGATGTTCACCATTGAAAACTACTCCATCTCACGTGATGATCGGACATGGTTTAGTTGTTTGGATCACGTGATCATTTAGATGAGTTGAGGGATGTCTATCTAAGTGGGAGTTTTTTAGTAATATGATTAATTGAAATTTAATTTATCATGATCTCTGTCTTGATAGTTTTTTGCATATCTATGTTGTTGTAGATCAATGGCCCGTGCTACTATTCCCTTGAATTTTAATGCGTTCCTAGAGAAAGCTAAGTTGAAAGATGATGGTAGCAACTACACGGACTGGGTCCGTAACTTGAGGATTATCCTCATTGCTGCATAGAAGAATTATGTCCTTGAAGCACCGCTAGGTGACAGGCCTGCTGCAGGAGCAACTCCGGACGTTATGAACGTCTGGCAAGCTCGATCTGATGACTACTCGATAGTTCAGTGTGCCATGCTTTACGGCTTAGAATCGGGACTTCAAAGACGTTTTGAATGTCATGGAGCATATGAGATGTTCCAAGAGTTGAAGTTAATATTTCAAGCAAATGCCCGAGTTGAGAGATATGAAGTCTCCAACAAGTTCTATAGCTGCCAGATGGAGGAGAATAGTTCCGTCAATGAACACATACTCAGAATGTCTGGGTACCACAACCACATGACTCAACTTGGAGTCAAAGTTGATGATGATAGTGTTATTGATAGAGTTCTTCAATCACTGCCACCAAGCTATAAAGGCTTCGTGATGAACTATAATATGCAAGAGATGCAAAAGACAATTCCAGAGCTCTTCGCTATGCTCAATGCTGGGGAGGTAGAAATCAAGAAGGAGCATCAAGTTTTGATGGTAAACAAGACCACTAGTTTCAGGAAAAAGGGTAAGGGAAAGAAGGGGAACTTCAAGAAGAATAGCAGGCCAGTTGCTACTCCTGGAAAGAAACCCAAGTCTGGAGCCAAGCCTGAAACTGAGTGCTTCTACTGCAAAGGAACTGGTCATTGGAAGCCGAGCTGCCCCAAGTATTTTGCGGATAAGAATGATGGCAAAGTAGAACAAAGGTATATTTGAAATACATGTTATTGATGTGTACCTTACTAATGCTCGTAGTAGCGCCTGGGTATTTGATACTGGTTCGGTTGCTCTCATTTGTAACTCGAAACAGGGGCTACGGATTAAACGAAGATTGGCTAAGGATGAGGTGACGATGCGCGTGAGAAATGGTTTCAAAGTCGATGTGATCGCCATCGGGACGCTACCTATACATCTACCTTCGGGATTAGTTTTAGACCTAAATAATTGTTATTTGGTGCCAGCGTTGAGCATGAACATTATATCTGGATCTTTTTTGTTGCGAGACGGTTATTCATTTAAATCAGAGAATAATGGTTGTTCTATTTATATGAGTAATATCTTTTATGGTCATGCACCCTTGATGAGTGGTCTATTTTTGTTGAATCTCGATCGTAGTGATACACATATTCATAATATTGAAGCCAAAAGATGCAAAGTTGATAATGACAGTGCAACTTATTAGTGGCACTGCCGTTTAGGTCATATTGGTGTAAAGCGCATGAAGAAACTCCATGTTGATGGGCTTTTGGAATCACTTGATTATGAATCACTTGGTGCTTGCGAACCATGCCTCATGGGCAAGATGACAAAGACTCCGTTCTTCAGAACAATGGAGCGAGCAACTGACTTATTGGAAATCATACATACTGATGTATCCAGTCCAATGAGTGTTGAGGCTCGCGGCGGGTATCATTATTTTCTGACCTTCGCAGTTGATTTGAGCAGATATGGGTATATCTACTTGATGAAACACAAGTCTGAAACATTTGAAAAGTTCAAAGAATTTCAGAGTGACGTAGAGAATCATCGTAACAAGAAAATAAAGTTTCTACGATCTGATCGCGGAGGCGAATATTTGAGTTACGAGTTTGGTCTTCATTTGAAATTTGTGGAATTGTTTCGCAACTCACGGCACCTGGAACACCACAGCGTAATGGTCTGTCCAAACGTCGTGACCGTACTTTATGAGATATGGTGCGATCTATGATGTCTCTTACCGATTTACCACTATCGTTTTGGGGTTATGCTTTAGAGATAGCTGCATTCACGTTAAATAGGGAACTATCTAAATCCGTTGAGATGACACCTTATGAACTGCGGTTTGACAAGAAACCCAAGTTATCGTTTCTTAAAGTTTGGGGCTGCGATGCTTATGTGAAAAAGCTTCAACCTAATAAGTTTGAGCCCAAGTCGGAGAAACGTGTCTTCATAGGATACCCAAAAGAAACTGTTGGGTACACCTTCTATCAGTGATCTGAAAGCAAGGTATTCGTTGCTAAGAATGGATCCTTTCTAGAGAAGGAGTTTCTCTCGAAAGAAGTGAGTGGGAGGAAAGTAGAACTTGATGAGGTAATTGTACCTTCTCCCGAATTGTAAAGTAGTTCATCACAGAAATCAATTCCAGTGATTCCTACACCAATTAGTGACGAAGCTAATGATGATGATCATGAGACTTCAGATAAAATTGCTACTGAACCTCATAGGTCAACCAGAGCGCGTTCCACGCCAGAGTGGTACGGTAACCCTGTTCTGGAAGTCATGTTGCTAGACCATGACGAACCTACGAACTATGAGGAAGTGATGATGAGCCCAGATTCCGCAAAATGGCTTGAAGCCATGAAATTTGAGATGGTATCCATGTATGAGAACAAAGTGTGGACTTTGGTTGACTTGCCCGATGATCGGCAAGCCATTGAAAATAAATGGATCATTAAGAGGAAGACTGACACCGATGGTAATGTTACTGTCTACAAAGCTCAACTTGTTGCGAAAGGTTTTCGACAAGTTCAAGGAGTTGACTACGATGAGACTTTCTCACCCGTAGCGATGCTTAATTCTATCCGAATCATGTTAGCAATTGCCGCATTTTATGATTATGAAATCTGGCAAATGGATGTAAAAATTGCATTCCTTAATGGATACCTTAAAGTGTGCAAACAAAGTGTGCAAGCTCCAACGATCCATCTATGGACTGGTACAAGTATCTCGGAGTTGGAATATAAGCTTTGATGAGATGATCAAAGCATATGGTTTTATGCAGACTTATGGTGAAGCATGTGTGCAAGAAGTGAGTGGGAGCACCACAACATTTCTGATAAGTATATGTGAAGTGATCAAAGCATATGGTTTTATACAGACTTTTGGAGAAGCCTGTATTTAAAAGAAAGTGAGTGTGAGCTCTGTAGCGTTCTGATATTATATGTGGATGACATATTGTTGATTGGAAATGATGTAGAATTTCTGGATAGCATAAAAGGATACGTGAATAAGAATTTTTCGATGAAAGACCTCGGTGAAGATGCTTATATATTGGGCATCAAGATCTATAGAGATAGATCAAGACGCTTAATTGGACTTTCACAAAGGACATACCTTGATAAAGTTTGGAAGAAGTTCAAAATGGATCAGTCAAGGAAAGGGTTCTTTCCTGTGTGACAAGGTGCGAAGTTGAGTCAGACTCAATGCCCGACCACTACAGAAGATAGAGAGAAAATGAAAGTCATTCCCTATGGTTCAGCCATAGGTTCTATCATGTATGCAATGTTGTGTACCAGACCTGATGTGTGCCTTGCTATAAGTCTGGCAGGGAGGTACCAAAGTAATCCAGGAGTGGATCACTGGACAGCGGTAAAGAACATCCCGAAGTACTTGAAAAGGACAAAGGATATATTTCTTGTTTATGGAGGTGACAAAGAGCTCGTCGTAAACGGTTAAGTCGATGCAAGCTTTGACACTGATCCGGATGACTCAAAGTCACAAACCGGATACGTATTTTTGTTGAACGTGGAGCTATCAGTTGGTGCAGTTCCAAGCAGAGCGTCGTGGCGGGATCTACGTGTGAAGCAGAATATATAGCTGCTTCGGAAGCAGCGAATGAAGGAGTCTGGATGAAGGAGTTCATATCCGATCTAGGTGTAATACATAGTGCATCGGGTCCAATGAAAATGTTTTGTGACATCACTGGAGCAATAGCCTTGGCGAAGGAATCCAGGTTTCACAAGAGAACCTAGCACATCAAGAGACACTTCAACTCCATCTGCGATCAAGTCAAGGAGGGAGGCATAGAGATTTGCAAAATACATACGGATCTGAATGTCGCAGACCCGTTGACTAAGCCTCTTCCATGAGGAAAAGATGATCAACACTAAAACTCCATGGGTGTTAGAATCATTACTATGTAATCTAGATTATTGACTCTAGTGCAAGTGGGAGACTGAAGGAAATATGCCCTAGAGGCAATAATAAAGTTGTTATTTATATTTTCTTATTTCATGATAACTGTCTTTTATTCATGCTAGAATTGCATTAACAGGGAACTTGATATATGTGTGAACACATAGACAAAACAGAGTGTCCCAATTATGCCTCTACTAGACTAGCTCGTTAATCAAAGTTGGTTGTGTTTCCTAACAATATACATGTGTTGTCATTTGATTAATGGGATCACATCATTAGGAGAATGATGTGATGGACAAGACCCATCCGTTAGCTTAGCACTATGATCGTTTAGTTTTATTCATATTGCTTTCTTCATGACTTATACATGTTCCTGTGACTATGAGATTATGCAACTCCCGAATACCGGAGGAACACCTTGTGTGCTATCAAACGTCACAACGTAATTGGGTGATTATAAAGATGCTCTACAGGTGTCTCCGAAGGTTATTGTTGAGTTGGCATAGATCGAGAATTTGATTTGTCACTCTGAGTGTCGGAGAGGTATCTCTGGGCCCTCTCGATAATACACATCATAATAAGCCTTGCAAGCAAATGACTAATGAGTTAGTCAAGAGATGATGTATTACGGAACGAGTAAAGAGACTTGCCGGTAACGAGATTGAACTAGGTATGAAGATACCGATGATCGAATCTCGGGCTAGTAACATACCGATGACAAAGGGAACAACGTATGTTGTTATGCGGTTTGACCGATAAGGATCTTCATAGAATATGTAGGAACCAATATGAGCATCCAGGTTCCGCTATTGATTATTGACCGGAGATATGTCTCGGTCATGTATACATAGTTCTCGAACCCGTAGGGTCCGCACGTTTAACGTTCAATGACGATTAGTATTATGAGTTATGTGATTTTGATGACCGAAGTTTGTTCGGAGTCCCGGATGTGATCACGAACATGACGAGGAGTCTCAAAATGGTCGAGACATAAAGATTCATATATTGGAAGGTTACATTCGGATACCGGAATGGTTTCGGGAAGTTTCGGAGTACCGGGAGGTTATCGGAACCCCCAGGGGAAGTATTGGGCCTTAATGGGCTTTAGTGGAAAGGAGAGAAGGGCCACAAGGGGAGGCAGCACCCCCCCATGGCAAGTCCGAATTGGACTAGGGAGGGGCGGCACCCTCCTCTTTCCTTCTCCCCTTCCTCCTCCTTCCCTCTCCCCCTCTCTTGGAAAGGAAGGGGACTCCAACTAGGATTGGGAATCCTAATTGGACTCCCCTATGGCACACGCCCCCTTGGCCGGCCTCCTCCTCCTTCCCTCCTTTAGAGACGTGGGAGGGGGGCATCCGAAAGGCCCAACAAGTCTTCTCTTAGCCGTGTGCAGTGCCGCCCTCCACAGTTACACACCTTGGGCATATCGTTGCAGTGCTTAGGCGAAGCCTTGTGCCAGTAACTTCACCATCACCGTCACCACGCCATCGTGCTAATGAAACTCTCCCTCGTCCTCGACTGGATCAAGAGCTCGAGGGACGTCATCGTGCTGAACGTATGCTGAACACGGAGGTGCCGTACGTTCGGTACTCGGATCGGTTGGATTGTGAAGACGTTCAACTACATCATCCGTGTTACTAAACGCTTCCGCTTTCGCTCTACGAGGGTACATGGACACAATCTCCCCGCTCGTTGCTATGCTTCTCCTAGATAGATCTTGCGTGATCGCAGGAAAATTTTGAAATACTACGTTCCCCAACAGCATTGTCGTCGCTCGGCCACCGCACGCGCGAAACGCTAGCACCTCAGCGTCTTGGTCCACTTCCAGCAGAGAGCCACGACGAGCTAGCCAGCAGCCCAACTCGACAGGCCCTGCACGCCCATGGGCGGCCTCATATCGAGTCAGGAATGGAGAAGCCAGTAGCCATGCACAGTGCCAGGTCTGGAAGTGCGCCGCACCACTCCATTGCACGCCGCAACAGCGGCCATAGCGCCATGGCCTATGCCAACCCCACACCACAGCCTCGCACTGAGCCAGATCCGGGCCTAGACAGTGGTAGCCGCCGCGCCGGAGCACCACTCGTATGGCTCGTCGGAGGACACAACTGGTGGTGTTCACCGATGGCTGCGTGCCAGATCGGCCGTAGCCCACACAGGGCATGAGATCCATGCATGTACATCACGTACATGCGGCAGGAGGAGGCCGGCCAAGCCGGAGGAGGGAATGACAGAGTCGTATGGGAGAGCCCCGCTGCCGCCATCAGCATCGACGGCCTCCTCCGGCGGCGGCAGGGGAAGGACGGCGATGTAAGGTAGTCTTGGGCCGGCGGCGGAGTTGGCCTCCGGAGTCGCCCTAGGAGCGACCCGGGAGGCGTTTCGGGGGATATGGGGCTTTTAGCTAGTACCTCATTGTGCATGCTCATAGTGAGACTAATTGTACTGCCCATGATTTAGCCAAAGTAACTAGAAGTAAGGGGTGTGTGTGTGGGGGGGGGGGGAGGATTGAAGATCCATCTGTAGAGATTTTTGATACTCTTGTAAAAGATAATTGGTGATCACATTGCAATAAAGAGTACTTCGATATCAAAAAAAAACATGAGTCAAGACCCCAATTGGTCCACGTCCTTTCTTTCCACGCACGGCATCCCATATGTGTTGTCACTTATCCCTCTTCCCACCCTCGCCGACGGTGGTCTCAGTGCTCACACAATTACAATGCGTTTGAATGTTGCCAATCCTAAGGAGTCTCTCTCGCGACATAAGATGAGAAATCTTTTTTTCTGTGAGGTTTTGACGAGGCATGCATGCATGGTTATAGATGGTTTTTTCGACTCCAATCCTGGTTTTGCTAAGGTGTTCATTTCCAATATGGATGAGTACTGGTATGAACGAAAAACGGATCATGTGCTATTGATTAAGCTTACACCCTAAATAGCCTTTTTACAGGTAAAATAAGATCATATTAAAAACAGAATGTTCTAATCAAATTCCTTATACGACAAGTTAAATTTGTAGTCAGGGATTAAAAGTTATAGATATTTAAAAAAATATTTGGTATGTACTACAGGTTGATTAGCTTAATTATCAGGGTTTCCAGCAAAAACGAAAATCTGACTTAAAACTGACCTGCAGATTTATTACCAGAAACATCTAATGGTTTTCTGCAAAGCGAAAATTGAAATTAAAACTGGATCACGGGTTGATTGTCAGAAAAAGTAGGAGGTTTTCCGCAAAATAGCATGACAGGCCAAGATAAATTTATTTATTATGTACTCCCTCCATCTCAAAATAAGTGTCTCAACTTTGTATTAGCTCTAGTACAAAGTTGTATTAAGCTTGAGACACTTATTTTAGGACGGAGGGAGTAGTAGATACAAATAGATTTCAGATAATACTCCTATCTGCAAAACTCCTGCTAAAATTCCTACGCAGGAGATAATACCTTCGTCTTCCATGCACGAAACCCTCGCCCCGATCTAGAAGGAGACCGGCACATGCTATCTGGAAGGAAGACCGAGATCCACGTTGTGGACGAAGGTACGAGCGGCATTCCATTACGCGGCTACACGAGCCAGAAAGTCAAGGTTGCTCCAGCATGAGCCACAACGAACTGTGAAGTGGTCAGCACACAGCAGGCCACCAACCCAAGCCCGGCCGCGTATGACCAGGTACCTACTCGTACATGACTATTCAACCCCAAAATCCAATATCCAAATGCAGTTCCACCAACCATTATCGCTAGTCCCTTGCTTGTATATAAAGCCGACGGCAGCACAAATACAACAGCAACCCAACCCCACGCTAAGCATCAGCCTTCTACCTCCTCTGCTCTGCATTCCTCCTTCCAGCTCCAACCGCAATCAATGGCTGCCATGAAGATCACCCTCCTTGCCGTGGCCACAATCTCGGCAATCTTACTAGGCACCGCATCGGCGGCGACCTACGGCGTCGGCGAGCCGGGCGGTTCGTGGACCCTCAACACCGACTACAGCAACTGGGTGTCCAACAAGAAGTTCCACCCGGGTGATGAGATCGTCTTCAAGTACTCGCCGGCGGCGCACGACGTGGTCGAGGTCAGCAAGGCCGGCTACGACTCCTGCAGCACCGACAGCGCCATCAACACCTTCAAGTCCGGCAACGACGTCGTCCCCCTCAACGTCACCGGCACCCGCTACTTCATCTGCGGCATTCCTGGCCACTGCAGCCCTACCGCCGCCGCCAGCATGAAGGTCGTGATCGACGTCGTCCCGAGTTCCTCCTCACCGTCGTCACCCATGCCGGCTGCCGGTCCCGGCGCGAGCAACCCGCCGCCACCCTCCTCTACCGCAACCTCTGTCGGGGCCACAGCAGGATTTGGCCTTGTCGCCCTACTGGCGGCCGGTCTCATGGCTTAGAATGCATATTTCAGCTGCATGCCGCACGCACATATGAGCTTACATATTGTTTGACCGGTTATTACTGGTGAATATATACCTGTGTCAGTGTTTAGAGCGAAGATGTGAGAACTACTTCTTTGTATCTCTCACGTTTGTATGTAATCTTCTGGCCTTTAGGCATTTCATATTGATTTGATTTTTGAGGCAACATTAGTAAAGGTGCATCAGCGCATGCCTAGCCAGAGCCAAGTTAGCAGGGAATGACTAGAAATCAGTCAGCTGAATTTTTGGTTTGAGGTCAGTCGATTTTTCCACCGTTGGATGGAAAATCAATGGCACACAGTCTTCTTCAACCTCTGGACACATATCCTTCCTTCATCCATTCAGAAATCGATTGACGTCGAATTCGCATCAGCTGACTGATGTCCAGCTAAACTGAAGTTAGCAACGTCGTCCTAAAACTGAAAGCGAGGTACGCATTCGAAAGCCAGAAGCGGACAAAAAAAAAACAATAATATTTTAGTCATACATTTTCTAACCACCCGATATTATGTTAGTACCTCCGTGCAGCGACAGTTAATGCCAGACGAACGGAGTACTTAGGGCTACTTAGGGCATCTCCAAGGCCAAACCTCAAACTTTCCGCATGCGTCGGATCGTGTTGTTCAGATACCAAAAGCCATCCAACGCGAATATGTATCAGTATGCGGTGTAGTCCGGACGTTATTTCTTCCGTAAATCGAAGATAAACGTGGGGGTTTACGGGAGTTTGGACCGATCCCACACCTAGTTCTGACCGTCCTGGCACACCAAAACCCCTTCTTCACCTCCGCGCGTTCTCGTCTGGAGTCAGGTGCCCGCATTCATGCCTCTGTAGAGCGCACCACTCAACATTGAAGATGATTCATGGCAAACGTGACCTCTCACTGCCTCCGCCATTAAAGCGGCGCGCCGGCCGAGGGAGCTGCCCATGACGCGTCTCCGGTGTTCGCGCCTGTCAATGCCGAAGACGCGTGACTGGACGGGACGGGGTATCTACCACGTCGTTTCAATGTTGTTGTCCGTCCGCATGCAGCTGTTAAGCAGGCTCACCAACCGAGAAACCCACTCCGGCGCCGCACATAGACACACCCGGACGCCTCGCCTCACCGGAATCTGTTATGTGAAGGCTGCCACACCCGGCTCTCCACACCACAACACAAGCCCCTCCCTCCCCATCCTTCCCCCTTGCACTGCATCCATCATCACTGCAGGCCGCAAAGCTATGTGGGAGAGCCTTACCACAGACATGGATCACGCCGTGTCCGCCCTTGCCGTCGTCTAGCAGAGCCACCATGCCAAGAGGATCAAGACTGGCTTCCTGGCCAGCTCGCCCGAGGTCTCCGACGACGAGGACGACACCACGATAGAGACGGGCTCTGACGATACCGCCCCGGCTCCCGTGCCTTTTGTGCACGCCGGCTTAACTATGGAGTAGGCGCAGGCGCACTACAACGTCGCCATGGCTGAGGTGCAGCCTGCGTTGGCGCCTTTGTCGGTTTTCTAGTAGACGCAGGAGGAACAACAGTACAATCTGTACTGGCCTTGTTTGCACGAATTGCATTCCGTTTGTAAGAATGGCGGCCTCCTGCATCACGAACTAGCCCCCTAGCTAGTTGCCGTAGAAGATGCCCTTATTACATAATCCTCGACACAAAGTCAAACAATCAACAAACACAACTTAGTCCGCAGTTGCACAGGACAGGATGGCGCTCCACGCACTAAATATAGTTTAAAGCAACTTAGTTGTGGAGATAGTATTAGTTACTAGATGTCATACCAACAAACTTGGGAGAAGGATCCAGGAAATCCGGATGAAGAGGGCCGAGCGTTCTTAAGCCTCGTTGGGGAGGGTCATTTCATCAAAATACAACATTTTGGCAGCAAAAAAGTCAGTGTTTACATTAGTGCTAGGCTTAAATCAATGACATTTAGAGGGGCGGGGGCAGAGCCCTTGCTGATCCCCCTGGCTCCGCCACTGGGAGAAGGTGCACGGAAGGTAAGTAAGATTTGTTGAGTATATGTGTTGTGCATATCTGTATATTAGGCTCACCTCCTAGTTCTTTGTATAGTTGAGGTCGTGGCCCACCTCTTGTACATCATATATATGTGCCTCTGCACATGAGCAATACGTTATGCAATTCACATATTCTACATGGTATCAGATTTTAGGTTATAAACCCTAGCCTTCCGTCGCCGCCACCACGCCGCCGCCGACCGTGCGTGCCTCCCGCGCTGGCTGCCGCCACCACCGCCGCCAGTGTCCATGCCACCGCCGCCGCGCGCCTCCTCCCGCGCCGCCACCACGCCGCCACCGCCCATATCCGTGCCGCCGCCACCGCGCGCCCCCTGCCGCGCTGCCGCCGCCTTCCTCTCTCCCTGCGCGCTCTAACCCAGCCGACAGCTCCGCCGCCCGCCTGCCACAGTGCCTATCCAGCCGCATCGCTGCCCGCCTGCCGCAGCGCCTCTCCAGCCGCTCGCCGTAGCGCTTTCCCCGCCCCACAAGCCCGATCCGCTAGCCTGCAACCCGCTAGCCACCATTCCGCCCGCCACCCCACAACCAGCTAGCCGCCCGCTAGGCGTTACCCGACAACGCCCGCTCCTTGCCAGCTCGCCCGCTCGCCAACTTACCTCTCCCGACGCCCGCACATAGCCGTCGCCGCCCGTGTGCGCCCGAGCCGCCAGCCGCATCACCCGCTGCTCGCCCGCCGAGTCGCCAGCTAGCTGCCACTGCACCTCTCGCAGTCGTGCCACTCGCGAGCTGTCGCACTCGCGCCATGTCGTCCGTCATGTCGGTTTCACGGGCAACTGCACCGACGCTCTTCGTGCCGTGTCCACCGACGCATCAGGTGCACTATGTGGCCCCACAGCCCTATGGAGGGTACCCACTGCCGCAGCTGAGCGGCGGCTA
>LR738715.1:105684763-105826890 GCA_902687465.1 Secale cereale | reverse complement strand
AGCGCCACCGCCGCCCTCGCCAGCCGTGCCATCAGCGCCATGGGCTCCGGCGCCCCTCGCCGCGCTGCACACCGCGCCTACGCCAAACAACTACACCGGAGGGGATGATTGGTACATGGACACCGGGGCTACGGCTCACATGTTTGCTCATCCTGGCAACCTTGCCTCCTTCAGTCCCATCACCATCAACCGATGCATCATTGTCGGCGACGGTTCCACACTCCCTATCACACATGTCGGGCACACTTCTTTTCCTTCTAATTCCATGCCTATTACTTTGTCTAACATACTTGTGTCACCTCATCTTATTAAGAACTTGTTTCTGTTCATCGCTTAACTCGTGAAAACCCTGTTACTATTGAATTTGATGAGCTTGGCTTTTGTGTCAAGGAAGCTCGAACCAGGATGGTACTTCACCGATGTGATAGTCTCGACGAGCTATATCCGGTGCATTCACCGTCCACCTCCACCACCGCACCGGTTGCTCTCTCCGCCGGCGTCGATCTCTGGCACGCTCGCTTGGGTCACCCCAATCCCATCAAACTTCGTCATATTCTTCGGAGTTTCAGTTTCAGTTGTCATAAGATTGAGGACCACACCTGTCATGCATATCGTGTCGGCAAACATGCTCGCCTCCCGTTTAATAACTCCACCACCATAGCTTCTTTCCTTTTCAGTTGATTCATAGCGATGTGTGGACCTCTCCGGTTCCTAGTAATTCAGGCTATTTATATTATCTGGTTATCCTTGATGATTATTCTCATTATGTGTGGACTTTTTCTTTGCGCAGAAAGTCGGATGCACTCTCCACATTGACGGCCTTTTGCTCCTATGTCAGCACGCAGTTTGGGCGTCTCATCCTTGCTCTTCAGACTGACAATGGAAAAGAGTTCGACAACCTTGCTTTCCGCACTTTTCTGTCGCACCACGACACAATTTTTCGTATCACATGCCCGTATACTTCCTAGCAGAACGGTCGAGCCGAACGCGTCCTTCACACTCTGAACGAATGCGTTAGCACGCTCCTGTTCCATGCTAACGTGCCACCTCGTTTCTGGCCGGACGCACTCGCCACTGCTTCTCTTCTCCTTAACATTCACCCTTGCCGCCCACGGTGGAACTATGCACCTCACCATCTTCTCTTCGGTACGCCCCCATTTCAACGGCGAGGCCACGTTATAGCTGACCCCACATGTTTTTGGTTGCATGTTGAACCCCAGCTATTAGTACTCATTTGAACCCATAGCTCACAGCATCTGACCCCACTGTCATTTACACATACGGTGGAAAATTTGGGCCATCTTGCAAGAAAGTCATCCTGTGTCACGTGCTCTCTCTCTGAACCATTGAATCTCCCATCCCATGCAAGGCTCAATGTTGGGGAACGTAGCATAATTCAAAAAATTTCTACGCTTTCACCAAGATCCAACTAAGGAGACATCTAGCAACGAGCAAATAAGAGTGCATCTACATACCGTTATGTAGATCGCGTGCGGAAGCTTTCGAAGAAGCGTGGATGAAGTAGTCGTACTCTACGCGTTCTTCGTCACCGATGATCTAGCGCCGAACGGACGGCACCTCCGCGTTCAACACACGTCCGGTACAGCAACGTCACCTCCTTCTTGATCCAGCAAGGGGGGAGGAGAAGTCGTCAGAGATTCAACAGCACAACGGCGTGGTGGTGGATGCAGTGGAGATTGCAGCAGGGCTTCGCCGGGCGCCCTGCGTTGGGAGTATAGAGGTGTGACGGGAGGGGGAGAGGCGCCAGGGCAAGGGTGCGGCTGCCCTCTCCCCCCACATATATATAGGGGGCCAGGGGGGTGCGCCAGCCCCTGCAGATCCAATCTGCAAGGGGGGGCGGCGGCCAGAGGGGAGTCCTTGCCCCCCAAGGCAAGTGGCGCCTCCTCCCCCCTAGGGTTTCAACCCTATGCGCATGGGGAGGAGGGCCCAAGTGGTGCGCCAGCCCATTAGGGCTGGACACTTCCCCCTTGCGGCCTAGGGGCCCCACCGGGATGGGTGGCCCCACCCGGTGGACCCCCGGGGCCCCTCCGGTGGTCCCGGGACGCTCCCGGTGACCCCCGGAGATCACCCGATGGCCGAAACCTGACTTCCTATATATCAATCTTTACCTCCGGACCATTCCGGAACTCCTCGTGACGTCCGGGATCTCATCCGGGACTCCGAACAACTTTCGGGTTTCCACGTGCATGTATCTCTACGACCCTAGCGTTACTGAACCTTAAGTGTGTAGACCCTACGGGTTCGGGAGACACGTAGACATGACCGAGACCACTCTCCGGTCAATAACCAACAGCGGGATCTGGATACCCATGTTGGTTCCCACGTGTTCCTCGATGATCTTCATCGGATGAACCACCGTGTCAAGGATTCACTCAATCCCGTATGTTATTCCCTTTGTCCATCGGTACGGTACTTGCCCGAGATTCGATCGTTGGTATCCCCTATACCTTGTTCAATCTCGTCATGGCAAGTCTCTTTACTCGATCTGTAACCCATCATCCCGTGACTAACTACTTAGTCACATTGAGCTCATTATGATGATGTCTTACCGAGTGGGCCCAGAGGTACCTCTCCGTCATACGGAGTGACAACATCCCAGTCTCGGTTCGTACCAACTCAACAGACACTTTCGGTGATACCCGATGCGTACCTTTATAGCCACCCAGTTACGTTGTGACGTTTGGCACACCCAAAGCATTCCTCCGGTATCCGGGAGTTGTACAACCTCATGGTCTAAGGAATAAATACTTGACACCGAAAAGCTTATGCATTACGAACTATACGATCTCGTGCTATGCTCAGGATTGGGTCTTGTCCATCACATCATTCTCCTAATGATGTGATCCCGTTATCACTGACATCCTATGTCCATGGTCAGGAAACCGTGACCATCCGTTGATCAACGAACTGGTAACTAGAGGCTTACCAGGGACTCATTGTGGTCTATGTATTCACACATGTATCGCTATTTCCGTACAATACAATTCAAGCATGAATAACAGACGATTATCATGAACAAGGAAATATAATAATAATACTTTTATTATTGCCTCTAGGGCATATTTCCAACAGTCTCCCACTTGCACTAGAGTCAATAATCTAGTTACATTGTGATGAATCGAACACCCATAGAGTTCTGGTGTTGATCATGTTTTGCCCGTGGAAGAGGTTTAGTCAATGGGTCTGCAACATTCAGATCCGTATGCACTTTACAAATATCTATATCTCCATCTTGAACATAATTCCGGATGGAGTTGAAATGACGCTTGATGTGCTTGGTCTTCTTGTGAAACCTGGGCTCCTTGGTAATAGCAATAGCACCAGTGTTTTCACAGAAGAGAGTCATCGGGCTTGACGCGCTTGGAATGACTCCTAGGTCGGTGATGAACTCCTTCATCCAGACTCCTTCCTGTGCTGCTTCGCAAGCAGCTATGTACTCCGCTTCACATGTAGAATGCGCCACGACGCTCTGCTTGCAACTGCACCAGCTGACTGACCCACCATTCAAAATATACATGTATCCGGTTTGAGACTTAGAGTCATCCAGATCTGTGTCGAAGCTAGCGTCGACGTAACCCTTTACGACGATCTCTTCGTCACCTCCATAAACGAGAAACATATCCTTAGTCCTTTTCAGGTACTTCAGGATGTTCTTGACCGCTGTCCAGTGTTCCGTACTGGGATCACTTTGGTACCTCCCTCCCAAACTTATGGCAAGGTTCACATCAGGTCTGGTACACATCATGGCATACATGATAGAACCTATGGCCGAGGCATAGGGAATGACACTCATCTTTTCTCTATCTTCTGCCGTGGTCGGTGACTGAGCCTTGCTCAATCTCATACCTTGCAAAACAGGCAAGAATCCTTTCTTTCACTGATCCATATTGAACTTCTTCAATATTTTGTCAAGGTATGTACTTTGTGAAAGACCAAAGAGGCGTCTTGATCTATCTCTATAGATTTTGATGCCTAATATGTAAGCTGCTTCTCCAAGGTCCTTCATTGAAAAACTTTTATTCAAGTAGGCCTTTACATTTTCCAAGAATTCTATATCATTTCCCATCAGCAATATGTCATCCACATATAATATGAGAAATGCCACAGAGCTCCCACTCACTTTCTTGTAAATACAGGCTTCTCCATAAGTCTGTATAAAGCCAAATGCTTTGATCACATCATTAAAGCGAATATTCCAACTCCGAGATGCTTGCACCAGCCCGTAAATCAAGCGCTGGAGCTTTCATACCTTGTTAGCGTTCTCTGGATCGACAAAATCTTCCGGTTTCATCATATACAACTCTTCCTTGAGGAAGCCATTAAGGAATGCTGTTTTGACGTCCATTTGCCATATTTCATAATCATAGAATGCGGCAATAGCTAACATGATTCTGACTGACTTCAGCATCGCTACGGGAGAGAAAGTCTCGTCGTAGTCAATCCCTTGAACTTGTCGATAACCCTTAGCGACAAGCCGAGCCTTATAGATGGTCACATTACCATCCGCGTCTGTCTTCTTCTTAAATATCCATTTGTTTTCTATGGCGTGCCTATCATCAGGCAAGTCTACCAAAGTCCATACTTTGTTTTCATACATGGATTCTATCTCGGATTTCATGGCTCCAAGCCACTTATTGGAATCTGGGCCCGCCATCGCTTCTTCATAGTTCGAAGGTTCACCGTTGTCTAACAACATGATTTCCAGGACAGGGTTGCCGTACCACTCTGGTGCGGAACGTGCCCTCGTGGACCTTCGAAGTTCAGTAGTAACTTGATATGTTTCTTCATGATCATTATCATCAACTTCCTCCCTTGTCGGTGCAGGTACCTCAGGAACAGTTTCCTGCGCTGCGCTACTTTCCGGTCCAGGAGGGGTGACTATCACCTCATCAAGTTCTACTTTCCTCCCACTCACTTCTTTCGAGAGAAACTCTTTCTCCAGAAAGCATCCATTCTTGGCAACAAAGACTTTGCCTTCGGATTTGTTGTAGAAGGTGTACCCAATCGTTTCCTTTGGGTATCCTATGAAGACGCATTTCTCCGATTTGGGTTCGAGCTTTTCAGGTTGAAGTTTATTGACATAAGCATCGCAACCCCAAACTTTTAGAAACGACAGCTTCGGTTTCTTGCCAAACCAAAGTTCATATGGAGTCGTCTCAACGGATTTTGACGGATCCCTATTTAAAGTGAATGCGGCAGTCTCTAAAGCATAACCCCAAAAAGATAGCGGTAAATCGGTGAGGGACATCATAGATCGCACCATGTCCAACATAGTATGATTTCGACGTTCGGACACACCGTTACGTTGAGGTGTTCCGGGCGGTGTCAATTGTGAAACAATTCCACAGTTCCTCAGGTGTGTGCCAAATTCATGACTTAAATAT
This sequence comes from Secale cereale, assembly GCA_902687465.1. Classification (NCBI taxonomy): domain Eukaryota; kingdom Viridiplantae; phylum Streptophyta; class Magnoliopsida; order Poales; family Poaceae; genus Secale; species Secale cereale. The sequence goes on along the minus strand of LR738715.1, from coordinate 105,821,485 downwards.
TCACCCCCACGATCCGATCGCAAGAACTTTATTTTTCTGTCACGTTGATTCTCAACCTCATTCTGAAATTCCTTGAACTTTTCAAAGGTCTCAGACTTGTGTTTCATCAAATAGATATACGCGTATCTACTCAAGTCATCTGTGAGGGTGAGAACATAACGATAGCCTCCGCGAGCCTCAACACTCATTGGACCGCACACATCGGTATGTATGATTTCTAACAAGTTGGTTGCTCGCTCCATTGTTCCGGAGAACGGAGTCTTGGTCATCTTGCCCAAGAGGCATGGTTCGCACGTGTCAAATGATTCATAATCAAGAGACTCTAGAAGTCCATCTGAATGGAGCTTCTTCATACGTTTGACACCAATATGACCAAGGCGGCAATGCCACAAGTATGTGGGACTATCATTATCAACTTTACATCTTTTGGCGTCTACACTATGAATATGTGTATCATCACATTCGAGATTCATCAGAAATAAACCATTGACCAGCGGGGCATGACCATAAAACATATCTCTCAAATAAATAGAACAACCATTATTCTCCGATTTGAAAGAGTAGTCATCTCGCATAAGACGAGATCCAGATACAATGTTCATGCTCAAAGCTGGTACTAAATAACAATTATTAAGGTTTAAAACTAATCCCGAGGGTAGATGTAGAGGCAGCGTGCTGACGGCGATCACATCGACCTTGGAACCATTCCCGACGCGCATCGTCACCTCATCCTTTGCCAGTCTCCGTTTATTCCGCAGCTCCTGTTTTGAGTTACAAATGTGAGCAACTGCACCGGTATCGAATACCCAGGAGCTAGTACGAGTGCTGGTAAGGTACACATCAATAACATGTATATCATATATACCTTTGACGTTGCCGGCCTTCTTGTCTGCTAAGTATTTGGGGCAGTTCCGCTTCCAGTGACCCGTTCCCTTGCAATAAAAGCACTCTGTCTCAGGCTTGGGTCCATACTTTGGCTTCTTCCTGGCAACAGGCTTGCCGGGCGAGGCAACTCCCTTGCTGTCCTTCTTGAAGTTCTTCTTACCCTTGCCTTTCTTGAACTTAGTGGTTTTATTGACCATCAACACTTGATGTTCTTTCTTGATGTCCACCTCCGCTGATTTCAGCATCGAATACACCTCGGGAATGTGTTGGAAATATGCCCTAGAGGCAATAATAAAAGAGTTATTATTATATTTCCTTGTTCATGATAATCGTTTATTATCCATGCTATAATTGTATTGATTGGAAACTCATATACATGTGTGGATAAATAGACAAACTTTGTGTCCCTAGTAAGCCTCTTCAGGACTAGCTCGTTGATCAAAGATGACCACGGTTTCCAGGTCATAGACATGAGTTGTCATTTGATAACGGGATCACATCATTAGGAGAATGATGTGATGGACAAGACCCAAACGTTAAACATAGCTTTTGATCGTATCAGTTATCGCTATAGTTTTCTGCATGTCAAGTATAAGTTCCTATGACCATGAGATCATGTAACTCACTGACACCGTAGGAGTGCTTTGTGTGTGCCAAACGTCGCAACGTAACTGGGTGACTATAAAGGTACTCTACAGGTATCTCCGAAGGTGTCTGTTGAGTTGACATGGATCGAGACTGGGATTTGTCACTCCGTGTGACGGAGAGGTATCTCCGGGCCCACTCGGTAATACGTCATCTCAATGAGCTCAAAGTGACTAAGTAGTTAGTCACGGGATTATGTATTACGGTAACGAGTAAAGAGACTTGCCAGTAACGAGATTGAACTAGGTATAGAGATACCGACGATCGAATCTCGGGCAAGTAACATACCGACGAGACAAAGGGAACTGTATACGGGATTGCCTGAATCCTTGACATCGTGGTTCATCCTATGAGATCATCGAGGAACGTGTGGGAACCAATATGGGTATCCAGATCCCGCTATTGGTTATTGACCTGGGAGTGTCTCGGTCATGTCTGCATAGTTTCCGAACCCGCAGGGTCTACACACTTAAGGTTCGGTGACGCTAGGGTTGTTAGTGAGAACAGTGCATGGTTACCGAAGGTTGTTCGGAGTCCCGGATGAGATCCCGGACGTGACGAGGGTCTCCGGAATGGTCCGGGGACGAAGATTGATATATAGGTTGAGAGTGATCGGAGTCCGGAAGTGTTCCGGGGAGCACCGGGAAGTCGGCGGATGACCGAAAGGGGTTTCGGGGGTCCCGGAAAGAGTTTCGGGCCTAATGGGCCACAAAGGGGAGACGCAACAGCCCTCATAGGGCTGTGCGCCCCCCCCCCCCTGGGCCCTCTCCTCATGCGCAAGGGGGACTGGCCCCCCCTAGGGCTGCCGCACCCCTATGGAGTAGGGGGCAAGGCACTTGGGGGGGGGGGAACCCTAGCCCCTTGGCCGCCGCCCCCTCCCCATCTGCACTGGCCGCCGCCCCTAGGGGGTAACCCTAGGGCGCCCCTCCCCTCTCTACCCCCCTATATAAAGAGAGGCATAGGGAGGGCAGCCACACACGTTCGTGCCTCGGCGCTGCCCTCCCTCTCCCACATCCATCTTCGCGAACTCCGCAGTGCTTGGCGAAGCCCTGCTGGAATCCTCCACCACCATCTCCACCACGCCGTCGTGCTGCCGGTGTCTCCATCAACCTCTCCTTCCCCCTTGCTGGATCAAGAAGGAGGAGACGTCCCCGAGCTGTACGTGTGAAGAACGCGGAGGCACCGTTGCTTCGGTGCTAGGATCTTCGGCGATCTGAATCGCGGCGAGTACGACTCCATCAACCGCGTTCTTGAATGCTTCCGCTTAGCGATCTACAAGGGTATGTGGATCCAACTCTCCCCTCGTAGATGCATCTCCTAGATTGATCTTGGTGAGCGTAGGAAAAAATTTTGTTTTCCATGCAACGTTCCCCAACAGTGGTATCAGAGCTAGGATCTTGCGTAGATGCTTTCACGAGTAGAACACAAAAGGGTTTGTGGACGTTGATGTTTAGATTGCTTCCCTCCTTAGTCTTTCTTGATTCAGCGGTATTATGGGATGAAGCGGCCCGGACCAACTTTACATGTCCACGTACATGAGACCGGTTCCATCGACAGACATGTGACTTTTGTTGCATAAGATGGCTGGCGGGTGTCTGTCTCTCCTATCTTAGTTGAATCGGAATAGAACAAGGCGGTCCTTGTAGAAGGTTAAATAGCAACTTAAATATCACCGTTGTGGCTTTGCGTAGGTAAGAAGCGTTCTTGCTAGATACCCATAGCAGCCACGTAAAACATGCAACAACAAATTAGAGGACGTCTAACTTGTTTTTGCAGGGTATGTATGTGATATGATATGGCCAATGACATGATGAGATATATTTGATGTATGAGATGATCATGTTGTAATAGTTAATATCGACTTGCATGTCGATGCATACGGCAACCGGCAAGAGCCATAGGGTTGTCTTTAATTTTTGTATGACCTGCGTGTCAATCATTAAGCGCTTTGTAATGCTTTACTTTATCGCTAAACGGTAGCAATAGTAGTAAGAGCATGGTGGGCGCGCGACAACCCCGATGGCGACACGATGATGGAGATCATGATGATGGGGATCATGGTGTGGCGCCGGTGACGATGGAGATCATGCCGGTGCTTTGGAGATGGAGATCAAAAGCACGAGTTGATGGCCATATCATGTCACTTATGATTTGCATGTGATGTTAATCCTTTTATGCATCTTATTTTGCTTAGGACGACGGTAGCATTATAAGATGATCCTTCACTAAAATTTCAAGATAAAATTGTGTTCCCCCCGAGTGTGCGCCGTTGCGAAGGTTCGTCGTTTCGAAGCACCACGTGATGATCGGGTGTGATAGACTCTACATTCGCATACAACGGGTGCAAGCCAGTTTTGCACATGCAGAACACTCGGGTTAGACTTGACGAGCCTAGCATGTACAGACATGGCCTCGGAACACGGAAGACCGAAAGGTCGAGCATGAGTCATATAGTAGATATGATCAACATGTGGATGTTCACCATTGACACCACCTCATCTCACGTGATGATCGGACTTGGGTTGGTGGATCTGGATCATGTCACGCTCGAATGACCAGAGGGATGTCAATTTGAGTGGGAGTTATAAATAATTTGATTAGGTAATAACTCACTTATCATGAACAATAGTCTAAAATGTCTTTGCAAATCTTTTGTTGTAGATGGCTCGCGCAGTAGCTCCCCTGAATTTTAATGCGTTCCTAGAGAAAGCTAAACTGAAAGATGATGGGAGCAACTTTGTGGACTGGCTCCGCAATCTGAGGATCATCCTCACAGCTGCCCAAAAGGTTTATGTCCTAAGTGCACCGCTAGGTGAACCCCCCGCTCCGGCCTCTGTGGACGTTATGAACGCCTGACAGACGCGCTCGGATGACTACTCAGTCGTGCAGTGTGCCATGTTGTATAGCTTGGAAGGAGGACTTCAAAGGCGTTTTGAACGTCATGGGGCATATGAGATGTTCCAGGAGTTGAAGTTCATCTTTGAAAAGAATGCTAAGATCGAGAGGTATGAGACCACCGATAAATTCTTTGCTTGCAAGATGGAGGAGAATTCGTCTGTAAGTGAGCACTTACTGAAGATGTCTGGGTACTATACCCGCATAGCTAATCTGGGACTTGTGTTCCCGGAGGAGGCTATCATTGACAGAATTCTCCAGTCACTCCCACCTAGCTACAAGAGCTTCGTGCAGCAGTATAACATGCAAGGGATGAACAAGTCCATCGCCGAGCTGTTTTCCATGCTGAAAGTCGCTGAGGCAGACATCCAGAAGGAGTATCAAGTGTTGATGGTCAATAAAACTACCAGTTTCAAGAAAAATGGCAAGGGCAAGAAGGGTAACTCTAAGAAGGGTGGCAAGGCAGTTGCTCATCCAGTGAAGAAACCCAAGGCTGGGCCCAAACCAGAGACTGAGTGTTTCTATTGCAAGGGGAACGGCCACTGGAAGCGGAACTGCCCCAAGTATCTGGCAGACAAGAAGGGGGCCAACAACAACAAGCAAGGTATATGTGATATACATGTCATTGATGTGTACCTTACCAACTCTCGTTGTAGTGCCTGGGTATTTGATACCGGTTTGGTTGCTCACATTTGCAACTCTAAACAGGAACTACGGAATAAACGGAGGCTGGCGAAGGACGAAGTGACGATGCGCGTGGGGAATGGTTCCAAGGTTGATGTGATCGCCGTCGGCACGCTCGCTCTTCGATTACCATCGGGATTAGTTATGAACCTGAATAATTGTTATTTAGTGCCTGCGTTGAGCATGAACATTATATCTGGATCTTGTTTATTGCGAGACGATTACTCATTTAAATCAGAGAATAAAGGTTGTTCTATTTATATGGGTAATATCTTTTATGGTCATGCACCCGAAGTAGGGGGTTTATTCTTATTGAATCTCGATAGTGATGATACACATGTTCATAACATTGATGCCAAAAGATGTAGAATTGATAACAATAATACCACTTTCTTGTGGCACTGCCGTCTGGGTCATATCGGCGTGAAACGCATGAGGAAGCTCCATGCTGATGGACTTTTGGAGTCTCTTGATTTTGAATCACTTGACACATGCGAGCCGTGCCTCATGGGCAAGATGACTAAGACCCCATTTTCAGGAACAATGGAACGGGCAAGTGACTTATTGGAAATCATACATACTGATGTGTGTGGCCCGATGAGTGTCACGGCGCACGGTGGATATCGTTATTTTCTCACCTTCACTGACGACTTAAGTAGATATGGGTATATTTACTTAATGAAACATAAGTCTGAAACTTTTGAAAAGTTCAAACAATTTCAGAGTGAAGTTGAGAATCATCGTAACAAGAAGATCAAGTTCCTACGATCTGATCGAGGGGGTGAGTATCTGAGTTATGAGTTTGGCAATCACTTAAGAAAATGTGGAATTGTTTCACAGTTGACGCCACCTGGAACACCACAGCGTAATGGTGTGTCCGAACGTCGTAATCGAACCCTATTAGATATGGTGCGTTCTATGATGTCTCTTGCCGATTTGCCACTATCGTTCTGGGGATATGCGTTAGAGACAGCTGCATCCACTTTAAATAGGGCTCCATCTAAGTCCGTTGAGACAACACCGTATGAACTATGGTTTGGTAAGAAACCTAAGTTGTCTTTTCTCAAAGTTTGGGGTTGCGATGCTTATGTCAAAAGGCTTCAGCCAGAAAAGCTCGAACCCAAAGCGGACAAATGTGTCTTCATAGGATACCCAAAAGAGACAGTTGGGTACACCTTCTATCTCAGATCCGAGGGCAAAGTGTTTGTCGCTAAGAACGGGTCCTTTCTCGAGAAAGAGTTTCTCTCGAAAGAATTGAGTGGGAGGAAGGTAGAACTTGATGAGGTTATTGAACCTCTGCTTCAACCAGAGAGTTGCGCAGCACAGAAAGATGTTTTTGTGGAGCCTGCAGCGGTTGAAGAGGAAGCCAATGATGATGATCAGGAAACTTCTGATCAAGTTACTACCGAACCTCGTAGGTCGACAAGGGTACGCACTGCACCTGAGTGGTATGGTAACCCTGTCTTGGAGGTCATGTTGTTAGACAACAGTGAACCTACGAGCTATGGAGAATCGATGGTGGGCCCGGATTCCGACAAATGGTTAGAGGCCATGAAATCCGAGATGGGATCCATGTATGAAAACAAAGTATGGACTTTGGAAGTATTACCTGAAGGGCGGAAGGCCATTCAGAATAAATGGATTTTTAAGAAGAAGACGGACGCTGACGGCAATGTCACCGTGTATAAAGCTCGACTTGTGGCAAAGGGTTTTTCACAAGTTCAAGGGATTGACTACGATGAGACTTTCTCACCCGTAGCGATGCTTAAATCCGTCCGAATCATGTTAGCGATAGCTGCATATTTCGATTATGAAATTTGGCATATGGATGTCAAAACAGCGTTCCTTAACGGTTTTCTTAAGGAAGAGTTGTATATGATACAACCGGAAGGTTTTGTCGATCCAGAGAATGCTGACAAAGTATGCAAGCTCCAGCGTTCCATTTATGGGCTGGTGCAAGCATCTCGGAGTTGGAATCTTCGCTTTGATGAGGTGATCAAAGCGTTTGGGTTTGTACAAGTTTACGGAGAAGCTTGTATTTACAAGAAAGTGAGTGGGAGCTCTATAGCGTTTCTAATATTATATGTGGATGACATATTGCTGATTGGAAACAATATAGAATTTTTGGATAGTGTGAAGGGGTATTTGAACAAGAGTTTTTCGATGAAGGATCTCGGTGAAGCTGCTTTCATATTGGGCATCAAGATCTATAGAGATAGATCAAGATGCTTGATAGGACTTTCACAAAGTACATACCTTGATAAAGTTTTGAAGAAGTTCAAAATGGATCAATCCAAGAAGGGGTTCTTGCCAGTATTGCAAGGTACAAAGTTGAGTAAGACTCAATGCCCAGTGACTGCGGAAGATAGAGAAAAGATGAGTGTCGTCCGCTATGCTTCAGCCATAGGCTCTATCATGTATGCAATGCTGTGCACAAGACCAGATGTCAGCCTTGCCATAAGTATGGCCGGAAGGTTTCAAAGTAATCCTGGTATGGATCACTGGACAGCGGTCAAGAATATCCTAAAGTACCTGAAAAGGACTAAGGAAATGTTTCTCGTTTATGGAGGTGATCAAGAGCTCGTCGTAAAGGGTTACGTCGATGCAAGCTTTGACACTGATCCGGATGACTCTAAGTCTCAAACCGGATACGTATATATTCTCAACGGGGGGGCGGTAAGCTGGTGCAGTTCCAAGCAAAGCGTGGTAGCCGATTCTACATGCGAAGCGGAGTACATAGCTGCCTCGGAGGCGGCAAAGGAAGGTGTCTGGATGAAGGAGTTCATGACAGATCTTGGAGTTGTGCCTAGTGCACTAAACCCAATGACTCTGTTTTGTGACAACACGGGTGCCATTGCTCTAGCCAAGGAACCAAGGTTTCACAAGAGGACCAGACACATAAAGCGACGCTTCAATTCCATCCGCGATTCAGTCAAGGAGGAGGACATAAGCATTTGCAAAGTACACACGGATTTGAATGTTGCAGATCCGTTGACTAAGCCTCTTCCACGGGCTAAGCATGATCAACACCAAGACTCTATGGGTGTTAGATTCATTACCTTGTAATGCTAGATTATTGACTCTAGTGCAAGTGGGAGACTGTTGGAAATATGCCCTAGAGGCAATAATAAAAGAGTTATTATTATATTTCCTTGTTCATGATAATCGTTTATTATCCATGCTATAATTGTATTGATTGGAAACTCATATACATGTGTGGATAAATAGACAAACTTTGTGTCCCTAGTAAGCCTCTTCAGGACTAGCTCGTTGATCAAAGATGACCACGGTTTCCAGGTCATAGACATGAGTTGTCATTTGATAACGGGATCACATCATTAGGAGAATGATGTGATGGACGAGACCCAAACGTTAAACATAGCTTTTGATCGTATCAGTTATCGCTATAGTTTTCTGCATGTCAAGTATAAGTTCCTATGACCATGAGATCATGTAACTCACTGACACCGTAGGAGTGCCTTGTGTGTGCCAAACGTCGCAACGTAACTGGGTGACTATAAAGGTACTCTACAGGTATCTCCGAAGGTGTCTGTTGAGTTGACATGGATCGAGACTGGGATTTGTCACTCCGTGTGACGGAGAGGTATCTCCGGGCCCACTCAGTAATACGTCATCTCAATGAGCTCAAAGTGACTAAGTAGTTAGTCACGGGATTATGTATTACGGAACGAGTAAAGAGACTTGCCGGTAACGAGATTGAACTAGGTATAGAGATACCAACGATCGAATCTCGGGCAAGTAACATACCGACGAGACAAAGGGAACTGTATACGGGATTGCCTGAATCCTTGACATCGTGGTTCATCCGATGAGATCATCGAGGAACGTGTGGGAACCAATATGGGTATCCAGATCCCGCTATTGGTTATTGACCTGGGAGTGTCTCGGTCATGTCTGCATAGTTTCCGAACCCGCAGGGTCTACACACTTAAGGTTCGGTGACGCTAGGGTTGTTAGTGAGAACAGTGCATGGTTACCGAAGGTTGTTCGGAGTCCCGGATGAGATCCCGGACGTGACGAGGGTCTCCGGAATGGTCCGGGGACGAAGATTGATATATAGGTTGAGAGTGATCGGAGTCCGGAAGTGTTCCGGGGAGCACCGGGAAGTCGGCGGATGACCGAAAGGGGTTTCGGGGGTCCCGGAAAGAGTTTCGGGCCTAATGGGCCACAAAGGGGAGACGCAACAGCCCTCATAGGGATGTGCGCCCCCCCTGGGCCCTCTCCTCATGCGCAAGGGGGACTAGCCCCCCCTAGGGCTGCCGCACCCCTATGGAGTAGGGGGCAAGGCACTTGGGGGGGAAACCCTAGCCCCTTGGCCGCCGCCCCCTCCCCATCTGCCCTGGCCGCCGCCCCTAGGGGGTAACCCTAGGGCGCCCCTCCCCTCTCTACCCCCCTATATAAAGAGAGGCATAGGGAGGGCAGCCACACACGTTCGTGCCTCGGCGCTGCCCTCCCTCTCCCACATCCATCTTCGCGAACTCCGCAGTGCTTGGCGAAGCCCTGCTGGAATCCTCCACCACCATCTCCACCACGCCGTCGTGCTGCCGGTGTCTCCATCAACCTCTCCTTCCCCCTTGCTGGATCAAGAAGGAGGAGACGTCCCCGAGCTGTACGTGTGAAGAACGCGGAGGCACCGTTGCTTCGGTGCTAGGATCTTCGGCGATCTGAATCGCGGCGAGTACGACTCCATCAACCGCGTTCTTGAACGCTTCCGCTTAGCGATCTACAAGGGTATGTGGATCCAACTCTCCCCTCGTAGATGCATCTCCTAGATTGATCTTGGTGAGCGTAGGAAAAAATTTTGTTTCCCATGCAACGTTCCCCAACAGAATGGACTTCTCCATCCCCTGCATATTGAAGTTCAACACGAAGCTCTTGAAGCTTGGTGGGAGCGACTGGAGGATTCTGTCAACGACCGCTTCATCTGGGAGATTCATTCCCAGCTGAGACAAGCGGTTGTGCAATCTAGATATCTTGAGGATGTGCTCACTGACAGAACTGTTTTCCTCCATCTTACAGTTGTAGAATGCGTCGGAGACATCATATCTCTCGACTCGGGCATGAGCTTGGAAAACCATTTTTAGCTCTTCGAACATCTCACATGCTCCGTGGTGCTCAAAACGTTTTTGGAGCCCCGACTCTAAGCTGTAAAGCATGCCGCACTGAACCAGGGAGTAATCATCACTACGCGACTGCCAGACGTTCAAAATGTCTTGGGCCGCATCGGGAGCAGGTGCATCACCTAGCGGTGCTTCTAGGACATATGATCTCTTGGCAGCTATGAGGATAATCCCCAGGTTACGGACCCAATCCGTATAGTTGCTACCATCGTCTTTCAGCTTGGTTTTCTCTAGGAACGCGTTGAAGTTGAGGGAAACTGGAGCATGGGCCATTTGATCTACAAGAGATATTGTAAAGAATTTAGACTAAGTTCATGATAATTAAGTTCATCTTAATCAAATTTTAATGAACTCCCACTCAGAATGACATCTCTCTAGTCATCTAAGTGATACACGATCCGAATCGACTAGCCCGTGTCCGATCATCACGTGAGACGGACTAGTCATCAACGGTGAACATCTTCACGTTGATCGTATCTTCTATACGACTCGTGTTCGACCTTTCGGTCTTCCGTGTTCTGAGGCCATGTCTGTACATGCTATGCTCGTCAAGTGAACCCTAAGTGTATCGCGTGTGTAAATCTGTCTTACACCCGTTGTATGTGAATGTTAGAACCTATCACACCCGATCATCACGTGGTGCTTCGGAGCAACGAACTTTAGCAACGGTGCACAGTTAGGGGGAACACAATTCTTGAAATTTTTAGTGAGAGATCATCTTATTTACTACCGTCGTTCTAAGTAAACAAGATGCATAAACATGATAAACATCACATGCAATCAATTTAAAGTGACATGATATGGCCAATATCATCTTGCTCCTTGGATCTCCATCTTCGGGGCACCATGATCATCTTGTCACCGGCTCGACACCATGATCTTCATCATCGTGTCTTGAAGAAGTCATCACGCCAACTATTACTTATACTACTATGGCTAACGTTTAGCAATGAAGTAAAGTAATTACATGGCGTTATTCAGTGACACGCAGGTCATACAATAATTAAGACAACTCCTATGGCTCCTGCCGGTTGTCAAGTTCATCGACATGCAGGTCGTGATTCCCTATTACAAGAACATGATCAATCTCATACATCACATATATCATTCATCACATCTTCGTTTTGGCCATACCACGTCACATAGCACATGCTGCAAAAACAAGTTAGACGTCCTCTAATTGTTGTTGCAAGTTTTTACGTGGCTTATATAGGTTTTTCTAGCAAGAACGTTTCTTACCTACGCCAAAACCACAACGTGATTTGTCAATTTCTATTTACCCTTCATAAGGACCCTTTTCATCGAATCCGATCCGACTAAAGTTGGAGAGACAGACACCCGCCAGCCACCTTATGCAACTAGTGCATGTCTGTCGGTGGAACCAGTCTCACGTAAGCGTACGTGTAAAGTCGGTCCGGGCCGCTTCATCCCACAATACCGTCGAATCAAGATTGACTAGTAACGGCAAGAAAATTGAACAAACTCAAACGCCCACAACTTTTTGTGTTCTACTCGTGCAAGATGCTATGCATAAGACCTAGCTCAGATGCCACTGTTGGGGAACGTAGCATAATTCAAAAAAATTCTACGCTTTCACCAAGATCCAACTAAGGAGACATCTAGCAACGAGCAAATAAGAGTGCAACTACATACCGTTATGTAGATCGCGTGCGGAAGCTTTCGAAGAAGCGTGGATGAAGTAGTCGTACTCTACGCGTTCTTCATCATCGATGATCTAGCGCCGAACGGACGGCACCTCCGCGTTCAACACACGTCCGGTATAGCAACGTCACCTCCTTCTTGATCCAGCAAGGGGGGAGGAGAAGTCGTCAGAGATCCAACAGCACAACGGCGTGGTGGTGGATGCAGTGGAGATTGCAGCAGGGCTTCGCTGGGCGCCCTGCGTTGGGAGTATAGAGGTGTGACGGGAGGGGGAGAGGCGCCAGGGAAAGGGTGCGGCTGCCCTCTCCCCCCCCCCCCACATATATATAGGGGGCCAGGGGGGTGCGCCAGCCCCTGCAGATCCAATCTGCAAGGGGGGGGCGGCGGCCAGAGGGGAGTCCTTGCCCCCCAAGGCAAGTGGCGCCTCCTCCCCCCTAGGGTTTCAACCCTAGGCGCATGGGGAGGAGGGCCCAAGTGGTGCGCCAGCCCATTAGGGCTGGACACTTCCCCCTTGCGGCCTAGGGGCCCCACCGGGATGGGTGGCCCCACCCGGTGGACCCCCGGGGCCCCTCCGGTGGTCTCGAGACGCTCCCGGTGACCCCCGGAGATCACCCGATGGCCGAAACCTGACTTCATATATATCAATCTTTTCCTCCGGACCATTCCGGAACTCCTCCTGACGTCCGGGATCTCATCCGGGACTCCGAACAACTTTCGGGTTTCCACGTGCATGTATCTCTACGACCCTAGCGTTACCGAACCTTAAGTGTGTAGACCCTACGGGTTCGGGAGACACGTAGACATGACCGAGACCACTCTCCGGTCAATAACCAACAGCGGGATCTGGATACCCATGTTGGTTCCCACGTGTTCCTCGATGATCTTCATCGGATGAACCACCGTGTCAAGGATTCACTCAATCCCGTATGTTATTCCCTTTGTCCATCGGTACGGTACTTGCCCGAGATTCGATCGTTGGTATCCCCTATACCTTGTTCAATCTCGTCATGGCAAGTCTCTTTACTCGATCCGTAATCCATCATCCCGTGACTAACTACTTAGTCACATTGAGCTCATTATGATGATGTCTTACCGAGTGGGCCCAGAGGTACCTCTCCGTCATACGGAGTGACAACATCCCAGTCTCGGTTTGTACCAACTCAACAGACACTTTCGGTGATACCCGATGCGTACCTTTATAGCCAGCCAGTTACGTTGTGACGTTTGGCACACCCAGAGCATTCCTCCGGTATCCGGGAGTTGTACAACCTCATGGTCTAAGGAATAAATACTTGACACCGAAAAGCTTATGCATTACGAACTATACGATCTCGTGCTATGCTCAGGATTGGGTCTTGTCCATCACATCATTCTCCTAATGATGTGATCCCGTTATCACTGACATCCTATGTCCATGGTCAGGAAACCGTGACCATCCGTTGATCAACGAACTGGTAACTAGAGGCTTACCAGGGACTCATTGTGGTCTATGTATTCGCACATGTATCGCTGTTTCCGTACAATACAATTCAAGCATGAATAACAGACGATTATCATGAACAAGGAAATATAATAATAATACTTTTATTATTGCCTCTAGGGCATATTTCCAACACTCAATCCCTTTGTTTATCCCCAAGTTTTTTAATCCCCGTCAAACTTGTACACCACTATAGCACATACTGTAGCAAATGGAGGGAAAAGGCCTAGCTTTGACCCCACGGAGTTTTCTCCTGGCGTCGCCGGTGCCCCATTTTATGATGGCTTGCGTATTTTCGGGTGCCTTTGCTATCCTAGCACTGTCGATTCTGCTCCTCACAAACTCGCACCTCGTTCTGTCGCTTGCATCTTCATCGGCTACCCCGCCAACTCTAAGGGATATCGGTGCTACGATCCCGTCTCCCACCGTGTGTTCACTTCCCGGCACGTTTACTTTGATGAGCACGTGTTTCCATTTCACCAGGTAACCCTGGCTATTCCTCCCGCCACCGATGACGTGGGCTCCTCGACGCCTCTCCCAGGGTGCTCGCGGTTCTCTCTTGGCCCGCCCCCTAGTTTTGAGGCACGCCACGCGGCGCCTCCTCCAGCCGCGGCACTGGTGCCCCCGGCGCCCCCGACGTTGGCGCCTGCGGCCTCCTCAGTACCCGCCTCCCCCCCGGCGCTACCGGCGTCCCCGGCGGCCACGGCATCCCCGGCCCCCTCGGCACCCCCGGCCCCCTCGGCACCCGCGGCCCCCCGGCGCCTGTGGCCGATCCAGTCACCCGTGCTCGCACGGGCGTTTTCCGCTCAAGCTCGCGCTACGCCTCGGATGACTACGTCCATGCGGCGTTCACCTCTGAGCCGTCGCCGTTGCCGTCCTCCGTTCGAGCCGCTCTTCGTGACCCGCTCTGGATGGATGCAATGCAAGAGGAGTTTGACGCCCTGTTGCGCAACTGGACGTGGCAGCTTGTTCCGCGTCCCCGGCATGCCAACGTGATTACCGGGAAGTGGGTCTTTAAACACAAGCTCTTTCCTGATTGTACCCTTGATCACTACAGGGTCGTTCGTGGATTCCGACAGCGTGCTGGCATCGACTTCACCGACACATTCGCTCCGGTCGTCAAGCCCGACACGATACACACGGTTCTCCAACTTGCGGTCTCCCATGCTTAGCTGATGCACCAGATGGACGTCTCCAACGCCTTCCTCCATGGTCACCTCGAGGAGCAGGTCTTCTGCTAGCAGCCCACCGGGTTTGTTGACCCGGCGCTTCCCGACCACATGTGCCTGCTTTCGCGGTCCTTGTACGGACTCAAGCAGGCTCCGCGCGCTTGGTACCAGCGCATCGCGGCGTTTCTGCACCAGCTTGGGTTTCGTTCCACCCGCTCGGATGCGTCGCTCTTCGTCTATCATCAAGGCTCTGACACGGCCTATTTGCTGCTCTATGTCGATGACATCATCCTGACGGCATGTACGGCTGACCTCCTCCGCCAGCTCACTAATCGCCTTCACACTGAGTTCGCTATCAAGGACTTGGGTCCTTTGCACTACCTCCTCGGTGTTGAGGTGGTGCGCCGTCCGGATGGCTTATTTCCTCATCGGCGGAAGTACGCTCACGAGCTCCTGGATCGTGCTGGCATGCTTAACTGCAAGCCCGCCGCTACGCATGTTGATACGAAGGCCAAGCTCTCTACCTCGGATGGTTCTCCTGCTTCGGACGCTGCATTCTATCGGTCCATTGTTGGTGCTCTCCAGTAATTCACTCTGACTCGACCAGAGATTCAGTACGCCATATAGTAGGTGTGTCTTCATATGCATGCTCCTCGGGATGTTCATTGGGCCGCTGTCAAGCGGATTCTTCGCTACGTCTGCGGCCCTATGGAGCTCGGCATCATGCTCTCCGCCTCCGCTGACACCGCCCTCACCACCTATACCGATGCAGACTGGGCGGGCTGCCATGACACTCGTCGCTCCACCTCGGGCTACTGTGTCTTCCTTGGACCACCACTCATATCATGGACGTCCAAGAGGTAGCCTACGGTCTCTCGCACCAGTGCTGAGGCTGAGTATCGTGTAGTGGCCAACGTCGTCGCCGAGTGTTCATGGCTTCGCCAGTTGCTCCAGGAGCTCTCTTGCCCTGTGGATCGTGCTACGGTGGTCTACTGCGACAACATCTCGGCTGTCTACCTCTCCGCCAACCCGGTACATCATCGTTGAACCAAGCATATTGAGTTAGATATCCACTTTGTTCGGGAACAGGTGGCCCTTGGCCATATTCGTGTTCTACACGTTCCTACTTCCCAACAATTTACCGATATCATGACCAAGGGCTTGCCTATGGCGTCATTTGAGGAGTTTTGGTCCAGTCTTTGCGTCAGCAGCGGTGCCGCTTCGACTGCCGGGGGGGGGGGGTGTTGAGTATATGTGTTGTGCATATCTGTGTATTGGTCCCACCTCCTAGTTCCTTGTATAGTTGAGATCGTGGCCCACCTCTTGTACATCATATATACGTGCCTCTGCACATGAGAAATACATTGTGCAATTCACCTATTCTACAAGATTGAAGTGGAACATCCTTTCGGAAGAAAACTGGGCGACGTTCACAGCCCAAGCCCGGCGACAGAGATCTGAGACCCTGTTAGTTTTTTATTCTGGGACAGATTCAGCTTTGCGTGTGAACTTGAATCTGAAATCAAACGAACAACTATTTGGCAATCAACTTTGCCAGTGAAAGTGAATATGCATTTGGGTCATTTTTAGTGCAATTTTCTGAAGCACCTCAAAGTGTACTTCGGTGGTGAAGCTGATTCACAACTTCGCCACTGAAGCGAAACCACGGGTGATTAAAATCCAAATGAAGGTGAAACAAACATGACCTGAGTAAATTGGAAGCACACGCTCCACCATTCCTCAGAACAATCGTCCTTTCCCACATGGTAACTGTCCAACAGTTACGCACGCCTTCCGCAAAAAAAGGAAAAAATAGTTACGAACGCTTCCCGCATGGCGGTTGCCCAACAGAAACGCGTGTCTCCACCTCCTATGTGTCATCAGCGTCGACGCTGCTCTATGTTATGAGCTCTATCTTCCACGCACCTCACAATGATGCCGCAACCAGGATAGGCAACGTCCCGGAACGCCCCTGGGCAGGTCATCTCATAGCCCTTCCCGCCGCGACTAGGTAGATGAAATGGTTGGGGAAGATAACAATGACGCTGGCGATGAGCTGGTGTTGGACAAAGACGAAGCGGTGGACAACGATGTAGTCGGCGGAACCAAAGGCAGCCCATGGGGGCCACGTCGGTCGCCGATAGGAGCACGGCGGCGATACTTGAAGTAGGTGAGGAAGAATCCGACAACGTGACGAAGCCCGTGCATGGATGGGGGCTTTCCCGCGCCTAGGCTGGCGGCACGGTGCATAACATGTAGAAGCCGGTGATGGCTTCACGCCCCTCGTTGGTTACCCCAAGTGGAAGGTTTGAGATGTAGCGTAACGGCAAGTTTCCCATGGCAAGATACCAAGGATCGAATCACGTGAGACTCCGAGGGCCAACAAGAAGGTGTCAACGCTAACGGCGCCAACTTAGCGGTTGACAGGACCTGCACACAGATACAAATAACTTTGCTCCCAACGAGTACAGAGAGGTTGTCAATCCCTCCGGCCTTGTTGTTTACAAAGGATCAAACGCAAGAGGTAATAGTGATAGGTATGACTGCAACTAGGAAATAAGAACAGGAAGTAAATAGCGGGTGTGATCAGTGATGGTAATATGGACCGGGGTCCCATGATGTTCACTAGTGATGTCTCTCTCCCAAAAGACGAAAGAATGGCTAAGCGAGGTAAACAAATTACAGCTGGGCAATTGACAGGATTATGTGCGCAAACCAATGCTAACTATGATGTAAAGAAAGGTAGAGGCTCAAAAGCATGGGCGATACGCCAAGGCAAGTAGACCGAAATCCATCTGCATCTACTACTAATCATCCACCTTGAGATATCTATCCAGAACATCTCGCTGGTATTAAGTTGCGAGTCCCACCCAAAGTGTAAACTCAAAGCAACAGACAACTGCATTAAAAGAACTTTGCGTAAAGTAAACAATCCTTGCACCCGCAAGTACAAGCACCGTTGTTTTCCCCCTTGTGGCAACAGCACATCCCCTAGGCTCATGTTTCTGTCACTCAAACTAGTCATCGAGGGGCATGAACCCACAATCAAGCATAACGTTCCCTCTTGGAGTTACTACCTACTACTCGGCCAAAGCAATAAACAGCAACGGAGAACATGCAAGAATTACTCAAGAACTAAAATATAAAAGAGGTGAATCAAATATATTACTCACACACAATCTGAACATAATCCATCGGATCCCAGCAAACTCAGCAGAGCAACAGCATAAAGATTACATATGTGCCTCGATCATGTAGGGCAGCTCACGAGGTCTAATCCATGAAGAACAAAGAGGGGAGGAGAACATCACATAGCTACTGGTCATGGACCCATGGTCCAAGGGGGACTACTCACGACTCATCCGGGAAGCGTCCATGGTGGTGGAGAAGCTCCCAGTGGTGGTTCTCCCCTCCGGCGGGGTGCCGGGAAGAGTTCTCCTGGTGCTCCCGATCTTGGAAGCGCGGCGCCGGCGGAATAGAGGCGAGATCATAAAAAAGGGTTCCGTCCTCGAGGGTTTCGGGACGCGAGAATATATATGCAAAAGGGGGTCACCAGAGGCGGAGGTGGGGCCCCAGGCGCCACCCTGGCGCGGCCAGGGGTGGGGCCGCGCCGGGTGGCCGCCTGGGCCCCCCCAGGCTCCCCTCTGGCCCTGCTTTGGTTTTTCTTGAAGCTCCCGATACGCTGATTTTTCCTGTATTTTTCCCGGAATTTTTAGGGCACTTTTAATATGGGGGAAACCTGAAATAGAAAAACAGCAGAAAACAGGAACTGGCACTGTGGTGCACTGAGTTAATAGGTTAGTCCAAATATGATCAAAAGTGTATGGAAGTGCATAAATATCATAGCAATATCACACAAAAGAGGCGTGGAGCAAGCAGAAATTATAGATACGTTTTGGACGTATCAGCCGGCGCGCGGGGACGGCCGAGTGGACCGCGTCTACGACCCAAAGGGGCGACACAACGGCAGCACGCGGGTCCGGGCGGCAGTGGGGATGTCCTCGAGGCGGTGGCGTGAACCCCGCGTCGCGACACTATGACCTGAAGGGGCGACATAGTGACAGTGAGCGGGTCAAGGCAACCGCATCGACTGCCTCGGGGCGGTGGCATGGACTGTGCGCCATAATGCTATGCCCCGAAGGGATGACATAGCGACAGCGCGTAGCTAGGTGCTACTGGGAGGACGGCCTTGGTGCGACGGCGTGGACACCGCGCCTCGGCGGTACGACCCCAAGAGGCGGCACAACAGCGGTCAATTGCTCGATCGGTGGAGGGGCTCACTGAACTCGAGGACAGTCTTAGCGGGACCTGCAGAGGCGCGTGCAACTGACTGGCCAAGTCGGTCGCGTTGTGCGAATATGGTGGATCATGGGCAGGTGGGACATCAATCCGATCATGTGTGAGGTTGGGGACACCACTTGGTGATGAAGGAGCCGAGCCACATAGGTGACGCATGAACGGACGCGCGAACGGTTGGCGCATGCGCGCGGCCCACACCCGAGGGGGGCAGGGAGCAGCGCGGCACAGACGCAATCGGCCGACGCATCACGTGTGTGGTGGCGCTAGGGCCTAGTGACCTGATGCCGCCGAGCGGGATGAAGGTTGATGAAAGTCCCAATCCAATCATGGCGATGACGGCCGGCGCAGAAGGACGGGTGGACGGAGTGCACGACGGCCATAAGCTGGCACGTGTCGCGTGAGACCGCTGTGTCGAAGAAGCAACCGGTATAGTCGACACCGAAATCGGAGTAAAGACCGCGAGGGTTGTTCGGGCGGTGGCGGGCGACGCGAACAGATCGTAGGTCGGAAAACCAAAATAAGAAGCGCCGATTAAGACGATCGGCGGGAGAGAGAAAAATCCAGATCAATGATCGGGAAAAAAGACTCTTTAAGGCAGTCGTGTTACCGGCGGACGTACCCTAGGTATGGACGGCACGGTCCCCGGTGACGATCATGGAGATCGACCACCCTAGAAGGGCGGCACTGTGTGGAAGCGGCGGCGGCGTCTAGGGTTTTGGATTGAGATTAGACTGATGCCATGTAGAAGGAATAGAGAGGAGATTTATGAAATTGTTGATTGTTGTATTATTTGAGCCTCATGAGCATGTATATAAGTACATGATCAATTTGATGTACAAGACAAGCTAAAATAATTCACAATCTATCCCTTATTTTTAAGGGTCTTTTACATCTGTGTCCCTAACTCGAACCCACTACTCACATTTGCCCCTAATTACAAAGCCTGCTCAAATTTGCCCCTCCGCCGTCAACTCTCCTTATAGAAATGCCCCTCCGTGACGTTTCCGTCAGGTCAAAGGGCTTTGACCGTTTTCTGGGCGTTTGTTGGACGTTTTGCCCCTGGAAAAAATAAGACAGAAAATTAAAAAGAAGAGTGAGAGCCGATGCTAGCTTTTGGCCCAGAAAAGCTCAGCCAGCCCAGCCCACTAGCGTCACCTTCTTCGTCTTCAGAGGCTAAGGGCGTGTCTGCCCACCCGTTCACCCGAGCGCCATCGTTAACGTGGCCAACGACGGCTAGAAGCCGGACCGCCATGTCTGCAAGGCCCGCGGTACAAGAGAGCATCACCACACCGTAGATCTGGACCTCGGGTGCCTTGCAACTACGCAGTCGACGAGATCACCGCCACCTCTGCCCACCAGTCGTCGTCTTCGATTTGCTGTCGTACAAGGTCCCTCGGTGCTCCCTTAGCGTACAGGAGATCCATATGGTGTTGCGGAACTTCCGGACATCTCGCCGACGAGCTCTTCTTCGTCCAGTCGCCTCCCCACGACGCCTTGCTCCGGCGGCCGTAGGCGAGGTCCATGTGCTCATGGTCGACCGTCGCCAGACCCTTTGAAGACTCTGGCATTCTCGCGGTGAGACGCTGATGCCGAGCCCTCTTCCCCCTGCTTTCTAGCCCCCCTGCCACCTAGCTTTGACCGCCCTCGCCGTCGGCCTCGGCCATGCTCGACACTCTGGCCGTCCCCGCTCGCCCTGCCACTTCTATTCAACGCGGAGCAAGCCCAGGAGCGCAAAGGACCATCCCACCAGTCGTTTGCTCACCGGAACAGAGCTCCCCTGCCCTTTGCCGTGGCGTGTGCTCGCCGGCGGCTAAACGCCGATGGTTCAATTGGTACTAATGGGCTTCCTATGACATGTGGGGCCCATTAGGTAGATTAGCACTAATCCTACCGTGTGTTAAATATTATGCTAATTACCGAGACTAATCGGCAGGCCCTACCAATTAACAAAACTGCTAAACTAATTAAAAAATAACTAAAAACTTACATGTGGGGTCCCACGTGTAAGTGAGAGAGAGGGTGGAGAGAGTGAGGGGTGAGAGAAAGTGTTTTTCTTTTTTGTTTTTTTCTCACTCGGTCCCACTTGTAAGTGACACATGGAGGCAGGGGCAAATTGTCCAAAAAACGTCAGTTAGACGGTCAAACCCCTTTGACCAGACGGAAACGAAACGGAAGGGTATTTCTTTAAGGTCACTTAACGACGGAGGGGCATTTTTGAGCAGGCTTTCAAATTAAGGGTATATTTGATTAGGTGGTTCGAGTTAGGGACAAAAATGCAAATGACCCTATTTTTAACTAATCACGATACTCAGAGTTGAATGCTTCAACCTTCAAGTGACCTGAGCGTATCTGCACGCACGGATCGAACGTCGGGGTTGGAGCTTGAGCCCCCTTGTCCATTCAGAAAGGCAGCTGATCCAACACTAAGAAAGACCGAGATCGACGAAGGCACGAGCGACATTCCATTGCGCGGCTACACGAGCCAGAAAGTCAAGGTTGCTCCAACCTCCAGCATGAGCCACAACGCAAATGTGAAAAGGTCAGTACTCAGCAGGCCACCAACTCAAGCTCGGCCGTGTATGACCAGTTATTACGTGCTACACTATCCCGTCCTAACTGTTCTTTTAAGATTTCTATAAACTATGTATATAGATGTATTTTAACGTGTAGATGCACTTATTTTGTCCGTATGTTGTATCTCTATATTTAGGAACGGAGAGAGTGGTCGTTAGTATTAGGGCATCTCCAATGATAACCCGTAAATTTCCTCCCACATCCGTCCGTGGACACGAGGGATCAATCCGCGGACAAGGATGCGAGAGGCCGTCATCCAACCATAGCCGCAGACATTTTAACCTGCATTTAACTAACCGGACGAATTTCATGCAAACCGACTGATATTCATCAAAGTTCGGCTAAAAAAAGCACAAATCATCCATATACATATATATACCATGCAAATTAAGTCTAGTACAACAATGTCTCAAATCGAATAGATCTCAGATGTCCAACAAGTTATTCATGAACGGATCATGTCGATCCACACATGCCCCCCTTCAGCTTCATCAAACAACGTGTGCACGTAAATGGCCGCCCCTCTGTCCTGTGATACACCACGCCAGCGCGTGTGCATCATATAATATGTAGACCAACATTGAGTGAATGAATCAACAAGTTGAGCAAGAAGAAGTACAACTTACGATCTCGTCCTCTGCCACGTCTAGTGGCCACCTTGCCTCGAGCTGACGAAACACGTCGCAAAACTTGGTGACGCTGATCTGGATAGCATGCCGGCGATACGACAACGACCTCATACTGTGTGGTTGAACGATGTATATATTGTAGGGCGCAATGTGTGTCTGTGCGTGAAACTTTTCATGCACTTGCTTCCAGAAAGTCGACCCTTTGCTCCTGCCTACGAAATCCGCAGATACGGCCAACCATGCATTGCATAACAACTCGTCCTCCCATTCATGGTCGAGTAGCTCACCATTCTTTGTACTTTAAAAGTAACATAGCAATTGGAAATAAGCTCAATGACATCTGACCGAACACCTGTCGTGCGTGGTGTTCACCATGAAGATCGCCGATAGGGGGCGGAGTGTATCTGGATACAAACGGCTTCAGGGTGCACAGCTCCGTCGTAAAGGAGAGCGGACGCATCGGTGCTGGTTGCAAACGCCTGCCAATGCCTCTGTGGCAGACAGACACTTACAACAGCGGCGACAGAGGTGGAGGGTGCGGATGCAAAGGAAGGGGGAAGGGGCGGACTTGAAGGAAATGAGACCGGGAGGAGGGATTGGGTGGGGGTGTCGAAATCCTACGTTTCGGATGTTCGGACTCCTGCAAATCACCTCCACTTTGTCTTTAATTTGCAGAAGAAATCGTGTGCGAACTACCCTGCGGATCAATATAGGTCCGCATTGGATTGCTTCCACAATTTAAACAGCGTGGTCTAGACGAATGCGGACGGTTTGCAGGTCCGCCTCGAAGATGTCCTTAGTACTGCATTTGTTCAAACGCACATGACTATTCAACCAAAATATCCAATATTCAAACGCCACTCCACCAACCCATCTCGCTACGCGCTTGGTTGTTATAAAGTATGTAAAATATGTCCGTCGTTCTAGCATTGCTCGTTATAAAGAGCACGGCAGCACAAATACAACAGCAACCCAACCCCCCGCTAAGCATCAGCCTTCTACCTCTACCTCCTCTGCTTTGCATTCCTCCTTCCAGTTCTAACCGCAATCTATGGCTGCCATGAAGATCACTCTCCTTGCCGTGGCCGCAATCTCGGCGCTCTTACTAGGCACCGCGTCGGCGGCGACCTACGGTGTCGGCGAGCCGGGCGGTTCGTGGACCCTCAACACCGACTACAGCAACTGGGTGTCCAACAAGAAGTTCCACCCGGGTGATGAGATCGTCTTCAAGTACTCGCCGGCGGCGCACGACGTGGTCGAGGTCAGCAAGGCCGGCTACGACTCATGCAGCACCGCCAGCGCCATCAACACCTTAACCTCCGGCAACGACGTGGTCACCCTGAACGCCACCGGCACCCGGTACTTCATCTGCGGCATCCCTGGCCACTGCAGCCCCACCGCCGCCGCCAGCATGAAGGTCACCATCGAAGTGGTGCCGGGTGCCTCCTCGCCATCGTCACCCATGCCGGCCGCGGGTCCCGGCGGGAGCAACCCGCCGCCGCCCTCCTCTACCGCAACCTCCGTCGGGGCCGCAGCAGGCTTTGGCCTCGTCGCCCTACTGGCGACCGGTCTCATGGTTTAGAAAGTTAGAATGCATTTTTCAGCTGCATGCCGCACGCACATATGAGCTTACATATTCTTGAGTCTTGACGAGTTATTACCGGTGAATATATACATGTATTCTTGTTTAGAGCGAAGATGTGAGAACTACTCCCTCCGTCCGGGTTTATTGGGCCCGAAGACCATTTTTCTTGGACCAAGCACATAGTAACTTGCTCACATTAATCCTTTCATCATATTTCCAATGCACTCTCTCACATATTAACTGTCACATGCAGCCAATAAAAAAGCATGCATGCAACATATTTATTATTGAGTCATGGGAGTAGCAACAATAACTCTCTCTATGACCAATGAAATGGATGCATGCATGTAGACATCCAAAGTAAGGCCTTATAAAAAGGGACATGCTTGTGGTGCTTTTAGGCCTAATAAACCCGGACGGAGGGAGTACTTTGTATCTCTCACGTTTGTATTCTACTGGCCTTTTGGCATTTAATTTTCGTATTGATTTTGGGGGTTAAATTAATAAAGGTGTACCGGTACATGCCTAGCAATAGCAACATCACTTAGTCTTAGGCCCTTCCCAATGCTCCACCTTGTACAGGTGCTAAGGCTGCCATGTAGGCAAAAAGTCTGATGTGGCAAGGTAATTAAGAGGAGAGAGATGAGTGTGGTGACCCTAGGAAGAAACAATGCTAAGCGCGAGAACCTAGGCAAAATACTTAAATGGAAGAATCCCATCAATGCATGAAGAACTTTAGTTGCAAAATCATTAAATGAAGCATGCTAAAAAAAGTTAATGCGCTTAGCACCTCATGTTAGCACCAATGCATTAGGAGTTTTAGTTGCTAAAAAAAATAATGCGCTTAGCACCTCATGTTAGCACCAATGCATTAGGAGTTTTAGTTGCTAAAAAAATTAATGCGCTTAGCACCTCATGTTAGCACCAATGCATTGGAAATAGCCTTATATACTCCTATATACATCAATCATCGTCGCGAAATAATAGACACGCGTTGGAAAGAGGAGAAGCCGCCTCCCAGAAATTTAAGCATTGAAACTTGCGATATTTGTCATGAAAATATCAGTGCACAGATAATTTAGGTAAATCAACTTAGTTGTGGAAACGTTAGTGGTACCAATAAACTTGGAGAATGCCGCAAAAAAAAAAACTTGGAGAAGGTGCACGGAAGGTAAGGAGGATTGGAGTGGAACATCCTTTCGGCAGAAAGAAAACTGGGCGAGCACTTCCAGTCTTCTGCGTCCGGGGTCAACGGCCAGCACCCATGCTTTTGTGCCCTCACCCTTAAAGCTTGGACATCATGTAGATCGAGAACACCATCGTCCACGAGATCGTGTCAGGCAGAGCGGGGACGGCCTGTTCCCGCCGGACCTGTGGACGAAGAAGCATGGAGTCGTGCTGGAGCCTTGGGGGTGAAGTAGGCGCCCATGACAGGAGGCCGCCGTCCGGGCTGACGACCCTGTCGCCATGCCGGTGCAGAGCACCAACTGGTGAGGCGGCAAGCAACAAGCACGAAGGAGACCTCAACGGTAGCGCCAGTGCTGGTCTAAGTCACGGCATTGGTAGCAGCGTATTTGCAACTGAAGATGTATGCTGTGTCAAAGAGCACCGAGCTGTTGGTGCGGCGCTCTGTACACACGGAGGCGGCGGCCGCATCACCAGGTCCAGCCATGGGTCTGCTGGACCCGCTGGTAGGGTCCGGATCAGACTCCCACAGTACCCTCTCAAACTTGCAAAAATACAAAGACACCCATTTCCCCAGAAACATGTAGTAACATAGTATAAGTTGCAGTCTAAAAATATCAACCGTGTTGTAATCTGAGCTCAACTGCCGTAAACATAACAAATAACAATCAAAACAATGTTGCCAAGTAGTAGCAGGAACCTAGGACATGAATCAATATAGGGTGAACCCAAAGAACTGCCCAACTAGAAGAGCTAACCCCATGCATACAGCTACAAGGGAGGCGGCCCAGGTCAGCTTCTCCGTTATCTTAGGTATCCTGTCCTTTAGAGCCTCACTACAAGAACCTACAAAAGCGGTGTAGCTACCCATCGAAAATACAGTCCCGACCAAGAACATGCCGAGGTAGGCCGCGCCCGCAAAGCGTGACGGCAGAGCAAGCGCGGGCAAGACCATCAGCAGAGCATCTGGCTGGAGGCCATGGACGACTCCGGTGGCAAATGTTGTGAAGCCAACTTTCTTCTTCCTGGGAGCAGCAGCAGGGGCCTGTTGCAAGGGCTCACCGCCACTCATGTCTACACCCTCCAGAATTAGCCCTGACTCTTGGACCTCTGAAGCTTCCCGGATGCCCGTCGCGCCTATCATAAGAAGGGTCAGACCCACAACCCTTGTTCCCCATATACGGAGAACCTCAATGTGCAAACGATCCTTGAGTAACAAGAAGAGCAGGCCAAAAATTATTTGTCCAGCATCATGGCCACAGCCCCAAAGGGCACCGACTAGTCCACTCTCCAGTCTTGATCTTCCAATTGACAGTGGTGCCAATGCGACAAGATGGTCAGGCCCGGATAAGGTATGTAAGCAGCCTGCGAAGAAACCAGCCCAGCCGCTGCTCAATAACTCTGTTGAGAGGAGTCCACCAGATTTGATTACTGGTTGCACCGATGCATAGGCGGGATGGGGAATGCTAGAGTGCAAGGCACTTGCAGTAAGTGTCATAAGCAGAACAAGGGCAGCAGTAGAAGCCTGTGGAACAGAAAATATGAGTTAAATCTGAAAATAAGTGCCAAAGAATCACCAAGAAAATTAATAAGAATGGCATAAGCTGTTATGGAATAGATGCCACAGTTTTCGTGCATAAACACAACAAAATAGAGCAGAAAGCAAGAAGATCGTAATGGTTAATTAATTTAAGATAATGAAGCGTGTATTCAGATTTAGGGCCAAAAAATTCATACAGTACGACAAAATACTATACCAGAACTTACATAGAATCTCAAATCTGCACATAAGCCCTGGCCCACTTCATAAATGAATGCTTCATACTTCCATTCTAAAATTACTCTTTGTTTCATCTAGCAATATTCAAGACAATGTGCGACTCTGTACCTTGAGGTCTAAGGTCAAATATTACTGTTTTTTTTTTGCATGGGCATAAAGAAGAGATTCTTAGCACCAAAGCGCATGCTAGTGCCAAGAAACAGGTGCAAGAAACAGTTATTAGTTGACTAGAAATGGTTGAAGGCCATAGTTGCCCAGAGGTCGCCTTAAGTTGAAGAGATAATGATATGCCATAATGTACTCACTATTTACAAGTTTATTCATCGCTGTTGTGGTAACAAGCTTGATCTCTACTAAGAAACACTTTGTGTTAGATGCCTATCTCACTTTTTCAGTTGTCTTAGGGTGAGTATGGTACCTGTGGAGACTAGTACATTCTATGTAAACTACCTGATTTTATTAATATGTTTCAGAAAACTTGCAACTATCATCCTAAAAACTTGCAAAAATAACTAGTTCACATGGTGAAGGGTTTAATGTCTTCCTAAAATAAATTGCCGAGAGAATGTTCGTAGTGAATTTTGAATATAATAACTAAAGGTAACATCGGTTAACAACCGTCCAAGATATTCGGTGGGACTAATCATGCTAAGGAGATGTGCCGTTTTAGAAGCTTAGTATTTGCCACATCATGGTTCACAGGTTCAGTGAAGTGCTGCAACACTGTCCTTATAAAATAAGTTCCGGTTCACATGATTCTAGAAGAAAATTCTTGTTGTATCGTGTCATATATACATGTTTCACAGATATATGACTTTATTTATTATTTCATTTCTTTCAGATACATCGCCTTTAACACAATTCACATTAAAATCCACAAGACATTTCCTCCAGTTTAACACAACTAAGATTGTTTCATGTGCATTGCCTCTATCTTCCTAGGTGTAAACTGTGAATTAAAGGCCAGCTCACACATCATCTTTTCAACTAAAGAGGCCAAGCGACAACATGAAGAGAATTTCAACATGTCACCAAGCACACAGTTTCGATTCCTCCTCCGTCTATATAGGATCTAAATATATAATATTTTCGAACCTAGACAGAAATAAGCTTGGGTGGAAGAAGCCAGGCCAATATCGCTATCTGGATAAGAGAACAGAAATTTGAAATTTCTTCTCACCTTATAGCCATCTAAATTACTCTTTGTTTCCTCTAGCAATATAAAGACCATGTGTGACTCTGTACCTTATAAGGTCTTTAAGGTAATATATTACTGCGACCATTTTTTTTTTTTTGCATGGTCATAAAAAAGAGATTCTAGTGCCAAGAAACAGTTATTAGTTGACTAGAAATGGTTGAAGGCAAAAGTTACCCAAAGGTCACCTGAAGCTTTGATGAGATGATGATATGCCATAATGTAATAAATCAGCGACACTTAAGATGGAGCAGAGGGAATACAAGTTTATTCATCATTGTGGTGGTAACAGGCTTAGTCTCTACTAGTACTAAGAAACACTTTGTTTTAGATGGCTATCTTCCTTTTTCAGTTGTCTTAGGGTGAGCAGGCTTTTTGGGTGAGTTTGGTACCTGTGGAAACCAGTACATTCTATGTAAGCTGCCTTGATTTTATTAATATGTTTCAGAAAAACTCACAACTGACATCCTAAAAACTGGCAGAATAACTAGTTCACGTGATTAATGGTTCAATGTTTTTCGAAAATAAATTGCCAAGAGCACGTTCATAGTGAATTTTGAATATACTCCCTCCGTCCCAAAATAAGTGACTCAAAAATGACTCAACTTTGTACTAAAATCTAGAAGAAAATTCTTGTTGAATCGTGCCATATACATGTTTCACATATACTCCCTCCGGTTGTTTTTAGTGACCATATAAGTTTTGTTCAAAGTCAAAGTATCTCTACTTTGACCAAATTCATAGAAAAAAGTATCAGCAGTCACAATGCCAAATCAATATTGTTTGATTCATTTTGAAATGTAGTTTCGTAGTATATATATTTTGCAATGTAGATGTTGATGTATTTTAATATAAATTTGGTCAAACTTTGAAAATTTTGACTTGACAAAAATCTAAGATGCAGAGTAAAAAGGACCGGAGGGAGTATGATTTTAGTTATTGTTTCATTTCTTTCGGATACATGACCTTTAACACAATTCACATTAAAATCCACAAGACATTTCCTCCAGTTTAACACAACTAAGATTGTTTCCTGTGCATTGCTTGCCTAGGTGTAAACTGCGAATTAAAGGCCAGCTGACACATCATCTTTTCAACTAAAGAGGCCAAGCGACAATACGAAGAGAATTTCAACTTGTCACCAAGCACACAGTTTCGATTCCTCCATCTATATAGGATCTAAATATATAATATTTTCGAACCTAGACAGAAATAAGCTTGTGTGGAAGAAGCCAGGCCAAGACGGCAAGCTACTCCAAGCTGTCAGGATCTGAGGAGTAAAATTCCCAACAATTTCGTGGCTACTTCTGGTAGAATTTTCGAGTATAGGCCACTAGTTAGGACTAAATTCCGCTACTGCAGAGCTGGGGAACCATCTTAGCAATCCTGTAACCCCGAGAACTGAATATCTCTATCTGGATAAGAGAAGAGAAATTTGAAATTTCTTCTCACCTTGGGGAGCAGGCTCCCGAGCAGCTTCCACGGAGGCCCAGCCGCCGCCGCCGCCACCTCCTCGACGGGCGCCGGGGCAGAAGCAGCGTCATGCCGCGCCGCGGCGGCGACCGCGGCACCAAGGCGCGGCGGCTGCGCGCACAGCCGGGTCCACGGCGCGGCGCTCCCAGCACCCGCGGAGGCGGGGGCGGCGCGGCGGGTGGTGAGGAAGGGGGATCTGCCGGGCAGGTGGATCCGGGGCTGGGCCGGGGAGACCGCCGTCCTGGAGATGAGCCGCTCCATGGCGCCGTGGGGAGGAGGGGAGAGGAGAGTCCAAGGGGGTGGAGAGAGATCGTGCCTGCCAACTTTGGGGACGGGGAGGTTGGGGCCTGCGTGCGGGAGTGCGGGTTGGTTGGTTGGTTCCTCGCAGCGCAGCACGGCACGGCGAGGCGGCTGCGTTGGTTGCCTTGAGTGTGCACGGGGTGGTTGGGGGCGGGCTGGGTCGCGGGGGAGGTGGTGGTCGTACGACGCGCACGTTCCCTGTTGTTAGTCGCCCGTGACAAGCTTGCCACGATATGCTGTAGTGCTAGGGTTTTTTATGTGGGAAATGTCAAACATACTGGTCAAGATTTCCGGGCAGCTGTCATATCCTATCCGGCCTACTAAAATCATTTACCAGTAGACCAACCAAAACTAATAACATGTCTTGAAAATTGTACATACCATGGGAAATCTCTTTTGAATACCGATTTAACGGCACGATTTTGGTGACACGTATAACCACTCAGCATCCATCGGTTTGCCTTGCGGAGGATATTCAGGTGACACCGTGCTCGCAGATCTGGAGCTGGCGAAGGACGAGGACGACTCGACTGGGTTATAGGGTTTGTCGTTGTTCGACGAAGGGAAGTAACGAGAGAGGGAAGAAGAGAATCAGGAAAAGACAAAAGAGAAATCCAGAACCAATTGTTATTAGGGGAAATATCAGGTGCTCCCTATGCCTCAAGTCTAAAACATCAATTTAAATGTTTCAAAAAATTTGAAAACACATGTGAATGTTCACAGGGAATGTGACTACACCCCCTAAAATTGTCAGGTCCAAACTCGAATTGTATATTGAGAAACAAGAAAGATAAATTCAGATGCGAATAGTGTCAAATGTTGATTTTGTCTTTTTATGACACTATTCATATTAGATTTCACATTTTTTTTCTGTCTCATTGTACATTTATGGTTTGGGCCTGAAAATTTTAAGAATGGCAGTCACATTCCTTGTAAACATTCATAATTTTCCAGATTTTTGGAAACATTTAAAATTGATTTTTTTAAGGTGGAGCATGGGAGCACTCCAAGGATGGGAGTACTTGATACTTCCCCTTGTTATTAGGGTTGCTAGAGGTGGTTCTCTACGTGAAATCTCTTTGCTCCTAAGTTTATTACATAGGCGGTATCATTTCATGAATTGTAAAGAGATAGTCCCCGTTTAGTATCCGCATGGTTTGGTATCCGAAAAGGGAAAACCGTATGTTTTAGGTCATTTAGAGGCGGCTGTATTGTTGACGCTCAGAAATGGCATGATCGCAAAGAGTGACTTGAGGCTATAATGGGATGAGGCTAAAATTACGAGTTCATGTCACCATTTGATGGCCCTCGTCAAGATGATCGAAATAAATATGAAGATGGACCAAAACGGAGCTCAAGTGCAAAAGATATCACAATTTCGGAGATACCCGTGTTGACATCAGATTAGAAAATGGCATGAAACCTAATTAAGGTGGCCTCGGGTGAAAAAGTCTTCAGCAGCAAAGTTCTTCGTCTCGTCGAAACTGACGATTTTGATATAAAAATCGTCTTAATCCGAGGTCGTATGCAAAAGTTACATCCAGTACAAGACGCTGCTACACTAGATGACCGGACACTCCGGGGACAACCCTCCGGGTTTTGAATTTCTGTGTGGATGGCCACACACTCCGGGTATGTTCGTCCGGGTTTTGAATTTCGCTGCTGCAGACTTCAGAAAACAGCCTAAAACCCCCTCAAGATGGCCTCAGATAAAAAAACCATTCAACATGAAAGTTGTTCGTCTCGTCGAAGCGGTCAAGATTGCTTTTGGGCTCGTTTTCATCCGAGGTCGTTTACTCCCCCAAACATAGACCGCAAGGTGCAGCCAGATTTTACCGAACAGTTTTGGAAAGTTCGGACCAAACAAATTCGAATTGGACTAGGGTTTTGGACGTGAATTGAAGCCTTTTCCTTGCACGGAAGTCCAGCCGCCTCTTATATACCTATGGGGTACCGGCCGATTGAACAACACACAATCGAACAAACACATCTACTACTTTTACCTTCTCACTTGTTCTTATTCTTCCTAGTTCTTCGTTCGTTCTTCGTTTGCATGGCGGCGAACCTCGAGGCCCTAGGGGCGGTCAGGCCGACCTAGGGCAGCCCATAGCCGCCGCGCGCCCTGACGGGGTCCCTCCCGGGCGTGTGGGGTTTCGGGTCATCAAAAACGCCCGCCGGATTGCTTGCGTACCGCGCTTCCGGACGGGTCTCCTTCGACGTGAGCTGCGGTGCATCACCCTCGGCGTCGGAGGTACACGCTGACGTGTTCGTGTGCGAACACACATTTTGGCGACTCCGATGGGGACGAAGCTTTGAGCGGTCTCCGATCTGTTCTTGCTACAAAGAGATCGTCATCTAGTGTTTGCAATCTACAAAGGTAATATGAATACTCAATTCACATATGTAGATGCAAATAATGCATATATTGTTGCTAGATCATCTAATGAGCATAATGTATCGGCTAGCCCTAGCTTTGTCAATCATGCATCTAATTATGTGCAAGAGCCGATGCAACAAAATCTTCATGCTTCTACTTCATATAATTTTAGCAACATGCAACATATGTATTCCAACTTCCATGCATCGGCAACCCCAGAAATCCATATGCCGATGAACAACATGACGAGTTCGGTTAAACAAGTTGAAACACCTCACACGGGAACTTCTGATAATATGCAACAAAGTGTTTCACATTTTTATTCATCGGCAACTAGCTTGCAATATGTTAATCCAAACATGCCGGTGGATAGAGGAATTGGCCATGTTACTACTAGTTATCCGGCCAATTACGACCCTTAACCATCATATGCTACACCTCATGCTTCTAATGTTTTGTCACCATATGCAACTATAGGAATTCATAATTCGGCTTTGCACCTTCACGCTAATAGCCGAATAACTGAAAATTCTATAGGATCACATGTGCCTTCACCTAGTACCATAGCATACAATGTTTTCCTTGCACAATTACAGAATTTCGGCGACATCTCGTTACCGAAAGAGTCTAAACGTGTCAGGGGGCAATTCTATCCAGACTGGGTCATTAAGAAAAATCTTACGTCTTTTTGGGACGAATGCAATGTTGTTCTAAATGAATTAATAAAAGAGGGAACGCATATTAATTCTGCTGCAATACAAGCTAGATTATGTCAAAAAAGAGAATGCATTGAGTGTGGATAGAATTATAAAAAAGAGTGGTGATTCGGATAACAAATTTAATTCGGTTATTGCAAAAACCGAATCAAATATTACGTATGCCGAATCTGTTCTAGAAAAAGAGGACAACAAGGTGTTGGGGAGCTATTCAAAACAGGAACAACATATCGTTCAAGTAAAGCAACCATCATGCTTTCCCAACGTGTTTGAAAAGGTATGTCTAGCAAGTGATTTACCTATCGTCCGATTTGGTCACAACTTTATTGTTGATGCTTCTATAAAAAAAATTCTCATAAGTAATTTTGAAAGACCAATGAAGAAGGGTAATTTACTTGTTAGCAATAAAATTATTATAGAATATATCGGTCAACCTATTGTGCCATTTACAAAGACCGACAATGATCTTTTATTGCAGCCAAAGTTTTTCCCATTGCTTTATTTAAAATTCATATCTAATTGGATAGCTTTGCTTGCTTCATACTTGGCTTACGCATGGCCTCAATTGAGACATGTATGTTCTAACTACTTTGATTTCAGAAATTTAAAGCCAATGTTATACTCTGTTGAGAAAACCAATGATGGTATAATTTCCTTTTCAAAGACATCGGAGATAGAGTGCAAAACACAATGCATAGTCGAATGGGGGAGATTCTTAATCTGAACCATTCGTTTTCTTACCTCCAAAGCCATTCGCACACCAAGATCGGCTAAAAAACAAAATGTATACCTTTGATTCAAACATGTGTGATCAAATTTTTGATTTGTTGTTGAAAAATAATTACATTAGAATTCTTGATCACCATGTCAAGCCATCTATTCAAGGACGAATATATTGTAAGTTGCATGTTTCGTCCAGGCATAATCTTGAGGATTGCAACATGTTTCGTCAAATAGTTAAATCGTCCATTGATAAAGGACGACTGAAATTTGTTGAGACACCAAGAGATGACCAGTCTATTCTGGTTGGTCCTGATGGCAAAAGGTTTTTGCATCGGCTAATACAAGCCGATCCATTTAAAGAGAAGGTTGCAACTGACGGGATCAATCTTTCAAGTAAATAAGTTGTTGAAGAGCATAATGAACATAAACTTGAGGGCGAGAATTCCATCGAAGCTACAATGAAGATGCCAAGGACTGGGGGGCGGCAAGAAAAGTCAATGATCTATGAAAGCAAACCAATAGAAAGCAAAGGCCGAGGTAAGCACAAAGGTAAAAGGTCAAAAGTCACTTTCACGCAACTATTGGAAAAATATCGAAAGAAGAGTGAACATAATATTGCTTGTCGGCCAAATCATGCAAAGAAACCAGGATCACCCCCAAGGCGCAAATATGAGGATCAGTATTGGCAAAGTGAGAATTTTCATGCAACATATTCTTATCCTTATTTTGGGACGCCAATGCCAATGTCGTGGATGCCTCTCTATTCTCATGTAGATCCATATCCATCATGGGACAGGTATGATACAAGGGCACATTCTCCATCTTATTTTAAACCATCTCATCAATATTATGCAGCTCCGAGAAGATCAACATTTGAACAATCACATGTTAAAGACCGTTTCAATAAAAAGGAATCGGTCCGGGGCACATGGACGAAGAAAGAGGTGGTCAAACAAGTATACCGGGTCAAGAAAGATGGTCGTAAGTGTGCTACTTCAGATTCGATTTCAAACGACAAAGAGCCAATTAAAGTGTTGACATTGACTACAAAAGGCAGAGAAGTAAAACAGTCAATTGTTGAAAATCAAAGTGCCAAATCTGAAGAAAAGGAGTTGAAAGTGCACGAGGCCAAAAAAGAGTTGCCATTTGTTGAAACAGAATCACAACCAAGGTGCCCACTCAGCTTATCATATTGGCAAAAGAAGAAATTACAAAAACTTAGCACTCAAGAACTTGAAGAAAGGAACATGGCATGGGTTCCCAAAGGAAGTGCCCAAAATAAGAATTATGTGCAAGCTTCCATAACAAGAAGTGCGGCAAAGGTGAAGAAGGAAAAGAATGGAAATTATAAAGGACCAAGCTGAAGGTTTCAACATCTTTGATCTACATATTATCCATATTCTTCAACTATGCCATTAATGCCTATGCCATTGAATTCTTCATCATGTATGATTGGTTACCCGCAATGGTCTTATTTTAATCCATGGACGCAATATAACTTCTTACATAATGCAAGGGTTTTACCACATCATCATTCATTTGATTAGTTGCATTTTGCTGCTGATCCATATGGCTGATATATAATTATCGCCCTAAGTATATAAATGGCCGATGGAGTGTTGACATTGTCCTTAGAACCAATAAGGTACAAGTTATTTTTCGGCACGCTAGCTTTGCCGAAAAACAGGGGGGCATGTGTTGACGCTCAAAAATAGCATGATCGTAAAGAGTGACTTGAGGCTATAATGGGATGAGG
This sequence comes from Secale cereale, assembly GCA_902687465.1. NCBI lineage: Eukaryota > Viridiplantae > Streptophyta > Magnoliopsida > Poales > Poaceae > Secale > Secale cereale. The sequence continues at coordinate 105,786,332 of LR738715.1, read as the reverse complement.
CTAAAATTACGAGTTCATGTCACCATTTGATGGCCCTCGTCAAGATGCTCGAAATAAATATGAAGATGGACCAAAACGGAGCTCAAGTGCAAAAGATATGACAATTTCGGAGATACCCGTGTTGACATCAGATTAGAAAATGGCATGAAACCTAATTAAGGTGGCTCGGATGAAAAAGTCTTCAGCAGCAAAGTTCTTCGTCTCGTCGAAACGGACGATTTTGATATAAAAATCGTCTTAATCCGAGGTCGTATGCAAAAGTTACATCCAGTACAAGACGCTGCTACACTAGATGGCCGGACACTCCGGGGACAACCCTCCGGGTTTTGAATTTCTGTGTGGATGGCCAGACACTCCGGGTATGTTCGTCCGGGTGTTGAATTTCGCTGCTACAGACTTCGGAAAACAGCCGAAAACCCCCTCAAGATGGCCTCAGATCAAAAAATGTTCAACATGAAAGTTGTTCGTCTCGTCGAAACGGTCAAGATTGCTTTTGGGCTCGTTTTCATCCGAGGCCGTTCACTGCCCCAAACATAGCCCGCAAGGTGCAGACAGATGTTACCGAACAGTTTTGGAAAGTTCGGACCAAACAAATCCGAATTGGACTAGGGTTTTGGACGTGAATTGAAGCCTTTTCCTTGCACGGGAAGTCCAGCCACCTCTTATATACCTATGGGGTGACGGCCGATTGAACAACACACAATCGAACAAACACATCTATTACTTTTACCTTCTCACTTGTTCTTCTTCTTCCTCGTTCTCCGTTCGTTCTTCGTTTGCAGGGCGGCGAACCTCGAGGCCCTAGGGGCGGTCAGGCCGACCTAGGGCAGCCCATAGCCGCCGCGCGCCCTGACGGGGTCCCTCCCGGGCGTGTGGGGTTTCGGGTCATTAAAAGCGCCCGTCGGATTGCTTGCGTACCGCGCTTCCGGACGGGTCTCCTTCGACGTGAGCTGCGGTGCATCACCCTCGACGTCGGAGGTACACGGTGACGTGTTCGTGTGCGAACATGTATCTTTTTTAGGTGAAAACCACCTCCGTTGGCCACCTCCAATACTCTTTTTTAAACCGAATCCCTTAGGGATCTATCATTAATTCAAAGGAGGAGAGTTTCTCGGTTAATCATTGAAAACAGGAGAAAACCAAGACAACTTACAACTACCTAGTACAAGGCGAAGAGGATTGTCTACCTACGATCGAGGAAGCACATGCGAGCATAGAACTCAACATAGGCCGCCGAGAGACCCCAACATCAACGTTGCACAGAACGTCGTCTCATTACCTATCGGGCCAACGACCTGGTGACTCTGACTTCATTGTAACAAAATCTAAGGGAAGAACCATTGAAGAAGAACCCCAAGAACATGCCGACTAGCCATCTCGAATGAGTAACACCACATCAACCAAGCAGCTCCGATTATGGTGAAGTCATTGTCGTTTTACACGAGTTGTCCAGCCACAAGGCCCTCCAGCCCGCACCAACTCCTAGAATGATGCCCCCAAGGGGAAGGGGCGGAGCAAGACGCACCAGCACCACCATCGCTTTAGCCCCCCCAAGGGATATGAGGTTTTCCCCAGAGTTTCCAAGGGTGAAATAGCAAACACATCACCTCGACGATGCCTTCGAGAAGGAAGTAGGGCCCAAGGCGTCGACATCACATACCCCGACAACTGGCAAAGGCAAGGGCCCACCTTATTGGCAACACCGTTCCCCCGTGCTGGCCTCCTGCCCTCATTGATCTAGTTAGGTAATCCACCCTTCCCCCCCTCCTCCATCCCGAATGACCTGGCCGCTGGTGTGACACTTGCCATCTAACTCACCATCCCATCCCATCCTATGAACACTCGTTGCTCGACTCTATGGTCCACGACGCATGCTGATACGTCTCCAATGTATCTATAATTTTTTATTATTCCATGCTATTATATTATCTACTTTGCATGTTTTATATGCATTAATATGCTATTTTATATCATTTTTGGGACAAACCTATTAACCTAGTGCCCAGTGCTAGTTTCGGTTTTTTTCCTTGTTTTTGACTTTTACGGAAAATTAATATCAAACGGAGTCCAAATGAAACAAAACTTTACAGTGATTTTTCTTGGACCAGAAGACATCGAAGCTTCAGGAAGAGGCTAGAAGACCTACGAGGAGGCCACAAGCCGCCAGGGCGGGCCCTAGGGTCCCTCGTGACTTTTCTAACCCTAATCTCAGCTCTATAAACGCCCAAATATCCCCCTACGTAAGAGGGGATGCCAAAAAAACTTTTTCATCGCCGCAAGCTGCTGTTCCCGTGAGATCCCATCTTGGGGCCTTTTCTGGTACTCCGACGGAGGGGGATTCGACCATGGAGGGCGTCTACATCAACCTTGCCGCCCTAACGATGATGTGTGGAGTAATAGTAGTAGATGCAGAATCAGTTCGGTGTACTTGTCACGGACGTGATGCCTATATTCATAAATTTACGCTTTTCTATCAATTGCTCAACAGTAATTTGTTTACCCACCGTATGCTTTCTTCAAGAGAGAAGCCTCTAGTGAAACCTATAGTCCCTAGGTCTATTTTCTATCATATATTTTCAGATCTATAAAACAAGAAACCCCCAAAATACCTTTCTACAATTTATTTTTTGTTTAATTTATTTTACCTTTTATTTATATTTTAAATCTATCTCTATTAGATCTCACTCTTGTTAGTGACCGTGAAAGGATTGACAACCCCTTTTTCGCGTTGTGTGCAAGTGTTTGTTAGTTTGTGCAGGTTAATCTATCGCGGACTTGCTTGTGCCGCATACTGGATTGATACCTTGGTTATTAACTGAGGGAAATACTTGTCTCTACTTTGCTGCATCACCCTTTCCTCTTCAAGGGAAAAATCAACGCAAGCTCAAGAAGTAGCAGGAAGAATTTCTGAAGTCGTTGCCGATGAGGTTCTACATCAAGCCTACCAAGTACCTATCATAAACTCTCATCTCTTGCACTTACATTATTTGCCATTTTCCTCTCATTTTCATCTCCCTCACTTCTAAAACGTTTTCAGAAAAACACAAAAATATTTGCCTTCTTTCCGTTTGCCGTTTTCGTGTGTGGTCTTTTGTGTTCTTGTTTGCATATCTCTGAAATTTTCACCACGAGTGATTTTGGTATGGCAGAAACGGAAGATGGAAGGACTCCTAAAATTGGAGCTCCTACTAATCTAGATTTTAAAACTTTTATTATGGGATAAGGGAACATAATAGGAAAATGTGCCATCCAAGAATTCTTTAATTATGTTGGAACTTTTCCTTGTGATGATGCCCTATACTCAAGAGAACTAAAACTTGTGCGAAAGCTATTTCTGCACTAGTTCTTAAAACTGAGAAGAGATTTATTCGTACCCATCCTACCTTGCAAAGACTATTTTATGAGTTTCCCATTATAAAAGATCCTTGAGCTAAGAAGATAGTTGCACTTGTCCTGATGAATGATTTGATTAATAGTGCAAGAGGCTAGATATATCTTTGATTTTTATGGTGTGAACCGTGAAAAAACGACTATAGATGAGATCCTTCACGATAGTGACTATTTATTGAGGAATTTGCTTGGCAATAATCAAAATCTTTGATGGAAAATCTAAAAAAGCAAGTCCCCATTTTAGACATGATCAAACAAGTTTTTAACGATGTAAATCAACAATATTCTTGGATTGTAGCCAGTAATCAAAAATGATTTGCAGATGGACAACTTGACAATGCTAAAATTTCTATGGATATTGTGTTTCAAGTTATATTTGAGAAACCTACTAGCAAGAACACGTCTATGAAAATTATAGTCAAATATGACAAGTTGACAACACGTAAGAATAGTTGCATTATGCCTAAAAAGGGGCGTTAAACAATAGCGCTTGTTGGGAGGCAACCCAATTTTTTTTTTACCTTTTTGCTTCTGTTCTACAATAAAATATATTTTCTAGCCTCTGGTTAGATGTGTTTTTATGATTTTTAATTAGTGTTTGTGCCAAGTAAGACTTTGGGATGATTAGGAAGATACTAGATTTGATTCTATGAGAAAACGAAAACTTTTGCGCCTAGTACAGAAATTATAAAATTTACTAGAGCGTCCTAGTTTTCTTAATTTTTTACATAAGATGTATAAACAAATTGCCCACATTGTCCTAATTTTTCAAAAAATTTAGAGTTGCAGAAGTATACGGAGTTTCCAGATTGCTATAGACTGTTCTAGTTTTGATAGATTCTGTTTTCAATGTGTTGTTTGCTTATTTTGATGAATCTATGGGTAGTATCGGGGGGTATGAACCATGGAGAAGTTGGAATACAATAGATATAAAACCAATATGAAATAAGAATGAGTTCACAACAGTACCTAAAGTGGTGATTTGCTTTATTATACTAACAAGTCTCACGAGTTTTCTGTTGAGTTTTGTGTTGTGAAGTTTTCAAGTTTTGAGTAAAGATTTGATGGACTACGGAATAAAGAGTGGCAATAACCTAAGCTTGGGGATGCCCAAGGCACCCCAAGGTAATATTCAAGTACAACCAAGCATCTAAGCTTGGGGATGCCCCGGAAAGCATCCCCTCTTTTGTCTTCAATCCATCGGTAAATTTACTTGAGGGTATATTTTTATTCACCACATGATATGTGTTTTGCTTGGAGCGTCTTGTATGATAAGAGTCTTTGCATTTTAATTTGCCACAATCATCCTTGTTGTACACACCTTTTGAGAGGTACACCCATTAATCGTGAATTTATTAGAATACTTTATGTGCTTCACTTATATCTTTTGAGTTAGGCAGTTGCTCTAGTGTTTCACTTATATCTTTTTTAGCACGGCGGTGATGTCATTTTGTAGAAATTGATGAACTCTCATGCTTCACTTATATTATTTTTAGAGTCTAATAAACAACATGGTAATTTTCTTAGGTTGTGAATTTAGTCCTAATATGATGGGCATCTAAGGGGGATATAATTAAAACTTTCATAAAGAGCATTGAATATATGAGAAGTTTGATTCCTTGCAATTGTTTTGAGATATGAAGATGGTAATATTAGAGTCATGCTAGCAGTAAATTGTGGAACAGTATAAATAATTGTGTTAAGGTTTATGATTCCCGTAGCATGCATGTATGGTCTTCTAGTTATGTGATGAAGTTGGAGCACAATTTATCCTTGATTGTATTCCTTTGTGTGAAAGTCGGGAGCGCGCGATGGTTAACTCCTTCCAACCTCTTCCCTAGGAGCATGCATAGTAGTACTTTGCTTCGAGGGCTAATAATTTTTTTGCAACATATTTGAGTTCTTTATGACTAATGATGAGTCCATAGATTATACGCAGTCTCACCCTTCCACCTTTGCTAGCCACTCTAGTACCGCACAACTTTCGTCGATGCATTAAACCCACCTTATATCTCTCAAAATAGCCACCATACCTACCTATTATGGCATTTTCATAGCCATTCCACGATATATTGCCATGTAACTCCACCATTCAGTCATTATGAGTTTTCACCTTGAGCTGTAATTTTTGAGTTTTCAGTAAATAAAAATGTGATGATCATCATTATTAGAGCATTGTCCCATGTGAGGTTTATAAAATAAAAGAGGCCAAAGAGCCCATCCCAAAAAGAAAAAAAGAAAAAAAAGAAAAAAAAAATAGAAAAAGAGAGAAGGGACAATGTTCCTATCCTTCTCCACACTTGTGCTTCAAAGCAGCACGATGATCTTCATGATAGAGAGTCTCCTATTTTGACATTTTCATATATTACCGGTGGGAATTTTTTGTTATAGAACTTGGCTTGTATATTCCATTAATGGGCTTCCTCAAAATTGCCCTAGGTCTTCATGAACAAGCAAGTTGGATGCACACCCACTTAGTTTTCTTTTGAGCTTTCATACACTTATAGCTCTAGTGCATATGGTACATGGCAATCCCTACTCACACTAACATTTATATCAATTGATGGACATCTCCATAGTCCATTAATTTGCCTAGTTGATATGAGACTTTCTCCCTTCTTTTGTCTACTACCACCTTCTATTCCACTTATAGTGCTATGTCCATGACTTACGCTCATGTATTGCATGAAGAGTTGAAAAATTCTAAAGCGCGTTAAAAATATGATCCATTGCTTGGCTGACACCGAGGTAGTACATGATTTATACTTTGTGTTGGGAAGAGGGAGCATAACAAGACTATATGATTTTGTAGGTGTAACTTTCTTTAGCCATGTTATTTTCACGTTTCATGATTTTGCTTTTTAGTATGCTTGAAGTATTATTGTTATTATGTCAATATTAAACTTTTGTTTTGAGTCAGATGTATATGAACATTCATGCCACAATAAGAAAAATTACATTGATAAATATGTTAGGTAGCATTCCACATCAAAAAATTTGTTTTTATCATTTACCTACTCCAGGACGAGCATGAATGAAGCTTGGAGATGCTTGGTACGTCTCCAACGTATCTATAATTTTTTATTATTCCATGCTATTATATTATCTACTTTGGATGCTTTATATCCATTAATATGATATTTTATATCATTTTTGGGACTAACCTATTAACCTAGTGCCCAGTGCCAGTTTCTGGTTTTTCCTTATTTCTGATTTTTACAGAAAATCAATATCAAACGGAGTTCAAATGGAATAAAACTTTACGGTGATTTTTGTTGGTCCAGAAGACATCCACAAAGCTTCGGGAAGAGGCCAGAAGACCCTAATCTTAGTTCTATAAATACCCAAATATTCCCCCTACGTTAGAGGGGATGCCAAAAATACTTTTCCACCACCGCAAGCTTCTGTTCTTGTGAGATCCCATCTTGGGGCCTTCTCTGGTACTCCGCCAGAGGGGTATTCAATCACGGAGGGCATCTACATCGACCTTGCTGCCCTACCTATGATGTGTGGAGTAATAGTAGTAGATGCAAAATCGTTTTGGTCTACTTTTCACGGACATGATGCCTATATTCATGATCATTGCCTTAGATATCGCCATAAGTTTGCGTTTTTCTATCAATTGCTCAACAGTAATTTGTTACCCACCGCATGCTTTCTTCGAGAGAGAAGCCTCTAGCGAAACCCCCCGGGTCTATTTTCTATCATATATTTTCAGATCTATAAAACCACAAATACCTTGCTGCAATTTATTTGTGTTTACTTTATTTTACCTTTTATTTATATTTTAAATCTATCTCTATTAAATCTCACTCTTGTTAGTGACCTTGAAGGGATTGACAACCCCTTTTTCGCGTTGTGTGCAAGTGTTTGTTAGTTTGTGCAGGTGTATCTATTGGGGACTTGTTTGTGCCTCCTAGTGGATTGATACCTTGGTTCTTAACTAAGGGAAATACTTATCTCTACTTTGTTGCATCACCCTTTCCTCTTCAAGGGAAAAATCAACGCAGGCTCAAGAAGCAGCACATGCCGAGGAGCTCGAGGAGCATTTGGCCGCTGAGAGACAAATCATGGTCGCACATGCGGCCGAGGCCGCGGTGGCTTCCATGCATGTCGACCCCAAGATACAGGAGGAGCACTTGGCAAACGAGGCAACCATCAACGCTTAAACTCGTGGGCATGTCGCGTGGTTGTCTGCTTTAAATGAAAGGTCAAGTGGATTTTTAGAGGCCACTATGGGTGCTGATACGTCTCCAACGTATCTATAATTTTTGATTGTTCCATGCTATTATTTATGAAGTCTTGGATGTTTAATGGGCTTTATCATTCACTTTTAAATCATTTTTGGGACTAACCTACTAACCCAAAGGCCCAATCCAGATTGCTGTTTTTTGCCTGTTTCCGGGTTTTGCAGAAAAAGAATATCAAACGGAGTCCAAACGAAATGAAACCTTCACGAGAGATATTTTTGGAGAAAATCACGCACACGGAGCTTGAGAACCACGTCAGGGGATCAAGAGGTGGCCCACCAGGGTGGGGGGCGCCCCCCTTCCCAGGGCGCACCCTCCTGCCTCGTGGCCCCCTCGAGCGTGCCCCGGTGCCCTCCTTCTTCCTATATAAGTCTACGTACCCTAGAACCTCCGTGAACAGTGAGAAAACCCTAATTCCACCGCCGTACCTTCTATTCCCGTGAAGATCCCATCTTGGAGCCTGTTCCGGAGCTCCACCGGAGGGGGATCCATCACGAAGTTCTTCTTCATCATCATCATCGCCCTCACCATGAGTTGTGAGTAGTTTACCATAGACCTTTGGGTCCATAGCTAATATCTAGATGGCTTCTTCTCTCTCTCTGGATCTCAATACAAAGTTCTCCTCGGTCTTCGAGGAGATCTATTCGATGTAATCTCTTTTTGCGGTGTGTTTGTCGAGATTCGACGAATTGTGAGTTTATGATCAAGGTTATCTATGAAAGATATTTGGCTCTTCTCTGAACTTTTTATGTGTGCTCATAATGTCCTTGCAAATCTCTTCGAATTATTGGTTTGGTTTGGCCTACTAGATCTATAGTTCTTGCAATGGGAGAAGTGCTTGGCTTTGGGTTCAATCTTCTGGTGTCCTTTCCCAGTGACAGTAGGGGTAGCAAGGCACGTATTGTATTGTTGCCATCGAGGATAAAAATATGGGGTTTATATCATATTGCTTGACTTTATCCATCTACATCATGTCATCTTGCTTAAGGCGTTACTCTGTTCTTATGAACTCAATACACTAGATGCATGCTGGATAGCGGTCGATGTGTGGAGTAATAGTAGTAGACGCAGAATCGTTTCGGTCTACTTGTCTCAGACATGATGCCTATATACAATGATCATGCCTAGATAGTCTCATAATTATTCACTTTTCTATCAATTGCTCGACAGTAATTTGTTTACCCGCCGTAGAATATGGCTATCATGAGAGAAGCCACTAGAGAAAACTATGGCCCCGGGGTCTATTCTCAACATATCAATCTACATCTACTTTACTTTTATCGCTTTTATTTGCTGTTCTTATAAACTAAAAATACCAAAAATATAAACTATCATCTCTATCGGATCTCACTCTCGTAAGTGACCGTAAAGGGATTGACAACCCCTTATCGCGTTGGCTACGAAGTTCTTATTTGTTTGTGCAGTTGCGAGGGACTCGCGCGTGGTCTCCTACTGGATTGATACCTTGGTTCTCAAAAATTGAGGGGAATACTTACGCTACTGTGCTGCATCTCCCTTTCCTCTTTCAAGGAATACAACGCAAGCTCAAGAAGTAGCAAGAAGAATTTCTGGCGCCGTTGCCGGGGAGGCTTGCGCAAAAGTCATATACCAAGTACCTATCACAAACCCTTATCCTTCACATTACATTTTTTCCTCTCGTTTTCCTCTCCCCCACTTCACCCTTGCCGTTTTATTTGCCCTTCTTCTGCCGTGTGTTTACCGTTCGCTTGCTTCTTGTTTGCTTGTGTTGCTATGTGCCCTTTATTAGCTTGCATCTTCGCTTGCTAAATTATGGATCCTCATCCACTTGCTAATCTCTTTAAGAGATCCAATTATGTTGAACCAATTGCTAGTGAGTTGTGTGCACTAGATTATCTTTATGGGGTTTTGCTTGAAATTTATGAATCTGAAAATTGTGATGAATTGTTAAAATAAAAAGTGATTCATGTTAGCTCCTTAAATAAAAAGCATGATTGCAATGATGTTACTATAAATTCTATTGATGTCAATTGTGCTAATAATATGCAAAACCCTAAGCTTGGGGATGCTAATTTTGCTATGTCTACTACTTGTTACAATGATCATGATTGGGGTGATTGTTCTTATGATCTTGAAAATTTATTTAATCCCCATGATGAATATACGATTGATAATATTATTTGCATTAATATTGAAAGTGGTTTTGGAAGAGTGTCGACTTTAGATCCCACATACTTGGAGAATGTTCAATCTTATGAAATTTTTGATAAAAGTGGGTTTGGAGAGTTCATGACTTTAGTTAATGTTAATCCCACTATTTTGGAAGAGTGTCAACTTTGCATGCATGTGGATCGTGTTGAGAATATGTTATGTGATAGCTATTTTGTTAAATTTGATCATGACCCTACATGCAATTATTATGAGAGAGGGAAATATGGTTGTAGAAATTTTCATGTTACTAAATTACCTCTCGTTATGTTGAGATCGATATTGTTTCTTTCTTCTTCCTTGCATATGCTAGATATTGCTTGTCTTGCTAAATTGTTTTCCTATAAAATTCCTATGCATAGGAAGTATGTTAGACTTAGATGTGATTTTCACATGCTTTATGATGCTCTTCTTGTGCTTCAAGTCTTGTCTTTCATGTGAGCATCATTAAAATTATCGTGCCTAGCTAGGGGCGTAAAAGATAGCGCTTGTTGGGAGGCAACCCAACTTTATATTTTTGTTTTTGCTGCTGTTAGGGAATAAATATTGAATCTAGACTCTGATTAGATGTGGTTTCTTGTTTTGTTTAGTGTTTGTGCCAAGTAGAACCTTTGGGAAGACTTGTGTGAAGTTTATGTGATCTTGCTCTGAAAAACAAAATCGTTAGCGCTCGCTAAAGTGGTCTTCAGATTTTATTGGAGCGTGATTTTTAGTTGATTGACTTTGCAGATGATTTTTAAACAAATTCCGCAAATTTAGCAATTTAGTTTGAATTTTTTGGAGTTCGAGAAGTAGGCGAAACCTGCATATTACTACAGACTGTTCTGTTTTTGACAGATTCTGTTTTTCGTGTGTTGTTTGCTTATTCCGATGCATCTATGAGTAGTATTGGAGGATATGAACCATAGAGAAGTTGGAATACAGTAGGTTTAACACCAATATAAACAAAGAATGAATTCATTGCAGTACCTTTGAGTAGTGATTTGTTTTCTTATACTAACGGAGCTCACGTGAATTTTTGTCTAAGTTTTGTGTTGTGAAGTTTTCAAGTTTTGAGTATTGCTTTGATGGACTATGGAACAAGGAGCAGCAAAGGCCTAATTTTGGGGATGACCATGGAACCCCAAGTAAATTCAAGATAATCAAAAGCCTGAGCTTGGGGATGCCCCGGAAGGCATCCCCTCTTTCGTCTTCATCCATCGGTAACTATACTTGGAGCTATATTTTTATTCGCAACATGATATGTGTTTTGCTTGGAGCGTCTTGTATAATTTGATTCTTTGCTTGTTAGTTTTCCACAATCATACTTGCTGGAAACACCTATTTGAGAGAGTTAAATATGGCCTAGAAATTGTTAGAACACTCTATATGCTTCACTTATATCTTTTGAGTTGAATAGTTTTTGGTCTAGTGCTTCACTTATATCTTTTAGCGCACGATGGTGGTAATATTTTGTAGAAATTATTGAATTCTAATGCTTCACTCATATCCTTTTGAGAGTCTATTAAAACAACATGGTAATGTGTTTAGGCTAAATAAACTAGTCTTCACATGATAGACATCCAATGTCAATGTAGTAAAAAAAATCACACCAAGTGCATTGAATATGATGAGATGTTGGATGCTTGATAATTGTTTTGAGATATGAGGATAGTGATATTAGAGTCATGCTAGTGGAGTTATTATGAAATTGAGAAATACTTGTGTTAAGGTTAGTGATTCCCGTAGCATGCACATATGGTGAACCGCTATGTGACGAAGTTAGAGCATGAGGTATTTGCAGAGTGCCAACCTTTGTGTGGAGGTCCGGGGCGCGCGATGGTTAACTCCTACCAACCTCCCCCCTAGGAGCATGCGTTGATTGCTTTGTTTTGATGACTCGTAGATTTTTGCAATAAGTATATGAATTCTTATGACTAATGTTGAGTCCATGGATTATACGCACTCTCACCCTTCCACCATTGCTAGCCTCTCTTGTACCGCGCAACTTTCACCGGTACCATAAACCCACTATATATCCTTCCTCAAAACAACCACCATATTATTCCTCAAAACAGCCACCATACCTACCTATCATGGCATTTCCATAGCCATTCTGAGATATATTGCCATGCAACTTTCCACCGTTCCGTTCATATGACACGCATCATATTGTCATATTGCCATTGCATGATCATGTAGTTGACATCGTATTTGTGGCAAGGCCACCATGCATAATTTTTATACATATCACTCTTGTTTCATTGCACATACCGGTACACCGCCGGAGGCATTCATATAGAGTCATACTTTGTTGTTGTAGTATCGAGTTGTAATATCGAGTTGTAATGAAAGTGTGATGACCATCATTATTAGAGCATTGTCCCATGGGAGGAAAGGCTAAATCTATAAAGCCCCTCCGCAAAAAAGGCCACAGAAAAAAAGGCCCAAAAAAAGAAAAAGAAAAAAAGAAAAAAAGGACAATTGCTACTATCTTTTTCCACACTTGTGCTTCAAAGTAGCACCATGTTCTTCATTGTAGAGAGTCTCATGTTTAGTCACTTTCATATACTAGTGCGAATTTTCATTATAGAACTTGGCTTGTATATTCCAACGATGGGCTTCCTCAAATGCCCTAGGTCTTTGTGAGCAAGCAAGTTGGATGCACACCCACTAGTTTCCTTTGTTGAGATTTCATTCTTATTTAGCTCTAATGCATCCGTTGCATGGCAATACGTACTCACTCACATTGATATCTATTGATGGGCATCTCCATAGCCCGTTGATACGCCTAGTCGATGTGAGACTATCTCCCTCCTTTTTGTCTTCTCCACAACCACCTCTATTCCACCCATAGTGCTATGTCCATGGCTTACGCTCATGGATTGCGTGAAAGTTGAAAGGTTTGAAAAGATAGAGTATGAAAACAAGTGCTTGGCTGAAATCGGGGTTGTGCATGATATGAATATTTTTGTGTGATAACGAGGGAGCATAGCCAACACTATATGATTTTGTAGGGATAACTTTCTTTAGCCATAGTATTTTGAGAAGACATGATTGTTTTATTAGTATGCTTGAAGTATTGTTATTTCTTATGTTAATATAGACTTTTATCTTGAATCTTTCAGATCTGAACATTCATGACACAATTAAGAGAATTACATTGAAAAACTATATTGGTTAGCATTCCACATCAAAAATTCTTTCTTTATCATTTACCTACTCGAGGACGAGCAGGAATTAAGCTTGGGGATGCTTGATACGTCTCCAATGTATCTATAATTTTTTATTGTTCCATGCTATTTTTTATGAAGTCTTGGATGTTTAATGGGCTTTATCATTCACTTTTATATCATTTTTGGGACTAACCTACTAACCCAAAGGCCCAGTCCAGATTGTTGTTTTTTTGCATGTTTTAGGGTTTTGCAGTAAAAGAATATCAAACGGAGTCCAAACGGAATGAAACCTTCGCGAGAGATATTTTTGGAGAAAATCACGCACGCGGAGCTTGAGAAACACGTCAGGGAACCAAGAGGTGGCCCACGATGGCGGGGGGCACGCCCCCTTCCCAGGGCGCACCCCCTTCCTCGTAGCCCCCTCGAGTGTCCCCCGGTGCCCTCCTTCTTCCTATATAAGTCTACATACCCCAGAACCTCCGTGAATAGAGAGAAAACCCTAATTCCACCACCGTACCTTCTATTCCCGTGAAGATCCCATCTTGGAGCCTGTTCCGGAGCTCCACCGGAGGGGGATCCATCTCGGAGTTCTTCATCATCATCATCATCGCCCTCACCATGAGTTGTGAGTAGTTTACCACAGACCTTCGGGTCCATAGCTAGTATCTAGATGGCTTCTTCTCTCTCTCTGGATCTCAATAAAAGTTCTCCTCGGTCTTCGAGGAGATCTATTCGATGTAATCTCTTTTTGCGGTGTGTTTGTCGAGATCCGATGAATTGTGAGTTTATGATCAAGGTTATCTATGAAAGATATTTGGTTCTTCTCTGAACTTTTTATGTGTGCTCATAATATCCTTGCAAGTCTCTTCGAATTATTGGTTTGGTTTGGCCTACTAGATCTATAGTTCTTGCAATGGGAGAAGTGCTTGGCTTTGGGTTCAATCTTGCGGTGTCCTTTCCCAGTGACAGTAGGGGCAGCAAGGCACATATTGTATTGTTGCCATCAAGGATAAAAATATGGGGTTTATATCATATTGCTTGAGTTTATCCCTCTACATCATGTCATCTTGCTTAAGGCGTTACTCTGTTCTTATGAACTCAATACACTAGATGCATGCTGGATAGCGGTCGATGTGCGGAGTAATAGTAGTAGATGCAGAATCGTTTCGGTCTACTTATCTCGGACGTGATGCCTATATACAATGATCATGCCTAGATAGTCTCATAATTATCCGCTTTTATATCAATTGCTCGACAGTAATTTGTTTACACGCCGTAGAGTATCGCTATCATGAGAGAAGCCGTTAGAGAAAACTGTGGCCCCCGAGCCTATTCTCAACATACCAATCTACATCTACTTTAATTTTATCACTTTTATTTGCTGTTCTTATAAACTAAAAATACCAAAAATATAAACTATCATCTCTATCAGATCTCACTCTCGTAAGTGACCGTAAAGGGATTGACAACCCCTTATCGCGTTGGCTGCGAAGTTCTTATTTGTTTGTGCAGGTGCGAGGGACTCGCGCGTGATATCCTACTGGATTGATACCTTGGTTCTCAAAAACTAAGGGAAATACTTACGCTACTGTGCTGCATCTCATTTTCCTCTTCGACGGAATACAATGCAAGCTCAAGAAGTAGCAGGTGCCCAAGGCAAACACTGTGAAGTGTTTTTTCGACGTGCTTGTGCTTTCTTCAAGTCGAGAGCCAATAGGTTGGCGGTCGGACTGGCCCAGGCGACCTACCACCACAAGACAATGCCAATCGACATATGCTCGCGCGATGATACGTCTCAAATATTAATATTGTTTTTATTGCTTCTTGTCATGTTTATATCCTGGCATAGTTTTGGCACCATTTTTTCTTCTTCTGGACTAACCTATCAATTCAGTGTCCAGTGCCAGTTGTTGTTTTCTACATGTTTTTAGGTTTTCGGGAAAATCAATTTCACCAGGCTAAACAAATTCCGGAAAACATCAGACGAACTTTTACATCCAGAAGCTTCATGTGCGAACTAACATAGACCAGGTGGCCACCCATAGGCCTCATGAACCTCCTCCACGCGGCCAGGGGGTGCATGGTGCCGCATTGGCCCTTTGGTGCTCCGTTACACCGCCTCTCAAAGCCCACATGTATATATGTACTTGAAACTTCCAGATATTTTTTGACCCAATTTTTTTCCATCGTGGCACACCTCTTTTTCGTGACAATCCAATCTGGAGGCCTTTTTTGGAGCTCCATCGGAGAGGGGAGTCTTCATGATGGCCATCTCTATCAACTTGAATGCCACCATGATTGTGCGTGGGTAGGTTCCTTTGGAGTATAGGTCCATATCAGTAGCTACATGGTTTTTTCTCCCTTGTGTCTCGCTACAAATATCATGTACATTGCCCTACATGATTATGATCCATTTGATGAATTGGTTGGTGTGTTTGTTGAGACATGATGAATTCCCACTTTATGATCAAATTTATCCATGAAATTTTTGAGATCAATTTGGTTTCTTTGCTGCATAATTCTTATTCATATGTGCTCTCTTATCTATTTCTCTTTCTTTGTCCAAGTTCAAGGTTTGATCTCCAAGAGGGATTTGTGTATGATAGTTGGGCCAATCTTGCAAGTAATCTACTGAAGTGACAAAAAGTGGGAAATACTTGTATTGTGTTGTTTCCATTGGGGATAAAAAGATTGTTGCGTAGTTATCCTTTGAATTCATGGTGAAGACAATATACCATCTATTTCATGTCATCTGCTTGTTCCAACACTTTGTTTTTACCTAATACTTTAAGATACATGTTGGATAGTGGTCTTGAGTGGATTATTAGCTATAAATGCAGTAGGATAACGGTCTATAGATATTGGGACGTGATGCTCATATGTTGATTATGCCATGGATAGTCATAGTGATAAATATTGTAATTTAATCCAGGATAATTATAAGTCTTTACCACACCATGCTTTCTTTTGGAGAGAAACCACTAGTGAACATATGGATCCTGGTCCATCTTCTTCTTATAAAACTTTCAAACTCAATCAACTCTCTTTTTAATTCCTTGATTTTACTTTTCATTTCAATCAAATCTTCCATAAACATGTGTTTTAAACCATTGTAACTAGCAAGGTAGTGACACTAGCAATCTCACTACTCTTGTTGGGGGCCATGGCAGTTTTGTATCTGTGTGTGTAGGTGTTGATGTGTAGGTGGTGATGATTCGTTGTGTTACTAAGCTCATGTTGGTTTGATAAACCTTGAGATCATTTGAGGAAAATTGTTTCTTGCTACATACCCTTGCACTTGGGGACCTAACATCTTCCTAGTTAGGAGGAAGCAGGCAATGAGGATGGAACCCACTATGTGGAGGCCTCGCTCTCTTCCAAAGAGAAGGAGCCCATCGACATCTCTCCTAACAATGAGGAGTAGCTAGCTCATTTTTAGCTTACTAATTAGGACCTATGTTTATATAGCTATATGTCCGGTCAACTTTCTTTGGTTGACCTTTTGTTAAGAATTATTAGTTTAAAGATGGCACTGCTTCTATATATACTCTATAAATTCTAGTCACTGTATTGTTATTATGCAATATGATCTTCAAAATTTATGTCCAATGCAATGTCTCTATTGTGCAATGTGTTGTTCAATTGCACTATTTCATTCAATTGCACAATGTGATGTTAAATTGTGCATTGTTTAGTTCAACTATCTGGGTTCAATCTTGTATCATGACCATCGCTATGCCATGCTCGGTTGCATCTAGTAGAATAAATGATTAGTTGTGGTTGTTGATATGTTTAAAGGTTATGTTGCTCATGCATGCTTATGTTGATATCATGCTCATATGCATTGTCATTCCATCATGCTATTTTATTATGGCTCAGCTCATCACTATTCAAGTTAAACCGGACTTTAATCGAACTTGAACAATCTGTTGGCTGAGTCATAGTGCCATCGAATCGAGTTGAACAGTGCAACCACACTTGACTTATTGGGGGGGGGGGGCTAACTTGGTCTATTGTCATGCCTCTCGCCAGTGCCTCCCACCAAGGAAGGTTATGTGCGCTAGCTACCCTGATCAGGTAGGCGGCCATAAGCCTTGTGTGCCCGTGTTTGGTATTGAGCTCATGTCCCCATTTGGGACCGTTTCTATTTTTCGACGATGGTGGTCGGCCACGAAGGTGGCGGATGTCACGCGGTGACATCGGGGCCACCCATGACTTAGCCTAAAGGGAGTTTGTCGGAGTGGCCGGGAGAGTGTCATGCAATAGATCGGTTTTGTCGGAACGGTGTTGGTCCACCCGAATGGGAGCACGAGGCCTTGGGTTCCGTAGTGTGGGTTGTTGGGGAACGTTGCATTGAAAACAAAAAAATTCTACGCACACGCAAGATCTATCCATGAAGATGCATAGCCACGAGAGGGCTAGAGCATCTTCATACCCTTGAAGATCGCTAAGCGGAAGCGTTTATAAACGCAGTTGATGTAGTCGTACACCTTCACGATCTGTCTCGATCAAGTACCGAACGTACGGCACCTCCATGTTCAGCACACGTTCAGGTCGATGATGTCCTTAACTTCTTGATCCAGCAAGAGGTGGGAAGTAGTAGATGAGTTTCGGCAGCATGATGGTGTGGTGACGGTGGTGGTGAAGAACAATCTCCACAGGGCTTCGCCAAGCACAACGAAAACTCGACGAATGATAAACTAAAGGGGACGGGGTTGCCAACACACGGCTTGGTGAATCTTGCTGTGTCCCAAGTATTAGCCCTGCCACTCTATTTATATGTTGAGCCCTGGGGTCGTTTCATGGAGAAAGAGCCTCCTCTAAGTCGGTTTAGCTTGCAAGGCAAGAGTCTTTTTCGGACTCCAGGACCAGACGCCAGGGTCCCTGGCATCTGGCCCCTTTCCTCCGCAAAAATACCTTTTGTATCTTTCTAAAGCCCAGTGGGCTTTACCCCTTAGCCCAAATAAAGTGTGCTCGCACCAGAACATTTCAGGAAACATTTGAAACCCATTCCGGCGAATTCTGAAACCCTTCTGGAGACCAAACTGTTGGGGAACGTAGCAGAATTCAAATTTTTTCCTACGCTTCACCAAGATCAATCTAAGGAGTCATCTAGCAACGAAGATAAAGGAGTGCATCTACATACCCTTCGTAGATCGCGAGCGGAAGCGTTCAAGAGAACGTGGATGATGGAGTCGTACTCGTCGTGATCCAAATCACCCATGATCTTAGCGCCGAACGGACGGCACCTCCGCGTTCAACACACGTACGGTGCAGCGACACCTCCTCCTTCTTGATCCAGCAAGGGGGGGGGGAGGGGGAGGAGAGGTTGATGGAGATCCAGCAGCACGACGGCGTGGTGGTGGATGCAACGGAAAAACTACACGGCTTCGCCAAGCACCTGCAGGAGGAGGGAGATGTGTAACGGGGGGGAGGGAGGCGCCAGGAGCAAGGGTGCGGCTTCCCTCTCTCCCCCACTATATATAGGGGCCAGGGGGGCGCCAGCCCTAGGAGATGCACCTAGGGGGGGGCGGCTGCCAGGGGGGAGGCTTGCCCCCCAAGGCAAGGGGGGCGCCCCCACCCCTAGGGTTTCCAACCCTAGGCGCAGGGGGGAGGCCCAAGGGGGTGCGCCAGCCCACTATGGGCTGGTTTCCCTCCCCCTACGGCCCATGGGGCCCTCCGGAAAGGGTGGCCCCACCCGGTGGACCCCTGGGACCCTTCCGGTGGTCCCGGTACACTACCGGTGACCCCCGGAACTCTCCCGATGGCCGAAACTGGACTTCCTATATATAATTATTTACCTCCGGACCATTCAGGAACTCCTCGTGACGTCCGGGATCTCATCCGGGACTCCGAACAACATTCGGGTTACCATGTGCATATATCTCTACAACCCTAGCATTATCGAACCTTAAGTGTGTAGACCCTACGGGTCCGGGAGACACATAGACATGACCGAGACGACTCTCCAGTCAATAACCAACAGCGGGATCTGGATACCCATGTTGGTTCCTACGTGTTCCTCGATTATCTCATCGGATGAACCACAATGTCAAGGATTCACTTAATCCCGTATGCAATTCCCTTTGTCTATCAGTATAGTACTTGCCCGAGATTCGATCGTCGGTATACCAATACCTTGTTCAATCTCGTCATGGCAAGTCTCTTTACTCATTTCGTAATAAATCATCCCGTGACTAACTCCTTAGTCACATTGAGCTCATTATGATGATGTCTTACCGAGTGGGCCCAGAGATACCTCTCTATCATACGGAGTGACAAATCCCAGTCTCGGTTCGTGCCAACCCAACAGATACTTTTGGAGATACCCGTTGCATACCTTTATAGCCACCCAGTTACGTTGTGACGTTTGGCACACCCAAAGTATTCCTACGGTATCCGGGAGTTGCACAACCTCATGGTCTAAGGAAAAGGTACTTGACATTGGAAAAGCTTTAGCATTACGAACTACACGACCTTGTGCTAGGCTTAGGATTGGGTCTTGTCCATCACATCATTCTCCTAATGATGTGATCCCGTTATCAATGACATCCAATGTCCATGATCAGGAAACCGTGACCATCTGTTGATCAATGAGCTAGTAACTAGAGGCTTTACCAGGGACACGTTGTGGTCTATGTATTCACACATGTATCACAGTTTCCGGATAAGACAATTCAAGCATGAATAACAGACATTTATCATGAACAAGGAAATATAATAATAACCATTTTATTATTGCCTCTAGGGCATATTTCCAACAGTCTCCCACTTGCACTAGAGTCAATAATCTAGTTACATTGTGATGAATCGAACACCCATAGAGTTCTGGTGTTGATCATGTTTTGCTCGTGGAAGAGGTTTAGTCAACGGATCTGCGACATTCAGATCCGTATGCATTTTACAAATATCTATGTCTCCATCTTGATCATACTTTCGGATGGAGTTGAAACGGCGCTTGATGTGTTTGGTTTTCTTGTGAAACCTGGGCTCCTTGGCAATGGCAATAGCTCCAGTGTTGTCACAGAAGAGAGTCATCGAGCTTGACGCGCTTGGAATGACTCCTAGGTCGGTGATGAACTTCTTCATCTAGAATCCTTCCCGCGCTGCTTCACAAGAAGCTATGTACTCCGCTTCACATGTAGAATGCGCCACGACGCTCTGCTTGCAACTGCACCAGCTGAGTGCCCCACCATTCAAAATATACACGTATCCGGTTTGTGACTTGGAGTCATCCAGATCTGTGTCGAAGCTAGCATCGACGTAACCCTTTACGACGAGCTCTTCGTCACCTCCATAAACGAGAAACATATACTTACTCCTTTTCAGGTACTTCAGGATGTTCTTGACCGTTGTCCAGTGTTCCATACCGGGATCACTTTGGTACCTCCCTACCAAACTTATGGCAAGGTTCACATCAGGTCTGGTACACAGCATGGCATACATAATAGAACCTATGGCCGAGGCATAGGGGATGACACTCATCTTTTCTCTATCTTCTGCTGTGGTCGGGGATTGAGCCGTGCTCAATCTCATACCTTGCAATATAGGCAAGAACCCTTTCTTGGACTGATCAATATTGAACTTCTTCAATATCTTATCAAGGTATGTGCTTTGTGAAAGACCAATGAGGCGTCTCGATCTATCTCTGTAGATCTTGATGCCTAATATGTAAGCAGCTTCTCCAAGGTCCTTCATTGAAAAACTCTTATTCAAGTAGGCCTTTATGCTCTCCAAGAATTCTATATCATTTCCCATCAGCAATATGTCATCCACATATAATATGAGAAATGCTACAGAGCTCCCACTCACTTTCTTGTAAATACATGCTTCTCCCCAAGTCTGTATAAACCCAAATGCTTTGATCACATCATTAACGCGAATATTCCAACTCCGAGATGCTTGCACCAGCCCATAGATCGAGCGCTGGAGCTTGCATACCTTATTAGCATTCTCAGGATCGACAAAACCTTCCGGCTGCATCATATACAACTCTTCCTTGAGGAAGCCATTAAGGAATGTCGTTTTGACTTCCATTTGCCATATCTCATAATCATAGAATGCGGCAATTGCTAACACGATTCGGACGGACTTCAGCATCGCTACGGGAGAGAAAGTCTCGTCGTAGTCAATCCCTTGAACTTGTCGATAACCTTTAGCGACAAGCCGAGCCTTATAGATGGTCACATTACCATCCGCGTCAGTCTTCTTCTTAAATATCCATTTATTTTCTATGGCGTGCCGATCATCGGGCAAGTCCACCAAAGTCCATACTTTGTTTTCATACATGGATCCTATCTCAGATTTCATGGCTTCAAACCATTTGTTGGAATCCGGGCCCGCCATCGCTTCTTCATAGTTCGAAGGTTCACCATTGTCTAACAACATGATTTCCATGACATGGTTGCCGTACCACTCTGGTGCGGAACGTGTCCTTGTGGACCTTCGAAGTTCAGTAGTAACTTGATCTGATTCTTCATGATCATCATCATTAACTTCCTCCCTTGTCGGTGCAGGCACCTCAGGAACAATTTCCTGCGTTGCGCTACTTTCCGGTTCGGAAGGGGTGACTGTCACCTCATCAAGTTCTACTTTTCTCCCACTCACTTCTTTCAAGAGAAACTCTTTCTCCAGAAAGGATCCATTCTTGGCAACGAAGACCTTGCCTTCGGATCTGAGGTAGAAGGTGTACCCAATCGTTTCCTTTGGGCATCCTATGAAGACACATTTTTCCGATTTGGGTTCGAGCTTTTCAGGTTGAAGTTTCTTGACATAAGCGTCGCAACCCCAAACTTTCAGAAACGACAGCTTAGGTTTCTTGCCAAACCAAAGTTCATACGGTGTCGTCTCAATGGATTTTGATGGAGCCCTATTTAAAGTGAATGCAACAGTCTCTAAAGCATAACCCCAAAAAAGATAGCGGTAAGTCGGTGAGAGACATCATAGATCGCACCATGTCCAACAGAGTACGATTTCGACGTTCGAACACACCATTACGCTGAGGTGCTCCGGGCGGTGTCAATTGTGAAACAATTCCATAGTTCCTTAGGTGTGTGCCAAATTCGTGACTTAAATATTCACCCCCACGATCTGATCGTAAGAAATTTATTTTTCTATCACGTTGATTCTCAACCTCATTCTGAAATTCCTTGAACTTTTCAAAGGTTTCAGACTTGTGTTTCATTAAGTAGACATACCCATATCTACCTAAGTCACTCGTGAGGGTGAGAACATAATGATAGCCTCCGCGAGCTTCAACACTCATTGGACCGCACACATCGGTATGTATGATTTCCAATAAGTTGGTCGCTCGCTCCATTGTTCCGGAGAACGGAGTCTTGGTCATTTTGCCCAAGAGGCATGGTTCGCACGTGTCAAATGATTCATAATCAAGAGACTCTAGAAGTCCATCTGCATGGAGCTTCTTCATACGTTTGACACCAATATGACCAAGGCAGCAATGCCACAAGTATGTGGGACTATCATTATCAACCTTACATCTTTTGGCATTCACACTATGAATATGTGTAACATCGCGTTCGAGATTCATCAAAAATAAACCATTGACCAGCGGGGCATGACCATAAAACATATCTCTCATATAAATAGAACAACCATTATTCTCGGATTTAAATGAGTAGCCATCTCGCATCAAACGAGATCCAGATATAATGTTCATGCTCAAAGCTGGTACTAAATAACAATTATTAAGGTTTAAAACTAACCCCGAGGGTAGATGTAGAGGTAGCGTGCCGACGGCGATCACGTCGACCTTGGAACCATTCCCGATGCGCATCGTCACCTCGTCCTTCGCCAGTCTCCGCTTATTCCGCAGCTCCTGCTTTGAGTTACAAATGTGAGCAACTGCATCGGTATCAAATACCCAGGAGCTACTACGGGTGCTGGTAAGGTACACATCAATAACATGTATATCATATATACCTTTGACATTGCCGGCCTTCTTATCTGCTAAGTATTTGGGGCAGTTCCGCTTCCAGTGACCCGTTCCCTTGCAATAAAAGCACTCAGTCTCAGGCTTGGGTCCATTCTTTGGCTTCTTCCCGGCAACTGGCTTACTGGGCGCGGCAACTCCTTTGTCGTCCTTCGTGAAGTTCTTCTTACCCTAGCCTTTCTTGAACTTAGTGGTTTTATTCACCATCAACACTTGATGCTCTTTCTTGATCTCCACCTCCGCTGATTTCAGCATTGAATACACCTCGGGAATGGACTTCTCCATCCCTTGCATATTGAAGTTTAACACGAAGCTCTTGTAGTTAGGTGGGAGCGACTGAAGGATTCTGTCAACGACCGCTTCATCTGGGAGATTCATTCCCAACTGAGACAAGCGATTGTGCAACCCAGACAATTTGAGTATGTGCTCGCTGACAGAACTATTCTCCTCCATCTTACAACTTTAGAATGCGTTGGAGACGTCATATCTCTCAACTCGGGCATGAGCTTGGAAAACCATTTTCAGCTCTTGGAACATCTCATATGCTCCGTGGTGCTCAAAATGCTTTTGGAGCCCCGATTCTAAGCTGTAGAGCATGCCGCACTGAACCAGGGAGTAATCATCACAACGCGACTGCCAAGCGTTCATAACATCTTGGTTTGCCGGGGTGGGAGTGTCACCCAGCAGTGCTTCTAGGACATAAGTTTTCTTGGCAGCTATGAGGATGATCCTCAGGTTACGGACCCAATCCGTATAGTTGCTACCATCGTCTTTCAGCTTGGATTTCTCTAGGAACGCGTTGAAGTTGAGGGTGACATGAGCGTGGGCCATTTGATCTACAAGACATATTGTAAAGAATTTAGACTAAGTTCATGACAATTAAGTTCATCTAATCAAATTTAATGAACTCCCACTCAGATAGACATCTCTCTAGTCATCTAAGTGAAACATGATCCGAATCGACTAAGCCGTGTCCAATCATCACGTGAGACGGACTAGTCATCAACGGTGAACATCTTCATGTTGATCGTATCTTCTATACGACTCATGTTCGACCTTTCGGTATTCCGTGTTCCGAGGCCATGTCTGTACATGCTAGGCTCGTCAAGTGAACCCTAAGTGTATTGCATGTGTAAATCTGGCTTACACCCGTTGTATGCGAACGTTAGAGCCTATCACACCCGATCATCACGTGGTGCTTCGGAACAACAATCCTTAGCAACGCTGCACAGTTAGGGGGAACACAATTCTTGAAATTTTAGTGAGAGATCATCTTATTTATTATCGTCGTTCTAAGCAAATAAGATGCATAAACATGATAAACATCACATGCAATCAAATAAAGTTACATGATATGGCCAATATCATTTTGCTCCTTTGATCCTCATCTTCGGGGCACCATGATCATCTTTGTCACCGGCATGACACCATGATCTCCATCATCATGATCTCCATCATCGTGTCTTCATGAAGTCGTCTCGCCAAATATTAATTCTACTACTATGGCTAACGTTTAGCAATAAAGTAAAGTAATTACCTGGCGTTATTCAGTGACACGCAGGTCAAACAAAATATAAGACAACTCCTATGGCTCCTGCCGGTTGTCATACTCATCGACATGCAAGTCGTGATTCCTATTACAAGAACATGATCAATCTCATACATCACATATATCATTCATCACATCGTTTGGCGATATCACATCACATAGAACATGCTGCAAGAACAAGTTAGACGTCCTCTAATTGTTGTTGCAAGTTTTTACGTGGCTGCTATAGGTTTCTAGGAAGAACGTTTCTTACCTACGCGAAAACCACAACGTGATATGTCAATTTCTATTTACCCTTCATAAGGACCCTTTTCATCGAATCCGATCCGACTAAAGTGGGAGAGACAGACACCCGCCAGCCACCTTATGCAACTAGTGCATGTCAGTCGGTGGAACCAGTCTCACGTAAGCGTACGTGTAAGGTCGGTCCGGGCCGCTTCATCCCACAATGCCACCGAATCAAGATTGGACTAGTAGCTGCAAGAGAATTGAACAAATCTACGCCCACAACTGCTTTGTGTTCTACTCGTGCAAGATGCTACGCAAAAACCTGGCTCTGATACCACTGCTGGGGAACGTAGCAGAATTCAAAAAGTTTCCTACGCTTCACCAAGATCAATCTAAGGATTCATCTAGCAACGAGGATAAAGGAGTGCATCTACATAGCCTTTGTAGATCACGAGCGAAAGCGTTCAAGAGAATGCGGATGATGGAGTCGTACTCGTCGTGATCCAAATCACCGATGATCCCAGCGCCGAACGGACGACACCTCCGCGTTCAACACACGTACGGTGCAGTGACGTCTCCTCCTTCTTGATCCAGCAAGGGGGGAGGAGAGGTTGATGGAGATCCAGCAGCACGACAGCGTGGTGGTGGATGCAACGGAAAAACTGCAGGGCTTCGCCAAGCACCTGCGGAAGGAGGGAGATGTGTAACGGGGGGGAGGGAGGCGCCAGTCGCAAGGGTGCGGCTGCCCTCTATCCCCCCACTATATATAGGGGCCAGGGGGGTGCCGGCCCTAGGATATGCAATCTCCTAGGGGGGGCACCGACCAGGGGGGAGGCTTGCCCCCCAAGGCAAGGTGGGCGCCCCCCACCCCTAGGGTTTCCAACCCTAGGCGCAGGGGGGAGGCCCAAGGGGGTGCGCCAGCCCACTATGGTCTGGTTTCCCTCCCCCCTACGGCCCATGGGGCCCTCCGGGAAGGGTGGCCCCACCCGATGGACCCTCGGGACCCTTCCGGTGGTCCCCGTACACTACCGGTGACCCCCGGAACTCTCCCGATGGCCGAAACTGGACTTCATATATATAATTCTTTACCTCCGGGCCATTCCAGAACTCCTCGTGATGTCCGGGATCTCATCCGGGACATCGAACAACATTCGGGTTACCGTGTGCATATATCTCTACAACCCTAGCGTCACCGAACCTTAAGTGTGTAGACCCTACGGGTTCGGGAGACACGTAGACATGACCAATAGCGGGATCTGGATACCCATGTTGGTTCCTACGTGTTCCTCGATTATCTCATCGGATGAACCACGATGTTAAGGATTCACTTAATCCCGTATGCAATTCCCTTTGTCTACCGATATAGTACTTGCCCGAGATTCGATCGTCGGTATACCGGTACCTTGTTCAATCTCATCATGGCAAGTCTCTTTACTCGTTCTGTCATACGTCATCCCGTGACTAACTCCTTAGTCACATTGAGCTCATTATGATGATGTCTTACCGAGTGGGCCCAAAGATACCTCTCCGTCATACGGAGTGACAAATCCTAGTCTCGGTTTGTGCCAACCCAACAGATACTTTCGGAGATACCCGTTGCGTACCTTTATAGCCACCCAGTTACGTTGTGACGTTTGGCACACCCAAAGTATTCCTACGGTATCCGGGAGTTGCACTACCTCATGGTCTAAGGAAAAGGTACTTGACATTGGAAAAGCTTTAGCATTACGAACTACATGATCTTGTGCTAGGCTTAGGATTGGGTCTTGTCCATCACATCATTCTCCTAATGATGTGATCCCGTTATCAATGACATCCAATGTCCATTGTCAGGAAACCGTGACCATCTGTTGATCAACGAGCTAGTAACTAGAGGCTTTACCAGGGAGACGTTGTGGTCTATGTATTCACACATGTATCACTGTTTCCGGATAATACAATTCAAGCATGAATAACAGACAATTATCATGAATAAGGAAATATAATAATAACCATTTTATTATTGCCTCTGGGGCATATTTCCAACACAAACACTATAATCTCATATATCAATCTTTAGCTCCGAACTATTCCGGAGCTCCTCGTCATGTCTGTGATCTCATCACGGATTCCGAACAACATTCGGTCACCAACATACATAACTCATATAATACTATATCGTCAATGAACGTTAAGCGTGGGGACCCTACAGGTTCGAGAATGATGCAGACATGACCGAGACGCTTCTCCGATCAATAACCAATAGCGAGACCTGGATGCCCGTATTGGTTCCTACGGATTCCACGAAGATCTTTATCGGTCGAACCTTTATGACAACATATGTAGTTCCCTTTGTCCGTCGGTATGTTACTTGCCCGAGATTCGATCGTCGGTATCTCCATACCTAGTTCAATCTCGTTACTGGCAAGTCTCTTTACTCATTCCATAATACATCATCCCATAACTAACTCCTTATTTACTTTTCTTGCAAGGTTCTTGTGATGTTGTATTACCGAGAGGGCCCAGAGATATCTCTCCATCATACGGAGTGACAAATCCCAATCTCGATCCATGACAACTCAATAGACACATTCAGAGATACCGGTTGAGCACCTTTATGATCACCCAGTTACATTGTGATGTTTGATGGCACACAAGGCATTCCTCCGGAGTCCAGGAGTTGCATCATCTCATGGTCGAAGAAACATGTATTTGACAATAAGAAAGTAGTAGCAATAAACTGAACGATCATATGCTATGCTAATGGTTGGGTCTTGTCTGTCACATCATGCTCCTAATGATGTGACCCCGTTATAAAATGACAACTCATGTATATGGTTAGGAAACCTTAACCATCTTTGATCAACGAGCTAGTCTAGTAGAAGCTCACTAGGGACATGGTATTTGTTTATGTATCCACACATGTATTTAAGTTTCTAGTCAATACAATTCTAGCATTAATAATAAACCTTTATCATGATTAAGGAAATACAATAATAACCATTTTATTATTTCCTCTAGGTCATATTTCCAGCAGCCTCCCACTTGCACTAGAGTCAATAATCTAGTTCACATCGCCATGTGATTAAAACCCAAAGAGTTCACTAGAGTCAATAAGCTAGTTCACATCGCCATGTGATTAACACCCAAAGAGTTCTAAGGTGTGATCATGTTTTGCTTGTGAGAGAGGTTTTTAGTCAATGAGTCTGCAACATTCAGATCCGTGTGTACTTTGCAAATATCTATGTCTACAATGCTATGCATAGAGCTACTCTAGCTAATTGCTCCCACGTTCAATAGGTATCCATATTGAGACTCAGAGTCATCTAGATCAGTGTCAAAGCTTGCATCGATGTAACCCTTTACGACAAACTCTTTATTACCTCATAATCGAGAAACATTTCCTTAGTCCTCTTTAGGTACCTAAGGATAATTTTGACCGCTGTCCAGTGATCCACTCGTGGATCACTATTGTACCTCCCTGCCAAACTTATGGCAAGGCACACATCAGGTCCAATACACAGCATGGCATACATTATATAACATATGGCTGATGCATAGGGAATGACTTTCATTCTCTCTCTATCTTCTGTCATGGTGGGGCTTTGAGTCTTACTCAATTTCACACCTTGTAACACAAGCAAGAACCCTTTCTTTGACTGGTCCATCTTGAACTTCTTCAGAACTTTGTCAAGGTATGTGCTTTGTGAAAGTCCTATTAAGCGCCTCGATCTATCCCTATAGATCTTGCTGCCCAATATATTAGCAACTTCACCGAGGTCTTTCATTGAAAAATCCTTATTCAAATATCCTTTTATGATATCCATAAATTCTATATCATTCCCAATCAGCAATATGTCATCCACATATAATATTAGAAACTCTACAGAGCTCCCACTCACATTCTTGTAAATACAGGCTTCACCATAAGTCTATGTTAAACCAAATGCTTTGATCACCTCATCAAAGCATTTATTCCAACTCCGAGATGCTTGCACCGGTCCATAGAGAAATCGCTAGAGCTTGCACACTTTGTTAGCACCTTTAGGGTCGACAAAACTTTACGGTTGCATCATATACAACTCTTCCTTAAGAAACCCGCTAAAGAATGCAGTTTTGACATCCATTTGCCAGATATCATAATCATAAAATGTGGCAATTGCTAACATGATTCGGACAGACTTAAGCATCGCTACGTGTGAGAAAGTCTCATCGTAGTCAACCTCTTAAACTTGTCTAAAACCTTTTGCAACAAGCCGAGCTTTGTAGATAGTGATATTACCAACAGCGTCTATCTTCCTCTTGAAGATCCATTTATTCCAATGGCTTGCCTATCATTGGGCAAATCCACCAAAGTTCACACTTTGTTCTCATACATGGATCCTATCTCAGATTTCATGGCCTCAAGCCATTTTTCGGAATCTGGGATCATCATAGTTTCTTCATAGTTCGTAGGTTTGCCGTTGTGTAACAACACGACTTCCAGGACAAGATTGTCATACCACTTTGGTGCAGAACGTGTTCTGGTCAACCTACGAGGTTCGGTAGTAACTTGATCTGAAGTAACATGATCATAATCATTTGCTTCCTCTCTGGTTGGTGTAGGCATCAGGGGAACGGTCTTCTCTGATGTACTACTTTCCAATTTGAGAGAAGGTTCAACTACCTCATCAAGGTCTACTTTCCTCCCACTCACTTCTTTTGAGAGAAACTCCTTCTCTAGAAAGGACCCATTCTTAGCAACAAAAAGTCTTGCCTTCTGATCTTTCGTAGAAGGTATACCCAATAGTTTATTTCGGGTATCCTATGAAGACACACTTCTCCGCTTTGGGTTTGAGCTTATCAGGTAGGAGCCTTTTGACATAAGCATCGCATCCCCAAAATTTGAGAAACGACATTTTAGGTTTCTTGACAAACCATAGTTCATACGATGTCGTTGATACGTCTCCTTGTATCTACTTTTACTAACAACTTTTCTCTTGTTTTGGACTCTAATTTGGATGATTTGAATGAAACTAACCCGGACTGGCGCTGTTTTCAGCAGAACTACCATGGTGTTGTTTTTGTGCACAAATAAAAGTTCTCGGAATGGAACGAAACTATGCGAGGAATTTTTATACAATAAAAGAGAATTTCCGGAGCCAAGAACTACCAGAGGGGGCACCTGGATGGGCACAACCCATCAGGGCGCCCCCCTCCAGGCGCGCCCAAGTGGGCTGTCCCCACCTGGTGGCCCCGCAGACCCTGAAACCGACGCTATAAAATCATATTTTTCCAGAAAAAAAATCAAGGAGAAAGAATTATCACGTTTCACGAGACGAAGCCGCCGTTGTCTCCCGTTCTTTCTCGGGAGGCCAGATCTGGAGTCTGTTTGGGGCCGCGGAGAGTGGAATCTTCGATCTTCGTCATCACCAACCCTTCTCCATCGCTAATTCCATGATGCTCCCCACCGGGAGTGAGTAATTCCTTCGTAGGCTCGCTGGTCGGTGAGGAGTTGGATGAGATTCATCATGTAATCTAGTTAGTTTTGTTAGGGCCGATTCCTAGTATCCAGTATGTTCTGATATTAATGTTGCTATGACTTTGCCATTCTTAATGCTTGTCACTTTGGGCCCGGGTGCCATGATTTCATATCTAAACCGTTTATGTTATCATCATTATATCTATGTTCTAGATCCGATCTTGCAAGTTATAGTCACCTACTACGTGTTATGATCCGGCAACCCCATAGTGACAACAGTCGGGACCACTCCCGGTGATGACTGTAGTTTGAGGAGTTCATGTATTCACCGTGTGTTAATGCTTTGTTCTGGTCCTCTATTAAAAGGAGGCCTTAATATCCCTTAGTTTCCTATGGGAGGGTAGTAGAAAATATTTCATGCAAGTTCTTTCCATAAGCATGTATGACTATTTATGGAATACATGCTTACATTATATTTATGAACTGGAGATAGTGCCGTATCGCCCTAGGTTATAACTGTCACATGATGAATAGCATCCAACAAATCATCGATCCAATGCCTACGAATTTCTCCTATATTGTTCTTGCTAAGTTACTATTGTTGTTGTTACTGTTTCACTTTCTACAAAACTATTGCTATCACTGTTACCGTCACTATTGCTGGTGCCACTACTATCAAACTATCATATTACTTTGCTACTGATTTCTTTGCTACAGATAATTAATCTCCAGGTGTGGTTGAATTGACAACTCATCTGCTAATACTTACAAATATTCTTTGGCTCCCCTTGTGTCGAATCTATCAATTTGGGTTGAATACTCTACCCTCGAAAACTGTTGTGACCCCCGATACTTGTGGGTTATCAAGACCTTTTTCTGGTGCCGTTGCCGGGGAGCATAGCTATATTTGTTGAGTCTCTTGGGATTAGTATCAATCTATCAATATGAAGAATCTGAAGGATGCTAAGACTAAGATTTTTCCCTCTAAGACGAGGGGAGGTAAGGAACTGCCATCTAGCTCTACTTTAGATTCACCTTCTGTTATAAGTAAACTTGCAACACCACCACATGCTATCAATCCTGATATGTCGCAAGTTATTGATGATGCTACTTCTGCTATGAATGATGATTATGATGATGCTAGTACCTTGCGTGATGATGACGTGCCATTAGGTGAATTTCTTAGTGAACAAATGGCTAGAGTAAGACATCATGATAATGTTGAAACGGATGATGAGCTTGAAATAGAAAATCTTGAAACACCTATTAGAACTAGTCCTCCTAGATATGAACTTCCTAAGGTACCAGAAGGTTACGTTATGAATGAGGAGACAACTAGAGATATTCTTGCTTGTAAGGATAGAGATGATCTAGAGAAATTATTATGCAAGTATAAAGAGAAATCTTTGAATGTAGAATGAAATGTAATCCTAAGTTTTCCACTTCACCTATCTTCGTTGATGATAAGGATTATGAATTCTCTATCGACCCAGAGTTAATTACTTTGATAGAATTCGATCCTTTTCATGGCTATGAAACTGAAACCGTAGTGGCACATCTCACTAAGCTGAATGATATAGTACCCTATTTGCTCATGATGAGAAAATTCGCTACTATTATATTCTCAAGTTATTTCCATTCTCATTAAAGGGTGATGCTAAAGCTTGGTACAACACTCTTACTCCTGGTGTGCGTAGTCCCCAGGATATGATTTATTACTTCTCTGAAAATTACTTTCCTGATCATAAGAAACAAGCCGCCTTACACGAAATATTTAACTTCATGCAAATTGAAGGAGAGAGTCTCCCACAAGCTTGGGAGAGGCTTCTCCAATTTCTTAATGCTTTGCCTGATCATCCTCTTAAGAAAATTGAAATACTCGATATCTTCTATAATGGACTAACCGATGCTTCTAGGGATTTCCTAGACAATTGTGCTGGTTGTGTTTTTAGGGAACAAACTATTGGACAAGCTGAAGAATTATTGAACAACATATTGAAAAATTATGATGATTGGACTCTTCCTGGACCACCACCTAAACCCACTCCGAAGAAGAGGGGTATCTTATATCACAGTCCTGAAGATATGCAAGAGGCAAAGAAGTTTATGAAGGAAAAAGGTATTAAAACTGAGGATGTCAAAAATTTACCTCCTATTGAAGAAATACATGGGCTTGATACACCACCACTGCCTAAGGTGGTAGAGGTAAATTCTTTATTGAAATTCAGTGATAATGATAATCCTCATAATATGCACCCTAGCCAATGGCTTTATGAGTTTGAAAATTACATTAGAAAGCAAGATCACTTCAATGCAAATGTTATGAAACAATTGAAATACAATTATGATATGATTGCTCGCTTGAGTGACTTGTTATTTAGAATCTCAAATGATGTTAGAGGTGTAGGCAAGCATTCTTCTATGGTTCAAACTCAGTTAAAACAAGTTGCTAAATCTCAAAGAGAGTTGCTTGATGAAATGAATAATAATATAAGTGACTTTGCTGTTAGAGTAGCAACTAGAGGAGGTAAAATGACTTAGGAACCACTATATTCCGAGGGACATCCAGAATGAATTGAACAAGACTCTCAAAGAGTCCACACTGATGCACGTAGTCCTTCAAAAAAGAAAAAGAGGAAGAAAAATGATAGGACTTTGCATGCCTCTAGTGAACCTGAAGTAGAAAAAGTTCCTGATAATGAAGTCTCTATTTATGATGCTGAAACTCAATCTGGTAATGAACACTCAGCTTCTGATAATGAAAAGGGTAATGATGAGGTTCATAAAGATACTCAACCCAACAATGAAAAGGAACCAGATAGTGTTGTTGAGATAGAACCAGCAGTTGATCTTGATAACCCACAGCCTAAGAATAAAACATATGATAAAAGAGATTTTGTTGCTAGAAAACATGGTAAATAAATAGAACCGTGGGTTCAAAAACCTATGCCCTTTCGACCTAAGCCTACTAAAAAGAAAGATGATGAAGAACTTGAACGTTTTGCTGAAATGCTGAGGCTAGTCTTTTTGCGTACTCGCCTGATTGATATATTGAAAATGCCTCCTTATGTAAAGTACATGAAAGACATCATCACCAATAAGAGAAAAATACCGGAAGCTGAAATCTCCACCATGCTTGCTAATTATACTTTTAAAGATGGAGTATCTAAAAAACTTGGACATCTGGGAATATCAACTATGCCTTGCTCCATAAAAAGAAATTCTGTGAAAACTTCTTTATGTGATTTAGGAGCTGGTGTTAGTGTTATGCCTTTCTCTTTATATAAAAGACTTGATTTGAATAAACTCACACCTACTGAAATATCTTTGCAAATGGCTAACAAATCAACTGCCATACCTATCGGTATTTATGAGGACGTGCCCGTTGTTGTTGCTAATGTTACTATTTTGACTGACTTTGTTATACTTGATATGCCTGAGGATGATAATATGTCGATTATCCTTGGTAGACCCTTATTGAATATTGCAGGGGCTATTATTGATTGCAATAAAAGCAAGGTCACTTTTCATATCAATAGTAATGAGCGTACAATGCAGTTTCCGAAGAAGCAATTACAAGTGAATTGTATTAATGTTATTGAAAAATCTCCGACACTCACTATTGGAAGTTTTCAACTACCTCTACCTACTATCAAAAAGAAATACGAAATGCTTATTGTTGGGGACATTCATATCGCCGTTGAGGTAACTTAGTGATTTACAAAAGTTCTTCGGTTTCATGCTAATCGAAAGTGGTTGATAATAAGACTTGATCAGCCTTATTAACGTATCATTTTTGAGAGTTATGAGGTTGATGAATTTATTAGCTACTACTATTTGTCCCTACCTTTTGTTTTATGCTTTTATTAGTTAAGTAAAATAAAATGTCTTGCCTTGTCTGTTTTTTGAGTTTTCCGTGCAATAAAAAATGAGCCACAAATAAAAGTGTTCAGAATGCTCTGAATTTTTTATACGATTTTTTTTGATTATTTAAGAATTTTTGGTGCAAATTAAATCTGAGGGAGGTACACCAGGTTGGCACAACCCACCTGGGGGCGCCAGGACCCACAGGCGCGCCCTGGTGGGTTGTGGTCCCACGTGGGCCCCCTCACTTATCTCTTTAGCTCACATCATCTCCTACCTCTAGAAAAAAAATCACCATAGCTCTGTCTCTCTCTCATGTTCTTGCTCTCAAACCCGCGGATATCAATCTCTTTGCTTGAAGCTCCGCTTCCGAAATTGTTTTGGGGGATTGTTGTTTGGTATGTCACTCCTCCGTTTGTCCAATTAGTTTTTTGCTTTAGTGGTTTATATTTAGAGTAATTAGCTACTCTTGGTGCTGTTGTAGATGAGCTTGCCTGTTGAATTCTTAGAGTTCTAAGTAGTTTGAATGGTTGTTATAGCTCTACGCAACCCTATGAGTAGTTGCTACAAATCTCATGAAGTTTTGTTGACAAATTTGTGTGTACTAAAAATTTCAGAATTTTTGTTCATAGGAAAAACATGCTTATCTTTATGAAGTTTGCTTCCAAGAAGAACTCCAAGGGAGTGATTGGGAGTCATCTGACAGTGATCTTCATACCCAGAGAGTGGCGGAGCTACGGTCATGTGAATGGCCGCATGACCCGTTCATGGAAGGGGCCGGAATCCTTCAGGAGTTTACACAATATGCTGCTAATGTCGGCCTCACCGACTTCATCGCAACTGAATGTGAACAGTATCATCTCCTCAAAAATTCTCTTGTGAAAAGTTTTTGATTTTTACCTAGGAATAGCCCCCCTCAAGTACAGTTTAATTTATATGTTGAGCCCCATCAGATAACACTGACTGCATTTTGTAAAATATGCTTGCTTTCTTCTGATGGTAGTTTAGTTGAGCCTATGCCAGCGGAGTTTGATTTTTTTACCATACTCTGACAGTGGGGGATGAGAGAGGGGTATAGAGTATCACTGCCACTAGCTTACACTTTCCAGTTGTGCATTATTTTGCTCTTTTTATTGCAAAGTGTTTGCTTGCTAGAGAGAAGTAGGTGCACTCAGTGCTCTAGACTTTGTTGTTTTACGTCGCGCACTTCACGGCGACAATACCTATAGCTTGGGAGCTATTGTGGCACGTCGCCTCCATATTGACGGATCCAAGGGAAAAATACATGGTGGGATTATGCTACTCGCTTGGCGACCCACTTTATACATGGTGGTTTATTTAGATCGTCAGGCTATGGAACACCACCGGTTTATTGCTGCCAATTACCCCAACATTCCCGTTCCTTATAACCTGGTTTTTAGTGAGAACACTAGTGATATTATCCCATTGCCTGCACCTATTTTGTTCGATCCTATTGCTAGGGGTGGATACATTATTTTGCCTGAGGACATCGTCGCCTACCAGAACAACCTAGTTGTAGCACATGAGTAGCCTCAAGAGTGGGACCCTCAGGTACCCGCTCCCTAGCACTTCAATGTAGGACCCCATGGCTTCTTCGAGTGGTGATTACCAAGATAGGCCAAAAGCCTGAGCTTGGGGGAGTATGTATTTCTACCGACATTACATTCATGTTAACACATTTCTTTCCAGTCGTTGGTGTTCACACTTTTTCATTGTATTATCCATGCCAAATTTATTTTCTCGCTTTCTTCTTGTGCGTTCGAAAAACTCTGGGAAAATAAAAATATATTTCCTGCTTCTTTTTTATTTTTCTTCCTAGTTTAAATTGTTTTAGCACTAAAAAGAAAACCCAAAAAGATTTCCTTATTCTTCTTTTACTTGTTGGAAGCTTTCCCGTGTAAATATTTTTCTCGTTTTTGCTTTTCCCTTTTATTCGCTTGTTCAAGAAAACCAAAAACTCCAAAAATATTTCAGTGCGTTTCTCAGAATTTCTTTTCCTTTTTTATTGAGTCATACCAAGGAGAAGACCACAATGAAAATGTTGAGTGGCTCATGTTTGCATAATTGTTGATCTAACAAAGATCCCATTTTACCTTGTCTTCTCCCGTGGAATAAAATGTTTGCAGATTCCAGCTTAGTCCACGGCACTCTTGCACTATTACTATTTTCATACCGTTCGGTCGTGCAAGTTAAATACAATAATAACAATGTTTAGTGAACTGGCCGTGGGAGATAGAAATGGGTATGGACTTGACTTGTTCTCTTTATGTAAATATGTTTAACTTAGTATCCATGATTTAGCTCATTATGATTAAACATGTTTGCAATGACAATTAGAGATTATAGTTTCTCATGCCATGCGTTACACTGGTGCGCCTCGGTCCTAAACAAACGGGTTTTAACCCCTTTCCGCGACGGCATTTGGAACCCTTGCCAAGTGAGTGTGGGCGATAGGGGGGGGGGGTCCTTCCCACATGACCTAGAAACCGTCGGGGGTAGGGAGCCTTGATGCATACTGTTGTCCCTATATAACCGTTTCCGATATCTCGAATATCCCAAACGCTTCATCCTTGCTACTCATTTGTGCTCGCATTGCCATCGCAATCGGAGTTTTGTGGTTCTGCCTAAAACCAGTTAGATTCTAGGTTTTCCAGGCAGATTCTAGGCAGATATCAAGCACGGGAGATTTACGATGCCGGGCACATCACAAACATTTCATGATTATAAACCGTGTACGATAGGTAGACAATCACACACATTTATTTTTCCCGCACCGTATGTGATAGTGTCTGACATCACACACGCTTTGCAAACGACAACTATGTGCATGCTTGCAAACGTTTCCTCTCTGTGAACCGTCTTGGATTATGGTGTATATCGGAAACGTTTGTGTTTTACAAACCGTGTGTGGCATAATGACCTGCACAACGTAATTTCACCCTAATTTAATTGCTGCTATTTAAAATTGTACCTAATTTAAACTTGAAAGTAGGCTATAGCTTTATTCATATCCATTAGGTTAAAACAACCAATGCATTATTCGATTGACAGGTACATATGTTTAAGAATTACAGAAGCACCAAATAAAGAATGATGTACCAGGGTTCTATACTTGTATTATTATAGATGGTAAAGAAAGAGGCGACATACATTCCAGTTGCTGAACAAGGTGAAGCGGAATGGCCCTATTGTGCTCTCCTGGATGCAGAAGGCATACATGACTCTTTTTTTTTTGAACTGGAACACCTTGCATTCCAAGATTTATGATGCACCGACCGAACCGGCGGTTACAACAACGTTTATAGAGGTGGGGAGGTTCTCCAGCCACACATGCTGGTCACCATACGCCCCACTTCTACCCAGTGCAGCCAGCTCCTGGGCTGTACCATTACAAGCTCGGTTATAGTGTTTCACATTCCATACATTGAAACCCAACTGTTGTAAGTATTTCAGTTCCCGTAATATGGCACCCAGCGGCGAGCGGTCCAGTAGCATGGACGTTGTGGCTTGTACTAGTCCCAAGCAATCAGTTTCAAATCCAACATTCCCCATTCCATGCAGCTCAGCCAGACTAATCGCGTACATGAGTGCACTCGCCTCAGCATGCAAAGCTTCGCTTACATGCGCCAGGCCCCCAGCTGCTGCAAAAATAACCTCGCTAGTGTGATCTCGCACGATGCAGCCCCAGCCGGCAAGTTGACTTTCTGAATTGAAGGAGCCGTCGATTTTAATTTTTACGAGGTCGGCAGCCGGCGGCAGCCACCTAGCCCTGGGCAGTAATGTCTCCTTTACATGCTTTGCACAGAACTGTTGCCAATCCACCACATGCTTCGTTACAAGGAATTGGAAATCCTCCACCGATGCTCTACATTGCTTGTGATTAGCTTTATTCCGTTCTGACCACCACAACTACATGAGAAAAATCACTTAACTTCACTTCTTTGTTGAGGGAGAATACACTTCGGAAGAGCTGGCATTGTGTGGGACACTTTAGCAGCTCCATCCTGGTTTCTTCTAGATGACACGCATGCCACAGTTTCTTCACTTCTTTACATCTGAGAAAAAGGTGCCCCCCATCTTCCGGTATACGATGACATATCACACAGGTATTATCCAGCTTGACTCCAATACGCTCCACATTCCTCAGCACGGGATGGCTATTGTGAGCTACCCTCCACATGAAATGATGGACCTTTCCAGGGCACTGTACTCTCCAAAGTGAAGGAAATATGCCCTAGAGGCAATAATAAAGTTGTTATTTATATTTCCTTATATCATGATAAATGTTTATTATTCATGCTAGAATTGTATTAACCGGAAACTTAGTACATGTGTGAATACATAGACAAAACAGAGTGTCCCTAGTATGCCTCTACTAGACTAGCTCATTGATCAAAGATGGTTATGTTTCCTAACCATAGACATGAGTTGTCATTTGATCAACGGGATCACATCATTAGGAGAATGATGTGATGGAAAAGACCCATCCGTTAGCATAGCACTATGATCGTTTAGTTTTACTGCTATTGCTTTCTTCATGACTTATACATGTTCCTATGACTATGAGATTATGCAACTCCCGAATACCGTAGGAACACCTTGTGTGCTATCAAACGTCACAACGTAACTGGGTGATCATAAAGATGCTCTACAGGTGTCTTCGAAAGTATTCGTGGTGTTGGCATAGATCAAGATTAGGATTTGTCACTCCGAGTGTCGAAGAGGTATCTCTGGGCCCTCTCGGTAACACACATCACAATAAGCCTTGCAAGCAAAAGAATAATGAGTTAGTCACGAGATGATGTGTTACGGAACGAGTAAAGAGACTTGCCGGTAACGAGATTGAACTAGGTATGGAGATACCGACGATCGAATCTCGGGCAAGTAACATACCGATGACAAAAGGAACAACGTATGTTGTTATGCGGTTTTGACCGATAAAAGATCTTCGTAGAATATGTAGGAGCCAATATGAACATCCAGGTTCCGCTATTAGTTATTGACCGGAGATGAGTCTCGGTCATGTCTACATAGTTCTCGAACTCGTAGGGTCCACACGCTTAACGTTTGATGACGATCGGTATTATGAGTTTATGAGTTTTGATGTACCGAAGGTAGTTCGGAGTCCCGGATGAGATCACGGACATGACGAGGAGTCTCGGAATGTCCGAGACATAAAGATTGATATATTGGACGACTATATTCGAACACCGAAAGTGTTCCGGAAAAGTTTCGGATTTAACGGGATTGCCGGAGGGGGTTACCGGAACCCCCTACGAAGGGGGATGGTCCATAGTGGGCCTTATGGAAAAGAGAGGGGCAACCCATAGGGGCTGTCCGGCGCCCCACCTAGGGTTCCTAGTTGGACTAGGATTCGGGGGCGCCACCTCTCCCTCTTTTCCTTTCCCTCTCTTCCTTCTTTG
Organism: Secale cereale; assembly: GCA_902687465.1. Classification (NCBI taxonomy): domain Eukaryota; kingdom Viridiplantae; phylum Streptophyta; class Magnoliopsida; order Poales; family Poaceae; genus Secale; species Secale cereale. The sequence continues at coordinate 105,746,873 of LR738715.1, read as the reverse complement.
GTAGTTCCTACTAGGAATAGGATTGCAATCCTATTCCTAGTAGGATTCCACCCCTAGCCGCACCATAGGAGGGCCGGCCGGCCTCCCCCCTTGCTCCTTTATATACGGGGGTAGGGGGGCACCCAAAGACACACAAGTTGAATTGTTCCAGCCGTGTGCGGTGCCCCCTTCCACAGAAACACACCTCGGTCATACCGTCGCGGTGCTTAGGCGAAGCCCTGCGCCAGTGAATACATCATATCCGTCACCACGCCATCATGCTGACGAAACTCTCCCGTGAAGCTCAACTGGATCAAGAGCTCGTGGGACGTCATCAAGCTGAACGTGTGCTGAACGCAGAGGTGCCGTACGTTCGGTGCTTGATCGATTGAATCGCGAAGAAGTTCGACTACATCAACCGCGTCACTTGACGCTTCCGCTTCCAGTCTACGAGGGTACGTAGACACACTCTTCCCTCTCGTTGCTATGTATCTGGTAGATAGATCTTGCGTGATCGTAGGAAAATTTTAAAATACTACGTTCCCCAGCAGTGGTATCAGAGCCAGGTTTATGCGTAGATGATATGCACGAGTAGAACACAATGAGTTGTGGGCGATACTAGTCATACTGCTTACCAGCATGTCATACTTTGCTTCGGCGGTATTGTGAGATGAAGCGGCCCGGGCCGACATTACGCGTACGCTTACGCGAGACTGGTTTCACCGTTACGAGCACTCGTTGCTTAAAGGTGACTGGCGGGTGTCTGTCTCTCTCACTTTAGCTGAATCAGGTGACCGGCGATGGCGGCGACCTATCAATGGTTTCGAGGGTTGTGTGTGTCTTAGTGAGCGGAGGTTTTGGGGTGTGTGTGGAGGGGAGGGGGGGGGGCAAGCTTGTGTTTGAGGAAATACTGCGGCAACTAATTTTTTTACTAGGCGGGAGTAACAAGGCGAGGCTACTGAAAATTTGGATCAAGGGCGAGCAGATATTTTTGAGATTGCGAGGGATGCAAAGTCGGGAGTAAAATGCCGGGGCTACTGAAAATTTGAATCAAGGGATTGAAGTAGAGCGGGAGTAACAGACATCACACACAGTCCGCACATACTAATCGTGTGCTATCAAACATTAAAACCTTCCAGGCGGTAGATATTTTCGAGATTGCGAGGATTGCAGAGGCGGGAGTTTTTGGGGAGTGAGCTAGTGTGCTTGGCACGCCGGCTATGGACTGTAGCCGACACACCTTCTCACATACTATACACCGACGGTGATCCAAGATATTTTGTACTACATCTCACACGGTTGGTGATAATAAACTGTGTGGGATGTACTTGATTTGAATTACAAAATGGGGTCACAGTGGCAATGGACGCTGTTTGAATAGCTAGACCATTTATCTGTAGTGAACATGCAACTATATGTGTGTCGTAAAAGAATTGGAATTTATCTGCAGTGAACATGCAACTATATGTGGGTCACAACATAAATTTGAACTACAAGCACATGCTCCAATGCACTAAAGTTGGTTGAACAATCACATGTCTGTCCTTGGGTGATTTATAGGTCCCATGCAAGAGATGGGAATGAAATTCAAACACCAGGGCATTGTTGATTACCGGCAAAATGTTGATATGCCTTGGTTTTAAATTCTAGTAAATCCAAAACCCATTTGAAATTCATGAAACTTGGCATGCTATCATGGAGCGGCATCAACAGAGTTTTTCAATTTCAGGGTCATTTAGCTCTAAAACAATTCAGTAAATGCATGAAAAATACCAAATGAACTCAGAAAGGGTTGATAATTGATGATGTGGATTTGAATGGTGCATTTTGAACACACAAAAAGTCTGGACTTCAAATAAGTTCAAAAAATGAAATGCCTTTGTAGCAGATGAGTTTTCGTCCGAAACCTTGACACTTTGAAAGAGATTGTCCATTTTGTACACGAACTGCATCCAGTTTTTGCCGTAACCCTCTCTAATTTTTTGCACATGCTATATGGGTGAGATGATTATAGCATGCCAACTTTCAACCTTTTCAGAGTTCATTTGAAGCGTTTTTCAATTTTAGGGTCATTGAGCTCTAAAAAAAGTAAATGCATTAAAAATACCAAATGAACTTAGAAAGGGTTGATAATTGATGATGTGGATTTGAATGGTGCATTTTGAACACACAAAAAGTCTGGACTTCAAATAAGTTAAAAAAAATGAAATGCCTTTGTAACAGATGAGTTTTCGTCCGAAACCGTGATACTTCGAAAGAGATTGTCCCTTCTGTACACGAAGTGCATCCAGTTTTTGTCGTAACCCTCCCTACTTTTTTTGCACATGCTATGTGGGTGAAATGATTATACCATGCCAACTTTCAACCTTTTCAGAGTTCATTTGAAGTGTTTTTCAATTTCAGGGTCATTTAGCTCTAAAAAACCCGAGTAAATGCATGAAAAAAACCAAATGAACTCAGAAAGGGTTGATAATTGAGGATGTGGATTTGAATGGTGCATTTTGAACACACAAAAAGTCTGGACTTCAAATAAGTTCCAAAAAATGAAATGCCTTTGTAACAAATGAGTTTTCGTCCCAAACCCAGATACATCGAAAGAGATTGTCCATTTTGTACACGAAGTGCATCCAGTTTTTGCCGTAACCCTCTCTACTCTTTTGCACATGTTATGTGGGTCAAATAATGATACCATGCCAACTTTGAACCTTTTCAGAGTTCATTTGAAGTGTTTGGACATTTTTATGCATTAACTGAGTTTTCAATGCATTTATGTGAATAATTCAAATTTGAACTACATGCACATGCACCAGTGCATATAAATTGGTTGAAAAATCAAATATGTGTCCTTGGGTGCATGCTTAGGCCCCATGCAAGAAATGGGAATGAATTTCAAACACCAGGGCACCGTTGATTGCCGGGAAAACATTGAGATGCCTGGTTTTTAAATTCTAGTAAATCCAAAACTCGTCAGAAATTCATGAAACTTGGCATGCTATCATGGAATGGCACCCGACATGCTGTGGCATTTTTCGTGTCCATTTTGAGAGAAGGCACACTCAAATAATGACAGCCGACAGAGGCATTTTGAAAAAAATAGCTGCCACTTTAATATCTCAAACGTTTGTTGAATTCATACTGTGTGCGTTCTGTTAACCATTCATGTGACGCCACGTGTCTTGGTTTTAATGGTTGTAGGAGGTGCCGTGCAGACAGCTGCTTGACCATGACTGAACGAGAGGCGTGCGAGCACATTCCGGTGTGCAAGCTGACGGAGATGCGTGCAAGCTGTCCTCCAATGCGCAGGCTCACCGGGAAGCGTGTGAGCTGTACGTTGCGCAGACTCACCGGGAAGCGAGCCCTTTGACTTCCATGGCCTCCCGCCTTCCTCTCCATTAATGGCGCCCGAGCCGCTGTTTAATACGGGCGGCCTTACTGTTCGCCTCCCATTCCCCTCCCTCCCGCAGACCTCCACCAACGCCGTAGCGTAGAACGATCATCTACCACTAGTCTACAACTTTGGTGAAGTCGACTCCAAGCCGGAGGAGATAGAAAATAAGGAGGAATGGGGCCTCATGGACATGGCCCAGAATGACCTGGCCGCGGCGGTTGCTGCCCCCGCTCTCGTCCCAGCTCCCTTCCCCGGGCCCGCGCCAGCGACCATCCCCGTAGCATTGACGGGCTGGTCGCTGAGCACTATCGCAGAGATGGAAGCCACGGGCGTCAGTGAGGTCTCCGCGGACCCGCGCGAGCTCGTGTACATGCCAGCGCTAGCGCCCATGCCTGTGCCTGTGTGCGCACCTCCACCCACCGTGGCACCGGCCCCAGTGCGTTTGGCTGCACCCGCCGTGCCCGTGCCCGTGCGCGCGCCCCCCTCAGCGGCATGTGACGCTGCCGTCGACCACTACCTCTCAGTGGCGCTAGTTGCCGTCCTCCCGCGCCCCGCCCGTCGATCGCGCGACAACATGATGTTTGATTTACAAGTGAAGAACATTTTATGCTGCCTTGAAGACTTCAACAACGGCGTCCCGGAGGACGACAACGACAACGACGGCGCGGCACGCCGCCTCCGCCGCCGCCGGAAATAGTTTTTTTGGGGTTTAATACTGTATCTCGAATTCTGGATCATATGAATATAAATTTGCAGTGTGTCTGAATGAAATATTTGGTTTGAACGAACTTGTGTTTTTCTCTCTTAATGTACAGACTTATCAAGTGATTTTCTTTTGAAAAAAATGTCAATGGTTTTCAAATATAAAACACTCATCGCAAACGTTTTACCTAGAACACCCGGATGCAAACCGACAGCTTCCCCAGGAAGCCAAGGGAAAATGTGGCGAGCAGGATTTCTGCACCCCTACAACGCAAACGATTGTTTTGCATGACCCGTGTGCAACCACGTACAAACAATTGGGTAAGATTTGCATATCTGCCATTGTGGGTATGTTACCATTTGTCAAACTGGAAAGATTGACATTTTATTTAGTAACATTGCCATTTGTCAACCTTGTAACACTGCGATTTGTCAAAATATGCAGCTAAAAATGACTAGCACTATCTAATTTTTGCAACTAAAATCACTAGCACTGTTCATATGGACACAAATACAAAGTGGCATTGTACTTTTTTTGTCATCCAAATAGAAAAATAATATACGTGCTGCCACGCGACCCGTGTGACGTGCGAGCATGCATGAGTTGATGGGACGCATATGCAAATGTACCATTCATTACATACAATAAGTCATCAACACACAACAACAACAACGATGATACATGTTCGATTATAGATTATTTCCAACAACATTCCAGTAAAGTAAAGTTTTTCTCACACAACAAATAACAAAGTGATGAAATGAACTTCAGGTCAACCAATCCTTGGCGTTGGAAACGCTTGCTTTGAACGATAACTGATTCTCTGCGAAGGGCCAGCTATTGTCAATCTCGAGACCAACGCAAGACTGATCATCTAGGCTGAAGCGGCCTATATTAGGACGCATATTGTGATAGCCAGGGTAGGGAACCATAGCAATGTCCAAGGTATAGATACAATTGCTTCTTATCGATGGTAGTATCGTTGTGTCAACAACAGCTGGATCGTCTTTCACCATCATTAGATAGTTTTGTCCAAGGAAGAGCGAGTTTTCTCCAAGACTACCAATACTAAACCAGGGAGAAGGAGGTGTTGGCGTTAGTACACTAGTATCCATCCCGAATACCCTGCAACGGATGTTGGAATAGGTCCGGATAGTGCGACCATGAGAGACAACACCTGCTTCGTTAGTAACATCAGCAGTGCCCTGTATACATACAAGAAGAGGTGATCCATCGAAATAAGTGCCAAGCGCCACTGAGTATATGGGTCCTGCTCATCCTCATGCTCGTGATCATCACCATCGTCATCCCCCTGGTTATAATATTTTTCAAGTATAGGTGGTGGAATGTTCACAGGACCTTGGAAACACAAGAAGGTTAATTAGTATGGTGATACTAACTAGCATGCATGTGGATGAAACAATTCTAATTACGATGGAAGAAAAACGTACCGAAACAATAAGAATCCCATGCAAAAATAGTGCCATGAGTGGTGGCAGCCAACACAAGATGCTCGTATTGAATTGCATCACAGTACTCATTCATCTCCAGAAATTGACTTTTGAGCAACATCCATCCATCCGTGGAAGCAGAGACGGCAACAAGCTTGTCGAAGATAGCAACAACATCATAGTTCTTGTATTCCCAAGAGAGGTTGAGAACTCAAGAAATTACTATCTTCCGTAGACGAACGTCATGATGATCATATCTGAACATACGTAGACTATCTGTGTGCTGAACCTCATCGCAGTGTGAGATTTTTGGAAGTGGAACCCAGTGATGAGTGCACACATTCACAAGTTCCCGCTCACAGTTGTTCCCAATATAAACAACCCAATCTCCATTTGCTCCTGCTCAGGCCTTACCCTTAAGCGATGGCATCTTAACATCACACGTATCATTATCAAGTGGCATAAACTTGCACAAGGCAAGGCATCCGTCATCCTCATGATAACGAGCAGGGTGGCAAAGAAGATAGGGGAGATCAAACCGCTCCTGAACCCTTGGGTTCTTTGTAATGATCCTATTTGTTGATTCGAGAATGGTCTTGTACAAACCTGCCATGCTAGCCGAGGCGATGACGTCGCATCGATCAATGAATTCCTCCACCACGTCATCTTTCAAATCGAGGCAAGAATAAAAGGGTCGTTTCTGGCCTCTTCCCTCCATGGAGACGACGATCGACCAATAGCAGAAGGAAGGGTGAAGGCAAATGGAGGCAGGAAGAGCATGCGGCATTAGTTCCAAATTGAGAGGGAAAGGCGAAGAGGTGGTGGACGGTTGCCACGGTACAAGAAGAGGCTAGTGGGGAGAGAACGGTTGCCATAGAGGTCACACACTAACGGCAAGGCCGAGTGAACCGCATATGCCGTATATTGCACACACGTTGATCTGGCTGACCGTTTCTTTTGTGTTGCCTAATCATAAACAGTTCATCCGAGTGAACCGTATGCTGTATATCGCACATACCTTCATCTGGCTGCCTGTTTCTTTTGTGTTGCCTAATCACAAACAGTTCATCCGAGTGAACTGTATGCTGTGTATCGCACACGCCTTCATCTGGCTGCCCGTTTCTTTTGTTCGTCCTCATCGCAAACAGTTAATTGAACTGAACCGTATGCCCTTCCTCGCAAACGCAACTAAAATCTGAACCGTGTTTGATGCATCCGTCTTCGCAAACGTTTTACACATTTTTGACGGTTTTCATGCACCACTGTTTGCGATGATTGCATCGCACACAGTTTCTCGAAGGGTCTCTGATCGTACTGTCACGTTAGCAGCAACCTGTAGTAATGTTAGTAGCTAGGAGTGGATAATGATTTATCTTAGATACAACATTGCATTAAAATAATTTTGATGTAATATGATGATATGGTATCCTCCTCCGAATGTTTCAAGTGGCTTGACTTGGCACATGTTGATGCTAGTAGTTGAATCATAACCAACATAGCCTCTATGATATTTATGTTCATGGTGTCCATATCTTACTCATGCTAATGTCCAATGTTTATTATGCGTAATGTATGTTCATGACCATTGTTGCTCTCTAGCTGGCCGCTTCCCAACCTATTTCCTAGCCTTCACCTATACTAAGCGGAAATACTGCTTGTGTATCAAATTCAAAAATCAAAGTTATTCCAGATGAGTCCACCATACCTTCCTATATGCGGTATCACCCTGCCGTCCTAAGTAAATTTGCATGTGCCACCTCTAAAACTTCGAATAAATACCCTTTTTGTGTGCTTGGAATGTTCATAGAGTGACATGAGGTAGACAGTATGTTCCATGCTAAGCGGGTTATTCTTAGGTCGAGTGTTTATTCACTCGCCATTGCACGAGAAAAGGGGCGGTAAGAGGGGTTCCCAGTTCCGACTATAAAAAGAAAAGAGCTTACAAATAATCTAACAAAAACTCCCAACTGAGTAATAACCTTTATTTTATCGCTTGGGAACCGTTATTAATGTGTTTAGCATGGGAGATATTGAAACTGATGGTCGCAAAGTAAATATGAAGGGTGCATCTCTCAAAATTACATTTATCTCCGTTTTAAAATCTTGAGCTCTGGCACCTCTGCAAATCCCTACATCCCTCTGTGAAGGGACAATCTATTTACTTTTATGTTGAGTGATCACCCTCTCTAATAAGCGCTAGATCTGAGAGCATTGTTGTCATGCTTATGCATTGTGTGTAGTGAATGTTGGGTGTTAGCATGACTGGATCTTTTCTATCATGAATTAGAATGTTTAGTCATTGCTTGAACTTTGGAGGTGCTCTGCATTTATCTTTTGCGGTCTCAGAAAGGGCTAGCAAGATACCACTATTTTCATATTATACCATGGTTATTTTGACAACGTATTGCTGTTTGAGGTATCTTATTATCGCTCGCCAGCTGATTATGTCATTGATATGAGTTAATATAATTCCTAAGAGTTATTGTTTCCATGGTTAGTCATGATCTTTGCTGAAAACCTGGGTGCTACTTAAGCTTATTTATGTAAACAAGAGCAAAAGAGTTCGTAAAAGTTTGTCTTTTTCACTTTCAGCTTATCAACTGAATTGCTTCAGGACAAGCAAATGTTTATGCTTGGGGGAGTTGATACGTCTCCATCATATCTACTTTTCCTAACGCTTTTTCTCTTGTTTTGGACTCTAATTTGCATGATTTGAATGAAACTAACCCGGACTGACGCTATATTCAGCAGAACTACCACGGTATTGTTTTTGTGTAGAAATAAAAGTTCTCAGAATAGAAGGAAACTTTGCGAGGACTTTTTATACAATAAAAGAGAATTTTGCGGAGCCAAGAACTACCGGAGGGGGGCACCTTGGTGGGCACAACCCACCAGGGCGCGCCCCCCTCTAGGCACGCCCAGGTGGGTTGTCCCCACAACTGGTGCCCCGCAAACCCTAAAAATGACGCTATAAAATCACATTTTTCAAAAAAAAATCAAGGAGAAATAATTATCGCTTTTCACGAGATAGAGCAACCGTCGTCTCCCGTTCTTCCCCGGGAGGCCAGATCTGGAGTCCGTTTGGGGATCCGGAGAGGGGAATCTTCAATCTTCGTCTTCACCAACCCTTCTCCATCACCAATTCCATGATGCTTCCCACCAGGAGTTAGTAATTCCTTCGTAGGCTCGTTGGTCGGTGAGGAGTTGGATGAAATTCATCATGTAATCTAGTTAGTTTTGTTAGGGCCGATCCCTAGTATCCACTATGTTCTGAGATCGATGTTGCTATGACTTTGCCATGTGTAATGCTTGTCACTTTGGGCCTGGGTGCCATGATTACATATCTGAACTGTTTATGTTATCATCATTATATATATGTTCTAGATCCGATCTTGCAAGTTATAGTCACCTACTACGTGTTATGATCCAGCAACCCCGAAGTGACAATAATCGGGACCACTCCCGGTGATGACCGTAGTTTGAGGAGTTCATGAATTCACCGTGTGTTAATGCTTTGTTCCATTTCTCTAGTAAAAGGAGGCCTTAATATCCCTTAGTTTCCAATAGGACGCTGCTACCACGGGAGGGTAGGACAAAAGATGTCATGCAAGTTCTTTCCATAAGCACGTATGACTATTTACGGAATACATGCCTACATTATATTTATGAACTGGAGCTAGTGCCGTTTCGCCCTAGGTTATAACAGTCACATGATGAATATCATCCAACAAATCATCAATCCAATGCCTACGAACTTCTCCTACATTGATCTTGCTAAGTTACTACTATTGTTGTTACTGTTTCAGTTGCTACAAAACTATTGATATCACTGTTACCGTCACTATTGCTACTGCCACTACTATAAAACTATCATATTACTTTGCTACTGATTGCTTCGCTACAGATAATTAATCTCCAGGTGTGGTTGAATTGAAAACTCAGCTGCTAATACTTACAAATATTCTTTGGCGCCCCTCGTGTCGAATCTATAAATTTCGGTTGAATACTCTACCCTCAAAAACTGTTGCGATCCCCGATACTTGTGGGTTATCAGTCGTCTCAAAGGATTTAGATGGTGCCCTATTTAACGCGAATGCGGTTGTCTCTAATGCATAACCCCAAAATGATAGTGGCAAATCGGTAAGAAACATCATAGAATGCACCATATCTAATAAAGTACTGTTACGATGTTCGCACACACCATTACGCTGTGGTGTTCCAGGTGGCGTGAGTTGTGAAACCATTCTGCATTGTTTTAAATGAAGGGTTAACTCGTAACTCGAATATTCACCTCCGCCATCAGATCATAGAAACTTTATTTTCTTGTTATGATGATTCTCCACTTCATTCTAAAATGCTTTGAAATTTTCAAATGTTTCAGACTTGTGTTTCATCAAGCAGATATACCCATACCTACTCAAATCATCTGTGAAGGTTAGAAAATGATGATACCCATCGCATGCTTCAACCCTCATCGGACAACATACATCCTTATATATCATTTCCAATAAGTCATTAGCTGCTCCATTGTTCTGGAGAACAGAGTTTTAGTCATCTTGCCCATGATGCATGGTTCACAACTATCAAATGATTCATAATCAAGTGATTCCAAAAGTCCATCCACATGGAGTTTCTTCATGCGCTTTACACCAATATGTCCTAAACGTCAGTGCCACAAGTATGTTACACTATATGTCGGTGCGAAACAACACCTATGGGATAACTGGAATCCCTTCTACGGTTGGCGGGCGCGAAGTTGTACAAAGAGCAGGTCTAAGAGTCAGCACAACGATCGTTTACCCAGGTTCTTGCCGCGAGGATGCGTAATACCCTAGTCCTGCTTTGGTGTATATTTGAGTGTTCTTGAGTTCTTGATACGTCCAAAATGCATCACTATTTTGTATCATAATTTATCCTTATTCATTGATATATTTCACGTTATGGTGATGTTCTTATGTTGTTTTGGTCTATTTCACACAGTTTGCAAACTTTCCGATGCCGATCAAATAAGTTAGGAGATGCTTTGTGGGCATATAGAACTGCTTACAAAAACCCCATGGGCATGTCCCCCTATAAGATGGTGTATGGCAAGGCTTGCCATTTGCCATTAGAGTTAGAGCACAAAGCTTTCTGGGCTGTTACAGAGCTTAACGCTGACCCAAAACTAGCTGGTGAGAAGCGTCTCATGAACTTGACTTCTCTAGATGAATGGAGAAGTGAAGCTTACGAGAGCGCTAAAATGTTCAAGGAAAAGGTAAAAAAGTGGCATGATAGGAAGATTCTGAAATGTGAATTTAATGTTGGTGATAAAGTTTTGTTGTTCAGATCCCGTTTCAGGTTTTCTCCAGGTAAACTACTTTCCAGGTGGGAAGGACCATTTCATATTGAAGAAGTTTATCGGTCTGGTGCAATTAAGATCAATAATTTTGAAGGTACCAAACCTCAAGTTGTGAATGGGCAAAGACTTAAACATTACATAGCAGGAGATCCTGTCAATGTTGATGCAAATACAATATACACAACAACCCACGAAGAACATGTTGTAGCCCTGTTTCAGACACCAGCAGAAGCAGAATAAAGAAAATGTATGTAGTACGGTAAGGAAACATCGCGAACCGCCATAAAAGTTCCGTATTACGAGTTTCTGCAAAATTAGTAAAATTCCGAACCTAAGTGGAGCCGGAGACGACCTCCAGGGAGTCCAGGCGCTCCCCTGGCACCCCCCCTGGGCCGCGCCGGGAGGCCGCCTGGACACCCGGGAGTCCGTCTCCGACCCCGCTTTGGTCTGTTACCTTCCTTTCTGTGCATAAATTTTTCCTATATATTTGCCCGGATTGTTTCGGCAACGTATGTTGCGATTTCGCGTGTTTTCTATTCGATCTGTTTCTGCCAGGGAATCTTTCAACTGAATTTAGGTGCCATGGCTTCTCCAAGTTCCCCCAAGGACAAGTTCGTCGTCAACGTCATCAACCCTTACCTCGCTGAGGTGAAGAAGCACCCTCAGGTTGTTCAGATGAAGGACGGCGTCCTTCATCAAGAAGATCTGAAGGGACCTATCAAGGAGGGGAGCATCCAGGACAGGCTAGAAGAAGTGGAGCAAGAAGTCTTCAAGTACAAGAAGATGATCGAGCGTGGTGTTGAAGCTAACTTTAACATCATCGACGAGTTGAAGACCTACTTCCTGAAGGAGATGAATGAGATGTGGAAAAGCATCATCGCGTCTGAAGAAAGAATTATAGAGCTCCAAGGGAAAATTAATGATCTAAATAACCAGAACTGTGAGTATGAACTAAGGTTTATGCGCATGAGTTTGGGTGCTGAATGCAGGATTCAGGAGACGAGCTTATCATATGAGACTTTAGCAAGATATCCATGGAAGCGTTTCGCCAAGGATTACGTGATCAACGCCAACAAGAATGATGAGTGAAATCTCCTGGGGTAATGGCATTCCCTTGGCTTGTTCCAAGCTTGGGGGAGTGCCCGGTATCTTTATCTTTACCTTTTGTCTTTTAGAGTCAAATAGAGTCGTATCATGTCTAGGGAGGTTATCATATGAGATAGGTGTGTGCATTGAGGTCTATCGCTCCTTCGGTGAGGAATTGTATCCGTGAGTGTGGAGTCATTTATGATGGAATATTAATGAGAAGTTTATCGGTTCCTTTTGCTGCACTCGGTATTCTCTTCACGCAATCGACCTTATATGATGATTCTTATGGGGAGTATTGACCTTATGTCAGGTATGGCTATGAAACTTTATTTAATCTTGGCAAACATAGCTTTGGTCATAACAACAAGCATGATTTTCTTAAAGTATCAACATAGCCAAAATCTTTATGTTATTATGCTTGAAGTGTTATGCTGACAAGGAAGACAACTTTGATGTGTTATGCTTATTTCAATGTTCATGCTTTATATTGCTTTGCATCTTAGTCATCATCAGTTGTCTGCTCTCTCAAAACCTTTGCTAGCCTAACTCTGTACTAAGCGATATTCCACTACCACCTCCTAAAGTATATAATTTATGTGTTATCCTTAAATGTTCAAAATCTTTTGTTTTGTGCCTCTGTTTTAGCTCATGAGGAAGTAATAGCTAATTCATGGTCTTCTTGAGTTGGACAAGCTTCACCCCGGGATTGCATGTCTAATGTGCAAACCCATAATACGAGAAGGAACTGGCAAAGAGTGCGCCCGGCTTAAAAATAATATAACAAATAAACCCTCCTTCACGCTTTGTTCATGAGAAATCAGAAAACTTTGGCAGTGATAAACAAAGGAGAATAAGAGGATGTTATCGTCCTCGTGCGGGAGCCGTTCCTCGAAACTTGTCCAGCTCAAAAAGCAATTGAGTTATCTATTAGCATTCGTTGACAAATCATGCACCCCTAAAAACTTGTTTTCATTCTGTTTGATTTGAGGATAGCACATGAGTTTTCCCTACTACCCTAGAACAGGGCCTATATTTTATTTTTAAGTTGAGTCAGTTACTTCTACTTCCTTCTATTTCTCAAAGAGAGCAGACGTTTGATGTTGATAAGGATTCATTCATATAAAGCTGCATTAAGATTTGTCATATCATATCCTTGTTGACATTATCATTCGATAAGTAAGTTGTTTGTCATGCCCAGCTAAGGCAAACATCTTCCTTTGTGTTAAGACTTTCACTTCTTGCCTATTAACATGTTATTTTCAAAAAGCTTCAATTGATCTCCTCAAAATATAAGAGCAAAAGTTAAATCTATTTGTTGTTCTTTGACCGAAGGACATGTTTGCCATGATATAATGAGTTTCCTTAGCCCTACTTTCGAATATAAGTGTTATCACTCTTTCATAAGGGCCTTATGAGTTGAAGATTGCTGTTGAGGATATTTGAGTTGGTAAAGAAACTATGATGCTTCTTGTCCGTATTCTATTTATCGACACTTCACTCTCTAAACTTGTGGACAGGTTTACCGAGTTCATATTCGCTTGGGGACAAGCGAGGTCTAAGCTTGGGGGTGTTGATACGTCCAAAATGCATCACTATTTTGTATCATAATTTATCCTTATTCATTGATATATTTCACGTTACGATGATGTTCTTATGTTGTTTTGGTCTATTTTACACAGTTTGCAAACTTTCCGATGCCGAAGCAGCAGACGCAGGATTCAGCAGTAAAAAGTGGACGCTGAGTTGCTGAAGAAGAATACCTCCAAATTACCTGAAAATTGACGGGAGATATTTTTCAGACGGATCACGAAGGCACGCAAAAGGGCAACCAGAGGGGGGCCACAGGGTGCCCAGGCGGCCTGGGGGCGCCCCCCTGGCCGCGCCGGGGGGTCGCCTGGAGCCCCTGGCCCACCTCTGGCCGCCCCCTTTTGTATATATGCTCTTCGTTATCCAAAAACCCTAGGGACGAGACTTTTTACGGAGTTCCGCCGCCGCTCCGTGGCGGAAACCTACAGAGAAGAAAAGGGCATCTCCGGCGGGCAGATTCCGCCGGGGAGATCACCTCCCGGAAGGGGAGATCGTCGCCATCGTCATCACCATCGTCACGGGCATCATCGAGATCATCATCAACATCATCCCCAACACCAGCACCATCTCCATCTTCATCCAAATCTCATCTTACAATTGCAACTCGTGTTGTAACTCGTACTACCTATCATCTCTACTCCATCGGTGTTGATTACTACTTTGTGGTGAATGCTATTGAGTTTTGTTGGAGAAATATTATTATGTCGATTGTTTATCACATATTTATCCCCACTGATCATGATCTCTTTTATGTCTTATGAGTAGTTACCTTAGTTCTTGAGGACATGGGGAAAGTCTTGTTGTTAGTAGTCATATGCTGTTGAAGTAATATGTGTTGTTTGATACTTAAGTTGTGTTGTCATTCTACTAGTGGTGTTGTGTGAGTCGAACACTCAACACTTCGCCTTATTAAGGACCTAGGAGAATACATTGTGTATAAAGAATGCTTATGGTGGGTTGCCGGAGTGACAGAAACTTGAACCCCAGTTCGCACGCTTTTGCATAAGGGAATAATGGATCCTCGATCGTATTTCTATGGTTAGGAGTTTGCCTTAAATTCTACCTTGTATTTGCGGATGCTTGCAAGGTGTTTAATCATAAGAGTGCATTCATCTTAGTCTAGAGAGTGCACTAGCATAGATCCACCCACTCAACACTTATCAACACATAACATAGTATTGATATGGAATATGGCGAAAGCACATGACTACCTCTCCCGTGTGTCCTCAGGAACGCTTTAGTCTTTATAAGTTCAGTTGCTAGGCCTCTCCTTTGCTAAGAAAGGATTGGGCCACTTGTTACTCTCAGTACCTTTTACATTACTTGCTTTTACTTTCCTATTGCTTATACCGAGAAAACCCCTAAAAGTTATCTTTCAGTGCTTGCAGTAATTTCTTGCTCAGAATCGCTTATCAATACCTTCTGCTCCTCGTTGGGTTTGACACTCTTACTTATCGAAAACGCTGCAATAGATCCCTTACGGTTGTGGGTCATCAGTTCTTCAGCTAGCTACGGTGCCTATCCAGTTTTCCAGGATCTGAATCCTCCTTTAGTATGCCGGGGACCTCCTTTTATAGTCTAAAGGGGCTACCACAGTGACACACAAGAGGTGGAAAGGTGTACAGTGCATAGGCTTATCCCATGCCATTACGGGACAAGGCACATTAAATGCGCTGCTTAGGTGTCTATTTACTTTATTGGGGACGGAAAAGAAGCCTGTCTCGTCCGTGGCCGCTCTTTCTCGTCGCGACGCGCGTCCAGGCCAGCGAGGCAGGCAGCCGAGGTGGCGTTGTGGTAGGGCCTTCTCGAAGATCTGCATGCCACCACGCAGGTGCTTGACTAGCTGGCCCAGGAACCACGTATCGCTACGTGGGTGCCTGTCTAGGCCAGCGGGTCGGCCGCCGAGCCGGGGCGGCAAGGGCTTGCCGCAATCTTGCTTATGTTCCCCGCAAGGGTCTTGCCGGGGCTTCCGTGAGTATCCTGCGGCAAGAGGCTTGCCGGGGCTCCGGGGTGTCTTCGGCAAGGAGCCTTGCCGGGGCCTCGTGGGCGTCCTCGGCAAGGAACGTTGTGATCGCCATGTCTCCTGGCTCTTATCTTGGGAGTCATAGATCTTTGTCTTCACAAAGATCTGCATGCCATCACGTGGGCGTTTCCCGAGCCTTGGCTCCAATGTTGTTGATACCGTTGGAGCCCATAGGCTTCAAGGGTGGCTGCGATGGAGGTGTCTGAGTGGATCGCCTCGGCAAGAGCCCTTGTCGGGGGGTGCACAGGCCATCCCGGCAAGGGTCCTTGCCGGGGGAGAGCCTGTCTCCTCGCTTGGTCTTCTCGTGCCGCCTGTCTTGGCGTTGTTCCGGTAACTCCGCGTTCCTGGCTTCCCCTTTCTGCTCCCTTATGTTTGGCCACAGGTGTGGCTCTGACTGCCCGTGCATAAGTAAGGGGTAAAAAGAGCGCCCCTACTTTCGTATACCGATAGGAGCCCCCGGGCCTGGGCCATTCATAAGCGCAGCACGTTGTTGGGCTAGGCCCAGAACGGTGCGCGGGCAGTGAGGTTGGATTCCCTTTACCGCAGTAACTCCTCCGATGGTTGTGCTTCCCCACGATCTGCGCTAACGTGGGGGTCGTGCGTGGGGCGGTTTGCTGCGTGCTGGTGTCACGTCGCAGTAAATGGTAAGGGAGGGCGGCCCGCGTCTTCCCCATAAAAAAGGGGAAAACTGCAGGCACATCTCTCATTTACCTCCTGCGCTCCTCCAATCTCGCGCTTGCCATTCTTCTCCTTCTTCCCCAAGCCAGAGCCTTCGCCTCCGCCCGCCACCGCCATGCTCCCCTCTGCCTCCGATCCCTTTCTTTCTCCCGTGGCTATAATGGCGCCCAAGTACAGCAAGGGGAAGGCAGCGGTCGAGTGCGCGGGGGAGAAAGAGCTCCCGGAGAGTGAGCTGGCGGTGTTGCGGACGAAGCACGCCTACTTTCCTCCGACGGTCGACGCGGTCTATCTCAGGGACTACTTCAGGACCTTGTGGGGGTGCGAGATGACAGGGCATCCAGCCACGCACGTCATCCCCCCAATGTGTAGAGGCCGGCCCAAATCGGTACCCTTTCTTTGTCGACTACTTCTATTGTGGCCTCTGTCCTCCTTTCTCCGATTTCTTCAACGACATCATGCACACCTATGGCTTCCATCTCCTCGACTTCACGCCGAACGCCGTGGCGTCCATGGCTTGATTCGCCCAGCTCTGCGAGGGTTTCGTCGAGGTGGTTCCAAGCACGACGCTCTTCCGCCATTACTTCTTCCCTCGTATCCAAGGAGGGGACGCCATCTCCGGATGCGTCGCCTGGATTCCATGGGCCCAGGAGTAGGGCACATATCTGAAGGGCGCGCAGAAGGAGAGGTGGGATGAGTGGACGAGCCGGTGGTTGTGGATAAAGGAAGAAGACCCACTGGAGTTCTGTCGAGTTCGTCGGAGCCCACCGGTCCGCAAAGGAGACTGGGGACACATCGACGTCAACGACAAGAAGCCCTCGATCGCCACCACCAGGATCCACCGTCTTGCCGAGGCCGGGCTCACCCTCGAGATGATCGGGGCTGATTTCATCCGCCGCTGAATCGCACCGCTGCACAACAAAGGAAGGCCGGCTTGGCTTTTCGAGAACGCGGCCGACGTCATGAGGCTTCGCCCCGGCCTGAAACACAACTTCACGGTGATGGAGCACGCCCACATCTGCCAGAAGCTCTTTCAGCTTGACGTGGACCGTGACGGCAGGGCCGAGAGGACCGGCAAGGCAGCCAAGGCCACCAAGGCCGTCAAGGGGCCCTTGTTCGGGTTGCCGGCGGGAGTGGTCCCGCTAAGCAAGAACTACCACCAGTCCGACATCATTGCCATGATGCCGGATTTCAACACATAGGGCCTTGACCCGTCTTGGGTCGAGCCGCCGGCGGATCAGGTGTAGGAGTTCTTCGATACACTGTCGGAGAAGCGCATCCGCGATGAGCCGGTGCTCATCCACAACACCACCCAGGCAGAGCTTGATTACATTGCCACCAGGGCGGCGGAGGCGGCGCTTTCCCTGGAGGCCGGCAGCGCCAGCCACGTGGAGGACGAGGCCAACGTGGCCGCCGAAGAGGAGGAGCTTGCCGAGTGGGCGAAGTCTGCCGGGGAGGCGCACCGCGCGGGCGCCGATGCCGACGCTCCCCTTGTCGAAGACGTGGTCGTTGAGTTGATCGACGAGGAGGCCGAGGCTGCCGACCCTCCTGCCGTGGCGAGGCGGCGGGTCCTACGACGAGCCGGTTCGGGCGAGGCGGTCCGGCCCGGTAGCATCGTGTGGCAGCAACAGCCCGTAGAGCCACGGCGGCAAAAATCCCCGGAGCAGCTCGGGCGTGAGAGGAGGTCGATGGCGGCCGCGGCGGGGAGGAAGACGAGGAAGACCGCGGTGGTGAAGAGGACGGCGGCCGCCTCCTCTTCGTCCAGGCGTGGCCGGACCCCATCTCCTTCTCCCCCTCCCTCAGGCGTTGCTATGGACGTCGACTTCGACCTTGGGTTTCTTAGCCCAAGGAGGAAGAGGAGTAAACCAGAGGACGAGGAGGAGACAGAAGACGAGTAAGCACCTTGCCCCTCACGTTATCCCCTGGTTCCATTTTTGTACTATCTCTCTCGGATCCAATGCCATCTCTGTAAGGATACAGAGACGCTGGCCCAAAGGACGGCGAAGAGGGCCATGGCGTCGTCCACTGACAAGCCCCCGGCGGGTACTTCACGCACGTCGCTGGTGATGGAGAGTAGCCCAGACAATAGTCCCCGGCGTAAGTTCACCACTCACTCTTCCATGGGCGAACACTGGGGCGTGATTTTCAATGCTGACCTTGTCAGCTTTGTAGGTGGGGACCGGCAGCAGGAGGGCCCGCAGGGGGCCACCCCCAACATGCCGCCTCCTTCAACTACACAGCCCCGAGGGGCGTCTCCAGCAAGGGCACCGACCTTCGAGCCCGTGCCCATGGAGGAGGAGGAGGAGAGGGACTTGAGCGCCAGCGGCTCTTCCCCGACAACAGTTGTTGGCGAGGAGAGCGCCGCTCCTCCCCAGCCTGGTATGGATGATTTGCCTTTGTTCTCCAAGTTGAGTCTTGACCTTGGGCAGCGCCTCACTTTTTCTTTTGACTTTTAGACCCTCCCTTGACGGACCGGGTGGATGACGATCCCGCCGTCGAGGAGGTCGCCAAAGACGCCGAGGCCGAGGCTGACAGGGTTGCTAACGAGGAGGCCGCCAAGGCCACAGCAGAGGAGGCGGCCCAAGGGTCTGCCGGAGGGACCAGCGACGCCAGCGCCGAGTAGGCCGGCCACGGGCCTGCCGGAGGAACCGGCGAGGCTGCTGCGGAGGAGGCCGGCAAGGCTACCGCCGAGGACCAGCCTTCCTCCTCTGCCGCCTCTAGCTCGGGACGCTACTTGAAGGTGAGCGATGACTTGTTCGCCCACCTCCCCTGGATGGCAAGCAGCAGGGCGCCAACCGAGGGGGAGGTGTTTGATGATGAGGCTCTTGCCGCCGCTGGTCTTGAGGTCATTGACGAGGCGGGCGCCGGCGGCGACGGTTCTCAGGAAGTGCAACTTCTTCCGGCCATGAGCGCTAGCTTCCAGAAGCTCCAGGTGCTTTACCGCGCCCGCCTGGACAAGGCAAAGTCCAGGTCGGTAGTGGTGGATCAGGCGGAGGACGACTTCCAGGAGCGTGTCGCCCAGACAAAAGTCTGGTTTTACAAGCCCGGAGTGAGTTGAGGGCTTCCCAGGAAAAGCTTGACGAGTGCACCAGAGACCTCATGCTGGCGTAGTGTGATTTTGAGAAGGCCCAGGAGGAGGCCAAGGAGCGAGCCGCCAATGATGAGGCCGCCCACAACCAGCGCCAAGCTCAACTGAACTCTCAGGAGGAAGACCTTGTCGCCCGTGAGCAGGCACTCGCCGCCACACTCGGCGGCAAGGATGAAGAGATTGACAGGCTTGTCACTCAGCGGACCCAAGAGCTGGAACAGGAGCACATTGAGGCTCTCAATGCTCAGGCTCGCGTCCTCGCCGGCAAGGTAAAGGAGCTGGAGGTGGAGCGGGAAGGCTTGAACAAGCGGGTCCTGGAGCTGACCACAGAGAGGGACATGATCCATGCTACCTGGATGGATGCGCAGTCCGAGGTCCTCGGCAAGGCCGAACAACTCTACACGGCCCAGGAGTCCATCAAGGATCTGAAGCTGGAATTGGAGGGCTTCAAGGGGACGCTCACAGAGGCCAATGCTTGGGTGGAAACGACACCTATGGGATCACTGGAATCCCTTCTACGGTTGGCAGGCATGAAGTTGTACAGAGAGCAGGTCTAAGAGTTAGCACAACCATCATTTACCCAGGTTCGGGCCGCGAGGATGCGTAATACCCTAGTCCTCCTTTGGTGTATATTTGTGTGTTCTTGAGTTCTTGACCTAGCTACGGTGTCTATCATGTTTTCCAGGATCCCAATCCTTCTTTAGTATGCAGCAGGCCTCCTTTCATAGTCTAAAGGGGCTGCCACAGTGGCACACAGAAGGTGGAAAGGTGTACAGTGTATACTCTTATCCCATGCCATTACGGGACAAGGCGCATTAAATGCGTTGCTTAGGTGTCTATTTACTTTATCGGGGACGGAAAAGAAGCCCGTCTCGTCCGTGGCCGCTCTGTCTGGTCACGACGTGCGTCTAGGCCAGCGAGGCAGGCAACTGAGGTGGCATTGTGGTAGGGCCGTCACGAAGATCTGCATGCCACCACGCAGGTGCTTGACTAGCTGGCCCAGGAACCACGTATCGCTATGTGGGTGCCTGTCTGGGCCAGTGGGTCGGCCGCTGAATTGGGGCTGCGACGGGGCGGCAAGGGCTTGCCACAGTCTTGCTTTTGTTCCCGGCAAGGGACTTGCCGGGGCTTCCGTGAGTATCGTGCGGCAAGAGGCTTGACGGGGCTCCGGGGTGTCTTCGGCAAGGAGCCTTGTTGTGGCCTCGTGGGCATCCTCGGCAAGGAACCTTGTGATCGCCATTTCTTCTGACTCTTATCTTGGGAGTCATAGATCTTTGTCTTCACAAAGATCTGCATGCCATCACGTGGGCGCTTCCCGAGTCTTGGCTCCAATGTTGTTGATACCGTTGGAGCCCATAGGCTTCAAGGGTGGCTGCAACGGAGGCGTCTAAGTGGATCGCCTCGGCAAGAGCCCTTGCCGGGGGGTGCGCAGGCCGCCCCGGCAATGGTCCTTGCCGGGGGAGAGCCTGTCTTGGCGTTGTTCCGGTAACTCCGCGTTCCTGGCTTCCCCCTTCTGCTCCATTATGTTTGGCCACAGGCGTGGCTCTGACTGCCTGTGGACAAGTAAGGGGTAAAAAAGAGCTCCCCTACTTTTGTACATTGACACTATAATTACCAACTTTGCATCTTTTGGCATCAATATTATGAATATGTGTATCACTACGACCGACATTCAACAAGAATAGACCATTCACTAAGGGTGCGTGACCATAAAAGATGTTACTCATATAAATGGAACAACCATTATTCTCTGACTTAAATGAATAACCGCCTTGCAGTAAACAAGATCCAGATATAATGTTCATGCTCAAAGCCGGCACCAAATTACAATTATTGAGGTCTAAAACGAGTCCTGAAGGTAGATGTAGAGGTAGCGTGCCGACGATGATCACATCAATCTTGGAACCATTTCTGACACGCATCGTCACCTCATTCTTAGCCAATCTTCGTTTATTCTGCAACTCATGTTTCGAGTTACATATATGAGCAAGCAAACCAGTTTCAAATACCCTGGTGCTACTACGAGCATTAGCAAGAAACACATCAATAACATGTATATCAAATATACCTTTGTTCACTTTGCCATCCTTCTTATCCGCCAAGTATTTAAGGCAGTTTCACTTCCAGTTACCATTTCCCTTGCAGTAGAAGCACTGAGTCTCAGGCTTGGGTCCAGCTTTGGGCTTTTTTACGGGGGCGATAACTTGCTTGCCATTCTTCTTGAAGTTCCCTTTCTTTCCCTTGCCCTTTTTCTTGACACTGGTGCTCTTATTAACCATCAACACTTGATGCTCTTTCTTGATTTCTAGCTCCGTCGATTTCAGCATCGTGAAGAGCTCGGGAATCGTTTTCGTCATCCCTTGAATATTATAGCTCATCAAGAAGCCTTTGCAGCTTGCTGGCAGTGATTGAAGAACTCTATCAATAACACACTCATCTGGGAGCTCAGCTCCGAGCTGAGTCAAGTGGTTGTGGTTGATACATCTCCGTCGTACCTACTTTTCCAAACTCTTTTTCCCTTGTTTTGGACCCTAATTTGCATTATTTGAATGGAACTAACCCGGACTGACGCTGTTTTCAGCATAATTGCCTTGGTGTTATTTTTGTGTAGAAATAAAAGTTCTCGGAATGACATGAAAATCCATGGAAAATATTTCTGGAAAATATAAAAAATACTGGCGAAAGAATCTACCGGAGGGGACCCACCGGCTATCCACAAGGGTGGGGGGCACGCCCTACCCCCTGGGCACGCCCCCTGCCTTGTGGGTCCCCCGTAACTCCACCAACCTCAACTCCAACTCCATATATTCACGTTCGGGGAGTAAAAAATCAGGGAGAAGGATTCATCGCATTTTACGATAAGGAGCCGCCGTCAGCTTGTGTTCTCCCTCGGGAGACCGGATCTGGAGTCCGTTCATGGCTCCAGAGAGTGGAGATCATCACCGTCGTCATCATCAACCTTCCTTCATCACCAATTTCATGATGCTCACCGCCGTGTGTGAGTAATTCCATCGCAGGCTTGCTGGACGGTGATGGGTTGGATGAGATTTACCATGTAAGCGAGTTAGTTCTGTTAGGATTTGATCCCTAGAGTCCACTATGTTCTGTGATTGATGTTGCTATGACTTTGCTACGCTTAATGCTTGTCACTAGGGCCCGAGTGCCATGATTCCAGATCTAAACCTAGTTTGTTTTCATGAATATACATGTGTTCTTGATCCTATCTTGCAAGTTGTAGACACCTACTATGTGTTATGATCCGCATACCCCAAGGTGACAATAATTGGGATTCTTTCCGGTGATTACCGTAGTTTGAGGAGTTCATGTATTCACTAAGTGCTAATGCTTTGGTCCAGTTCTCTATTAAAAGAAGGCCTTAATATCCCGTAGTTTCCATTAGGACCCCGCTGCCACGGGAGGGTAGGACAAAAGATGTCATGCAAGTTTTTCCATAAGCACGTATGCCTATATACGGAATACATGCCTACATTACATTGATGAATTGGAGCTAGTTCTGTGTCACCCTAGGTTATAACTGCTACAAGATGAATATTATCCGATACCCATCATTACCTATCCATTTCCTACGAGTTCGTTTCATATTGATACTTGCTTCGTTATTTTCGTTACTGCTGCTGTCACCATCACTACAAAACAGCTACTGTTACTTTTGCCACCGTTACCTTTACTTTCATGTTACTTTGCTACTAAATACTTTGTTGCAGATATTAAGTCTTTTAGGTGTGGTTGAATTGACAACTCATCTTCTAATACTTGAGAATATTCTTTGGCTCCCCTTGTGTCGAATCAATAAATTTGGGTTGAATACTCTCATGTCGAAAACTATTGCGATCCCCTATACTTGTGGGTTATCAAGACCTTTTTCTGGTGCCATTGTCGGGGAGCATAGCTCTATTACCTGAGTTACTTGGGATTTATATCTGTTGATCACTATGACACCACCAAAGGATGATAGAACCAAGATCGTTCCCTCTAGAACGAGGTAAGGTAAGGAACTACCATCGAGCTCTGCACTGGATTCACCATCTGTTTTGAGTAAGCTTACGATACCTACACCTGCTATTGATTCTGATATGTCACATGTTATGATGATGCCACTTCTACTATGAATGATGCTTATGATGCTACTGCTCTGCTTGATAAAACTATGCCATTAGGTGTACTACTTGATAAACATCTTGCTAGCGTAAGAAATACTCAATATGCTGAAGATGATGATATTTCTGAAACTGATGAAATTATTGAAACTATTTTTTTAAACAGCTATTAGACCTAGCTCTCCTAGATATGAATTGCCTATTATGCCCGAGGGATATGTTTTGGAAGAAGAGGTTGCTAGAGACTTTCTTGCTTGTAAGGATAGGAATGATCTTAAGAAATTATTATGCAAGTGGAAATAAAAATCTTTGAATGCTAGAATACAATATGATCCCGAGTTTTCTACTTCACCTATCCGTGTTACAGATAAGGGTTAGGAATTCTCTGTCGATCCTGAGTTAATTACTTTGGTTGAAATTGATCCTTTCCATGGTTTCGAATCTGAAACTGTTGTGGCACATCTTACTAAATTAAATGATATAGCCACCCTATTTGCTCGTGAGGAAAAAAAAATCGCTATTACTATATTATTAAGTTGTTTCCTTTCTCATTAAATGGTGATGGTAAGATATGGTTTATTTTTCTTGCTCCTGGCTGTGTGTGTAGTCCCCAGGATATGATTTACTACTTCTCTGCAAAATATTTTCCTTCTCATAGGAAACAAGCTGTCTTACAGAAAATATTTAACTTTGTATAAATTGAGAAGAGAGTCTCCCACAAGCTTGGGGGAGGCTTCTCAAATTACTTAATGCTTTGCCTCATCATCCTCTGAAGAAAAATGAAGTACTTGATATCTTTTAGAATGGACTAACCGATGTTTCTAGGGACCACCTAGATAGTTGTGCTGGTTGTGTTTTCAAGGAACAAACTATTGAGCAAGCTGAAAAACTATTGAATAATATATTGAGCAATGATAATGATTGGACTCTTCCCGAACCACCTCCAAAGCCAACTCCGAAGAAAAGAGGTATTCTCTTTCTTAGCCCTAAAGACATGCAAGAGGCAAAGAAATCTATGAAAGAAAAAGGTATTAAACTTGAAGATGTTAAGAATTTACCACCTATTGAATAAATACATGGTCTTGATAACCCGACACAGGTGGTAGAGGTAAATTCTCTCTATAGATTTATGAAGGTGATATTCCTCATAATAAGTCTGCTAGTCAATGCTTGGATGAGTTTGATAATTTTATTGTTAAACAAGAAAACTTCAATGCTTATGTTAGTAGTTAGTAGACAACTTAAATGTAATGCTTATACATTATAATGCTTGGGTGATTATATGAGTAGAACTGTTAATGATCTTAAGCTTATTAGTAAACATGCTTCCATGGTTACAACTCAAGTAGAACAAGTACTTAAGGCACAGAATAATTTGCTTAATGAGTTGAATAGTAAGAATAATGATAATGTTGTTAGAGTTGTGACTAGAGGTGGTAAAATGACCCAGGAACTTTTGTATCCTAAGGGCCATCCTAAGAGAGTTGAGCAAGATTCTCAGAGAATTAATAATGATAAACCTAGTCCTAGTAATAAAAAGAAAAAGAAAACCGATAGGACTTTGCATGCTTCTAGTGAACCTGTTATACTCCCTCCTTTCCAGTTTAGAGGGCTCAACTCAAAATCTCCAGATTTCCGTTTCATAAGGTTTGTTTTGAGACCCGCTTGGTAAAAGCGCTGAGGTCTTATTGATCATCGTGCTGCATTTAATTCCCTGGTTGCTGTTTTCAAAAGAAAAATAATGACAAACCGGAGTCATTGCTCCTCTCCAACCCTCAGCTGCATGCATGCAGCAAACTGAACATTAGAACGAGATAAAAAATGCAGACTGACCAGTGCATGCACCATCTAGATGAGAGAGAGGGTGGCACGCATGCGGCCATGGGGCGCTGCAGTTATTGCTGCATTGGCAATCAAACACACCAAGATTTAATACCAGTACGCTAATTGGGCACTTTCAAACAAGCTTAATTCATCCTAGCCAATAGACATTTACCTTGGTTGGTGGGATTTCAGATATGAGCCCTATAAACCAGAAAGGAGGGAGTAGATACACATGAGAATCCCAATGATATCTCTATTTCTGATGCAGAGACACAATCTGGTGATGAACATGAATCTAGTGATAATGTTAATAATGATGTTCATACTGATGCTCAACCTAGTAATGATAATCATGTGGAGATTGAACCTGCTGTTGATCTTGATAACCCACAATCAAAGAATCAATGTTATGATAAGAGAGACTTTGTTGCTAGGAAACATGGTAAAGAAAGAGAACCATGGGTTCAGAAACTTATGCCCTTTCCTCCTAAACCATCCAAGAAAAATGATGATGAGGAATTTGAACGTTTTTGTGAGATGATTAGACCTATCTTTTTACGTATGCGTTTGACTGATATGCTAAAAATGTCTCCTTATGCCAAGTATATGAAAGAAATTGTCACTAATAAAAGAAAGATATCGGAAGCTGAAATTTCCACCATGCTTTCTACTTACACATTTAAAGGTGGGATACCAAGGAAATTAAGATATCCAGGAATACCCACTATACCATGCTCTATTAAACGAAACTATGTTAAAACAACTTTATGTGATCTTGGTGCCGACGTTAGTGTTATGCCTTTCTCTTTATATCGTAGACTTGATTTGAATAAGTTTACACCTACTGAAATCTCTTTGCAAATGGCCGATAAATCAACTGCTACACCCATCGGTATTTGTGAGGATGTGCCTGTTGTGGTTGAAACGTTACTATCTTAACAAACTTTGTTATTCTTGTATCCCCGAGGACAAGAGTATGTCGATCATCCTTGTTAGACCCTTTTTGAATACTGCAGGGGCTGTTATTGATAGCAACAAGGGCAATGTCTCTTTTCATGTTAATGGCAATGAGCATACGGTACACTTTTCGAAGAAACAACCACATGTTAATAGCATCAATTCTATTGGAATAATTTCAACTGTTGCTATTGGAGGTTTTCAATTCCCTATTCCTACTATCAAAAAGAAATATGATATTCTTTTTGTTGGGGACATGCATGCATATCCCCATTGAGGTAACCTAGTGTTATTCAAAAATTCTCCGGTTTTATGTAATTCGAAAGAAGTTTGTCAATAAGACTTGATCAACCTTATTAACGGATTCCTTTTGATGAGCATGAGATGGATGAATTTAGAGAGCACAACTTTCTGTACCCACTTTTTACTTTCTGTTATTTAGAGTAAATAAAGCAAAAATAGTATTATCTGTCTATTTTCTGAATTACCAGTGCAATGAAAAATGTCCCGTAAATAAAAATTCTCCAAATGCCCTGAAAATTTAGTAAGATTTTTATAGAATATTTTAGAAATTCTGGCACTGAGAATGCATCAGGGGGTTGCACCAGTGGGCCACAAGGGTGGAGGGCGTTCCCTACCCCCCATGGGTGCGCCCCCTACCTTGTGGGTCCCACATAGGCCCCACCACTTATTCCAGCACCCATCCATTTCGTTTTCCTCCAGAAAATCATCCTATAGCTCAAACTCGTGTTCTTGCTCATTTTGCTACCATTTTCGATCTCTTTGCTCAAAGCTCCATTCACAAAACTGCTTTGGGGGATTGATCCTCGGTATGTGACTCCTTCAATGGTCCAATTAGTTTTTGTTCTAGTTCTTTATTTATTGCAAACTTTTGCTGCTGTGGCGACCTTGTTCTTGAGCTTGCATGTCAAATTTATATGATCCAAATAGTTTTGATGCATGATATAGCCTTTAGGCACTTGTAGGAGTAGTTGCTATCGATTTTGTTGAGTGTGGATCACTTTTATTTCGAGTCACTAAAAATTAAAAAAAAATCAGAGGAAGAAAAATGTCTAGGAAAATATAGCAAGGAGGCTCATCAAGGAAGCAGGCCCCAAGGCTCGTGATACGTGAACGGGAGCTTGAACCACCAAGAGAAGCTCAAGTGCGGCCCTGTGAATGGCCGTCAGATGAATTTATGATTCGTGAAGGTTTCAAGGATGAGTTCTATGCATACGTACAAAATGTCGGCCTTGAGGACTTCTTGTCGGACAAGTGCCTACAATATTATCATCTCACCGATTCCTTTGTGCGGAGGTTTGAGTTTTCATCTAAGTGCAATATTCATACTGTCATGTTTAATCTTTATGATAAATCTTATACCATGGACCTAGAAGATTTTTGTGATGCATGCAAAATTCCACAGTGGGGCATTCTTAGTGAACCTCACAAATCTGATTACAATGATTTCCTTGCTAGCATCATCGTGGGGGAAACTAGAAATATCACACAAGCCACCATAGGGAGCATTCACTTTCCTGCTATACATTATTTTGCTTTCTTTATAGGAAGATGCATTAATGGTAAACATGAGCATAACCACCTTTGCGTCCCAGATCTTAGTATCCTTAAGTGTGCATTGTTAGGTTATAAGCTTTATAACTTGGGGCTATTATTGTGAGGAGGTTACATCTTAATGCTAAAGATGGAGATTTATTTGGTGGGATTTATGCAAATCGTTTAGCTAATTATTTGGGTGTACCCATAAGAGAGTATGATATCGAGTTGCCACCTGATTTTCTAGATTATGATGCTATGGTACGCTACCAGTTTCTTGCGAGGAACGAACAATACGTCCAATACCGATTAATCTTTGACAGACGGCGTGTCGTCCATGTTACCCTTCCTGCTCCTGCCTTCATTAACTTCAGGTAAATGGGAGATATTTTATAACTAGAGAGGAGGCAAACGAGTATGAGAGAACAGCGGAGGTCTCTCGCCTCTAAGAAGCAGCTCGCGAAGCAGCAGCTGCCGCAGCACAGTACAACCCCCACTATGATTTCGGATATCATCCGGGTCAATGGTGGCCCTAGAGCAACTTAGGCAAAATCATAAGCTTGGGGGAGTACGTATTTTTCAGTGACACTACATTCATGTTCACACATTCATTCCAGTTGTCGGTGTTCGTACTTTTTCGTTGTAGCATCCATGTTAGTTTATTTTCCTCGCTTTCTTCTTGTGTGTTTGAAAACTTCAAAAAAAAACAAAAATATTTCTCGCTTCTTTTCATCTTTTCTTCCTTGCTTGTTCTTCTAGTAGTTTGTAGTATTAAAAGAAAATCCAAAAATACTTCTTGTTCTTCTTTTGTTTGTTGAGAGCTTTCCCATGTAAATAGTTTTCTCGTTCTTGTTTCGATTTCTTCAGAAAAACAAAAACTCCAAAAAAAATCAGTGTGTTTCTTTGAAATTCTTTTTCTTTTCTTCAGGGGTCGAGAGGAGAAGACCACGATGACAATGTTGAGTGGCTCTCATATGCATTATTGATGATCTAATAAAGAGCCCATATTACCTTGTCTTCTCCTTTGAATTAATGTTTGGAGATTCCGGCTTAGTCCAATGCACGTGCTTTATTATTATTATCCACACCGTTTGGTCGTGCAAGTGAAAGGCAATAATGATGATATATGATGAAATGATTGAGATGGAGAAAAGCAGGTATGAACTCGACCTATTTTGATTATGTAAATATGATTAGCTTGTCGTTCTTGATTCAGCCTATTATGAGTGGAACATGTTTTCAATGACAATTAGAGATTATAGTTACTCATGCCATGCTTAATCATCTAGGAGTTTATAATGGTTTATCTTGCGTGCCAACATGCTTTTAAAATGGTTGTGATGTAGTACGATAGGATGGTATCCTCCTTTGAATGATTCGAGTGGCTTGACTTGGCACATGTTCACACATGTAGTTGAAACAAAATCAACATAGCCTTCATGATATTTATGTTCATGGTAATTTATATCCTACTCATGCTTGCACTCAATGGTGGTTAATCTCAAGGCATGTTTATGACCGTTGTCGCTCTCTAGTTGGTCGCTGCCCAATCTCTTTCTAGCCTTCACCTATACTAAGCGAAAATACTGCTTGTGCATCCACTTCCATAAGCCCAAAGTTGTTCCATATGAGTCCACCATACCTACCTATATGCGGTATTTACCTACCGTTCCAAGTAAATTTGCATGTGCCAAACTCTAAACCTTCAAATAAAATTCTGTTTTGTATGCCCAAATCGCTCATGTAGCGACTCGGGGCTGTCTTTTTCTTCCATGCTAGGTGGGTTATTCTCACGATGAGTGGACTCCACTCGTCATTCACGAGAAAATGACTGGTAACAGGGATGCCCAGTCCCATGCTCAAAAATCAAATCAATATATAATTAAACAAAACTCCCCCAGGACTGTTGTTGGTATGGACGACACCTGTTGTTTCGGACAAGCCGTGGAGTGTGTTTGATGGTGGAGGGGGAGTAAAACTTTGCCATTCTATTTGGGAACCACCTATAATGTATGTAGCATGGAAGATATTGAGAACTATTGGTCGTTGCGTTGACGACGAAAGCATACTGCTCAAAATTATATTCATCTCTGTTTTAAAAAATCGAGCTCTGGCACCTCTGCAAATCCCTGCTTCCCTCTGCGAAGGGCCTATCTATTTACTTTTATTGTTGAGCCATCATCCTCTTATAAAAAGCACCAGCACGAGAGCTCCTCTGTCATTTGTATGCGTTGTTATTAATTGGTATTGAGTATGAGTGTGACTGGATCTCTTTGACCACGAATTACAATGTCTAGTCTGTCATTGATCTTCTCAGGTGCTCTGCATTTATGTTTTGCGGTCTTAGAAAGGGCTAGCGAGATACCACTTTGTCATATTATATCATGATTGTTTTGAAAAAGTGTTATCATCCGAGGTTTATTATTATTGCTCGCTAGTTGATTGTGTCATTGATATGAGTAAATGTGAGACCTAAATGTTATTGTGAATGTGGTTAGTTCATAATCTTTGCTGAAAACTTGAATGCTGGCTTTACATATTTGCAACAACAAGATTAAACAGAGTTTGTAAAAGTTTTTCTTTATCACTTTCAGTTTATCAACTGAATTGCTTGAGGGCAAGCAATGGGTTAAGCTTGGGGGACTTCATACGTCTCCGTTGTATCTACTTTTCCAAACTCTTTTGCCCTTGTTTTGGACTCTAATTTGCATGATTTCAATGGAACTAACCTGGACTGACGCTATTTTCAGCAGAATCACCTTGGTGTTATTTTTGTGCAGAAATAAAAGTTCTCGGAATGACCTAAAAATCCACGGAGAATATTTCTGGAAAATATAAAAAATATTGGCGAAAGAATCTATTAGAGGGGACCCACCGCGCGCACTACCCCCTGGGCGCGCCCCCTGCCTTGTGGGTCCCTCACAGCTCCACCGACCTCAACTCCAACTCCATATGTTCATGTTCGGGGAGAAAAAAAATCAAGGAGAAGGATTCATCGCGTTTTACAATACGGAGCCTCCGCCACCTCTTGTTCTTCCTCGGGAGACCAGATCTGGAGTCCGTTCGGGGCTCTGGAGAGTGGAGATCGTCGCCGTCGTCATCATCAACCTTCCTCCATCACCAATTTCATGATGCTCATCGCCATGTGTGAGTAATTCCATCGTAGGCTTGCTAGACGGTGATGGGTTGGATGAGATTTACCATGTAATCGAGTTAGTTTTGTCAGGGTTTGATCCCTAGTGTCCACTATGTTCCGAGATTGATGTTGCTATGACTTTGCTATGCTTAATGCTTGTCACTAGGGCCAGAGTGCCATGATTTCAGATTTGAACCTATTATGTTTTCATGAATATACATGTGTTCTTGATCCTATCTTGCAAGTTGTAGAAACCTACTATGTGTTATGATCCGCATACCCCAAGGTGACAATAATTGGGATTCTTTTTGGTGATTACCGTAGTTTGAGGAGTTCTTGTATTCACTAAGTGCTAATGCTTTGGTCAGGTTCTCTATTAAAAGGAGACCTTAATATCCCTTAGTTTCCATTAGGACCCCGCTACCACGAGTGGGTAGGATAAAAGATGTCATGCAAGTTCTTTTCCAGAAGCATGTATGACTATATACGAAATACATGCCTACATTACATTGATGAATTGGAGCTAGTTCTGTGTCACCCTAGGTTATAACTGCTACATGATGAATATTATCCGACACCTATCATTACCAATCCATTGTCTACGAGTTCGTTTCATATTGATACTTGCTTCGTTACTTCTGTTACTGCTGCTGTCACCATCACTACAAAACTTCTACTGTTACTTTTGCCACCGTTACCGTTACTTCCATATTACTTTGCTACTAAATACTTTCCTGCAGATATTAAGTATTTTAGGTGTGGTTGAATTCACAACTTAGCTGCTAATACTTGAGAATATTCTTTGGCTCCCCTTGTGTCGAATCAATAAATTTGTGTTGAATACTCTACCCTCGAAAACTGTTGCGATCCCCTATACTTGTGGGTTATTAGTGGTACCCAGACATTTTGAGTATGTGTTCACTGACATAACTCTTCTCCTCCATTTTACAGCTTAAGAACTTGTTAGAGACTTCATATCTCTCAACCCCGGGATTAGCTTGAAATATCAATTTCAGCTCTTGGAACATCTTATATGCTCCGTGGCGTTCAACACACTTTTGAAGTCCCGGTTCAAGCCATATAGCATGGCACACTGAACTATCGAGTAATCATCGGATCGAGCTTGCCAGACGTTCACAACATTTGCATCAGCTCCTCCAGTATGTTTGTCACCTAGCGGTGCATCAAGGACATAATTCTTCTATGTAGCAATGAGGATAATCCTCAAGTTATGGACCCAGTCTGTGTAGTTGCTACCATCATTTTTCAACTTACCTTTCTCTAGGAACGCATTAAAATTGAAAGTAAAGGTAACACGGGCCATTGATCTCCAACATAGATATGGAAAAACTATTAAGACTAAATTCATGATAAATTTAAGTTCAATTAATAAAATTACTAATGAACTCCGACTTAAATCAACATCCCTCAAGTTGTCTAAGTGACACATGATCCAAATCAACTAACCCATGCCCGATCATCACATGAGATGGGGTAGTTATCAATGGTGAACATCTCCATGTTGATCATATCTACTATATGACTCATGTTTGAACTTTTGGTCTTCAGTGTTCCAGGACCATGTCCGTACATGCTAGGCTAGTCAAGTTTAACCCAAGCATTCTACGTGTGTAAAACTGGCTTACATCCGTTGTATGTGAATGTAGAATCTATCACACCCGATCATCATGAGGTGCTTCAAAACGAAGAACTTTGGCAATGGTGCATACTTAGGGAGAATTTTTTTATCTTGAAATTAAGTGAAGGGATCATCTTATAATGCTACCGTCGTTCTAAGAAAAATAAGATGCATAAAGGATAAACATCACATGCAATCAAAATATGTGACATGATATGACCATCATCATCTTGTGCTTTTGATCTCCATCTCCAAAGAAACATCATGATCTCCATCATCATCGATGCGACACCTTGATCTCCATCGTTGCGTCAGGGTCGTCTTGCTAACTATTGCTTCTACAACTATTGCTAACGCATAGCGATAAAGTAAAGCAATTACATGGCACCTAATGATTGACACGCGGGTCATACAATAATTAAAAGACAACCCTAAGGCTCCTGTCGGTTGTTGATATTACAAAACATGATCATCTCATACAACAATGTATATCACATCTGTCTTGAACGTATCACATCACAACATACCCTGCAAAAACAAGTTAGACGTCTTCTACTTTGTTGTTGCAAGTTTTACGTAGCTGTATGGGTAACTAGCAAGAATCTTTCTTACCTACGCAAAACCACAATGATGATTATCAAGTTTGTTGTTTTAGCCTTCTGAAAGGACCAGCCTTAGTGAAATTCGATTCAACTAAAGTGAGAGAAACAAACACCCGCCAGTCACCTCATGCAAAACAAGTTGCATCAGTTGGTGGAACCGGTCTCATGTACGTGGACACGTAAGGTTGGTCTGGGCCGCTTCATCCCACAATACCACCGTATCAAAATAAGACGTTGGTGGTAAGCAGTATGAGCATGACCGCCCACAACTCCTTTGTGTTCTACTTGTGCATATCATCTACGCATAGACCTGTCTCTAATACCACTGTTGGGGAACGTTGCATGGAAAACAAAAAATTCTACGCACACGCAAGATCTATCCATGGAGATGCATACCTACGAGAGGGGGAGAGTGATACGTCCATTTTGCATCATGCTATTATATTGATGTTTATTACATTCTAGGCTGTTATTACACATTATGTCACAACACTTATGCCTTTTCTCTCTTATTTTACAAGGTTTACATGAAGAGGGAGAATGCCGTTAGTTGGAATTCTGGGCTGGAAAAGAAGCAAATATTGGAGATCTATTCTGCACAACTCAAAAAGCCCTGAAACTCCACGAAATTTAGTTTTGGAAAATATAAAAAATATCTGGCGAAAGAAGTACAGGAGGGGGGCCACCCACTGTCCACGAGGATGGGAGGCGCGCCTACCACCATCGGTGCGCCCCCTGCCTCGTGGGCCACCTGGCAGCCCCCCGATGCCCATCTTCTGCTATATGAGGTGTTTTGACATGGAAAAAATCATAGGGAGGCTTTCAGGACGAAGCGCCGCCGTCTCGAGGCGGAACCTTGGCGGAACCAATCTAGGGCTCCGGCGGAGCTGTTCCGCCGGGGAAACTTTCTTCCGGGAGGGGGAAATCATCGCCATCGTCACCACCAACAACTCTCCCATGTTGGGGAGGGTTATCTTCATCAACATCTTTACCAGCACCTTCTCCTCTCAAACCCTAGTTCATCTCTTGTATCCAATCTTTGTATCAAAACCTCATATTGGTACCTGTGGGTCGCTAGTAGTGTTGATTACTCCTTGTAGTTGATGCTAGTTGGTTTATTCGGTGGAAGATCATATGTTCAGATCCATTATGCATATTTATACTCCTTTGATTATGAACATGAATATGCTTTGTGAGTAGTTACGTTTGTTCCTGAGGACATGGGAGAAGTCTTGCTATAAATAGTCATGTGAATTTGGTATTCGTTTGATATTTTGATGAGATGTATGTTGTCTTTCTTCTAGTAGTGTCATGCGAACGTCGACTACATGATACTTCACCATTGTTTGGGCCTAGAGGAAGGCATTGGGAAGTAATAAGTAGATGATGGGTTGCTAGAGTGACAGAAGCTTAAACCCTAGTTTATGCGTTGCTTCGTAAGGGGCTGATTTGGATCCATATGTTTCATGCTATGGTTAGGTTTATCTTAATACTTCTTTTGTAGTTGCGGATGCTTGCAATAGAGGTTAATCATAAGTGGGATGCTTGTACAAGTAAGGGTAGCACCCAAGCACCGGTCCACCCACATACCAAATTATTAAAGTAACGAACGTGAATCATATGAGCGTGATGAAAACTAGCTTGACGATAATTCCCATGTATCCTCGGGAGCACTTTTCCTTTATATAAGAGTCTGTCCAGGCTTGTCCTTTGCTACAAAAAGGATCGGTCCATATTGCTGCACCTTATTTACTTTTACTATTTGTTACTTGTTACCAATTACCTTATCACAAAACTATCTGTTACCGATAATTTTAGTGCTTGCAGAGAATACCTTACTGAAAACTGCCTATCATTTCCTTTTGATCCTCGTTGGGTTCAACACTCTTACTTATCGAAAGGACTACGATAGATCCCCTACACTTGTGGGTCATCAAGACTCTTTTTTGGCGCCGTTGCCGGGGAGTGAAGCGCCTTTGGTAAGTGGAATTTGATAAGGAAAAATTTATATAGTGTGCTGAAATTTACTGTCACTTGTCACTATGGAACATAATCCTTTGAGGGGCTTGTTCGGGGTATCTTCACCCCGACCAGTACAGCAAAGAGTTGCTCCTCAACCTACTGAACCTACTGAAAATGTTTACTTTGAAATTCCTTTGGGTATGATAGAGAAACTGCTAGCTAATCCCTTTATAGGAGATGGAACATTGCATCCCGACTTGCACCTAATCTATGTAGATGAAGTTTGTGGATTATTTAAGCTTGCAGGTATGCCCGAGGATGTGATCAAGAAGAAGGTCTTCCCTTTATCTTTGAAGGGAGAGGCATTGATATGGTTTAGGCTATGCGATGATATTGGATCCTGGAACTACAACCGGTTGAAATTTAAATTTCATCAGAAGTTTTATCATATGCATTAGATTCATCGTGATCGTAATTATATATATAATTTTTGGCCTCGCGAAGGAGAAAGTATCGCTCAATCTTGGGGGAGGCTTAAATCAATGTTATATTCGTGCCCCAATCATGAGCTCTCAAGAGAAATGATTATTCAAAAAATTTATGCTCGGCTTTCTCTCAATAATCTCTCCATGCTCGATACTTCTTGCACTGGTTCTTTTATGATGAAGACTATTGAATTCAAATGGGATTTATTAGAAAGAATTAAATGCAACTCTGAAGATTGGGATCTCGACGAAGGTAATGAGTGAGGTATAACACCTGAGTTTGATTGTGTTAAATCTTTTATGGATACCGATGTTTTCCGTGAATTTAGCACTAAATATGGACTTGACTCTGAGATAGTAGCTTCTTTCTGTGAATCATTTGCTACTCATGTTGATCTCCCTAAGGAAAAGTGGTTTAAATTTCAGCCTCCCATTGAAGTAAAAGTAGTTGAACCTGTTAAAGTTAAAGAAAAGAGACTATCACTTGGAATGTTGATCTTATTGTTCCCACTGCTTACATCGAGAAATCCCCCTTCCCTGTTGGAATAAAGGATCATGCTGAAGCTTCAACTGTGGTTCATAAGAGTAATACTAGAACACCTACACCCTCTGAGAAAATTAAAGTTTAACCTAGTATTGCTATGGTTAAGGATCTCTTGGTCGACGATATTGATGGGCATGTTATTTACCTTTGTGATGAAGCTGCTAGAATTGCTAGACCCGATACTAAGAATAAACATAGACCTGTTGTAGGCATGCCTGTTATTTCAGTCAAAATAGGAGATCATTGCTATCATGGATTATGTGATATGGGTGCTGGTGCTAGTGCAATACCTCATTCCTTATACGAAGAAATTATGCACGATATTGCACCAGCTGAGCTAGAAGGTATTGATGTTACTATTAAGCTTGCCAATAGAGACACAATTTCAGCAGTTGGGATTGTTAGAGATGTTTAAGTCTTGTGTGGGAAAGTTAAATACCCTGCTGATTTTCTTGTTCTTGGTTCCCCACAACATGATTTTTGCCCCATTATATTTGGTAGACCCTTCTTGAATACTATTAATGCTAAGATAGACTGCGAAAAGGACATTGCTACTGTTGGTTTAG
Organism: Secale cereale; assembly: GCA_902687465.1. Taxonomy (NCBI): domain Eukaryota; kingdom Viridiplantae; phylum Streptophyta; class Magnoliopsida; order Poales; family Poaceae; genus Secale; species Secale cereale. Next base: position 105,710,162 of record LR738715.1, on the reverse strand, counting down.
GGGATATGTCTCATGATTTTAAATTTGCTAAATTTCATAGACAACCCCATGATAAAGCATTGCCTAGTAAGGATGAAATTGTTGGTCTTCCTTCTATTGCCGTGGCTCCTAACGATGCTTTAGAACAATATTTGCTAGACCATGAAAATGATATGTATATAAATGAGAGAAGGGAAATAGATGAAATATTCTTTAAACAAGGACCTTTATTGAAGCACAACTTGCCTGTTGAAATTCTAGGGGATCCTCCTCGACCCAAGGGTGATCCCGTGTTTGAACTCAAACCATTACCTGATAGTCTTAAGTATGCTTATCTTGATGCAAAGAAAATATATCATGTTATTATTAGTGCTAACCTTTCAGAGAAGGAAGAAGAGAAATTATTGAAAACCCTGAAGAAGCACCATGCTGATATTGGATATACTCTTGATGATATTAAGGGCATTAGTCCCACTCTATGCCAACACAAAATAAAATTGGAGATGGATGCTAAGCCGGTTGTTGATCACCAACGACGGTTAAATCCTAGGATGAGAAGTGGTAAGAAAAGAAATACTAAAGCTTCTAGAAGCATGTATAATTTATCTACTTGTTGATAGTCAGTGGGTAAGTCATGTCCATTGTGTCCCTAAGAAGGGAGGTATTACTGTTGTTCCTAATGATAAAGATGAATTGATCCCACAAAGAATTATTACAGGTTATAGGATGGTAATTGATTTCCGCAAATTAGATAAAGCTACTATGAAAGATCATTAACCTCTACCTTTTATTGATTAAATGCTAGAAAGGTCATCCAAACATACTCATTTTTGCTTTCTTGATGGCTATTCTGGTTTCTCTCAAATACCTGTGTCAAAAGAGGTTCAAGAAAATACCACTTTTACTTGTCCTTTCGGTACATTTGCTTATAGACGTATGCCTTTTGGTTTATGTAATGCACCTGCTACCTTTCAAAGATGCATGATGGCTATATTCTCTGATTTTTGTGAAAATATTGTTGAGGTTTTCATGGATGATTTTTTCGTTTATGGAACTTCTTTTGATGATTGCTTAAGCAACCTTGATCGAGTTTCGCAGAGATGTGAAGAAACTAATCTTGTCTTGAACTGGGAAAAGTGCCACTTTATGGTTAATGAAGGTATTATCTTGGGGCATAAAATTTCTGAAAGATGTATTGAAGTTGATAAAGCTAAGGTTGAAGCTATTTAAAAGATGCCGTGTCCCAAGGACATCAAAGGTATAAGAAGTTTCCTTGGTCATGTCGGGTTTTATAGGAGGTTCATTAAAGACTTCTCAAAAATCTCTAGGCCGGTGGCTAATCTCTTACAAAAAGATGTTCCTTTTGTTTTTGATGATGATTGTGTAGAAGCATTCGAAATACTTAAGAAAGCATTGATCTCTGCACCTATTGTCCAGCCTCCTGACTGGAATTTACCCTTTGAGATTATGTGCGATGCTAGTGATTATGTTGTAGGTGCTGTTTTAGGACAACGAGTTGATAAAAATTGAATTTATCCAGTATGCTGGTAAAACTCTAGACAATGCCCACAGAAATTATGCTACTACCGAAAACAAATTTTTAGCAGTTGTATTTGCTTGTGATAAGTTCAGACCTTATATTGTTGATTCTAAAGTAACTATTCACACCGATCATGCTGCTATTAAATATCTTATGGAAAAGAAAGATGCTAAACCTAGACTTATTAGATGGGTTCTCTTTCTACAAAAATTTGATTTGCATATAACTGATAGAAAGGGAGATGAGAACCCCGTTGCAGACAACTTGTCTAGGTTAGAGAATATTCTTGATGACCCACTACCTATTGATGATAGCTTTCCTGGTGAACAATTAGCTGTCATAAATGCTTCACGTACTCCTCCATGGTATGCTGATTATGCTAATTACATTGTTGCTAAATTTATACCACCTAGTTTCACATACCAGCAAAAGAAAAAGTTTTTCTATGATTTAAGACATTACTTCTGGGATGATCCACACCTTTATAAAGAAGGAGTAGATGGTATTATTAGACGTTGTGTACCAGCGCATGAACAGGAACAAATCCTATGCAAGTGTCAGTCTGAAGCTTATGGAGGACACCATGCTGGAGATAGAACTGCACACAAGGTTCCGCAATCTGGTTTTTATTGGCCTACTCTCTTCAAGGATGCCCGTAAGTTTGTCTTGTCTTGGGATGAATGTCAAAGAATTGGTAATATCAGTAGACGTCAAGAAATGCCTATGAATTATTCACTTGTTACTGAATCATTTGATGTCCAGGGCTTTGATTATATGGGATCGTTTCCTTCTTCTAATGGGTATACACATATCTTAGTTGCTGTTGATTACGTTACTAAGTGGGTAGAAGCTATTCCAACTAGTAGTGCTGATCATAACACCTCTATTAAGATGCTTAGAGAAGTTATTTTTCTGAGGTTTGGAGTCCCTAGATACTTAATGACTAATGGTGGTTCACATTTTATTCATGGTGCTTTCAATAAGATGCTTGCTAAGTATGATGTTAATCATTGAATTGCATCCCCATACCACCCAAAGTCTAGTGTTCAAGTAGAACTAAGTAACAGAGAGCTAAAACTAATCTTGCAAAAGACTGTTAATAGATCTAGGAAGAATTGGTCCAAGCAACTTGATGATGCATTATGGGCCTATAGAACTGCATATAAAAATCCTATGAGTATGTCTCTGTATAAAATGGTTTATGGAAAAGCATGTCACTTACCTCTCGAACTAGAACATAAGGCATATTGGGATATCAAAGAGCTCAATTATGATTTCAAACTTGCCGGTGAGAAGAGGTTATTTGACAGCAGCTCGCTTGATGAATGGAGAACCCAGGCCTATGAAAATGCCAAACTGTTTAAAGGAAAAGTTGAAAGATGGCATGACAAAAGGATACAAAAGCGTGAGTTTAACGTAGGTGATTATGTCTTGCTATACAACTCTCGTTTAAGATTTTTTGCAGGAAAACTTCTCTCTAAATGGGAAGGTCCTTACGTTATCGAGGAGGTCTATCGATTTGGTGCCATAAAAATCAATAACTTCGAAGGCACAAATCCGAAGGTGATGAACGGTCAAAGAATCAAACATTATATCTCAGGTAATCCCATAAATGTTGAAACCAATGTTATTGAAATCGTAACCCCGGAGGAATACATAAGGGACACTTTCCATAACGATCCAGACTCCGAAAAGGAAGAGGTATGTGGTACGGTAAGTAAACCGACTCCAAAACAGTTTTAATGGCAATTTTTCTCCGTTTTGGAATATTTAGAAAAATAGAAAAATAAGAAGCAGTCCGGAAAGGACCCGAGGCGTCCACGAGGGTGGAGGGCGCGCCCTACCCCCCTGGGCGCACCCCCCTACCTCGTGGACACCTCGTGTGCCCTCCAGACTTTGTTTTCTTGCACGTTACTCCTTTTGGTCGGTAAAAATTCACTATATAATCTCCAGAAGGTTTTGACCACGAAACCACGATAAATCCTTGTCGGGACCCCGATCCTAAGTCACACCGATCTAGCATGTAACATACCATATCACTTTGCGGCCTCACGCACGGTATCCCCACGGGTGCCACCTTACCTGGCCCGGGACCGTTTGCGCATTTTGGCTCACGTATATGATAGTGTCGCTAGCATCCATATGACAGAGAACCCGGGCCGACATGACCAGTTATAAACCAAAAGTGGCACTAAATTACAGAGACAGGCATTCATGACCCAGCAACGAACGTGTCGGTCAGCAACGTATGAACCCAAGTCGTAGCAAGCTACAAGGACTTGAAGGAACAACGCGTGACATTTCCCCTAAGGGACAGACACAGGAACGAAGAAGGACATATGCCGGTCAGCCTAAGTGATCCGGAGCAGTAGCAAGCTACCAAGGCTCAGTGGAAGCACTAGGAGACATTTCCCTGTAAGATAGGCTACCAAGGGTAAACAACTAGGTGTCGGATCCCACACATACCAAGCATTTCAATAACATACACACAATATGCTCAATATGTGCAAATACAACATGGCATCACAACAAGACTCTAATAAACAAAGTATTTATTCATTAGGCTCCGAGGAGCCAAGTATTACAAACATGGGTCTCATGACCCAACATTCAGAGCATACAAGCAACAAGCGGAAGCACTACATGTCTGAGTACAGACATCTACAAATGAAAAAGGCTGAAGAGCCTGACTATCTACAACACTCGTCCAAGATCGTAGCTGAGGTACAAGCTACTTGTCGAAGTCCAAGCGGAACTACTAGTGAGACATCAATCCTATCTGCAAAACATAAATTAAGCAAACATGAGTACAAAGGTACTCAACAAGACTTACATCAGATCCTATCATACATGCACTTGTATCAAGATGGCAAAGTGGGGTTTAGTTGCAGCAAGCCAGCTTTGACTCAGTGGCTATCCTATTCTACGATTGCTGGTAACTCTTTGAGGTGGCGCACACGAGTCCACTAAGCACCACACAATACACCACTATGGATTCATTCCCGTCTCCCTACAAGAAGGCCATCCATAGCACTCACACTTGTCTTGAGTATTTTAGAGTATCCACTTCAAGTTATCTATGTACCACGTAAGCATCCAAGAAGTCCATATCCGCGGACCCGGCTATTCGAATAGATTATATTAACCCTGCAGGGGTGTACTTCTTCACACACGCTCTCGCCACTTACCGCCAGGTACATCTCGTGTATCTCGGCAACCTTCAAGCGGAAGCCTGGCGAGGGTGTCGACCACGACCTGACTAACCACACAAGACTCTAGTCCAGGTTTATCGCCTATTTGGGTTCCATCCGTGGGGAGATCCGGCCGGGGTGTCGCTCACGGCCCCAAATGATGTGCGCAGGGTTCCCAAGCCAACCTCGCCGAGTGGATCTACGCTTGGTACACCGTGCCACAGTGCCTAGTCTGTCCCAAGCCCACTGGCCGAGTGCCACTTGGTAGACTACTAACACTACCTACAAACACCAGAAACTAGTTGCAACTCCTGGACAGAGACCAAGTCGGTTAATAAGTCGAGAGGGGCACTTAAGCATTCCAATGCGTGGTAGTAGCTGGTCATTGGACAACATACACATAACTCAGTTCTTAGGGACGGTTCCAGTGAGACAACCCACCATGTACTCCTACATGGCCTCTCACCGCTACCTTTACCAAATCGTGTTCACACACTTAACCCTTAGCATCAGAACATATCATTTCACTCCAATTCATTCCTGATGAATTAGACCTGACACACTCTAAGCAATAGCAAGCAAGGCATGGTAAGATCACATCATGGTTTGAATCAACTCCTACACATGCTAGTGGGTTTCAACTATTTACTGTGGAAAGACAGGTCATGCAGAGGAATGGGTTCAACTACCGTAGCATAAAGTAGCAGTTGAGATCGTTGTTGTCCTAATGCAATAACAGGGAGCAGGAGCGAGAGAGGGATTGTATCGGAATGAACAAGGGGGTTTGCTTGCCTGGTGAAACAACGTGCAGAGCACTGCTACTCTGACACGTACTCTGGATCGGTCTCCGGAGCTGGACCTATCGAGAAGAACGGTGCCGACAGTCAAACACAAGCATATGAAACAATATGATGCATGATATGGCATGAAGTTATGATGTTGTTTGAGCTAATGCAACTAGCATTTGATTTGAAAGAAGTCCATTTGAACCAAGGGTTCAAATGCAACTCTTTAATAAGTATTATAAAATGCCATATATGTGTTTTCATATAAACAGTAGGTTTAACTTCATTTGTCATGCATGAAAATGGTACAGATGGATAGATTGAATTTTTCTGATAATTTTTCATATATAAATTATTTCATTCTGAGCTACGGTTGAATTTCTGTGATTTTGAAGTTTAAACCAATTTCTGAATTAAATAAATCATTTAAGATTTATTTAAAAACCAGAACTGATTTACTGCATCAGCATGACACAGGCATGACGTCAGCAGGTCAAAGGGGCTGTTCCAGAGTCAAACCTGACAGTGGGGTCCACTGGTCAGTGACTCAGTTAATTAACTGAGTTAATTAACTCTAAAATAATCCTAACAGAAATAATTAGCAGGGCTGGGCCCACATGTCAGTGGCTAATCTAATTAACCAAAAGTAATTAATTAACTTAAATAGTCAACTAACTAAAGGGGTGGGGGCCCACCTGTCATTGACCCAGGGGGTCAAAGCACACCGGTCAGTGGTCAAAACCAACTGGCGGCTCGACGCCGGCGACCACAGACGCGGCGGAGGGGCGCGGAAATGCCGCTCCGGCGGTCAAATGGGCAGCGGATACCACGGGCGAGCTGCTGGAGCTCGTCCGCGTCCATTCCCGCAAGCGGCAGCGGCTGGGACGGCCGGAGCTCGCCGGAAACAAGCTCGTGGCGGCGCCGGAGTTCGGCCCTCGTCGGGTCTGGAGCTACAGGGCACGGGGAGAGCTACGGAGGGGCGCTACGGGCTCCTGGTGAGTCGGCGGACGCGGTGGCGTGCTCCGCTTGGAGGGTGGGTGGCTGTGGCCACGGCGGCGGCATCGCCGACGGCGGTGAGGTCGGGCAACCGCGGTGGTAGGGGCTAGAGGCCGCAGACGACGGCAAGGACAGGGGGAAAAGAACCGGGGGCTCACCGCGGTTCTGCTGGGGAGGTTAGCGGGCTCGGGGAGGCGCTGAAGGCGGCGAATCGTCGGCGGCGATCGTCGGCGTCCGAGGAGGAAGACGACGGCGTTTGCGGTGTTCCAGGGCACCCGGCGTCTTGTGGCTCGACGGAGAGGACGAGGGTGAAGTGGCGGAGCTCTCGGGCTACTCGGAGGGGCGAGGGGTGGCCTGTGGCCACGGCTGCGGCGATCGACGGCGACGGCGGCGCTCGGGACCGGGCTCGAGAGGGAGATAGAAGAGAGGGGAGACGTCCAGAAGAGTGCGGGAGGGTCGGGGAGGCTGCGTGGCTCGAGCAGAGGCCATCAGGCGGCGAGGGGGAGGACAGGCAGGCAGGAGGCGTGGCGCTCCGGCCGTGCGCGCGCGCCGGCCACACGCTCGGCCTCCTGTCGTCGGGGAAGACGACACGGAAAAGCTCGGTGGGCTGGGCTGCCAGCTGGGCCGGCCCAGTGCCAGGCCAGCAAGTGGCCCAGGTAAGCTCTATCCTTTTATTTATTTCTGTTTTCTATTTTCTGACATTTGTTTTGATTTAATATCTAAATTAAATCAATTATTTCTTCTGACATATTTATTTTGCAGGGACCTAGAAATTAACCCAAGCCCCTAAAAATAAACAACCAGAATTTTGGACATATATAAAATATAATATATATATATATATATATATATCGAATGCAAATAACTATTGCATTAATTCCAAATGCCCAAAATAATACTTATGAGCTCCTAATAATATTGGCTTGATTTTTATCTCTGACCAATATTTTTAGAGGGCCACATGAACATTTTCTTGGACCTTTTTGGAGCAACTTTTATTTGGGTCACTTTCAAAAGAGTTTCTGAGGGTTTCACAAGTCCTCATTTCAATTTCATTTGAAAAAATTAAACATGATGCAACAACAAGGCTAACCTAGTGCATACCAGAACTAGGGTTGTGACAACTCGCCTCCACTCGAAAGAATCTCGTCCCGAGATTCAGGAGTAGGCGGAAAGAAGGTAGGGTACTCCAGTCGGAGACGATCTTCTCGCTCCCAAGTAGCTTCTCTCTCGGAATGATGAGACCATTGAACTTTGAGAAACTTGATGTTATGACGTCGAGTGACACGCTCTGCTTGATCCAGAATGCGAATGGGATACTCTCGATATGTGAGGTTATCTTGGAGATCAAGCGTTTCGTGATCCACTCCGCGGATGGGATCCGAGAAGCAACGCCTGAGTTGAGAGACGTGGAAGACATCATGAACTCGAGAAAGATGTGGGGGTAGTTCCAATTGGTAGGCAACCTCTCCTCGTTTAGCGAGAATGCGAAAGGGACCAATGTAACGAGGAGCCAACTTGCCCTTGATACCGAAACGATGGGTACCTTTCAAAGGAGTAACCTGAAGATAAGCTTTGTCACCAACTTCATAAGCCACTTCCTTATGATGACGATCATATTGGCTCTTCTGACGAGACTGGGCTGTTTTCAAATTCTCACGAATGATGCGAACTTGCTCTTCTGCTTCCTGGATCATATCCGGTCCAAAGAATTGTCTTTCACCGGTTTCTGACCAGTTCAAGGGTGTTCGACATCTTCGTCCATAAAGAATCTCAAAAGGAGCTTGCTTGAGACTAGATTGATAGCTATTGTTATAAGCAAACTCGGCGAAAGGAAGACATTTCTCCCAATCCATACCGAAAGAGATAACGCAAGCTCTAAGCATGTCTTCGAGAATTTGACTAACCCGTTCCACCTGACCACTTGACTGAGGGTGGAAAGCGGTACTGAAGGATAGATGGGTGCCCATGGCAGTCTGGAAACTCTCCCAAAAATGAGAAGTGAAAAGACTACCACGGTCTGAATTGATCTCTAGTGGGACACCATGAAGTGACACTATTCGAGAAATATACAAGTCAGCAAGCTGACTAGCAGTGATACTTTCTCGAACAGGTAGGAAGTGAGCCACTTTGGAGAGATGATCAATGACTACGAAGATAGCATTATTCCCTCTCTTGGTCCTGGGAAAGCCGGTGATGAAGTCCATACCAACTTTATCCCATTTCCACTCAGGAATAGCTAGAGGCTGAAGGGTGCCAGCAGGTCTTTGATGTTCTGCCTTAACGCGACGACAAACGTCACATTTAGCAATGAACTCAACAATTTCTCTCTTCATCCTAGTCCACCAGAACCTCTGGCGTAGGTCCTGATACATCTTAGTACATCGGGATGAATCGTGAGAGGAGATTCATGAGCCTCTTTAAGAATCAATTGCCGAAGATGTTGCTTCTTGGGAACTACCAAGCGATTCTCAAAGAAAACAACACCTCGATCATCCATAGAGAAACATCCACCAACTCCCTTTTTAATGTTCCTCTTGATGCGGATAACACCCCTATCAAACTTTTGGTCAGAAATAATCTGATCCTCAAGGGTAGGTTTCGCCACCAAAGTTGAAAGGAATCCGTGAGGAGCAATGTGAAGGTTAAGCTTACATAATTCCTCATGGAGAAATGGTTGGCCCTACTGCAACATGAGATTGTTGCAATAGGATTTACGACTTAGCGCATCAGCCATGACATTGCCCTTGCCCGGGGTGTAGGTAATCCCTAAGTCGTAATCGGAGATCAATTCCAACCAACGTCTTTGCCTAAGATTCAAATCTGGTTGGGTGAAAATATACTTGAGACTCTGGTGATCGGTGTAGATCTCGCAACAATTACCAAGGAGGTAATGTCGCCAGGTCTTAAGTGCATAGACTACGGCTGCAAACTCTAGATCATGTGTAGGATAATTCTCCTCATGTGGATGCAACTGTCGAGATGCATAGGCAATCACACGACGATCCTGCATAAGAATGCAACCTAGTCCCTGTTGTGAGGCATCACAGTAGATAACAAAGTCCTTAGTGAAATCCGGTGGCACAAGTATGGGAGCAGAAGTCAGGCGTCTTTTCAGTTCCTGAAAACTGTGCTCAAACTGTGGGGACCACTCAAACTTTTTATCTTTCTTAAGAAGTTCCGTGAGAGGTTTGGCCACTTTAGAGAAGTTCTCAATAAAGCGGCGACAATAACTGGCTAGACCAAGGAAACTCCTAACTTGTTTAACTGTTTCAGGTGGAGTCCAATCAAGAACGGCCTGAACTCTCTCGGGGTTGATAGCAATGCCCTTTCCAGAGATTACGTGGCCAAGATAGGTCACTTCTGGCAACCAAAATTCGCACTTGGAGAACTTGGCATAAAGGCGGTGCTCTTTGAGTTTTTCTAGAACAAGTCTAAGATGTTCGGCATGCTCTTCCTCGTTCTTCGAGTAAATAAGAATATCATCGAGATAAACCACGACGAATTTATCTAAATACTCCATGAAGATCGAGTTCATCAAGCGGGAGAAGGTGGCTGGAGCATTTGTTAGACCGAAGGACATGACGGTGTACTCGTACTGACCATAACGAGTGACGAAAGCCGTCTTGGGGATGTCCCCATTTCTAATCTTGATTTGATGGTATCCTAACCTCAAATCCATCTTGGAGAAGACTGAGGATCCAGCGAGCTGATCATACAGTTCGTTGATCCTGGGAAGCGGATACTTGTTCTTTATCGTGACCAAATTAACGGGACGATAATCTACAACCATCCGATCCGTACCATCCTTCTTCTTGACAAAGAGGACGGGGCAAGCCCAGGGAGAAGAACTAGGACGGATGAAACCCTTTTGCAAGGACTCATCAAGTTGTTTCTTAAGCTCGGCTAGTTCTAAGGGTGCCATTTTGTAGGTTCTCCTAGAGATTGGAGCGGTTCCTGGGATAAGCTCTATAACAAACTCTACATCTCGATCGGGTGGAACACCTGGCAGTTCCTTTGGGAAGACATCCGGAAAGTCACGGACTACCGGAACATCTTCAAGATCTGGAAGAGGGCTGGCATTAAGAGAATAGAGTTGACGCTTTGCAACTCTAGTGTTGACAGTGACTATCTTACCAGATGGATGTGTAAGCTGAACAGACCTAGTGAAGCAATCAATCTTGGCATGATGAGCTGTCATCCAGTCCATACCCAAGATGATATTAATATCTGAAGACTTGAGGGCTACAAGTGATGCAAGGAACACAAGTCTGTCGACAAGGATTTCATTACCATGGCTTACATTAGAAGTTTGCCACTTGGATCCAGGAGTTTGAATAAGTAGTGGGGAGGGCATATCACAAAATGACATGTCGTGCAAACGGGCATAACTTTCGGAAATGAAAGAATGAGACGCTCCAGTATCAAATAGAACCGATGCCGGGTGACAATTAACAAGGAGTGTACCAAGAACGACATCTGGATCATCATGAGCGTCATTGGCTGAGACGTGATGCACACATCCATGTTCGGTGGGAGCTGACTTAACACTGATCATCTTGCGTGATGATTTATCACGTCTAGCAGATTTCTCGGACTGGGATGGAGCAACACGGGTCTGGGTGCAAATACGAGCAATGTGGCCCGGCTCTCCGCACTTCTAACAAATCCTGGGATTAGGACGTGGACCCGTATTGACAAACGGTCCATCAATAGACCTGGGTGGAGCAAACTGCTGAACTGGAAGAGGTACCATACGAGATGGCCTCGGAAGATAAGTGGGTGGAAGAACAGAGTTCGGAACCCAAATCCGGCGCTTTTGGGAACTGGAACCGGAGGAAGATCCCAAATCAAGGGTGTGCTTACGAGACTCATCGTAAGTGAGCTGAGCTGTCTCTGCGTTGATGGCCTTGTTCACAAGAGCCTGGAATGTGTTGCAATGATGCAAGTGGAGATCATGACGCAGTTTGGGGTTGAGACCCTTCCGGAACCTAGCCTGCTTCTTGGCGTCCGTGGACACTTCTTCGGTAGCATAGCGGGCGAGGTTCTCAAACTCTCGACCATAGGCATCAACAGCCATCTTAGCCTGTGTAAGACTACAGAACTCTTCTCTCTTACGATCGATACGGGCTTGAGGGATATGATGCTCACAAAAAGCCTCGGTGAAATCTCTCCAGGTAGGAATCTGGTCAGCTGGAATCATGGCCTCATAGTTCTGCCACCAAAGACTAGCAGGACCTTCCAGGTGATAAGTGGCATAGATGACCTTGTCATCTTCAGCTACGTTCGCAGAACGCAGCTTGTGAGTGATACTACGGAGCCAGTCATCTGCATCGAGTGGCTCAATGGAATGATGAAAGGTGGGTGGTTTCAGACGAATGAAGTCATGGATGGTGGTTGATTCCTTGCACTGTTGTGCGGTGTTCTCCTCAATACGTGCCAACAGGCAGTTAGACTCACGCTTGTTTCTCTCCATCTCTATCATTAACTCTGCCAACGAAGGCTGGTCGGGAGGATCCTCCTCATCCCTACCACCTCCGTGGTTCTGTCTACGAGCAGCTGAGCTTCGCTTAACTGAGGACATCCTGAGAAGCGAAACCGAAGACGGAAACATCAACAACTATAGGATGCATAAGGTAGAACAAGAAATTAGTATCTCTCGAACTACTAGGATAATTCCGGCAGCATAACGGCAGTAAAATGCTCAGAATGAGACATCCTGCTAACAAAGGATAGTTCAACATCTCAACATCATCACTCAAGGTACGGTGATAGAACTAAAACAACTTCACCGGAAGAACTTGAAACAAGATTAGGACTCGGATCAACCAATCTTAAGGAACTACGGAGTAGTAACTCGTGATCCTGATAGACGGAAGAGAAAGCCTAGTTCCTTAACCCCGTAGGAAGGTAAGATGACTCAGATCAGAAGACATGAGGTATAAGGAGTAAAAAGAGCCTTATGTTCCCTTCCACAATCAATTCCCTTATATAACTAAAGAATTTCTAGACTCAACTTCGAGCAGTTTGGCTTGGTAATCCTACAGGCAGTCAGGCTCTGATACCAAAACTGTCGGGAACCCGATCCTAAGTCACACCGATCTAGCATGTAACACACCATATCACTTTGCGGCCTCACGCACGGTATCCCCACGGGTGCCACCTTACCTGGCCCGGGACCGTTTGCGCATTTTGGCTCACGTATATGATAGTGTCGCTAGCATCCATATGACAGAGAACCCGGGCCGACATGACCAGTTATAAACCAAAAGTGGCACTAAATTACAGAGACAGGCATTCATGACCCAGCAACGAACGTGTCGGTCAGCAACGTATGAACCCAAGTCGTAGCAAGCTACAAGGACTTGAAGGAACAACGCGTGACATTTCCCCTAAGGGACAGACACAGGAACGAAGAAGGACATATGCCGGTCAGCCTAAGTGATCCGAAGCAGTAGCAAGCTACCAAGGCTCAGTGGAAGCACTAGGAGACATTTCCCTGTAAGATAGGCTACCAAGGGTAAACAACTAGGTGTCGGATCCCACACATACCAAGCATTTCAATAACATACACACAATATGCTCAATATGTGCAAATACAACATGGCATCACAACAAGACTCTAATAAACAAAGTATTTATTCATTAGGCTCCGAGGAGCCAAGTATTACAAACATGGGTCTCATGACCCAACATTCAGAGCATACAAGCAACAAGCGGAAGCACTACATGTCTGAGTACAGACATCTACAAATGAAAAAGGCTGAAGAGCCTGACTATCTACAACACTCGTCCAAGATCGTAGCTGAGGTACAAGCTACTTGTCGAAGTCCAAGCGGAACTACTAGTGAGACATCAATCCTATCTGCAAAACATAAATTAAGCAAACATGAGTACAAAGGTACTCAGCAAGACTTACATCAGATCCTATCATACATGCACTTGTATCAAGATGGCAAAGTGGGGTTTAGTTGCAGCAAGCCAGCTTTGACTCAGTGGCTATCCTATTCTACGATTGCTGGTAACTCTTTGAGGTGGCGCACACGAGTCCACTAAGCACCACACAATACACCACTATGGATTCATTCCCGTCTCCCTACGAGAAGGCCATCCATAGCACTCACACTTGTCTTGAGTATTTTAGAGTATCCACTTCAAGTTATCTATGTACCACGTAAGCATCCAAGAAGTCCATATCCGCGGACCCGGCTATTCGAATAGATTATGTTAACCCTGCAGGGGTGTACTTCTTCACACACGCTCTCGCCACTTACCGCCAGGTACATCTCGTGTATCTCGGCAACCTTCAAGCAGAAGCCAGGCGAGGGTGTCGGCCACGACCTGACTAACCACACAAGACTCTAGTCCAGGTTTATCGCCTATTCGGGTTCCATCCGTGGGGAGATCCGGCCGGGGTGTCGCTCACGGCCCCAAATGATGTGCGCAGGGTTCCCAATCCCACCTCGCCGAGTGGATCTACGCTTGGTACACCGTGCCACGGTGCCTAGTCTATCCCAAGCCCACTGGCCGAGTGCCACTTGGTAGACTACTAACACTACCTACAAACACCAGAAACTAGTTGCAACTCCTGGACAGAGACCAAGTCGGTTAATAAGTCGAGAGGGGCACTTAAGCATTCCAATGCGTGGTAGTAGCTGGTCATTGGACAACATACACATAACTCAGTTCTTAGGGACGGTTCCAGTGAGACAACCCACCATGTACTCCTACATGGCCTCTCACCGCTACCTTTACCAAATCGTGTTCACACACTTAACCCTTAGCATCAGAACATATCATTTCACTCCAATTCATTCCCGATGAATTAGACCTGACACACTCTAAGCAATAGCAAGCAAGGCATGGTAAGATCACATCATGGTTTCAATCAACTCCTACACATGCTAGTGGGTTTCAACTATTTACTGTGGAAAGACAGGTCATGCAGAGGAATGGGTTCAACTACCGTAGCATAAAGTAGCAGTTGAGATCGTTGTTGTCCTAATGCAATAACAGGGAGCAGGAGCGAGAGAGGGATTGTATCGGAATGAACAAGGGGGTTTGCTTGCCTGGTGAAACAACGTGCAGAGCACTGCTACTCTGACACGTACTCTGGATCGGTCTCCGGAGCTGGACCTATCGAGAAGAACGGTGCCGACAGTCAAACACAAGCATATGCAACAATATGATGCATGATATGGCATGAAGTTATGATGTTGTTTGAGCTAATGCAACTAGCATTTGATTTGAAAGAAGTCCATTTGAACCAAGGGTTCAAATGCAACTCTTTAATAAGTATTATAAAATGCCATATATGTGTTTTCATATAAACAGTAGGTTTAACTTCATTTGTCATGCATGAAAATGGTACAGATGGATAGATTGAATTTTTTTGATAATTTTTCATATATAAATTATTTCATTCTGAGCTACGGTTGAATTTCTGTGATTTTTTGAAGTTTAAACCAATTTCTGAATTAAATAAATCATTTAAGATTTATTTAAAAACCAGAACTGATTTACTGCATCAGCATGACACAGGCATGACGTCAGCAGGTCAAAGGGGCTGTTCCAGAGTCAAACCTGACAGTGGGGTCCACTGGTCAGTGACTCAGTTAATTAACTGAGTTAATTAACTCTAAAATAATCCTAACAGAAATAATTAGCAGGGCTGGGCCCACATGTTAGTGGCTAATCTAATTAACCAAAAGTAATTAATTAACTTAAATAGTCAACTAACTAAAGGGGTGGGGGCCCACCTGTCATTGACCCAGGGGGTCAAAGCACACCGGTCAGTGGTCAAAACCAGCCGGCGGCTCGACGCCGGCGACCACAGACGCGGCGGAGGGGCGCGGAAATGCCGATCCGGCGGTCAAATGGGCAGCGGAGACCACGGGCGAGCTGCTGGAGCTCGTCCGCGTCCATTCCCGCAAGGGGCAGCGGCTGGGACGGCCGGAGCTCGCCGGAAACAAGCTCGCGGCGGCGCCGGAGTTCGGCCCTCGTCGGGTCTGGAGCTACAGGGCACGGGGAGAGCTACGGAGGGGCGCTACGGGCTCCTGGTGAGACGGCGGACGCGGTGGCGTGCTCCGCTTGGAGGGTGGGTGGCTGTGGCCACGGCGGCGGCATCGCCGACGGTGGTGAGGTCGGGCAACCGCGGTGGTAGGGGCTAGAGGCCGCAGACGACGGCGAGGACAGGGGGAAAAGAACCGGGGGCTCACCGCGGTTCTGCTGGGGAGGTTAGCGGGCTCGGGGAGGCGCTGAAGGCGGCGAATCGTCGGCGGCGATCGTCGGCGTCCGAGGAGGAAGACGACGGCGTTTGCGGTGTTCCAGGGCACCCGGCGTCTTGTGGCTCAACGGAGAGGACGAGGGTGAACTGGCGGAGCTCTCGGGCTACTCGGAGGGGCGAGGGGTGGCCTGTGGCCACGGCTGCGGCGATCGACGGCGACGGCGGCGCTCGGGACCGGGCTCGAGAGGGAGATAGAAGAGAGGGGAGACGTCCAGAAGAGTGCGGGAGGGTCGGGGAGGCTGCGTGGCTCGAGCAGAGGCCATCAGGCGGCGAGGGGGAGGACAGGCAGGCAGGAGGCGTGGCGCTCCGGCCGTGCGCGCGCGCCGGCCACACGCTCGGCCTCCTGTCGTCGGGGAAGACGACAGGGAAAAGCTCGGTGGGCTGGGCTGCCAGCTGGGCCGGCCCAGTGCCAGGCCAGCAAGTGGCCCAGGTAAGCTCTATCCTTTTATTTATTTCTGTTTTCTATTTTCTGACATTTGTTTTGATTTAATATCTAAATTAAATCAATTATTTCTTCTGACATATTTATTTTGCAGGGACCTAGAAATTAACCCAAGCCCCTAAAAATAAACAACCAGAATTTTGGACATATATAAAATATAATATATATATATCCAATGCAAATAACTATTGCATTAATTCCAAATGCCCAAAATAATACTTATGAGCTCCTAATAATATTGGCTTGATTTTTATCTCTGACCAATATTTTTAGAGGGCCACATGAACATTTTCTTGGACCTTTTTGGAGCAACTTTTATTTGGGTCACTTTCAAAAGAGTTTCTGAGGGTTTCACAAGTCCTCATTTCAATTTCATTTGAAAAAATTAAACATGATGCAACAACAAGGCTAACCTAGTGCATACCAGAACTAGGGTTGTGACAATCCTCTGCTTTTGTTTCAAGCTGTTTTGGTCGCAGATTTTAGCAATATGTCATCCCAGGATTCGGAGGAAGAAAGCTATGTAGCTGATTACCTTGCAGACCCTAAGGTCTACGGGGACTTGGAGCATTATGGTTGGACCACGAAGGAAGAAGAAGACAATGATCCCAGGGGAAAGGATGAGACCAGCTCAGATGAAGATGAAGTCCCATTACCTCATCCTGGGGATATGCATGTGGAGTTCAAAAAGTCAAGCCTCCCTGATAGAGCAAAGAAACCTAAGATCGAGTTTATCAATTTTCGCCTCTTGCAGGAAAACAAGCAGGAACTATGCAGAAAGATATTAAGCCTTGAGCAGGAGATCGATGACCTAAGGGGGCAAAATTCTATTCTCAAGCGCAAATTAAGGAAGAAGCCTACATCATCAACAACTCCATCATCACCATCCCCGAAGAAAGAGACATAATCATATGGGTATAGGCACTCCCCCTGGCAACTGCCAAGCTTGGGGGAGGTGCCCCGGTATCATATCACCATCACTCCAATCTTTACCATTTTTCTTAGTTCGATCCTTTTGGTCATATCTTGATCTAGTAGAATAAAGTTTAGTATGATCTAGTTGCGAGCTTTGCTTTATGATCCTTATCTTTGTATTCGAGTCCGCGCGCTTTATATAATAAAGATTAGTTTTGAGTCAAGGGCTTGATTACCTCACTATGATCATGTGAGAGGATAAAAAATAATAATAAAAGTATCAAAGAGATCATATTGATCTTGTGGAAAGTAATGACTTCACATATAAAGAGTTTGATGAATAAAAGTTGTTGAGAGTTCACAAACAAAGTTTTGGTCACCATTGCAATTAATAGGAACTAATATGGAAAGAGAGGTTTTCACATATAAATATACTATCTTGGACATCTTTTATGATTGTGAGCACTCATTAAAATATGACATGCTAAAGAGTTGATGTTGGACAAGGAAGACAACATAATGGGTTATGTTTTCTTATATCGGAAATAAAGTATATTTTCATGGATCATCCAACATGTTGAGCTTGCCTTTTCCCCCTCATGCTAGCCAAACTCCTTGCACCAAGTAGAGATACTACTTGTGCTTCCATACATCCTTAAACCCAGTTTTGCCATGAGAGTCCATCGTACCTACCTATGGATTGAGTAAGATCCTTCAAGTAAGTTGTCATTGTTGCAACTCTCTAAATATGTATGATCTATTAGTGTGGAGAAAATAAACTTTATACGATCTTGTGATATGGAAGCAATAAAAGCGACACACTGCATAATAAAGGTCCATATCACAAGTGGCAATATAAAGTGACGTTCTTTTGCGCTAAGATTTTGTACATCCAACCCTAAAAGCACATGACAACCTCTGCTTCCGCTTGATCTTCACCTTTCCTTTTTACATTTTATCCTTTGGCAAGCCCATTGTGTTGGAAAGATCCTGACATATATACCCACTTGGATGTAAGCTATCATGATCTATTACTGTTGACATTACCCTTGAGGTAAAAGGTTGGGAGGCAACACTGTAAGCCCCTATCTTTCTCTGTGTCCGATTAAAACTCCATGCCCATAAGTATTGCGTGAGTGTTAGCAACTGTGAAAGACTAAATGATAGTTGAGTATGTGGACTTGCTAAAAAGCTCTTATATTGACTCTTTCTGATGTTATGATAAATTGCAATTGCTTCAATCACCGTGATCATAGTTTGTTAGTTTTTAATGAAGTTTCTGATTCATACTTGACATTGTGAATAGATTGTTACTTTAGCATAAGAAATCATATGACAATATATATATGTTATTGTTATAAGAATGATCATGATGCCCTCATGTCCATATTTTATTTTACCAACACCTCTATTTCTAAACATGTGGACATATTTTTCGATATCGACTTCCGCTTGAGGACAAGCGAGGTCTAAGCTTGGGGGAGTTGATACGTCCATTTTGCATCATGCTTTTATATTGATGTTTATTGCATTATGGGCTGTTATTACACATTATGTCACAATACTTATGCCTTTTCTCTCTTATTTTACAAGGTTTACATGAAGAGGGAGAATGCCGGCAGCTGGAATTCTGGGCTGGAAAAGAAGCAAATATTGGAGACCTATTCTGCACAACTCAAAAAGCCCTGAAACTACACGAAAGTCAGTTTTGGAAAATATAAAAAATATCTGGCGAAAGAAGTACAAGAGTAGGGCCACCCACCGTCCACGAGGATGGGGGGCGCGCCCTACCCCCCAGGGCGCGCCCCCTGCCTCGTCGGCCACCTAGCAGCCCCCGATGACCATCTTCTGCTATATGAGGTGTTTTGACCTGGAAAAATCATAAGGAGGCTTTCGGGACAAAGCTACGCCATCTCGAGGCGGAACCTTGGCGAAACCAATCTAAGGCTCCGACGGAGCTGTTCTGCCGCGGAAACTTCCCTCTGGGAGGGGGAAATTATCGCCATCGTCACCACCAACAACTCTCCCATCTTGGGGAGGGTTATCTTCATCAACATCTTCACCATCACCATCTCCTCTCAAATCCTAGTTCATCTCTTGTATCCAACACTACTAGAAAAAGGACTATAGATGTGATTGACACTAATGGCGCATCAGACAAGCGGTGCGCCATTAGTATATACTAATGGCGCATGATGTCTACACACGCTTCTACTCTTGTAGACTATGTTGGGCCTCCAAGCGCAGAGGTTTGTAGGACAGCAACAGTTTCCCTCAAGTGGATGACCTAAGGTTTATCGAACTCAGGGAAGTAGAGGTTGAAGATGGTCTCTCTCAAGCAACCCTGCAACTAAGATACAAGAAGTCTCTTGTGTCCCCAACACACCTAATACACTTGTTAGATGTATAGGTGCACTAGTTCGGCGAAGAGAGGTTAAATGGCAAGTGATATGGATGGCAAAACAAAGTAATATAAATCTGTAATAAAAAGTGCAGCAAGCAAACAAGTGGTAAACGTGAGCACAAACGGTATTGCAATGGTGGAAACAAGGCCTAGGGTTCATACTTTCACTAGTGGCAACTCCCAACAACATTAACATAATCGAATCACATGATATTTCCCATAAAACATGCAATGGAGACGCACCCGGAGGTCATTCCTTCGTGGTCAAGAGAGGACAAGAATTATGTAGGGCTACAAAAGCACACCTCAAAGTTCGTAGTTCTCAATCTAAGGAATTCCCAATGTCACCGCGGCCATCCAAAGAGAGTCCCACAATCACCACAACATATCTAAAGGATAGTCAAAGACAAGCACCAAGAGACTCTCAATCTTCAATCAACACACAAGAGAGGAAATCACTCATGAAAATATTTTTCTAATCCATGTCCAATAGACCGCTGTCACCTTGTTCTCGGGGATTATACTAGATAAAGACAAGTGAGTACATCAATCCAATACATAGAGGAAGGGGAAATATCATGGGATCACCCTAGATTAACATAGCCTATGATCACAACGAAGATCACATCATGGGAGAGAGAATTTACCACATAGCTACTGGTAGAAACCTCAGCCCCGAGGAGGAACTACTCCCGCATCATGGAGGGAGGAAGCAACGTCGATGGAGATGAATCTGGGGGCACTTCCCCGTCCCGGCAGGGTGCCGGCACAGGAATTCTGGTCCCCCGAAGCTTGATGGCGATGGCGGCGGAGATCGGAATCGCGTTTGGAGAAAAGGGGTCTGGAATCAGGGTTTCCGCGACACGGTGTAAATATATGCCAAAGAGGGGCATCAGCGGAGCCTCGGGCGGCCCAGGCGCCCCCGCGGCGCGGCCCAGGGGGGGGGGCGCCGCCAGGGCGCCTGGAGCTCTGGTGCCCCCCCGGCTGTACTTCGGGCGCATGGTAGCTTCTGGAACGCTGATTTTTTATATAATTTTTCTGGATTTTTCCTGGCAGTTCTCGTAACGTGAAAACCTGAAATACAAAAACAGCCGAAAACAAAAACTGGCACTGGGGTGCACTGAGTTAATAGGTTAGTCCAAATATGATCAAAAGTGTATGGAAGTGTATAAATAACATAGCAATATCACCCAAAAGAGGCATGGAGCAAGCAGAAATTATAGATACGTTTTGGACGTATCAGCGCACCACCTTCTGATACGCCATTAGAGTTGAAACTACTAATGGCGCACCTGGCCGAGGGTGCGCCATTAGTATCAAATTTTTTTTGAACTAGTGCGCCTGTCCAAACATACTAATGGCGCGTCCAAACAAAGTGCGCCATTACTAGTTGTAACTAGTAATGGCGCACCTATCGGAAAGTGCGCCACTAATGTTGTTTTTTTATTATATTTTTATTCCTTTTTTTTGCAAAACTACTAATGGTGCACTGTTCCATAGTGCGCCATTACTAGTTTAAACTAGTAATGGCGCACTGTGGAATAGTGCACCATTAGTATATATTTTTTTTTGCAAAACTACTAATGGCGCACCACCAGAAGGTGCGCCATTAGTAACCTGGATTACTAATGGCGCATTTAGAGATGGTGCGCCATTAGTAAGTGGGCAGCAACAAGATATTTTGGACAGCCTCTCCTACCCACACTCACTTTCTCCCCACTTCATTCTCTCCACACCTCCTCCTTCTCTCGGGTGCCTCCTCTTTTTCACCTCATTTCCACTATAGATTCATTCAAATTAAGTGGTTAAATTACCTTGTTTTGATAGGTAAGTAAGGGGGAAATCTATATTTATGTTGTTCTCCCTACAACAATGTGCACATGCACTTTTTATGGCCTAGCTAGATCATGTATGTTTGTGGTGTTGCATATGTTTGTGGTGTTGCATATGTGTTTGTGTTTGGAGGTGTACCGGTATTTGAAATGCGATAGTTGCCAATATTTTCCCGGAATGTTGATTCATTTCCGTTTCGGCGAGAATTTTGGCATTAAGCATTCTTTTTGGTCCTATTTTTAGGGAAAGTCATGCCAAATTTTTTCTTGGTTCCAAAATATCGTTTTGCTCTACCCCGCAGGCGACCATGGTCCGCACGATGACCGAATGCATCGTGAATAGGTTTTTGAGGTCCGCGAAGGCCGAGATGCTTCAAAAGAACGAGACGGAGATAAGATGTGCGTGTCGAAGATGCAAGCTGAAGAGCCTTATTGCGGACCCGGATTCCAGGCAGGTGCGGGACCACCTGCTCTTGCATGGTTTCATGGATGGCTACCGGTGGCAAGGTGATGAAGATGACTACGAAGTCGTCCATGGGGGCCGGGCAAGAAATGAGGAAGGGCAGCAAGACAACCACAGCGGCTCGGGCGGGCGAGAAGACGAAGAATCCCCAGGAGATGATCACGACGGTGATGCTGTACACAGTCATCATGTAGAAGATGCAGGACATGATGATGAGGAAGATGCCGGAGCAGACGACGGGCATGATCATGAAGATGATGATGCCGGCGGAGCAGACGACGCTGGACCATCGATGGGCTAGGTGCAGGACCCTCATATTCAAGAGCTGCTTCTCAAGCAGAAGGATAACGCAAGAGCTGCCGCCCGAGAGAAAGCCAAGATGGATCAACTTGAGTTAGACGCGGTTACTCCATTGTATGAAGGATGCAGGCCCAAGGATACCCTCCTGAAAGTAACGCTCATGGCTCTGGAGATGAAGGTAAAACACAAAATGACAGACGCATGCTTCGACGAGAACATGTCATTCTGGCACGAACGTCTTCCCAATGGGAACAAGTGCCCGACCAGTTTGGAGGAGGCGAAGAAAATCGTGTGTCCTCTGGAATTACCGCACGTGAAATACCATGTGTGCATGAACAATTGCATCATTTATCGGGACGAGCACGCAGAGTCTACCATATGTCCGGTGTGCGGCGTCACTCGATACAAGAAGAGGAAGAAAGCTCCTCGAAAAGTGGTGTGGTACTTTCCGATCACTCCTCGTCTGCAGCGGTATTTCGCGGACCCTAAGGTAGCAAAGCTTCTGCGTTGGCACGCGGATACGGAGGAGAAGAAGCGAGAAGATGACGCAAATGATCCGGAGATAGATAAAAAAGACAAGATGCCGAGTCACCCTAAGGATGCGAGCCAGTGGCAAGCGTTGAACTTCGAAGACCTAGAATTTGGGAACGATCCAAGGAACATCGTGCTGGGCGCGAGCACCGATGGAGTCAATCCGTTTGGCAGCCAGAGAAGCACACATAGCACCTGGCCTGTGTTTGTGTGGATTTACAACCTTCCCCCCTGGTTGTGCATGAAGAGGAAGTACATTCACATGAGTATGCTAATTGAAGGACCGAAACAACCAGGGAACGACATCAATCTGTATCTGGGGCTGCTGAAAGAGGAGCTTGACACGCTGTGGAAAACGCCAGCCAATACGTGGGACGCCGCAGAGAAAGAATATTTCCCTATGAGAGCTGCGCTGCTCACGACGGTGCACGACTATCTCGGTTACGGATATGTCGCGGGGCACGTGGTCCACGGATTTTCTGGATGCGTCAGGTGCATGGATGACACAACGTATCGCCAGCTAGATAGAGATCCCGGGTCTTCGAAAACCGTGTTCATGGGACATCGAAGGTGGCTTCGCGACGATGACCTGTGGAGAAAACACAAGGATCTGTTCGATGGTGAAACCGAACCCCGAGGACGCCCGCGTACGAGGAGCGGCGAGGAAATAGACGAGCTGTTGAAAAATTGGAAAGATTGCCCACTGCCGGGAAAGAAGAAAAAGGCGCCAGAGCCGGGAAAGAAGCGAAAGGCGCCAGAGCCGCTGCTGAAGGTATGGAAAACGAGGTCTGTTTTCTGGGACTTGCCGTACTGGAAGATCCACCGTGTGCCTCACAGCCTTGATGTCATGCATATCACGAAGAACGTGTGCGAGAGTCTTCTTGGTACCCTGCTCAACATGCCAGAGAGGACCAAAGATGGGCCGAAAGCAAGGGCAAACTTGAAATCAATGGGCATCAGGCAGGAGCTTCACGCTATATATGATGATGATGATGATGATGAGGCAAAGCAGGACACGGAAAGTCGTCGCAAAGGCAAAAAGGCCAAGAAGACCGGAAATGACTACCCTCCCGCGTGCTTCACTCTAAGTCTGGAGGAGATCGAGCAGTTTTTCACCTGCCTCGTAGGAGTTAAACTTCCTTACGGTTACGCGGGGAAGATAAGCAGATACCTAGACCCAGCGAAGCTGAAGTTCAGCAGGATGAAGTCTCATGACTGTCACGTGCTGATGACGCAGATACTTCCAGTTGCAATCCGTGGGATCATGGACGTGCACGTCCGTGAAACCCTATTTGGCCTATGCAACTTTTTCGACGTCATCTCTCGGAAGTCTGTTGGCGTGAGGCAACTCAGAAGGCTACAGGAAGAGATCGTGGTGATACTATGCGAGCTTAAGATGTACTTCCCGCCCGCATTCTTCGACGTTATGGTGCATCTGCTGGTCCATATCGTGGACAATATCATCCAACTCGGGCCGACGTTCCTGCACATCATGATGCCGTTCGAAAGGATGAATGGTGTCATCAAAGGATACGTTCGCAACATGTCACGTCCAGAGGGAAGCATAGCCAGGGGCTTTCTGACCGAAGAGTGCATCTCCTACTTCACGAATTATCTAGGCCTCGAGAACCCTGTTGGTCTGCCCGTCAACAGGCACCTCGGCAGGCTTGCTGGATGGGGTCACCCTGAGGGTCGCCACGAAATGCATGTCGACTTCGAGGGTCGACTCGCCGACTTTGAAAGAGCAAACCTAGTCGCGCTACAACACATAGACTTGGTCGATCCTTGGGTGGTAGAGCACAAAACCTTTATTGAGAAGACGTACAATGACCGAGGCCAACAGAGGACGGACGGAGATATAATCAAAGAGCACAACTCATGTTTCACGCGTTGGTTCAAGCAGAAGCTTCTGTCGTACCCTTTACATGAGGATTCTTCCGCGGAAGAACAACTCATATTCGCCTTGTCATAGGGCGCCGAGCACAACCTGATGACCTATGAGGCGTACGATATCAATGGCTACACATTCTACACCGAGGCCAAGGACATGAAGAGCGATGGTTATCAGAATTCCGGGGTAACGATGGAATCCTACACCGGTAATGACAAGGACAGATACTACGGAAGGATCGAGGAGATCTGGGAGCTGAGCTACGCTGGAGAGAAGGTCCCGATGTTCCGTGTCAGATGGGCCAAGAGCGTCCTAAAAGAAGACCGGTATTTCACCACCATGGTTATACCCGAAGCCAAATCCAAGACCGCGGGCGCAAACGTCACCGCGAAAAATGAGCCATAGGTACTGGCTTCCCAAGTTGACCAATGCTTCTTCATTACTGACCCGTCAAAGCCCAGTCGTGTTGTCCTGAGGAGAGGCAAAAGGAAGATCATCGGAATGGATGGAGTAGCTAATGAGCAAGACTTAGACAAGTACGGCGACCCGAGGATCGAACATGACGACGATGATGAAGTAGCAGCATACACCACAAGAAGAAGCAGGACCACCCTACCTAAAGGATGTCCGTTCCACAGAAGAACTCCATTTGTGAAAAAGAAGGGCAAGAAGATTGTGAACAGATAGCTAGCTAGCTAAGATCGATTGTATTTAAATCGTAGCCTTCATTTCTCGATTGTATTTCATGGGCACTTTTTGAACTATCATGAATATTTTTAAATTTCATGGACACTCGATCTCGATCCCCCTCGCCGCCGAGCACCCCCCGGTCCACCGGCCGCCG
>LR738715.1:105629206-105684109 GCA_902687465.1 Secale cereale | reverse complement strand
CACCACCTTCCCCCAAGCGCCGCCTCCCTCGAAACCCTAGAAACCCGCCGGAGATTTGGAGCCTCGGAGCCGCCGGAGACTTGGAGCCTCGGAGCCGCCCCACGTCCACCACGAGAGTTGGAGCCTCGGAGCCGCTGGAGACTTGGAGCCTCGGAGCCTCGGAGCCGCCCCACGTCCTCGGAGCCGCCATCGGAGACTTGGAGCCGCCGTCTATCCCCGCCTCCCCAAGCTCGCCGTCTCCCTCTGCCTCTCTTCTCGGTTAGTTCATCCATCATGCTACTTTAAGGAATTTTCTTGCCTCATTTCTATGTAAAAAATACATTAAAAAGAGTGGATGTGTTGCTTCCTTTGAGAACACAGGAAATTAGTAGTATTCCTAAGAAATTTTTCTGTACACGTGCATCTATAGAAAATTTTGCTATGGAATCCTTGTTCCTATGTAACCCCAAACGGAATGTGGCCTAAAATCTGATTATTATTATTATTTTAGAAAGGAATCATTATTACTTCCGGGAAAAGGCTATGAGTAGCTACTTTTTGAAAGTTGGAGTTAGAAGCTCATTTTTTTTCTTCTTATTGTCTAAAAGTTCGAGTTAGAAGTTCATTTGTTTCTCCTTCTTATTATCTAGACTAGATACACATTTCAATTTCTAGAACGCATGAAAGAAGAAGAAAATAATAAAACCAACACTTAGATGTATGGAAGTAGTTGAAAGAAGGTGACGCTAATGGAGTGGGAGGATGATGTATATTTTTCCACTAGAGCAACAAAAGTGCCATGTTATTTGAATTTTGAAAGGGCCTGAGGTTGTGGGTCTGTGGGAGTAGCACTAGTAAGATGGATGCATTTGGACTATACCAGTAAATAAAAGAGATTGATTGGATCAATCTTTTCCTTTGTGTCACACTCCACAGAGACAGCAGTCCACTGGGCAAAGCTGCATCCCTCCTACATACTGCTCTGATGAGCATAATCCACTGGAGTATAGCTCAGTACAGTACAATACAATAGGGGGAATAGACCGGGTGGCGTCAGCGAGAAGCAGGCAAAGTACTACTCCAGTACCCTGCAAATCAAAGTACTTCTGATTTATTTTAAGATAAAACGAGGCAAGAACCGGCAAAAACAACTTTTACCCAGAGTATATCTCTCATTTATGTGAGGAAAACCATTATCTATAATAGTTCTCATCTATCTCATATATGAGCATACTTTTTTTGCGTACGAATCTGTATAATAGCCGATAGCATTGAGTAGTTGAAATTGCATCCCCAGCGAGTCACTTCTTCTGTTTACCTATCCCTGCAATGAGATATGAGTAGTCTTATGAGAATTATTATAATCAGCAGCATAATTATTCAACACAGTAGTATAAATAAAGTGCATCTACATTGTCAAGGTAAGCAAAGAGCTCTGGTGGCTAGTGTTAATCAGGACAAGAAAACTTGTTTTTGTCGTGTGAGTAAGCGCCGGTAAATCCTGCTATTTAATCTCATCAAATGCTCGTAGAAGCAACCTTACTAAAATCGGTAGATAAAATATCTAAAAATGACCATGATAGAGCCATTGGGCTGAGCTAGCAAAGTAGATATTGTATGTCTGTCAGCTAGTTGTATGTTTAAGATTAAAAATACACTAGGTATCTGTGCGCTTTTACTCTATTCTGCCAATTTGCAAATAAAGCGGTTATTTTATTCTGAATACAAAGATTGCATATTTTTCCATGTGGGTCTCTGAAGTTTGATCCAAATCTGAGATAACATACATGTAAATGGGCGTCCTTAAATGACTGCAAGCCTTCGACATGCATTTTCTTTACTTAAATGCAAACTGCATCTCCTTTGTCTTAATGAAATTCTGTCCAATGATATCGGATTGTTTCATGATGTAACTGCGAAAGCAAATGATATCTGTTGATTTATGAAAGTTGTGTACCGGATTTTAAGAAGCGAGTGTATGATGAGGATCAAACTATAGATCATTTAGGAGCAAACCTCAAACAAGCAACTCATGTTCTTCTCTGTTGGTAGATAGCTTTAATAGTAGGAAGCATGTGGTAATCTAGTACCGATTTTATTTTCTCTTATACAATGTTGGTGCTTGTCTTTATGAAGCTTCGGTACCAGACAATATATGCTTTTGCAAGCTATACACAGCTATTTGAAATGATATGCTCAAGCCTATGCAAACTGGAAATATATGCTTTTGCAAGCTATACATGTGCTTGTCTTATTGCTGCTGCTTTAATTTGTTTGTACTGTAACATCTTATAGCTTCATTCGTCCAATCAGCTACTGGAAATATCCATGTTTAGACATGGCAGATTTCCCCACTTTGCCCTGCTAGGTTTTGTCTCTGACCATCGTGTCATGATGATTTTGCAGGTACCCCGAGAGGCCCTTGAGTTTGCTGGAATGTCGATTAACTTCCGTTCTGGCAAATTCGGGTACTCCATATGTCCTATTTTCAGCAAAGGTCATGCTGAAATTTTCCGTGAATTTTAGCATGACTTTGCTAAAAATAGGACATATGGGGTACTTGTGACTAATCCATGGGCCGGGGTATCTTAGTAGTTAATTAAGTAGGATCAAGTGCCCCTTTATTCTAGCTGCATTAAACCATAGGCGGCAATAGAGCCAAGTGATTAGGCCCAACTTAGAATTCTCCTTCCCAGCTAAGCTTTTAGGATGCCTCGGTGTCAACAAACCATAAATTATAAAACCTTGGCTTTTAGGGTGCCTCGGTGTCGATAAAAACCGAAATGATGAAAGCTTAGGCTTTTAGGGTGCCTCGGCGTCGAAAAACCCTCAATGATAAAAGCTTAGCTTTTAGGATGCCTCAGTGTCGACAAACCCTAAATGATGAGACCATGATCTTGTTCCTTGACAATAACCAACTTTTTGACCAAACTTTTTTTCTATTTAGAGAGAAACATGGCCAACAACGATGAGGCCGGGGGTTCGGGCGGCAAGGCATTCTGGGAGCTGTCCCAGGAGATGGAGGAACAACCTCACTTGTATGAGGACGCCACCTTCCCCACCGATCCTGAGACCACTGATGGTACCGCCAAGGATGACCCCACTGATGGTGCCGCCGAGGATGCCACCACTGATGGTGCCGCCGAGGATGCCACCACTGATGATGGCGGCGCACGCACAGATGGCAGCCAACCGAAGAGGCAACGGAAGGACCGGCGCCCAACCGTGCTCCGCACCCTCAAGGAGGAAGTTACTGAAGTGGACTCCGACGGGAATCCAACGGCACCCGAACGAATAGTCAAGGGGTACTCGCTTCAGCTTGGGTGCATTCTCCGGAGCACCGTCTCGATCAACACCGAGAACCTGAGGCATCCTGACCAAGGGAATTTGCGCAACCTCCTCTTCACGAAGCTGCACGAACGATACAAGTTCCCCGCTGAATTTGAAAACACAAGCCTCAAAGGGAATAAAGTGAACAATGCTGCCCTCACGAAGATGAGCAAGGCCCTGTCTACTTGGAAAAGCAATGTGAAGAGAATGATCGAGAAAGGTGAGAGTTATGAGAAGATCAAGGAGAAAAATCCTTCGATCACCGAAGATGACTACAACGACTTCAAGATCAATTGCTCGAGCACCGCAAACTCCGAATCAAGTCAGTGGGGGAAAGAAATGCGGGAGCTGAACTTAGGGGAACACACACTCGGTCCCAGCGGTTACAGAGTGGCGGAGCCTATATGGGACAAGGAGGAGGCGGACCGTGCCGAGCGAGGCCTACTGCCCCTCTTCGATAAATACGGTGACAAGCAGACCAGGAACTTTGTCAGGGCCCGGTACAAGAAGGACCCGAAAACAAAGGAGCTTACCACGGATCCGAAGACCAGCGCGCTTGAACTTGTTCTGGTAAGGAATACACCCCCGCGTAATTAGCTCCATATGG
Source organism: Secale cereale (assembly GCA_902687465.1). NCBI lineage: Eukaryota > Viridiplantae > Streptophyta > Magnoliopsida > Poales > Poaceae > Secale > Secale cereale. The sequence goes on along the minus strand of LR738715.1, from coordinate 105,680,193 downwards.
TTGCATTCTAATTAATGAAGCCAAATTTTTAAATGGTTCACATTCCTTCCGCAGGCGACTGAAAGCAGTAGCGCGGGGTCGACTAAGAGCAACCCTTGGGACACCACTCTAAATAGGGCGTTGAATGTAATGAAGAACAAGGATAAGCTCAGTAAGCCGACGTCAGCTGGTCGTGTGGCCGGCAAAGGCTTGTCGACAAAATGGTTGTCATACGATAACGCTGGTGGGCGAAAGGAGAAAAAGACCAGCTCGGAAAGCCAGGCGCGCGAGGTTCAAGAACTCAAGGCACAGGTGGCACAGATTCCGGAGATTGTCCAAGAGCAAGTGCAACAACAACTCGGAGCGACGATCACCGCCATTGTGCCTACCTTGATCGAGGGGTTGAGTGTGTGGATTGCGGGCGGCCAACAGGGGCCGCCCCCGATTCCTAGCTTCACGGCCAGCAACTCGCAGAACGCGATGGTGGGGCCATTGGTGTCTCCGGCGGAGGCGGCATTGGTGTCTCCGATGCCGGCACGGGAGCTTAATGCACCCGGGTGTACGCCGGCCGGCACCTCTGCAGCAAGCGGCCCCTCCGTCAACTGCACGCCCGCCGTTGGCGGTGCCTCGACATTAGCCGAGCTCGACGCCATCATCACGGTAACTAATTAGGCCTCTCTCGGCCGAGGATTTCATCTCCTCGCCTTTGACTGGGCATCCCTGACGCCCTACATGTTTTTCGCAGGGCGCCGCCGACGTTCCGTGCACTCTCCTGCACTTCGTGAACAACGAGTTGGTCGATGTCGCCAAGGGCAAAATCGTTCAACCGGGCAACCCCTTGTTCCACGGTACCCAGATGCCACCCAACTTGTTTAGGGTTCAACTGGTTCGGGTGCTGCCAGGCTGCGACGAGTTGTTACCTCCGATTCGACCCGTCGGGGCCGACGATGATGACGTGATGACCCTCAGCGCCTGCCTGAGCTGGCCCCTGCTTTGGCCGAAGAGTCAGATTCGTTTGGGGGCGGGGGACACCACCCCAAAGACAACACCGCCAGTCGTGCCGGTGCCAAGTCGGCCCCATGGCAAGACCGCCGCAATGGTGCCGGACATCCCTATGCCACTAGATCCAAACATGCATATGGCACAGGATCAGAACGACAACGACGACGATACATTTGGCAACGTCGATCAGTACTTTGCCGATCATGGGTACGGTGGCGACTTCATGGGGCCTCCTTCTCAAGAACCCAACCCAACAAAAGACGTGCGCGATCTAGCTGGTACCGCGGAGAAGCCAAGTTGCAACAGGCGTTGTCTGCCGTTCAGCTCTCAGGAGACGCCTCCAGCTGCCGACTTCACCGAGCCTCAGATAGGCGAGGTGCGAAATATTATCAGCCCCAACACACTCAAGAAGGCGGTCTGTGAGCAAAACTCGGTCCCATTACAAGAGAAGAAGAAGGCACGCAAAAGAAGGACTAACAAGGGTGCGAGCCAGCCGGCACCGAGTACGATCCGTGCTCAGGACGGGCCACCTTCACCTGAGGATGTAATGAGGAGGGTGCATTGTGACGCCCGAAGACCGACGTCCCAGAAGATCCCAGAAGATTCCAGAAGATTCCAAATATTCCGGGTTCTCCCGTGGTTTCAGTTGTGCTTGCTTTATTTATTTTGCATTGCATCATGTCATCATGCCATCATGTCATATTTCTTTTGCATCTCAGCCTAAATAAATTGTGTGGACCTTCGGTCCATTTAAATCGAGGGAAGGATGACTTCTCTTTATAACATATAAAGCCTCTCAATATTATTAGGGAGCTATATAATAATGTTCCATTTGTTTGGAATTAACCAACACACGTGCATAATTTTCCCCATGCTTTTCCTATTTCAAGTTTCTCCTTCAAAAACCTTGCCAATAATTTCTTTTCCGTTGTTTCGAGGTTCCTCCAAAATCCTCATCATTTTTGGACACCTCAAAAATCAAGTCTTAGTTCAAACCCATTTGAATTAAAATCAAATGTGTTTGAATTTACATCCTTCTTTCATGCCACTTATAATTTTCTCGGATCATGCTTATTTTTATGAGCCCGGGAAAATTTAACCCATGCCCTAACTCTACTCTAACACCTCCTTCCTTTACTTTCTCCTTTGCGGTTTTCTGTTTTTTTGGGAAAGCAACTTCACAGCAAAGGAAGAAGGAGCCCAACTTCAGCAATGAGATGGCCCAACCAGCCACCTCCCAGCCGCACCTCCCTCCTGGCCCAAGGCCATCCCAGCCGGCCCAATTTCCCCTCAAGGCCCATCTGGCCAAGTCACCAGCCCGCTCCCCAACCCTAGCTAGCGACTCTCCCCACCGACCGCATCGCTTTCCCCCTCGTTCCCACGACGGCGCCGCAGCGCCTCCATCTCCCTCGCAGCCTCTCATCTCCCTCGATCCCAAACCCTTTCCCTCGATCTCCCTCCTCGAGCCCATCCTCCCTCCAGTGGCCCCGAGCTCCTCCCTTGTCGATCCTTCCCCGCGCTCCTCTCCTCCTCCCTCCGTCGCCAAGGTCGGCCAGGCCGCGACCTCGCGCCTCCCTGCAGCCCGGTCCTCCAGCTCGCTGCAGTAGGAGCTCGCTCGACCAAGGAGCTCCCTGCCTCGCCCCACCTCCGTTCTCCTCCTTCGCCATGGCTCCTGCGGCCTCCCTTCGCCTGGCCCAAGCGACGCCCGCCTTCGCCCGAGGCCCCAGCCTCCGTTTGCCCGTCACCCGCAAGCCAGGAGCCGAGCTCCTCCTTCGCGAGCTGCGAGCGCCCCTCCTCTCCAGCGAGCCCTGCGCCTCCTTCCTCCAGCGAGTCCGGAGCTCCCCGAGCGTCCTCTTCTCCAGCGCCTCCGCCCCGTCCTCTGGCCCTGAGCCAGCGCTGCAGCGACCCGTCTCCAGCCTCGCCCGCGAGCCGGCCAGGCCTCGCCTCCTCGCCTCTGGCCCTCCTCCGCTGCAGCGCCGAGTACCCCTGCCTCGTCTCCTCGTCGTGCCGTGTCCGGTGTTTTCTTTTGTGTTGCCTTGTGCTGCTGATTTGACAGAGACCCTCGTGTACGACTACCCGACGATGCGACAAGTACCACTACCGACGCCCAGAAACACCAAGTACCCCTCCGATGACTTGAACATCTACGAACGAAAACGACTACTTCATTGACGACCTCGTGTACATCTACTTCCTCTACGCGCAGATACGCGCTACCGTCGCCCCGGAGACGAGGGATTCGCCAAGTACCTCTACGGACCGTGAACGACTACCGTCGCCGAAGAACCGTGTGATGCAAGCGTCAAGTTCGACTACCGTCGCCGTGTACAACGACCGCCTTGAGAACGTCTACTTCCATCTACCTCCACTACGATCTCGAACCCCCTCCGAGACCGAACGCTTCGAAGGTATAACCCCGAGACGATGACCCATGAACGCTTATGTTGTGATGTATGAAATTTTGCCCTTGTGTGCACCGTGCCCGCTTCGCCCGTTTGTCATGTTCCTCAGTTGCCTCGTCGCCGACCCGTGGGAACCCGGTGACGGGATCGCCCCACCTTTCATCTTGATCTGCTCGCTCACTCCACCTTTGCTTTTGCTCCGGACTCTCAACGAGTTACCGGAACCGAGATGTTGCGTTGCATCATTTTCGGATCATTGCCGTGGCACTCTTTTTCCTTCCACCACGGTGACAAATACTCCTTATCATCTCCTTTCATCTTCATGTCAATTTTTAATAACTTGCATAAACTTGATCATGTCATCCGCATCATGTTATCAACATTAAAATGTGTGAATTGTCGTTTGCTTAAATTACTAAACATGCTTATGGGGATTTTCCGGATATGTTGTTGTTATTCTTGCGGCCTCATTTAAAATGTCTAATTAGTGTAGTTTTATTATGCTTCACCTCTTGCTATGTTAAAAACATTTAACCTTGTCTTGTAAATAACGAGAGTCAATTAAATAATTAAATGTGGTGTTTCGTCAATATGCAACTCGTTGCATATTGAGCTCCACTTAACTTGTAGTGTTGTTTGTGCACTTTGCCATGCCATGCATAATTAAACCGGACATGCATCATACTTGGATGTGCATCGTATGCCATGTTTATGCTTGAGTGTTTACCGTGTTGTTTGCTTCTTTCCGGTTGCTTCTCCTGTTAGCTTCGGTTTCGTTCCGGAGTTGTGAGGCTTCTTCTTCATCTTCTTCATGGATCCGTTCTTCTCCCTTGTGGAATCCCAGGCAAGATGATCATACCCTTGGATACCTTTACTACCATTGCCATGCTTAGTTGTCTCGATGCTATCGTTACATGTCGCGCTACCCATCTTTTATGTCAGCCTCTCCTTGTTGCCATGAAACCTCTAACCTTTGACACCTTCCTAGCAAAACCACTGTTTGGCTATGTTACCCGCTTGCTCAGCCCCTCTTATAGCGTTTTTAGTTGCAGGTGAAGATGAAGTTCGTTCCAGGAGGGAACTTGTTGTTGGAATATCACAATATCTATAATTATTATTAACACACCTATATACTGGGCATGGGTGGAAGGCTTGGCCTTTTGCTCGGTGTTTTGTTCCACTCATGCCACCTTAGGCGCCGATAAACCAGCATTATGTTCCTTGATTTTGCGTTCCTTACACGATGGGTGGATGGGGACCCCTTGACAGTTCGACTTTGAATAAAACTCCTCCAGCAAGGCCCAACATTGGTTTTAATTTGCCTCATAATAACAACTTAATTAAATAATTAAATTTGCATAGGGGGTCGCACCCTCGGGTTCTTAATTCTACATAGCAGGGGGGGCCAGTGCTGATGGTGTTGGTCCCAAACTAGAGCCACTTGCGGTGCCACCCAGTTATGTGGGGTCTTTGGTTGCTGTATGTACTGCTCATCCGGACGTGGCCTGAGACGAGATACGCACGGCTACTATCAGGGTGTCGGCACGCCGGGAGGTCTTGCTGGACTAGTTTTACCATTGTCGAAATGTCTTGTGCTACCGGGATGCCGAGCCTGATCGGTTTTCCCTAAGATAAGGGGTGATGATATTATATTTATCACTTCAGCTAATTGTGAGAGCTTGTGATGGGCTAAGTTGGGACACCCCTGCAGGGTTATGACCTTTCGAAAGCCGTGCCCGCGGTTATGTGGCAGATTGGAATTTGTTAATGTCCGGTTGTAGAAAACTCGACAGAGGATGCGAAGTAAAACACACAACTGTGTGAGTAACCGTGACTGTCTCTTTTCACTTTGAGAAGAGAACACGGTGGGGTTATGTTTGACTCGTATGTAGTTCAGGATCTTTAGCGATTACTACTTTTGCGACCGTTTGCGTAGATGCTCATCTTATTCTGGTACTCGTAAGTTAGCCACCATATATCTTGCTTAGCCGTTGCTGCAACCTCACCACCTTACCTCTTCCTACCCACAAAGCTTTGCTAGTCTTGTTACCCATGGTTATGGGATTGCTGAGTCCTCGTGGCTCACAGATACTACAACACCATATGCAGGTTCAGCCAAGAATGATGCAGGAGCTGGTTCAACTACTTCACTGGGAGCTCGATGAAGAGTTTGGCCGTATGCTTGTGACGTTTCGACGATCAGTAGTGGTTTCTACTAGGATTCGATCTAGGCCTGTGGCTTTATGTTGTTTTGGTATCTTTCTTTTGGATCTTCGCCCGTAGTCGGGTTGTGATGTTTTGAATGATGTCTTGCTTATGTAATGTATTGTGTGAAGTGGCGAGTGTAAGCCAACTATCTCCTTTTGCATTTTAATCCCTCTTTTACATGAGTCGTGCAAAGATACCAAACTTGAGATCATTCTAGGATGGGCTTATACCTTTAAGTCGTGCCTCGACACGTAGGAGGTATAGTCCCATCCTGGGTATTACATGCATGTGGCGGGTAGGCCGATGGTACCGAGAAATATGCTCGATGCTGCAACCGGTGCTATGCGGAGTCTGCATGACAGTGTTCTTTCTTTGGATAAGCGGCGTCTCAGAGAGAAGGATGTGGCATACCCGGTTTTCGCGGCCAAGGTGCCAGAGGGCAAGGGCTTTGTGGATAACTCCATCGGGGGTACGATCGTCCTGCGGTTTGATGACATCCACGCTATGTTGAACCTTCATCCGCTGCACTACACCTTCGTTCGGCTATTTTCGCTGACTATGGAGATGCGGATCATTCGCGACAAGACCCCAGACATCGTGATAGTCGACCCCTTCTACATGCGTGCCAAGATCTTGGGCAGCGCTGGGGACCGGCAAGTCGCGAGTTCTTACCTTGAAGGCGTCATTCTGGCAAACCGAGATAAGGATAACTTCCTCGTGCCTTACTTTCCCGAGTAAGTCCTCCCCTCAACCGCCCCGTAACATATGAATTCTTAGATTTCGATCATTTTTCTTTTAACATTCCGTGTTTTCTGTAGTGACACACATTGCACGCTCATCCTCCTAAGCCCCAAATATTCCATGGCCACGTATTTCGACCCGGACCGTCAGTCGAACGTAGACTACACAAATGTCAAGAAGGTTTTGATGATGTTCTCCCCGTTTACGCAAAATCTGGAGGCACCTTCACCAGGCCTATTCATAAGTACGGCAAGCACGTGTTCTCCCACAATACGACGTTCTGCTGCGTCAAGCAGCCGCCTGGCGGTCAGAAGGGTGCCTACTACGCCATCCATCACATGCGGGCGATCGTACGGGACCATCATCAACTTCTGCTACCGAGTAAACTCAAAGATTGGGCCGCGAGCGTGTCGGCAATCCAGGACGCGGACATCAGACAAGAATTCTTTTGCATCCAGTCGGAGTTTGCGGAAATCATCCATCAAGATATCCTTCGTACCTCGGGGCAGTTCTACCTCAGAAATCAACCGTCCAACAGTGACATCAACACAATGCTACAAATGCAGGCTGACAACGCCCGTGATTTCATGACTCCCACGATAGACGGCGGCTTCATCCATGCTCCGGTCCCTTGAGTCGAGTCGAAAGTAGTCATGCTGTCTCTAGTTCTGAAACATCGATTGGCTCATGTTGTAATTAAACTTTAATGAACTTGTAGTATGTCTCTTTGGTTTCGAGAGTCGTTCAACTTAGATGTATTCGATGCTATTAATGTCTTGCTTTTCTCTTCCGATCGTTCTGTTGCATACTTATATATTTCTTATGTATTGTCTGTGAATTGGTACTAACGTTTCGTTTGGCTAGTGCATAGCGATGCCGTCGTATGTCGTGTACAAGGGTAAGGTTCCCGGAGTCTATGACGACTGTGAGGAGTGTCGGAGACAGGTTCACCGATTCAGCGGTAACAGTTACAAAGGGTACACCACTAGGGCCGAGGCGGAATCTAGATACGCCCGCTATCTAGCGGGAGAGGGGAGGGAGCGTTGGAGGAACCGGATGAAGACGAGTTTCATCGTGATGATGCTCATCATGATGACCGCAGCTCTCTTCTATGTGATGGTAGTTTAGATGATCGACATCGACTTGTAATGGAAGACAAACTCGCTACTCGCGGTCTCGAGACTTGTAATATAATGTTCTATCTTTGTTCGGTCTTTTCAATTCGGATACTAATATGATGAATTGTATTCAGAGACTAATATGATGAATTGTATTCAGAGACTAATCTTCTATTGTATTCGATGAATCTGTTGTTGATGTGTCTTGTCTATATTCTGTCCAATAATACATTTTGTAACCTGTGCAAAAAACAGAAAATTCAAAAATAAATAAATAACCTAATATTCATACTAATGGCGCATCACATCACAGAGTGCCATTAGTATGCCAAAGGATACTAATGGCGCATCATTAAACATTGCGCCATTAGTATGCCGAAGTTACTAATGGCGCATCTTGTTGTTGTGCGCCATTAGTATGCCAAAGCACCTGAGTATACATGGCCCCCTGGGAGGCATACTAATGGCGCACTTTTGTATATACTAATGGCGCATCTGAGGTGCGCCATTAGTATACCAGATACTAATGGCGCACCAGAGGTGTGCCATTAGTAAAATATACTAATGGCGCACCACTAATGCACCATTAATGGCCAAATTAGGTGCGCCATTAGTAGGCCTTTTCCTAGTAGTGCAATCTTTGTATCAACATCTCAGATTTGTACCTGTGGGTCGCTAGTAGTGTTGATTACTCCTTGTAGTTGATGCTAGTTGGTTTATTCGGTGGAAGATCATATGTTCAGATCCATTATGCATATTAATACTCCTCTGATTATGAACATGGATATGCTTTGTGAGTAGTTATGTTTGTTCCTGAGGACATGGGAGAAGTCTTGCTATAAGTAGTCATGTGAATTTGGTATTCGTTCGATATTTTGATGAGATGTATGTTGCCTTTCCTCTAGTGGTGTCATCTGGACGTCGACTACATGACACTTCACCATTGTTTGGGCCTAGAGGAAGGAATTGGAAAGTAATAAGTAGATGATGGGTTGCTAGAGTGACAGAAGCTTAAACCCTAGTTTATGCGTTGCTTCGTAAGGGGCTGATTTGGATCCATATGTTTCATGCTATGGTTAGGTTTACCTTAATACTTCTTTTGTAGTTGCGGATGCTTGCAATAGAGGTTAATAATAAGTGGGATGATTGTCCAAGTAAGGGTAGCACCCAAGCACCGGTCCAGCCACATACCATATTATCAAAGTAACGAACGTGAATCATATGAGCGTGATGAAAACTAGCTTGACGGTAATTCCCATGTGTCCCCGGGAGCGCTTTTCCTTCATATAAGAGTTTGTCCAGGCTTGTCCTTTGCTACAAAAAGGATTGGGCCATATTGCTGCACCTTATTACTTTTACTATTTGTTACTTTTTATCAATTACCTTATCACAAACCTATCTGTTACCGATAATTTCAGTGCTTGCAGAGAATACCTTATTGAAAACTGCCTATCATTTCCTTCTGCTCCGCGTTGGGTTCGTCACTCTTACTTATCGAAAGGACTACGATAATTCCCCTACACTTGTGGGTCATCAGAGAGCATCTTCATACCCTTGAAGATCGCTAAGCGGAAGCGTTTATCAACGCGGTAGATGTAGTCGTACACCTTCGCGATCCATCCCGATCAAGTACCGCACGTACGGCACCTCCTCGTTCAAACACACGTTCAACTCGATGACGTCATCGCCTTATTGATCCAGCAAGAGGGGCGAAGTAGTAGATGAGTTCCGGCAGCACAACGACATGGAGGCAGTGGTGGTGAAGAACAATCTCTACAGGGCTTCGCCAAGTACAACAGAAACTAGACGGAGGATAAACTAGAGGGTACGGGGTTGCCGGCACACGGCTTGGTGAATCTTGATGTGTCCCGGGTGTTAGCCCTGCCCCTCTATTTATAAGTTGAGCCCTGGGGTCGTTTTCTTGGAGAAAGAGCCTCCTCAAAGTCGGTTTAGCCCACAAGGCAAGAGTCCTTCTGAGACTCCATGACCAGATGCTGGCCCAGACGCCAGGGTCCCTGGCATCTGGTCCCAGGCCTCCGCAAAACTGCCTTTTGCAGCTTCCTGAAACCTAGTGGGCTTTACCCCTTGGCCCAAATAAAGTGTTCTCGCACCAAAACATTTCGGGAAACACCCTAAACCCTTTCCGGTGAATTCTAGAACCGTTCCGGAGACAAAACACTACAATCCCATATATCAATCTTTACCTCCAGACTATTCCGGAGCTCCTCATCATGTCTGTGATCTCATCTGGGACTCCGAACAACATTCGGTCACCAACCTACATAACTCATATAATACTATATCGTCAACGAACGTTAAGCGTGCGGACCCTACGTGTCGTGGAATTGTCACGGCAGCTGTCCTAGTGTGAGGACTTAGTCGTGAGGCCAACGCATCTATGTGGTAGCTTGAGAGGGGTTGAGCGGAATCAAGAGACGCAACGTAGACAAGGATTTAGATAGCTTCGGGCCCCAGGAAACATCATCCGGTAACAACCCTGCATGCTGTTTGTGGCTAGGTCTCATTATTATCACGAGAGAGTCGCTGGTAAACAGGCTATTTTTGTCTAGCCCTAGAGATTGTTTCTTCTTGCATGTCCCTCTTTGGGGAGCCCTACCCCTCCTTATATATGTTGAAGGGGCGGGTTACATGACTAGTCCTAGTAGGATTAGGATTACTCTATTACAAGGGGAGTTCTAGTCTTGCTTCCTTTGTAGGAGAATATTCCTTGTGCTTTCCTCATAAAATGACCCACCATAACATGAACCGGCCTTCTGGGCCTTGGGCCTTGTCATCCGTCCACCGTCCGCCAGGTTACCAGTGAGTCATACTAACCAGGAAGGTTGCTTGTAAACCGTCTGGTCAGGGCGGGTCGCGAGTGAATGGCCAAGTGTAAACCGGGTCTCAAGTAAACCGCCCAGTCCGGCTGGGTCATATTTCCGGCCGGGTCATACCGCGGGGTATATCCCCAACATTAGCCCCTAGCTTAGCTTGGATTTATCCATGGTAAACTTATGCTGCAAAATAAACAAAAGAACAAATTTGACAGGTTGTGCTCCGGGTTAAGAATTCTTGTAAACCGGCACCTGACCATCCTTAAATCCTTGTCCTTTCCTTCTTCTAGAAAATCCGGGTCGATAGACCAGCTTCATAATCAACTAGCTTGCATAAGAAATATTGTAAATCAAGAATCCATTTGACTCGGCCTTCAATGCTCTGACTTGACAAAAATATTGGTCTTTGAAATATTCAACTGATATCCAACCGGTTTTAAAATGTAGAACTTGCCGGTTTATGATTGCCAAAATTGCCGGGTTATGAAAACTGATGATCCCGGGTCATGACTGTTTATAGATGCCGGGTTATGATTGTTGCCAACGCCGGGTCACACAATTAATCTTCCTGATTTGCCCGAAACTGAGAATTTGAAGATGTTCCTCCTTTATATGCATATTACCTGTAGCCCCCAAGTCTTAATAGGAGAACATAGTGATAGCTTAAGACTTGTTTCAATATAAATGTTGCAACCTTGAAGAGATCCAGATTGTTCATCCCAGTCATTAGTGAAAACTGAATATTCCACATATGTAGCCCCCAAGTGCCGGGTTGTCATGCTTGCAGCAACCTGGGACTTATAATTGCCTTATGCTCATAAAAACTTCAACCAGTGTAGCCCCCAAGGGTCGGGTCATTATGTAATAATGAGCAGGGATTTTATAAATATGATCATGTAGACTTGAACAGCAATGTGTAGCCCCCAAGGGCCGGCTCAGTAAAATAATATTGAGCTGGGACTTTATATATACTTCTTTGATAAGAACATCATATGATGTAACCCCCATCATGGGGCTTGAACCGACGTCCACAAGGTTAAGAGTTTTGTGCTTTACCAACTGAGTAGTGGACCCTTCAATATAATGGATTAAGACTTGTGTACCTTGAATTGTTGACAGGAGAAATTGGTAGCCCCCAAGGGCCGGCTCACTACAACGTGATGAGTCGGGTCTTCAATAAGGTGAGCAAAAAATGACTTTGCATTAGCCCCCAAGTGACATGGTGGATGCTGGCAGTGACATGGGACTTGCGTATTTGGTGTAATCTCAATTTGAATAATGTAGCCCCCAAGTGCCGGGTCGTAAGCCTGCAGCGACTCGGGACTATACCTTTGTAGAATAAATCATATCCATTCATATCCAACCGAAGTGTTACCCGAATTGCTTTCCTATCTCTTTTAGCTGGAGTGGTTTTGAATTCATTCTTGTTCCTTCAACTCGTGCTTCATATCCTTCAACCTTTTGGTTCTCGTTGTATCCCTTGTTCTTCTTTGTCTAACGAAGTGTTTGCAACTTCGTTTTCCTCCGTCGTGTTCGTCCTTTCAAATGGCTCATCCTCTCAAGGTTCTTTGGTTTCACCTTCTTCCATTTTCCCTTCCGTCACGTTCCTAAGATCTCGGGACGAGATTTCTTGTTAGTAGGGGAGTGTTGTGACACCCCGAGAACGATGCGCCAGGTGTCAGCCAGTTATCCGTCATCGTTGCCATGTCATCTGCTTGTGTGTTGCATCTTTGCCTTGTCATCATGTGCTTTGCATCCTCAAGTTTTCAAAACTTGCATCCGTTCGAGTCCCCCTCGTCCTTTCTGTTGTCAGTTCTGAGACCAGACACACTTGCACGCGCCCGTGGCACCTCCGAATATTTATTTTATAAGTGGCCGGAAAATGTTCTCGGAATGGGATGAAACTTGGTGTGTAGTCTTATTATAGTGTAGACATGATGCTTGTCAAGTTTCGTCGCATTCAGAGCTCGTTTGGTAGCCCAACCGTTCAACTATAGCGGCACTATAGTCGGTTAATTTGTCGGATGTTTTCGGTCTCCGAAAACCTCCGCGGACCTCTCTTCTCTTCTCTCCTCGTAGCCGACCTCCTATTTGCACAGCCCACCTAGGCCTGCCAAGCCCCTCTCGCAGCCGAGATCGTCGGATCACGAACGGAGGGTCCGAAAACACCTCCAACCCCCCTAACCCTAGCCCCTTCCTTATATAAACACTCCCCTTGCCAAATCTGGCATCCCCAAGATCCTTCCCCTATCTCCTAGCCCCTCTCCCTCATTTTCCGCACAGCCCCAACCTCCACCCGCCACTAGTCGCCGCCGCCGGCGCGCCCCGGACCAATCCGGTCACGCCACGTCGCCCTCCCCGCCGGTCGCAGCCACTAGGAGGCCGCCACGTCGCGCTGGCCACATCCCCATCGCCACGGCCCTCCGGGGCCCGAGGGAAGCCCACCCCGGGCTGCAACCGGGCCGGCCAGTGCGCCCGCGGCCCTGAGCCGCCCTGCTTCCCCGCTCCTCCCGGTCGCTCCCGACGGGATCAGGTGGATCGACGCCGGCCGCCCGCTCCTCGGCGCGCCGGAGCCAAGGCCGCCGTCGCCTCCCCGGACCTCCCCGCCGACGACCCTCAGGCCGGATCCCGTCGCCCTTGCCTCTCCTCCTCCCGTTTCCTCTCGCTCTCCCTCACGATCTCTCTTTCTGTCTTCCTTGCAGGAGTCCACCCATGGCCGCCGCCGCCTCGGTTCTTGGCGTCCCTCGCCGGGGCTCCAGCCAGCCACCGCCGGTGCCCGGATCCGGCGACCCCGCCTCGGATCCGTCCCATCTCTTCCGCCCCGCGCCTCCCCGCTCGTCGCCGCGTCGCCGGCATCGCCTTCGCCGGCGACCTCGCCGTCACTGGCGACCTCGTCGCCGGATCTGGCCGCGTTGACCCAGCTCCCACGTGCCACTGACCGGTGGGCCCGCTGCGCCTGCAACCGCCGGACATGTCCGGTTGGGTACGTACATGTCCAGGCATCCCCTCTCCGTGTCGCTGCCAAGTGGGCCCCGCGCGCGCCACCGACGGACATGTCCGACTGACACCGGACATGTCCGCCCTGTCAGCCCCGAGGTGGTTATTTTGTCTAAGTCCCTGGTTTTTGTAAAAATATGTGCATATTGTGATTGTGATATCTTTTTGTGTGTTTTTCCAAATGAAGCATATTATATGTCAAAATGTTCGTTGTGATATGCTCTTCATATTGTTGTACTGTGGCATGCTTGTTTGAGTTCATCTGGATGCCCTAATCATCGTTGCAAGAGTGCTAAAAGTTTTAAACTGCTGAAAACTGTTATTATGTTAGCATGTTTGTGAGGTGATAACTTTGTGCATGTTGGTCCAAATGGAGTGTATGATATGTCAAAATGTTCATTGTGAAGTGCTCTACATGTTGGTTGCTGTAGCATTCATGTTAGGTGCCAAATTGCCATGTTAATCTCTGTTGCAAAGGTGCATGTGGCTGTTAAGTGCTGAAACTCGTTATGAGATGCTGATTTGTCTTGTTCATAGCTATTGGTGTGATTGTCTTTTATGCCACATGTCAATATGTTTTAGAAGCACTATCATGCCATCTGTGCTGTGGTGCAATCCAATTTTCATGATATGCCTTGTGGTGTTTGCAACAAGGTTGCAAAGTGGCCTACTCGCTGTTGTTATTTTCTGAGACTTGTTGAAAACTGCTAAGTCTGAAAACTGTTAACCTGATGCCATGTTTGCTTGATGCCCCACTCAAATCCATGCTTGTTTTGGGTTGCCCAATGATCATGTCTTGTTGTCCATGTTATGCTCTATCCATCCATGCCCTTGTTTGCATAAATGGCCTACTGTAGCTTATTTATTTCATGCTCTCAAGTTGCTATAAAATGTTTCTGCCAGCCTGTTTACAATAAGTTCAGTTCTGCCATGCGAATAGCTATTATTCTATGCATCCTATGACCATGTTCTTGCCTTGAGTAGCTTTATAAACATGTCTTCTTGCTGTTTGTTATATTCACATGCCATGATATGCTTTGAGATGAGTTGCACAAGCTTGCAAACATGCCTACTTGTCGTTGTTTCTGCCATGCTCTATTTTTTTTACTAAGTCTGAAAAATCAGTAAACTTCTTGAATCTTGCCATGCTAGTTTAATTGTGTTCCAACAAGTTTTTGGGTGTGCTCTGAGTTCATGCTTGTTGAGAATCATGTCTATTTCACATTCATGCCTTTTTTATCATGTTTGGGTGTTGTAGAACAAATATACCTTGCTTCAAAGTTGTTATGTTGCTGTTAACTTCAGCTTCGCATTGCATCTTGTTTTGCTCATATCTTCTAGGCCGTAGCTCCGAATTAAATGAACTTTATAGGTAACTTGACTAGATTTTTGTGCTGATCATCATGGTGCATGTTAACTTGCTGTGTAACAACTTTAACTTAATGTTTGTTCAGATCTGGGCCAATTTCGAAATGTGCATAGGAGGACTTACCGGAATTGTTATATGTTGATTCCGACCTCATTTAAACTTGCTTTGTGTGTTGTTATTGTGTGCTTCATCCCTTGCCATGTTTTGCATCATATAGACTTGTCTTGCATCATACTTGGTTAAGCATCTTGTCATGTTCTTGAGTGGTGTGTTTACCATGTTGTGTGCTTCTTCTCGCTACTTCATATTCCGTTGCGATTGTGAGGATTCATTCGTCTACACTTGGCTCGTCTTCGTGGCTTCTTCTTCATCTTCTTCATGGACTCGTTCTTCTTCCTTGCGGGATCTTAGGCAAGATGACCATCCCCTTGGATACCTTTACTATCATTGCTATGCTAGTTGTCTCGATGCTATCGCTATATATCGCGCTACCTATCTTTTTGTCAGCCTCCCCTTGTTGCCATGAAACCTCTAACCTTTAACACCCTCCTAGCAAATCATTGTTTGGCTATGTTACCCGCTTGCTCAGCCCCTCTTATAGCATTGTTAGTTGCAGGTGAAGATGAAGATTGCTCCATGTTGGTACTTGTTGTTGGAATATCACAATATATCTTATATATATTAACACACCTATATACTTGGCAATGGGTGGAAGGCTTGGTCTTTTGCTCGGTGTTTTGTTCCACTGATGCCACCTTAGGAGCCGATAAACCGGCGTTATGTTCCTTGCTTTTGCGTTCCTAATGCGGTTGGGTATATGGGAACCCCTTGACAGTTCGTCTTTGAATAAAACTCCTCCAGCAAGACCCAACATTGGTTTTATTTGAAACATAATAAAAACTTAATTAATTAATTGCATAGGGAGTTAGCGCTACCCGAGGATTCTTCTACATACAAGGGGGGCAGTGCTGATGGTGTTGGTCCCAAACTAGAGCCACTTGCGGTGCCACCCAGTTATCTGGGGTCTTCGGTTGCTGTACGTAGTGCTCATCCAGACGTGGCCTGAGACGAGATACGCGCGGCTACTATCAGGGTGTCGGCACGCCGGGAGGTCTTGCTGGACTTGTTTTACCATTGTTGAAATGTCTTGTGCACCGGGATTCCGAGCCTGATCGGGCTGTCCCTAAGATAAGGGGTAATATTATTATTATCGCTGCTGATCGTGAGAGCTTGTGATGGGATAAGTTGGGACACCCCTGCAGGGTTATAATCTTTCGAAAGCTGTACCCGCGGCTATGTGGAAGATTGGAATTTGTAAATGTCTGGTTGTAGAAAACTTGACAGAGGATCTGCAATAAAACACACGAACCGCGTGAGTAACCGTGACCGTCTCTTTTCACCTTGAGAAGAGAACACCGTGGGGTTATGCTTGACTTGTAGGTAGTTCAGGATCTCTAGCGATCATTACTAGTTTGCGACTGTTTGCGTAGATGCTCATCTTATTCTTGTACTCGTAAGTTAGCCATCATACTTTTTGCTTAGCCGCTGCTGCAACCTCACCACTTAACCTCTCCATACCCCTTTGAGCTTTGCTAGTCTTGATACCCATGGTTATGGGATTGCTGAGTCCTCATGGCTCACGGATACTGTAAAAACAGTTGCAGGTGCAGGTTTCCGATTACTTGACGTGAGAGCGATGTACTTGTGTTGGAGTTCTTTCTTCTTCTGCTTCGTCAGTCTTGGGTTAGGTTCCTGGTCGGCAGCCTGAGATAGCAGATGGATGTCGTTGTGCTTTTCATGTTTGCATCCGTAGTCGGATGTCTAGTATTGATGTTGTTGTATTCATGTGACTTGTATGAATTGTTGTATCCCCATGTATTTATGAAATGGTACGATGTAATGATATCCATCTTGCTAAGCGCCCGAAATATGGTTGTGCCCCAATCACGAGTGCATCACGTGATCGGAATAGAATCGCATCTTGGTCCTGACAATAACCCGGTTTGAAAACTGGTTCCAATGATATTTTATCACATTGTTGGTTTTACCAAGCCAATGTAGTAAGGGTGATAACCCAAAATTTGAACATTCGTAATTATCATAGATTGCCGGTTTATAAACAAAACCAGGTCGGGTTAATAAACACCGGTCATTATCTTATCTCATACTGGCGACTTATAGTAAAAAGCCAGACCATGTTAATAAACACCGGTCATTATCTTATCTCATACTGGCGACTTATAGTCAAAAGCTAGGCCGGGTTAATAAACACCGGTCATTATTTACCATCATATACTAGCGACTCATAGTCCAATGCCAGGCCGGGTTAATAAACATCGGTTTATCATAAAGAATGTTGTAAACTTCAACAAAAGAAAATAACTTGTCAAATAAAATCATGCGAGGCTTTTTATGGGCTGCCAGGCCTAAATTCGAGGCTTTTCATGGGCTACCAGGCCACTGAGTTAAACCATTTTACAAAGCCTTTTAAGATGGACCTCACATTAACCAATCATCATTTTAACGTTGACAAGTTCAGGGTCTGTATAAGATCGACTTGTCAAACGTTCGGCGGGTCATACCAGGTTTACCTGAACGAAGTGACTTACTTGATGAAGGCAGGTTAACCCGGGGTTTTAGGTGAATACACCTGGCTTCCAAGCCTGGCTTTATAGCCTATTACAAGGGCCTTAAAAACTCTTTGTTGTTGTGCAACAAGAGCCCCCAAGTAACATTGTGAGCTATACTCAGTGGGTGCCTATGTTTGAGTTGTGCTGTGCATCAAACTCTCTTTTACCTCTTATGATATTATTGGCTTGATAGCCGGATTACCGAAGTAACCAGAGATGTGCTCTTATAATAATATTGGCTTGATAGCTAGATCAAGAGGGTAGTCAGAACTTCACATTATAAATAGAAGCCCCCAAGTGATATATTTCTGAGCTGTGCTCGCTGGGTGCCTATGTTTGAGTTGTGCTGTGCAACAAACCCGTTCTGTTCCAATCATTTTCACTATGATTTGACATACTGGAAATGACCATTTTGCCCTTGCCCCCAATCAGCCCCTTCCGAGAGAGAACCCTTTCCGGTGATCCTTTCCGCGATCTTTCCACACTTCTTCCCGGAGCCTTCTTCATCCTCAGGCAAGCCAGAACCATCAGAGACAGTACGGACAAATGAGTCGGCCGCGGCATGGTAAGCTAGCGCGGATGGCGAGTTAATCGCAGGCGCGGTAAGCCGCATGGACGGACGATTCAACCATGTCGTGTTGATGTAGACTGAGCCGTAGAGGCCGCTACTTTCACATTTATTGAGCATTATGGCACGGTCAAATGCTAGCACATAATAATGATGGCGCGAGCTATATATCCGTGACACATCCATCATTCTTGAGTAAACAATTAGCCTGATTTGTCCGGACGATAGATGGTCCGTTTCTTGAATAATTTCCAATACTTGCAATGGTAATCTAGCCCCTTTTCTCCCGCTCCTTGCAAAAGCGGACGAGTGACTGAATACAGCCCCGACGGTTTAGGAAGACCGGCGACTTAATTCGGCCCCGACGACTCAACACACGGTAGGGGTTTTGACAGAGGCGAAGGCAGCTTCGGAAGCAGGGCGACTCATATGGCTGCTATATTCTCTTCTGAACTTCCTCTTTTCCTTTAATTTATTCGGGGCTTGAGTAGACAAAACGTATCTCTCTCAACTGATGCCCTTTTTGTGTCCGCGTAGAGCGTAGCCACTGTCCAGGCGTGTGCTGCTGCAATTTTTCTCAGAAGCAGTAACAACCACGGATATATAGAAAACAACAGCAGCAACCTATGGCTCACAGATTAATGCATAGGGCCCGGTTGGAAATCTTCTCTGCTGAAAACTAGAAACTGACGTGAGCTCCCACTTGGGCTACATCGAGGCTATGGCGAGCCAATGAGGCCGCAGCAGGAAATAGCACTACACCATGACACCACAAAGACGACATGCATCTGTTGGAAAAAGTGAGCATCACCGACACTCTTTTTGTCCCAAACTATACTGACACATAGTATGTTAGTTTTATATAATCTCATGACACATTATCTGTCGCCGAAGCACCACCAGAGCACCGACGTAATTTCTGTCGGCAGTTAAATGCTTTAGCGATTGTTTGTGTGTCGCCGATTCGTAGGGACACAAAAAGTGTCGGCGTTGTTTGCTTCCATCCACACCCGAAAATTATGCCACGTGAAGAGAAGACACGCGCGCGATGGGAAACACGCGAGTGGGACCAGACTAGCAAAGGAAAAGAAAAAACACACCGTTCGATCCCCAATCTCACAGCCCTCTCCCTTTCTCTCTCACCACTCCAAAACCTAACCCAAAGGCGCCGCCGCCAAGACCTAAACCTAACCCAACTGCGTCGCCGCCCCCGACCTAACCCTAACTCGATTGCACTACCGGCCCCGAGCTGTGCGCCGCCGCCCGTCCGATGGCCCCCTCATCTCTGAACCCGACCTCCCTCCTTGCAGTGCACCATCCGCCCAGGAGCATCTGCTCCACCGCGGCACCGAGGAGTAGCAGCACCATCAATCCCCACGGGACAGGAGCAGCAGCGCGGTCAACGCCCACCGGTAAGGAGAAGTAGCACCGTCCGACGCCGAGGATCCACCGCTGTTTTTCCTCCACCAACGGCCTCTGTTTGGCTGATTTCCTTCCGTCCGCCCCGCCTACAGAATTCAAGAGGTAAGCTTCTCGTGGGTGAGTTGTTCCCCGTCGCCCCTTCCCTGCCCCACCTCCAGATCTGGTCGCTATAGGTAAGCCGGGTCAGTGGTTTTTCTAGTATGTGTAGGTAACTAAATAGATCTAGCCATGAATTGGTTGGCCTCTTCCAGTAGGTAAATAAATCTATGGTTGTTCTCGTGTGTGCGTCATCCACAAATTTACAGCATGTAACAGTTTCTAGCCGAGGCATTACAAAGGAGAGGGATGCATGTCATTCTTCTGTTAGAATTGTAATTATGTTTCCCTTTGTGCTTGGCATATTTTATTTTTCAAATTTTCCTTTTCTTATTGCACGGATGCTAGCTTTCACAACCTTGTAGCTAATATGATTATGTGTGGGCCTATCAAGTCCCAAATGCGATCTGTATGTCCTAATTACGTAGACAGGTAGTGATGTATCTATTGAAGAGAAGCATTTGTCAGTAATATACTAACAATCAGTCAATCTTCATATGTAGGTGGTGGAGGCAATAAAGAATTTATGTCAGTTCTGTCACAGGAACAGGCGATGGTCCTCCTATCAGACTATCATGATACCTAGTTTCTATATATAAAATGATAATAAATAAGGGCATAATATGATGACAGTAAATCTGGGTTATGGAAGAACATTGAATATTTGATTTCTGTATTTGTATATGTGTCGGGGGAAACTGTCCACCACGAGCATCTATGGGACCGGAGCCCCTTGTTCGTGCGGTAAGGGAGCGGAGGGAGCACAAAGAGCAGATCGTAGTGAGCACGCGGGCAGTTTACCCAGGTTCGGGCCGCGATGGACGCGTAAAACCCTACTCCTGCTTTGTTTGTATTGAGTTGGAGAGCTCGGGAGCTTGAAGAACTAGCTACACCGAGCGAATGAGCGATCTAGGTTCTGAACCCTTTCTACGTTGTGCATGGGCCTCCTTTTATAGCTCAAGGGGTCACCGACAGGTGTCAACGTAGGAGAAAGGGTAAAAATGTAATAGTGGTGGTAGTTGTAACAGTGCAGGAACAGTGGATGAACAGTGCATGAACAGTGGTCATCACCTACTTTGACAGTGGGGGACAAGAGCATTTAATGCCCGTCGCCGTCGACCCCAAAAGCGCCCGCCCTTGCGTCTCCGTTTGCCACGGCGATAGCTTTATCACCGTGGAGTGCCACCATGTCCCCCAGGCTGCACAGCCATCCGCCACGCGTCCCTGGAATGGCCCCAGGGCGATGCGTGGACCGATGAGCTGGAGCGCGGGCACACAGCGCAACTTCCCCCGGCAAGCACCTTGCCGGGGTCTTGACCTTGCCGGGCCCGGAAGCTTGCCGGGCTCTGAAGCTTGTCGCTCTCCGGGCCCTGCCGGGGCGCATGCTGCGCCGAGGCGTATCTACCGAAGCGTAATCTTCTAATCTTCCTGGCAAGCTCCCTTTGCCAGGGCCTTGAGTTGATAAGGAAATCTTGAGCCTGGGACGGCCTTCCCGGCAAGCCCCACTTGCCGGGGTCTTGGTTTTCTGTCTTGTATACTTTGTTTTTGAATGGTTTTATATGGAGCAGGAAGGTCTCCGGCAAACACGTGGTGAGCCCCGCCGCGGGAAGCTGCTACTGCCCGTGCACAAGTTGGGGTACTGAGGTACCCCTACCTTAGTACACCGACAGGAGCCCCCGGGCCTGGGCCACACACGGTGCCGAGCGCTGTTGGGCCAGGCCCAAAACAGTGCACGGGCACGCGCGGCGCACGGCACGCCGAATCCACTTCCGCATCCGCCGCGTCCCTCCGTAACGGCACACGTCGATTGCGGCGTCGTGGGAGGGAACGTGGCCACGTTCTTTTAATGGAAAGAGCGAAACGTCCGCCACTTCCCCATAAAAGCAGAGGAAGCAGGAGCGGTTCCCCTCCTACGCTTTCATTGCTTCTTCTTCCATCTCCAGAAATTCCCCTTTGCGCTCCGCCTCCACACTTCCTCCGCCGTCTTCCGCATCTGCGGCGCCGCCGGACTCTTCGCTCCCCTTCCCTCGCCGCCTCCGCCATGGCCCCGAAGACCGAGAAGGCGAAGGCGGAGAAGGCCAAGAAGGAAAAATCCGAGCAGAAGGCGAGGCTCGCTCTTCTGCGGAAGAGGAATGTCGTCTTCGCGCCGAGGCTCAGCGCGCGGGAGCTCTGGAACAAGTACTACTTGTTCTGGGCCAAGAAGACCAAGGCGCATCCTCGGACCAGAGTCTATCCCGCCGCCGCCAAGGACAATTACCCCGGCGGGTATTTCTTCTTCGCTGCTTTCTTCCACTGCGGCCTTTGTCCTCCCTTTTCTGAATTTTTCTGCGATATCATGAACACCTACAGCCTCCACCTTCTAGACTTCACCCCCAACGCCATCCTCACGTTGGCGGTTTTCGCACATCTGTGCGAAAACTATATTGGGATCTATCCGAATGTAGCGCTTTTTAGGTATTTCTTTACGCCTAGAGTAGAGGCCGGCGCTCCCCTCTCCGGAGGAATCTCTTGGGTCTTCCGCTTGAACAAGAAGGAATCCTACCTGCCAGGGGAGCTCCGCGGCAAGTGGGAGGAGTGGCGCGCGGACTGGTGCTGGGTAGTTGAAGACGAGCCGCAACCTTTCACTGCGCCGCGCACAACAGCCATCGTGCGCGGCAGGGACTGGAGTGAGTTGGACTCGGACGACATCAAGCTCAACGTCGCCCTCGTCGGAATTCTTCGTCTCCGGGTAGCTAAGTTGTCTGTCGGAGAGGTAGGAGCAGACTTCCTCCGCCGCCGCATTGCCCCTCTACAGGATAGGAAGAGGCCAGCATGGGAGTACGGCAACGCGGCGGACATAATGAGACTGCGCCCAGGGCTAAACTTCAACTTCACGTCGCTGGAGCTAAAGGGGATGGTCCGGGAACTTTTTAAGCACGACCCGGCCCACCCAGAGTGGTTTAGAGCTCCCCGGGGAGTGGTGCCCTTATGCAACAGCACGGCCCGGGATTCCCTTCGCGCCATGATGCCCGCATGTGACTCGCATGGCGTCGACCGCACATAGATTCCGCCCAAGCCAGACGTCATCATGAGCTTCTTCGACAACCTGGTGGAGGTGGCGAAGAACAAGGATGAGATCAAGGGGTTTACTCGGGACACCACTGACCGGGAGATTGCTTATATAGCTTCCCGGGTAGAAGAGGCCGCCGCAGCCGCAGCGGCAGGGGAGTTTGGCTTCACGGTTGAAGAGGCAGAGGCTGCGGAAGCGTCCTGCCAAGCAGAGGAGGCGGAGATCCGCAGGCTGCTGAAGCTTCCGCCCGACGAGCTCGCCGGGGTCCCTTCTCTGAGGCACGCCGGGATCCCCGGAGTTGTGACCGAGGCCGCGGCAAGGGGCGAGGTTGCCGGAGGAAACAGAGGCGCCGGAAGGAGCGGAGGCGCCGGAGGGAGCACGACCGCAGGGCAGGGCGCCGGGCCCAGCGAGCCGGCCGAGGAGGAGGAGGAGGAGGACACCGGGGCCGGCGAGGACTCCGATGGGTCTCTGGGGCTCTACAACGACGACGTCTCCTCGTCATCGGAGACCTCCCCGCCTCGGGCAAGTCCCAGGCGATCTCCGCTGAAGCGTCTCCGCAAGGCGACGACGGGGACGAGGGCGCAGGCGCTCCGGCAACAACCAGCTCGCCGGGCGGCGCGGGCTCCCCGGGGGAGCCAAGCTGCGACGGGAGCGCCTGGCGCACCAACCGCGGCGGAGGCGCCCCGCACACAGCCTACGGCGGAGGCGCCCCGCACGTCAGCGCCTAGCGGAGGAGGGTCTTCGCAGAGCGGAGCGGCTGCTCCGCCCGCTCCCCGGGCCTCCGCGTCCACAGGGGCCGGGTCTTCGCAGCCCCCAGCCCCGGGGACCGCCAAGCGCCCGAGGGAGCCTTCGCCACCTGCTCCTCGCGCGGACGCGCCTCAGGTGGCGTTCGACTTCTCCGCCCTGAGCGACAACGACGACGAGGAGGAACAGGAGTAAGGACTTGAAGTTTTGTACCTTCTTTGACTTGGTCTTAATTCTTCTTTCGATGATTCTGATTTTTGCTTCTTGCTTTGATTTCAAGACCCTGGCCAGCGAGCGGCGAAGAAGGCCAAGGTTCCCGTCGTTGAGGTCGAGGACGACTCGCCCGTCGCGGCGACAGGGGACACCCCAGCGACGAGCTTGCCGGACCCGAGCGCTGCTCCGAGGAGCAGCCCCCAGCGCAGCCCCCAGCGTAAGTCTGGGTTTGATCTTTCCACTCGTCGGGCGCGCTTGAGGATCTTGTTTATACTAACACCTTGTTGTTCTTGTTTTTGTCTTGATTGTCTTGTGCAGAGGTGGAGCCGCAGCTACAGGAGCATCCGGAGACCGCTCCCGAGGAGCCGCAGGCCCCGCCGTCCCCGCCAAGGACGAACTCTCCGGCGAGGGAGAGTGCTCCGCCAAGGGCGGGTACTCCGCCAAGGGCGAGTACCCCGCCAAGGGCGAGCAGCCCGGCGAGGGTGGCAACCCCGCCAAGGGAGAGCTCCCCGGCGAGGGAGCCCGCCGACGACGAAGTCCGTCAATGTAAGTTTTGTAATCTTGTCTTCTTGGATTCGTCTTTTTTGGATATTTGCTTGAACTTCTTCTTCTTTTAGATCCTCCTCCCCCAGAGCGGATGCAGACGGAGGTTGTCGTCGAGGAGGAGGGTGCGCAGGGCGACGGCGGCAAAGCCCCTGTCGTTGAAGACACGGCGGGAGCCGCCGAGCCTGCTGCGGAGGAGACTGCTCCGACCGCAGACGCAGCGACCGGGGAGGGGGACGGCGGCCATACTGCCGGCCCGGAGGCGGCAGGAGCGTCGAGCGCTGCATCGGCCGCCGACCCCTCCACCGAGAAGGAGCAGTCCGCCTACTACCTTGAGGCCCCCAACGGCGTCTTCATCCAAGTGCCGTGGGGGTCCTCGTCGCGAGCCCCCGAGGAGGGAGAGGTCTTCGATGGAGAGGTCCTCGCCTCCGCAGGGCTGAAGATCGTCGAGGCGCCTGGCGGAGGTGACGAGCCCAAGGAGGATAAGCTGCTTCACCGGCTCCTGGCCCTTTACCGGGCCAGGCAGGCGAAGCTCGAGTCTCGGGAGGCCCTCACCGCCAAGGCCGCCGCTGACATGGAGAAACGCGCGGCGGAGCTCCGCGCCGCCAACCAGGCGGCCCTCCGCGACGTGGCGGAGGAGCGCCAGAGGCTCGTCGGGGAGTACCAGGAGTGGCTCTTGGAGAAAGCCGAGGCCGAGGAGCAGCAGCGACTCGCCGGAGAAGAGCTGTCCCGACGAGAGGGAGAGCTCACCCAACGGAAGGTCAACCTCGACGCTCACGAGGAAGACCTTACCGCCCGGGAGCAGGCCCTTGGCGGAGAGCTGAAGGAGGCGAAGGCCGTCGCCGCCACAGCAGAGACCGCCAAGAAGGAGCTCGAGGCCAAAGTGGCGCAGCTGGAGGAGTTCCTGAAAGCGAGCGTGGAGAGGGTCACCGCGCTCAACACAGAGCGCGAGAAGGACGCCCACACTAACTCTGAACTCCAGGTGCGCCTCTCCAAGCAGGGCGACGAGCTGAAGGCCGCCAAGGATTCAATTGCAGATCTAGAACTGAAGGTTTCCACGTTGAAGGACTCGCTCGACGCCGTCCGGGAGCGGGAAACTAAGCTGAAGGACGAGCTCCGCAGTGAGCGAGGCTTAGTGGAGAGCGCCACCACTGCGGCTGAGAACTTCCGCCGGACCGTCGAGGTATGGACCGATGACTTGGTGGCTTCTGCAACTAACATCGACAAGGAGCTGTTGGCGCTGAGGGTTGAGCATCTCATATACTCTCCGGATCCAAACCTCCCCCACAGCGCCAAGCTCAGCCTTTTCTTCAGAGGGATCGCGCCGGCTCTTGCAAATCTTCAGAAGAAGCTTCCCGCGCAACTGGCCGAGGAGTCACGCCAGCTCTGCGCGGGAACCTTGGAGCGCGTTCTGACGAAGATAGTGTACCGCAATCCTGGTATAAATCTCGTCAACGTTCTCCGAAGCTTGCCGGCCGACGCGGATATGGAGGCGCTGAAGGCGCAGGTCGCCCACATTATCGCCAAAGTGAACAAGATCTCTAGGATTGAGGGCGACCGCATAGATTAGGCCTCCTCTTCTTCATCTCTTTTGTTGCTGCATAGTGTGCCATGAACTTATTAGTCATTGCGACAAGTTATCCCTTGTAAGATATTTATCTTATTTTTGATCAATTAGTGCAATGTTATCTCCCTTGTCTTGGTCCTTTACTTTGTATGCTTTTCACCCTACGCTTCCAGGGAGCTTGCCGGCAAGGGCCCTTTGCCGCGAGCGCTGAGTGCTGGACTCTGAGCAGCCTGCTGGCCAAGGTCTTACCGGCAAGCAACCTTGCCGCAGCTAGTCGCAACGCACTTAGCTTGTTGAGTGAACTCGAAAACGAAACAAGGGCGCGACACTTGTCGCAGCTCACTTAAGTCGTTGAGCGTACTCGAAAACAAGATAAGGGTGCGGCTAGCCACGGGTAGGTTCCTCCGCGCACAGGTTTTCCATACAAAGTGTGATTGTTCAAGGAAGACAACTAAAATTTAAAAAATTTAACTGCTCAAATTCTAATAACTTAGCTTTTATATATTGCTAGCTTCTCCGACAAGGCTTCTCTTTCTTGAATAGCACTTAGTTCATCGTAACTTCATCGCAGCACACTTTGAAAGGCCATCTGCAATTTCATTCTGAGCTCTCGGGACGTGCTCCATTTGCAGACCTTCAAAGTGCTCTTCAAGCTTCCTCACTTCATCTACATAAGCTTCCATCAAAGGGCTCTGGTAACTCTTGTTAACTTGTCGGACCACCAACTGAGAATCTCCCTGCACAATCAGCTTCCTGATCCCCAGTTCGGCCGCAATCCTGAGGCCGGCAAGCAAGCCTTCATACTCTGCAGTATTGTTTGTTGCTTGCTCCCTGGGAAAGTGCATCTGGATAACATACTTGAGGTGCTCTCCGGTGGGCGCGATGAGTACCACGCCGGCACCGGCGCCTTGCAGCGAGAAGGCACCATCAAAGTACATCACCCATTCGCTTGTCGCTTCTTGTACGGGTACACTTGTCTCTGGAACTTCCTCATCGGGCGTCGGGGTCCATTCAGCTATGAATTCTGCCAAAGCTCGGCTCTGTATGGTTGAGGTACTTTCAAACTTGAGTCCAAAGCTTGACAGTTCCAGTGCCCACTCAACGATCCTGCCTGTTGCTTCTGGATTGTGCAATATTCTCTTCAACGGAAAGCGAGTGACCACTGTTATCTCATGTACCTGAAAGTAATGGCGCAGCTTTCTCGAGGCCATGTGGAGGCCGAAAAGCAATTTCTGCACCCCAGAGTATCTTGATCTAGCCCCCTGCAAGAGGGAACTTACAAAATACACTGGGCGCTGCACCATCTTCTTCCGCACTTCTTCTTGCTCTTGCGCAGAGTTGTCCTTGTCGGGGCCAGAGCTTGTCGGAGTAGCCCCCTGCTTGTCGCTGGATTCGCTCGCCGGTGGTGCTGACTCCTCGTCGGCCTCCCTCTCCGCTACTAACGCAGCACTAACCACTTGGTTGGTTGCCGCTAGGTACAGCAGCAACTTCTCCTGTGGCCTAGGTGCGACAAGTATCGGAATGGAGGATAGGTACCGTTTCAAGTCTTGCAGCGCTGCCTCCGCTTCCGAAGTCCATTTCATAGGACCTGCCTTCTTCAAGATTTTGTAGAAAGGCAAGGCGCGTTCTGCAGACTTCGAAATGAACCTACTGAGGGCAGCCACACAACCTGCAAGCCTCCTGACATCCTTGACGCGCTTCGGGGCTTCTATCTGTTCGATGGCTTTAATCTTGTCGGGGTTAGCTTCGATCCCCCTCTGTGAGACAAAGAACCCGAGAAGCTTGCCGGATGGGACTCCAAAGACGCACTTCTCGGGGTTCAACTTAAGCTGGATCTTGCACAGATTCTCAAATGTCTCTTCCAAATCTTGGATCAGGGTATCCTTGCTCTCGCTCTTCACCACGATATCATCCATGTAAGCCTCTACATTTCTGTGGATCTGTGGCTCAAAAGCAGTGTGCACTACCCTTGCAAATGTTGATCCTGCATTCTTCAGTCCAAATGGCATGCGTATGAAGCAATAAGTGCCACATGGAGTGATAAATGCAGTCTTCTCTTCATCTTCCTTGGCCATGAAAATCTGATGGTAGCCTGAATACGCATCAAGGAAAGAGAGTAGCTCACATCCGGCAGTGGAGTCAACAATCTGGTCAATGCGCGGCAAGGGAAATGGATCCTTGGGACATGCATTATTCACATCAGTGAAGTCTATACACAGTCTCCACTTCCCGTTAGCCTTACGCACGACGAATGGGTTTGCTAACCACGTCGGATGGATCACGCCTCTAACTAGGCCTGCTGCTTCTAGCTTCTTGATTTCTTCGGCAATGAATTCTTGGTGCTCCACGGCTTGCTTTCTGACCTTCTGCTTGACGGGCCGCGCATGAGGACAAACAGCAAGCTTGTGCTCAATTACCTTCCTGGGAACACCGGGGATGTCAGATGGTTGCCAGGCAAACACATCGACATTCGCCCGCAGGAAGGCAACGAGCGCGCTTTCCTATTTGCTGTCAAGTGTGGCGCTGATGGTGAAGGTACCACCAGTGCCGTCCTCGTTGGCGGGCACCTTCTTGGTTGCCGGAGGAGCGGCCATTCCCTTCTTGCACTTGCCGGTGGAGCTCGATGGAACGTCCTCGACGGCAGCGCAGCACTCCGAAGAGGTGCGGTTGCCGGAGTGGGCCCCAGAGCACTTGCCGGACTTGGTCTTCGTCTTCTTCCCCCGGGAGCTTCAGCGGCAAGTGTATCCTTCTCTGCTGCGGCTGCTGCATCCCGGTAGATCTTGTCGGCGCAGATAAGCGCGTCTTTCTTGTCGCCATGGACAGTGATGACGCTTATCGGCCCCGGCATCTTGAGTACGTTGTATGCGAAGTGGGAAGCTGCCATGAACTTGGCGAGGGCGGGACGGCCGAGTATTCCATTATATGGCAGTGGGATATCGGCGACGTCGAATGTGATGCGCTCAGTTCTGAAGTTGAGCTCCCCGCCAAAGGTCACTGGCAGAGTTATCTTCCCCTTGGGTTTGCTCCTCCCCGGGTTTATTCCTTGAAACGAACTAGTCTCTTCGAGCTCGCCATCTGGGATTTGGAGTTTCTTGATCACAGCTGAGGAGATTAAGTTCAGCCCGGCCCCGCCGTCAACCAACATTTTGGTGACCTTGAGGTTGCGGATGGTGGGTGAGACCAGCATCGGCAAGCACCCGACCGCAGTGGTGCGGTCAGGGTGATCCTCAAGATCGAAAATGATGGGCGTGCTGGACCATTTGAGGAGCCTGCGCGACTCCACGGGCGGCTCTGCTGCATTCACTTCCCGCACCCACTGCTTGAGTTGGCGGTGGGAAGTGTGCAGAGAGGCGCCACCGTCGACGCACAGGACTTCCGTGGCCTTCTGGAACTCCTGCTTGCTGTTATCTTCATCCTCCATGTCATCGTCGTCGTCTTCTTCATCCTTGTCGCGGCCCCGGGGAGGTCGGTCACCTTGCCGCTGCTTGGCCTTGCCGCAGCGTCCTCCCCGGCCATTGAATGGCCGCTTCTTGCTTGGTTCTCCTCCACCACCTTGGGCCTTCTCCTTGTCGCGCCGCTCGTACTCAGCTTTCTGCTGCTCGACGAGGTACTCGACGCGTTTGCAGTTG
Source organism: Secale cereale (assembly GCA_902687465.1). Lineage (NCBI taxonomy): Eukaryota > Viridiplantae > Streptophyta > Magnoliopsida > Poales > Poaceae > Secale > Secale cereale. Next base: position 105,651,082 of record LR738715.1, on the reverse strand, counting down.
GAGAGGTCATGGCCCTTGGTGCGGTGGATCTTGTAGTATTGCTTGTCGGAGCCGTCCTGCTTGTCGGCTGCCGCTACAGGGGCAGGCTCCTTGCCGGAGCCGCCAGCCTGTGTTTGCTTGGCGGGAGCCTCCTTGCCGGACTTCTCGACGGCAAGCACCTCCTTCTTGTTCTTTCTTCTATTGTTTCGCCGCCGGCTCTTCTTTGCCGGGGCGGCGTCGTCGCTGTAGCTTCCCCCTGCGCCAGCATCCTCTCCGGGGAGTCTCCTCCCCTCTTCGGCGCGCGTGCACTTATCAGCTAGAGCATAGAGCTTGCTGACATCCCGTATCTTGGTCATGGCCATTTCTTCACGCATGCGGCGGTTACGCACGTTCTGGTGGAACGCGCTGATAACCGCGGCAGGGTGGACGTCGGGGATGTTGTGCTGCACGCGGCTGAAGCGCTGGATGTATTTGCGCAGAGGTTCTCCTTCCTTCTGGGCCAAGATGTGGAGATCGCTCTCCTGGCCGTGGGGTTTGTGGCCGCCCGTGAAGGCGCCAACAAACTGATGGCAAAGGTCCGCCCAAGAAGAAATGGAGCCTTCCGGCAAGTGCATAAGCCAAGAACGTACATTCGGCTTAAGCACTAGCGGGAAGTAGTTCGCCAGTATCTTCTCGTCGCGCCCCCCGGCAGCCTGCACCGTGATGGTGTAGATGCTAAGGAATTCCGAGGGGTGCGTCTTGCCGTCGTACATCTCCGGTACGTCGGGCTTGAAGTTCTTCATGCTGGGCCACTGGACGCGCCGCAGCTCACGGGTAAACGCAGGGCAACCTGCCGCGTACGGCAAGTCGCCTGGTTCACCGGGCGCGCACGTGTCGACAGCGTTCCCAGCTCGCTGATCTGATTGTCGCCGAGCTTCTCGGCGGCGCTCGATCGTCATTCGAGCGTCTTCTTGTCGCCGATCATCAAGGACTTGGCGCTGGTCCCGGCGAGCCCGCGGATCCGACGACGCCGTGGAGTCGTCGTCGACGTTGATCCGGCGGGGCGGCGTCTTCTGCTTCCGCGGCGGGGAGTGCACGGTGGTTGCACCCCCGGCGGTCTTGTCGCCGCCGGCCTTCGTCTTCTCGACTTGCCGCGGCCGCGACGTCGCTGGCTGCTGCGGCGTATCGTTGTTGGCGAAGGCGATCAGGCTCTGGATGGTTGCCCTCCAGTCTTCGGCCTTGTCTGCCGCTGGAGGGAAGTCGAGGAGCAGTTGCGCCCTTGCGAGCGCTTCTGCTGGAGAGGAGGGGAGCGGGGGCGAGCGGTGCGAGGAGCGGGATATGCTCGGACTCCTAACAGGGTTAGAAGGAGCAGGGTCCCGCCCCGGCGACCGTGCCTTGCTCGTGCCAGGACGATGGCCCGGAGCGTCCCGCGAGCCTCCGGTTTGCCCTTGGCCCAGCAAGCGGATGCCACCTCCTGTGGCATGGCGCTGCTGGGTTGTTGTTTGCTGAGATGGACGTGGCGCGTCCACGGAGACCGAGGCTCGGTCGTCCGTCTTGTCCTTGGATTTGGTGGCGCCGCGAGTTTCCTCGCCGGCGACCACCCTTCCAACGGCGTCTCCCCCGCCCACCGTTGGTTCCGGTGGCGGCGGATGAGACGCAGACGGGCCTGCGACCTCCGAAGCTTTCTTCTTCGGGGCCATGTTGCTGCTGCTGATGAAGTTGGAGAGGTTGATGAAGATTGCGCCCGCGTGAACGCCGGATCAGGTTCGCACAACCTCGACGCCCCCCTACCTGGCGCACCAAAGATGTCGGGGGAAACTGTCCACCACGAGCACCTATGGGACCGGAGCCCCTTGTTCGTGCGGTAAGGGAGCGGAGGGAGCACAAAGAGCAGATCGTAGTGAGCACGCGGGCAGTTTACCCAGGTTCGGGCCGCGATGGACGCGTAAAACCCTACTCCTGCTTTGTTTGTATTGAGTTGGAGAGCTCGGGAGCTTGAAGAACTAGCTACACCGAGCGAATGAGCGATCTAGGTTCCGAACCCTTTCTACGTTGTGCATGGGCCTCCTTTTATAGCTCAAGGGGTCACCGATAGGTGTCAACGTAGGAGAAAGGGTAAAAATGTAATAGTGGTGGTAGTTGTAACAGTGCGGGAACAGTGGATGAACAGTGCATGAACAGTGGTCATCACCTACTTTGACAGTGGGGGACAAGAGCATTTAATGCCCGTCGCCGTCGACCCCAAAAGCGCCCGCCCTTGTGTCTCCGTTTGCCACGGCGATAGCTTTATCACCGTGGAGTGCCACCGTGTCCCCCAGGCTGCACAGCCATCTGCCACGCGTCCCTGGAATGGCCCCAGGGCGACGCGTGGACCGATGAGCTGGAGCGCGGGCACACAGCGCAACTTCCCCCGGCAAGCACCTTGCCGGGGTCTTGACCTTGCCGGGCCCGGAAGCTTGCCGGGCTCTGAAGCTTGTCGCTCTCCGGGCCCTGCCGGGGCGCATGCTGCGCCGAGGCGTATCTACCGAAGCGTAATCTTCTAATCTTCCTGGCAAGCTCCCTTTGCCAGGGCCTTGAGTTGATAAGGAAATCTTGAGCCTGGGACGGCCTTCCCGGCAAGCCCCACTTGCCGGGGTCTTGGTTTTCTGTCTTGTATACTTTGTTTTTGAATGGTTTTATATGGAGCAGGAAGGTCTCCGGCAAACACGTGGTGAGCCCCGCCGCGGGAAGCTGCTACTGCCCGTGCACAAGTTGGGGTACCGAGGTACCCCTACCTTAGTACACCGACAATATGTATCGCAGCGCCCTAATTATGCAAATAGTATCAAATCCCGAGTCTTAATCATGGTAGCTAGTAGAAAATGTATGGTTTAGTTTGCAGCCACATACATGTGAATGTTATTCCAGCAAGAATGATAGCAGCTAGCATATATCTATCCCAGGTACTCTGCGGATAGGCCAGCGGCGAGCCTTGTTTCTTCTTGTTAGATTTTCCCTTCATGTATTCTCCTTGTTGAATGAACAGTTTTTGGCATCCTGGCATGCCGCCATTCTGCTGGTTGGATCTTGGTTACCAATTAATATTCAGGGCACGACTCTCTTTTAATTGATTGATTTCCTTGTTGCGAGGGGAGGGTTGCTGATGACGATGATTTATAGTTCAGATGATGATGATGATGGTGACGAGCCACTGATGCTTGAGGATGAAGCAGGATGAACCGAGGTCCTCAAAGCATATCCCTGACGCTGATGGGTGGACCGTTGTGATGCCTAGGCGTGATCAGCTTGGGCAACTGGACCGTTGTGCTGCCTAGGCGTGATCAGTCTAGGCAATAGTAAATTAAGCACATGAGAAGATAAACTTGGAGCTATTTGGTCTGAAGGTAAAGAAGTGTCATTGTTGTTTTTTTATCGTTGCTGCTTGGTCACCCTTTTACTAATGGAAAAATGTCATTAATAATATATCTTTAGCTTTGGAACACACACACACACACACTAGAGACTTGCTTCACTGCAGCAGGGGGGAGGCCCCTAAACTTAAGGATCTGGTTTACTATGTCCGGTCTCTACAACTGAAATCATGGTGATTAGCCTAGTGTGTCTTGTTAGTTAGTACCACACCAAGTAGCCATCCATGCGTTGACAGTTATGCACAAGTCATTGACTAGGAACCAATTTCTTCTTAGTTTCAATTTCCCATCAATGAATTCACCCTGCTTGCTTGCTTGCCGCCTTGATCTCTTTTCATAAGCGCAATAACAAAATCACCATGTCTTACTTGCATTTCTAAAGGTTGTAACAAAATAATCATATGTTTGTTTGATGCAACTTGGCCTTCCCAATTATGGATGTTTGGACGGGTATGTATTTCTCTATAAGTATCTTATACCACACAGTAAAATGCCTATTCACTTCAAAAGTGGAACACATGACCAGATAATAATATAGAATATAAGCGACCTTGCATTTAATGTTGTTATTCCTTTCTACTAAGTTATGTGCACCTCTGTAAAGTAATATAATACGTTTTCGATCATTTAGAATGAACGGTTTGTTTTCTGCTTGCATTCATACATGTTAATTAGATAGATACATGTCTTTGTTAAATATATATTTCCAATGAACATGCCTATAAGTCTTGCCTTAAATTGAATGGTTTATGTACCCAAGTAAGTTGTCGATGCTCTGCTCTAGCCTGCCTAGGTTCTATTCTTTTATGTTTGTCTGTGAAACCGCACTACCATCTATCCTGGGTTTGGCTTGCTTTACTGCTTGATTTAATGATGTGATGCCAGTTCTAGTTCCCTAGGTTCTCCAGCCTAGTTCCTCATAAGTAATCTTGTTCTTTTTTTGTAATGTAATTAACCGTGAGCTCCTTCCTGGTTTGCAGGTAGAGTTGGAACCCCTCCAGTTCAGCACCAGGCATGGTCGGTTGGAATTGGATCAGGATCATGAAGCCACCAAGTTGCCCTTTTGATCAACTACAACAACAACAACAAACAATGTGGTAATAAACAGCAACTCTCCTCCCTCTACCCTTTATGTATCATTGCATCAATTCTGGCCTGTTTATGGTCTGACGCGAGTGGCCTGGCTATCTTGTTCTTTTGTTTGGTAGGGAACTAGGAATTGTGTGTAAATCTAGTTATCTTATTTGGTTGTGGAATTGTCCCCTTTTTGGCCTAGATGTTCTAGTCATTGTCGCAACTGAAAATGGAGTCCCATGCAGTTATATGCTACAGTAGAAATTGCCTTTTACTTTGACCCTTGCAGACCACGCGATCTATGCTTATATTTGTTGGTTCTATGGACCGGAGTAGGATAAATAAATACTAAACCATCGTCAAGTTGTTGTTCGATTGAAACTATATGAAATTAATGGAGGGTTTTATAAATAAGTTGTTGTTTTGTTGCTTATAATCTTCATGTGATTTTCTTTCTTTCTTTCTTTTTCCACTTGATTGTATGTCTGACTTTTGAATAATATGATATTTATTTCCCTGCTTGATTTGGTGCAGCAGGCACCCGACTCCATGGATGAGGAGGACAACTAAGACCCCAAGCCCAAGACGACGACCCTGACCTCAACTCACCAAGCAAGGTTGTGGATCTGCCCCTCTTGTCTGTAAGGTTTCTCCCCAGTTTCTCACCGCTCTACTCTAGCATAGTATCTATTCTGGTTGGTTGTGAACCAACCCGCCATGCCAAGGCCCGCCCGGGCTTTCGTTGCTGCCACAACATTGGACTGGGCTCCTAGGTTCATGCTTATGTAGGAGCATGATAGAGATTCTGTAATTTTGGAACCAAGGGTGACCCTTCTGTTTTAGACCTGTGATATCTAGTTCAACTTTGTTTTACTGCTTGGGTCTGTTTTACTGCTTGATTGATGTCACTCAACTCCAGCCTAGTTCATTCTTGTGGTCTTCCCTGTACAAGACTAGTTCAACTATGCATGGTTCCAATTCATCATATAATATTCGGTAATACTGTGTGATCTGTGTGTATATTGTACATCTTCTGAGACATATGAGTTCTTTTGTAGGGACAAATGGTAGAAAGTAGCAAGTGCACAAGTTGATTGAAAGATGTTCTCGTGACTGCTTTTGTGGAGAACAGGGTTGATACATTTTGTTCATATGGAAGTTGATTTGGCTTAGCGATTGAAGAGTGGGTCTTCCATATTATTCTGTAGCAATCCAGTGATCATGCACTCGGTCTCTTAGGAACTTTGGCCATCATGTATATCTGATTTGTGTATCCTTAATGGTTGTAGCTAACTGGAGTGAAGAAAAATAATGAATATCCTATATATGTGGAATGAATGCATTTGATCAATATTATCTTTTGATGAATAGAAGAGTGCACTTGTCTATATATGTATTACGTATTGAACATGAATTGAATATTATGAGTGTAATTTCATTCACAAAATGGTGCATTTGCATTTCTGGTGAAATGCGGAACCCTGGTAGTAAATCTGTCGGCGTAGAAATGGACGTCACACAATCTGTCGGCATATCACACTTACACACAAACTGTCGGTGTAGCAATCGGTGTCGCCCAATCTGTCGGCATAGTACACTGTCAGATACTCTGTCGCCATAGAGTAGTCTGTCGGTATAGAAATGTCTGTCGCCATATGTCTCACCAAAGCCGACATACTATCTGTCGGCATAGATTTATCTGTCGGCGAAGACCTTTCCCGGCAGGACTGTAGCCGTCAGCTCCTTTTTGTCGGTAAAGGTTTTTGCCGACACTAAATGTGTCGCCTTAGGTGGCCTATGCCGACATATTATTTGACGCTGCTTTGAGTGTCGTGGTGTAGTGTAGGCCATCGGGGCTCCAGGCAGAGTGAGGCCGCGGCTGGAGAGGCAAGAGGCATCAATCTCTCTCGAAAATTTGACCTCATCAATATTGTGAACTCCCTGGACAAATTCCAAAATAGAGGGGCGCCGAGTTTCTGTGGCCACAGCAGAGGCGAGGCCTCCTTTGGACGGGGGGCGGCCCTGCAATGGCACGAGAAGGCCGGCTCACGATGGATGGCTGCCTTAGCGCGTGAGAGCTGGCTCAGGACCTGACCATGGCAGCGGCTTTCGGCAAGCTATGGGCGTATCCACGCGAAGGCAAGGTGGCTCGAAGCGCCGTCGGGACAGAGGCGCAAGGCGGAGGCGATTCAATGCAGCAGGCACTGCGCCGCGGGCATGCGGCGGAGGGGGCGGCTTCAGGCCACGATTCAGGCAACGGCGGCCTGATGCGGAACCGCGGAAGTGGGCAGCTCGGCTTCGAGGCCACTCGGGCGGCTGCTGAGGCAGATGAGCGTCGGTGGCGATTTGGCGTATGGCGGCTCAAGGTGAAGTAAACCAGGGCGAAGGCAGCTGGGCGTACGACAGCAATACCGTGGAAGCGGCCGGGAGGCCCGTGGAAAACCATAGCAGCGAGCCAAAGCAGAGACCGGTGGTGGCTCATTCGTGAGGTCGATGCGGCTCACATGGCAGCGCAACGGCTTGAGCAGCGGAAGCAGAGACGAGCCCGGGGCCGCGGAAGAGCCAGCGCTGGAGTCTAGCAACCAGTGCGCACTGGCGGGTCGACGACACGGACGAATCGGACGGGTCAAGGCCTATTGAAATATATTGCCCGCCTCCCTCCATCAGTTCGGACTTTTGGATGAGTTGGCTCGAGTCCAAAAATCCGAACTGATGGAGGGAGGCGGGCAATATACTTCAACACTCCCCCTCACGTCTAGACTATTTTAGTCCTTAGACGTGGGATCGATGTAGGCCGCATAATCATTTTATTTAATACTGCGTTGGCAGGGTCTTGAACTCAAGACCTCCTGGCTCGGATACCATATTGAATTCATGCTCCAGCCAACTCATCCAAAAGTCTGAACTATGGGAGAGGGCCGAACATTATACTCCAACAAGGCCGAACGGCTTAAGGCAGCGATGTAGTAGAGGCGGCCCGGATCGCAGGCGGCTGAGGCCTGACGGCAACTCTCCGATGGCGGCTTGATGCGGGATGGTCCGGAGGGCGACCTGGTGGCTCACGGTGCTGGGCGGAGCAAGGCGGCCGGCGGCTTGTGGCACAGACTGCCAACGTGGGAGGCGGCCGACGGCTCAAGTTACGGTAGTTTGAGTCCGTGACTTCCTCCGGGTCGTGGTATCCCCCTTTTTTTATTTCTTATCTTTCCTTCCAACACTAAAGTAATCTTCATTGTATCTCAACATCGCGTGTCATTGCAGTACCAATTGACTGATTCTGTCTGGAGCACTTGATCTAGTCGTCCGGGTTGGAATTGAATCCCACATATACTTGTCTCAAGCAAGAAGGTAGAACAGGTGGTCCTTTCGGAAAGTGCAGGTTTTGGTCCAAGCTGAGTCAAGGCAGGGGCGCCTCGGAACTTGAAGCAGACGTTGAGGCGTGGAGCAGTAGCAGCGGCTCGGCGGACTAGACAAAACGGCCGCCGCGATAATTTTCTGTCCGTCTCAGTGTAACTAGTCATTCCAAACGCTCGTCGATGATGTAGATTATCCAGAAAATTGCAAACTTCTCGAACCCTAGAAAAGATCCCTCCAAGAACTCGACACCACCATCTCACGGTGGGCGCCAACTGTCGTGGAATTCTCACGGCAGATGTCCTAGTGTGAGGACTTAGTCGTGAGGCCAACGCATCTATGTGGTAGCTTGAGAGGTGTTGAGCGGAATCAAGAGACGCAGCGTAGACAAGGATTTAGACAGCTTCAGGCCCCGGGAAACATCATCCGGTAACAACCCTACATGCTGTTTGTGGCTAGGTCTCATTATCATCACGAGAAAGTCGCCGGTAAACCGGCTCTTTGTGTCTAGCCCTAGAGATTGTTTCTTCTTGCCTGTCCCTCTTTGGGGAGCCCTGCCCCTCCTTATATATGTTGAAGGGGCGGGTTACATGACTAGTCCTAGTAGGATTAGGATTACTCTATTACAAGGGGAGTCCTAGTATTGCTTCCTTTGTAGGAGAATATTCCTTGTGCTTTCCTCATAAACTGACCCACCATAACATGAACCGGCATTCTGGGCCTTGGGCCTTGTTATCCGTCCACCGTCCACCAGGTTACCAGTGAGTCATACTAACCAGGCAGGTTGCCTGTAAACTGTCTAGTCAGGGCGGGTCGCCAGTGAATCGCCAAGTGTAAACCGGGTCTCAAGTAAACCGGCTAGTCCGGCCGGGTCATACCGCGGGGTATATCCCCGACACTACGGGTTCGAGAATGATGTAGAAATGACCGAGACGCTTCTCCAGTCAATAACCAATAGCTGAACCTGGATGCCCATATTGGTTCCTAAATATTCCACAAAGATCTTTATCGGTCGAACCTTTATGACAACATACATAGTTCCATTTTTCCATCGGTATGTTACTTGCCCAAGATTCGATCGTCGGTATCTTTATACCTAGGTCAACCTCATTACTGGCAAGTCTCTTTACTCATTCCGTAATACATCATCACGTAACTACCTCCTTAGTCACTTTGCTTGCAAGCTTCTTGTGATGTTGTATTACTGAGAGGGCCCAGAGATACCTCTCCTTCATACGGAGTGACAAATCCCAGTGTCAATCCATGCCAACTCAACAGACACCTCCGGAGATAACTGTAGAGCACCTTTATGATCACCCAGATACGTTGTGACGTTTGATGGCACACAAGGCATTCCTCCGGAATCCGAGAGTTGCATGATCCCATGGTCGAAGAAACATGTATTTGACATTAAGAAAGAAGTAGAAATAAACCGAACGATCATATGCTATGCTAATAGTTGGGTCTTGTCCATCACATCATTCTCCTAATGATGTGATCCCGTTATCAAATGACAACTCATGTCTATGGTTAGGAAACCTTAACCATATTTGATCATCCAAATAACATCACAGTCCGACTACGGACAAAGATCCAAATGAAAGATACCAAATAAATAAAGCCCCAAGGTTCGAATCGCCCCTAGTAGAAGCCACTACTGATCATCGGGATAGTATACGTAGTATTGCCCACGTTCTTCGTCGAACTCCCAGTTCAGCTCTGTGACATCACCCGAGTAGTTCACCATGGTACCTGCATCTGGTGTTGTGTAGAATCTGCGAGCCACGGAGGACTCAGCAATCCCGTTTCCCGGGTAGCAAAACTATCTAAGCCTTGGGTGTGGAACAAGGCTGAAGAATAAAGGTTGCAGCTGCACTAGCACTAGTTTACGTGTTTCGAGCGAGAAGAGAAGTGCCACAAGCGTCAAAGGGATCACTAAGTGCTCCTATCTAAGCACGTCAAACATAACCCCACCGTGTTCACTTCCCAAACCCCTTTCAGAAAATGACCGTCACGGTTACTCACGCTGGTAGTGTGTTCTGGACATGGTGTCAAGTTTTCTACAACCGGATATTAACAAATTCCCATCTGCCACATAACCACTGGCACGAAAGTTCAAACCCTGCAGGGGTGTCCCAACTTCGCCCATCACAAGCTCACGATCTGCGGAGTCGCAACTCCAAGGTGGGAAGACCCGAGTATTCTCGGAATCCCGTGCTCAAGATATTCCAACTAAGGTAAAGCTAATCTAGCAAGACCTCCCGGTGTGCCGACACCCTGACAGTAGCCGCGCGTATCTAGTCTCAGGCCACGACCGGATGAGACAGCCTACAGGAAAATACCAAATACCTCGGGTTTCCCCAAGGCGGCCCTGCAGTCTGCTCGGTTGGACCAACACTCATGTGGAGCACTGGCCCGGGGGTTGTTAATTAAGATCACGGGATAGCTAGTCCCTATGCAAGTTTTTAGTTGTTAGGCAAATGGAGTACCAATGTCGGGCCTTGCTGGAAAAGCTTTAGCGCTAAGCGGGTTATCAAGGGGGGCCCATAAACCCCAACCGTGTTAGGGACGCATAATCAAGGAACATAACACCGGTTTATACGGTTCCTAGGGCGGTATGAGTGGAACAAAACCCCAAGCAAGAGGCTTAGCCTTCCACCCATTACCAATATATAGATGATTTGGTTTAACAGTTTATATAGTGTGATATCCCAACAATAACTTCAACATGAAGCAAGAATCTTCAAATCTTCTCCTGCAACTAGCAATGCTATAAGAGGGGCTGAGCGAAGCTTACGTAGCCAAACAAAGGTTTGCTAGGTTGGGTGGTTAGACAGATTCATGGTTACAATAGGAGGCTGACAAACAAACATGGGCATTGAGGCAATAAGCTAAAGAGCGAGAAATCTAGCAATAGGCAAAGATAGTAATGATATCTGGGTCATGTCATCTTGCCTGTCAAGTCGTCGATGGGATTGTAAGACGACTCCTCGTACTCAACCTCGGTAGGAACCTCGTACTCGGTCTCGGCTTCCGGCTCTACTCAATACAAGAACACAACATGGCACAAAATCAAACAAGGTGCAATGCACAATCAACATGATGCAAGTATGATACATTTCATGGCAAGGGACAAAACACAAAATAATAACACAAAACATCAAGTTTAAATGAGGCCGGAATCATCATATAGCAAATCCGGTAAGTCCTCATATGCATATTTTTAAAATGGTTCAGATCCGAACAAACCTTATGTTAAAGTTGTTAAACAGCAAGTTAACATGCACCATGATGATCTGCACGAAATTCTGTTCAAGTTTCATATAAAGTTTGTTTAATTCGGAGCTACGGTCTAGAAGATATGAGCAAAACAAGACAAACATGGCAACGGTGCATGATGCACCCAAACATCAAGCAAACACAATCCAAACATGTAAACAACATGATATTATGATTCTACATGCAAAATCACACAAGTTTCATATAGGCCACGCTCAAAACGGGGTAACGGTTCAACACATACACACGAAACAAGATACAATGCAAAGCTGAAGTTAACAGCCACATAACAACTTTGGAGCAAGAAATATATACTGTACAGCACCCGAACATGATGACAATAAGCATGGACATAAAGTAGACATATCCTACAGCAAACAGCTGCATTGGAGCAACTCCATAGGAGGCATGGATCAATAGCAACAAGCTACACCAAATTGACCATGTTGTTAGAAACTTGACAGGCATAATTTATAGCAACTTGGGAGCAAGAAATAAATAAGCTACAGCAAGCCATATGAGCAAGTAAGGGCATGAATGTATAGACAACAACATGGACAACAAGGAATGATAATTGGCCACTCCAAAGCAAGCATGGATTTGACTAGGGCATCAACCAAACATATCATCAGGTTAAAACGGATTCCAGACTTAGCAGTTTTTTCACTAAGTATAAAACAATTATGTTGGCATGACATGTTTACAAGCTCTTAGCAGTTTTTTCACTAAGTATAAAACAATTATGTTGGCATGGCATGTTTACAAGCTTGTTTAAGTCACCTCAAGGCATATCCTGGAAAGTGGTTTGCACCACAGCAAAGACCCTATGATGGAGATTCTAAAACATATTGACATGTGACATGGAGATAAACACATCAATAGCAATGAGCACTTCAAATCAGCATCTCTTAACATATTTCATAACTTAACCGCCACATGCACTTTTGCAACCGAGATTAACATGGCAATATGAACCCTAACATGAATGCTACAACAACCATCATGTAGAGCATTTCACAATGAACATTTTGACATATCATTTGCTCCATTTGGATAAACATGCACCAAGTTATCACATCTCAAACATGGCATAAAAATAACAAGTAACAACAGTTTATAACAAGTAGCACTCTTGTCACGAAGATTAGGACATCTAGATGATCTCAGACAAGCATGCCACAATGGAACAAAATGTAGAGCACATCACCACGATCATTTTGATATATTACACGCCCAAATCGGATCTACGAGCACGAAGTTACGGCCATGCAAAGGGGGCAACAAAATATCGCAAATCAGGGACTTAGTGGTTTTTATACCTCCAAAAGTCAAACGTGGATGGCTCCGTGCGGGATGGAGGGATCCGGGCTGCGGGGCGTGCGTTTGGTTCCGCGGATGGGTGGATCTTATCCACCCGAATCCATATCGGGATCGGGCCGCCGGAGTTGGAGGAGAAGGCCGGCGGGGCGGCGAGGGCAGCCGGCCGGGGCGGCGGCGAGGGAGCGCCGGCGAGGGGCACTGGAGGACGGCCGGGGCGGCGCTCGCGACGCACGCGGCGGTCGGAGGAGGCGCCGGCGGCGGACCACACCCGGGCGGCGGCGGCCCTCGGGAGCAGGCGAGCAGGCGCCGGTGGCCGGCGGCGGAGGCCACCGGAGGCGGCGGGGAAGATCGACGCGGGCACGACCGGCTCGGCCCGGGAGGCCGGCGGCGGAGGGCCGAGGTCGGGCCTACGGGCCCGCGGCGGCTGGAGGCCTAGGGGACACGTGGCACGCTCCGGTTGGCCAGGCGCGTCCGACGGACGTGTCCGGCGGTCGGAGGAGCTGTGGGGTGCGGGGGGAAATGGAAAAAAAGGGAAGACTAGGGTTTCGCCCAAAAATGGAGGGGTGTGGACGTTTTTATAGACATAGGGAGCTAGGAGACTCCAAATGGGGTGCGGTTTTCGGCCACACAATCACGATCCGACGACCGAGATGATGGGAGTGGTTGTGCTGGGTTAGTGGGCTGTTGTGGAGGGGGTCTTGGGCCTTAAAGAAGAGGTTCTTTTAGCCCACTAGGTTAATCGTTGGAGTACCAAACGAACTCCAAATGCGACGAAACTTGACAGGCAGCCTACACGTACCAAAACAACAATGCACGACAAGTCTCACCTCATTCCGGAAATGCTACACGGCCTCACACGAAAGAAGTACTCGGGGGTGCCACGGGCACGTGTGTGAGTGTCGGAACTCGAAACGGACAACGGGAAGAGGCGAGTGGAACTGGGTGCAAGTGACAACACGAACGCAATGCAATGCACATGACAACATGACATGGATGAAAAGCACACACGCACACGACAAAACGAAGAAACCCGAAATGAAAGAAGAACCCAGAATGGAATTGTTGAAGTCAAAGTTTCATATATTGCAAATATTGGAAAGTGTTACATCTGGGGCATTACAAACTCTCCTCTACAATGAAAAGATCTTGTCCCGAGATCTAGGACTGGAAGAAGGAAGGGTACTCGGAACGAAGGTGATCTTCTCGTTCCCACGTAGCTTCTCGGTCGGTATGGTGTGACCACTTAACTTTCAAGAACTTGATTGATTTGTTGCGGGTCTTGCGCTCGGTTTATTCAAGAATAGCTACAGGGTGCTCACGGTAAGACAAGTCTTGTTGAAGATCAATCTCCTCGAACGGAATGGTGCGTTCAGGTGTCTTGAAGCACTTGCGGAGTTGAGACACGTGAAACACATCATGAACATTTGCAAAGTTGGTAGGCTAGATCACCTCTTTTGCCAAGAATCTTGAAAGGGCCCACGTATTTAGGAGTAAGCTTTCCTTTGATACCGAATCTTTGGGTGCCTTTCATAGGAGAAACACGGAGATAGACATGATCTCCAACGTCGAAAAACAAATCACGATGCTTGCCGTCATAGTAACTCTTTTGATGCGACTGAGCGGCCTTGAGATTCTCATGTATGACTTTGCACATTTCTTCGGCTTCTGAGATCAAGTCATTGCCAAGAAGTTGACATTCACCAGTCTCGGACCAGTTGAGAGGGGTATGGCACTTTCTGTCATAGAGGATTTCAAAAGGAGCTTTGCCGACACTTGCTTGGAAACTGTTGTTGTAAGAGAACTCGGCAAACGGGAGACAATCTTCCCACTTCATGCCAAAAGAGATGACACAAGCTCTGAGCATGTCTTCGAGGATCTGGTTCACTCTTTCGACTTCACCACTAGTCTGAGGGTGAAACGCAGTGCTGAAACGGATTTTAGTGCCCATGGCTGACTGAAAGGAGTCCCAGAACTTGGATGTGAACAAACTTCCACGGTCTGAGGAGATAACTTGAGGAATGCCATGTAACGACACAATTTTTGAAGTGTACAACTCTGCCAGCTGAGCTGCATTGATGGATTCTTTGATGGGAAGGAAGTGAGCTACTTTGGTTAGCTTGTCAATCACAACAAAGATAGCATCATTCCCCTTCTTGGACTTGGGAAACCCAGTGATGAAATCCATTTCAATGTGGTCGAATTTCCACTCGGGAATAGGAAGAGGTTGGAGGAGACCGGCTGGACGTTGATGCTCTGCCTTCACTCTTCTGCAGACATCACATTCATTCACGAATTGGGCAATCTCCCTTTTCCTGCGAGTCCACCAGTAAGATTGCTTGAGATCATGGTACATCTTGGAACTTCCGGGATGAATGGAGAGGAGGGAGTCATGTGCTTCGTTCATTATGAGCTTCCTGAGATCACCCTTGGGAACCACAAGTGTGTCCTCAAAGAACAAGGTGTCTTTCTCATCAACGCGATAAACACTTGTATTTGGGAGTACCCTTAGCAATACCATGTTTCACTTTCTGCACCATAGCATCACTGATCTGGGCCTCACGGATCTGATATTCCAAGGTAGGAGCAACTTGAAGATTTGCAAGAAAGCCTTGGGGAAAAACTTGGAGGTTGAGCTTCCTGAATGATTCACAAAGCTCAGGCTGGAATGGCTTGATAAGGAGACTGTCGCAATATGCCTTTCTGCTCAAGGCATCTGCAATGACATTGGCCTTGCCAGGTGTGTACTCAATGCTTGGATCATACTCCTGGATCATCTCAACCCAACGAGTCTGGCGAAGGTTCAGGTTCGGCTGTGTGAAGATGTACTTCAAGCTCTTGTGATCGGTGAAGATGTCCACTTTTCTGCCCAATAGACGGTGTCTCCACGTGATCAAGGCATGTACCACTGCTGCTATCTCGAGATCATGTGTGGGGTAGTTCTTCTCATTTGGCTTCAATTTACGAGAAGTGTATGCCACAATTTTCTTGTCTTGCATTAGAACACCACCAAGTCCTTGTAGAGAAGCATCGCAGAATACTTGGTAGGGCTTGGACTCATCCGGAGGAGTAAGAACCGGAGCAGAGATGAGCTTTTCTTTGAGTGTTTTGAATGCCACATCACAATCTGGAGTCCAGTTGTACTTGACATTCTTCTGCAGCAAGTTGGAGAGAGGCTTGGCAATCTTGGAGAAGTTCTCAACGAACCTTCTGCAATAGCTAGCGAGACCAAGGAAGCTTCGGAGTTGCTTGACGTTCTGTAGGGGTTCCTAGTTGACAATCACTTCAACTTTCTCGGGGTTGACAGAAATACCCTCAGCAGAGATGATATGGCGAAGATATAAGACGTTATCCAGCCAAAATTCGCATTTAGAGAACTTCACATAGAACTTGTGTTCACGGAGTCTGTCCAGAACCAAACGGAGGTGCTTGGCATGGTCTTCTTCATTCTTGGAGAATACCAAGATGTCATCCAGATAGAAGAGAACAAATTCATTGGTGTAGGGGTTGACACTACTGGAATCTGGCACTTTGCCATCTGCCATGGCAGATGGCAAAGGCATGGTCGGCAGATGGCAAAGGCTTTGCCATCAGCCAGCAGATGGCAAACAGTTTGTCTGAAATCCAGTGGGCAAAGGCTTCTTTGCCGTCTGCTGGCTGATGGCAAAGAGCCTGTGCCTTTGCCATCAACTGGCAGATGGCAAAGCCTCTTAACGGGGTTAGCCTCGTTAGAAGGATAACAACATACTTTGCCGTGTGCCAGCAGATGGCAAAGGCTGCAGGCTCTTTGCCATCTGCCAGCAGATGGAAAAGGCTGCATGCTTTGCCATCTGCCAGCTGATGGAAAAGGCTGCATGCTTTGCCATCTGCCAGCTGATGGCAAAGAGCTTTGCCATCTGCTGGCAGATGGCAAAGAGCCCAAATAGGCCAGCCCAAATTTTACATGTAGATGACACGTGGCCTCTTTGCCATCTGCCAGCTGATGGCAAAGTGCCTATATTGCCCCATTTAATTTTGCTTTTTCTTATATCAATTCATTTTCACAGAAAATCAAACACAAATATATTTATATGACCAATATAGCATATTCAACACATATTACCAATAGTCATGAACACATATATATCCAACACATGTTACCAATAGTAGCAAGTTTCATCCGTACATATACATAGTTTCATCAATACTACATAGTTTCATCCATAGGTAGCAAGTTTCACAAGGTCAAAACAAAAACTAAATACAAGCACTCCATCAACCCAAGCTTCCGTGATCTTAAGCAAATCTGTAAAATGGGAAAGAAGAAAGTTAGAAGAAGAAGACTAGAAGAAGTAGATTATTATGATGCAACTAAAATGTGAAGATTATTATGATGCAACTTATATCTGTAAAATAGGTCATTTTGGAGCTAAGTAAGGTCATTATGTCATTTTGGAGCTAGCTAAGCATATAAAGTCATTTAGGAGCTAGAATATGTCATTTCTTAAGCATATTATGTCATTTTAGAGCTAGTTAAGCATATTAAGTCATTTGGGAGGAAAAGATGCTAAGTATAGGTCATTTTAGAGCTATCCTAGGTTAAATACGTCATTTTTAAGCTAGCTAAGCATATTAAGTCATTTTGGAGGAAAAATGTTAAGTATAGGTCATTTTAGAGCTATCCTAGGTTAAATGTGTCATTTTGGAGCTAATTAAGCTTATTATGACATTTTTGAGCTAGCTAAGCATATTGAGTCATTTTGGAGGAAAAAATGCTAAGTATATGATTATGTCGCTAGTATCCATATGGCAGAGAACCCGGGCCGACATGACTAGTCATAGAACCAAGGTGGCACAAACGTACAGGGACATGCATACATGACCCAGCAATGCACGTGTCGGTCATCAGCGAGTGCAACCAAGTCGTAGCAAGCTACAAGGACTTCGGTGATACACCACATGACATTTCCCCGTAGGGACAGACACAGGAGCAAAGAAGGACACATGCCGGTCAATCCATGTGTTCCGGAGCAGTAGCGAACTACCATGGCTCAGTGGAAGCACTAGGAGGCATTTCCCTGTATGGAAGGCTACCAAAGGCACACGACTAGGTGTCGAATCCCACACATACAATGCATTTGAAACATACACACATTATGCACGATATGTGTAGATACAACATGGCATCACAACAAAACTCTATTAAGCAAAACACTTGGGAAACTTACCTTCATCATGGAGGTGTAGGTGTAGGACCGGTCGCGCCAGTGGTAGATGGAGAAGGATCGATCGATGCTTGTCGGGAGTTACGCTGCACCAAAGATTATTTCCAATGTATCATTAGCATGATGCAACTCAAATGTGAAGACTAGTAACTAATGACCGTTCAAATGAAACTCACCGTGCCCGCCGGAGCAATGACTGGCATCGACGGAGGGGTCTGGCCGTTCTTCTCGCACATGGACTGCACATTTGGCTTTGACGAGTCAATCATATTAGTTACTAACTAGTAAGCTTGCACGTGAAAATTCACGTACATACAAAAAATCCAATTATAATAGTCAAAATCATCACTCTCTTCTAAACACTCTAATAATTTCTCTATAGAGGGATTACAAATGAATTTGGACTTGAAGTTTCAGGAAAACTATAATTGAAATGAAATTAATACTTTCCAAAAAAAGATAAATGAGAAAAAAAATACTTGTAATGTATATAGCACTTAAGTACAAAGGCAAGGAATTCAACTCTAATGCTTCATTTTTATTGTTCTTGAGCTTTTCTTCAGGCTTATGAATGCCAATGAGTTAATCTTTACTTGTGCCATTGCTTCGCAGTTTCCTCGTCAAGCATATGGGTAGCCTGCCTGGACCGATCATCCAGATTGGTACTTACCAGTAACCCTCGGGGCAATATTTGGTGAGGTATGGTATTGTTGAATATCTCAATTCTCAACAACATGGAGCCTGGATCTCCGATATTCTGCATAGATGTGATCCACATGTCCCTTATTTGCAAGAAAGGAATAGAAAAAAAGTTTAGTGGAAAATCCTAGTGACCTATGGCTCCAGCTTTGTAACATAGTCAAATAAAATCTGTAGGAGTGAAACTAAGCATGACCAGAAAGTGTAAATCACTCACATAATTAAGCAATAATGAAAACCTTTACATGGGTTGCGTTTATAATTCTCTATTAGGTGCAAACCTCAATATAAGATAAGAGCTTTGCCGTACTATTTATGTTACATTACAAACAAGGGGGGATCTTGAACATGCTACCATGTGCTATCGACAATTGCTATGCAACAATAGCAAGGTATATCTGGATCCCAATTGGCATATAATTGGTGAAGAGAACTCTGTATTCACATGTAAATTTACCTATGCTCCCAATATTCCTTGGTAATTGGCTTCGTTTTTTATCTCTACCTGCATATATGAGAACCATGAAGTACAAATAGCTCAAAAGGTTTATCATCGTATATTGATCAACATAGATATCGGTCCACAAAAAATGGAATATCTACAAAACAGGAACATATGAGTAGCCATATGACATCAAGACGCTAAAGAAGAGGCACATATAAGAGTACTAATCGGTCTAACACAAAAGAACTTGGGGGCGTGTAACACAAGGGAATCGGACAATTCCCTCAAAAAAAAGAACCAGACAATCATATTAGTAGAAAGAGCCCAGTAATAATAAAAAGTAAAAATATAAGAAGGCATGTAGACAACGATCAGGCATATAGCCATGTACGCCTATGGACAAATCCGATGCACTTCATAGACTCCTGACGCAAAAAAAAGAGGCTAAGCTCAACTATGTTTATATAGGCTATTAAGAAAATATACATTTTAATTTCTGCCTATTCAAAAAATATATAAAAGAAATATGACAGATTTGGTTAGAACTCCAAACAGTGTCAGATGCAATAATCCGTACATATTAACCCATAGAAATGACTCCAAATGGCAACACATGCCCACTCCCGAAGAAATAGAAGTCATCCGGAAATTGTGACTCTGAACAAACCATCAAAGAATCGAAGTCGGCCAATTGGGCCGCACAACCACGCGATGTGCAACTCGACACCTAATGAGGCCATGCCCAACTGCTTGACGCGACAAGCAGCTCGATGTCGGATGAAGACCTGACAAATCACATTTCACCTGAATCACCAAGTTTGGTCATTATTATTTACTACACTCGATTATTCTTGAGAAAATCTTCATAATAACTTTATCCATTGACAAGAAGTTGAGCAACTTAATGACAAGGGGAAGATTTTGGAATATTCAAGTGAAAGCAATGAGAATGTGGGATTCAGTTAATCCTATAACCAATGAGCTTATCAACCTAGATATGTTCCTGATGGATGAACATGTATACTTATAAATGTAACTGCCAACTCTTCTACTCTTTAAAACAATTATTACTAAGTATATTTAATTATTTTTACAAGGCCAAACCATTCATGGTGCATTTTCATATAAAAATAATGAGCTATCTACCTATGCATTTATCAATAAAGTTTGGGGGATCCACAAATGCAGTATGTACGTTTGCATTTACCAATATATATCAACAGTACTTGACAGCATGTTAATGTTACCACTATGTCCTTAATATAGAAAATATTGAATACTTTCTTCATATTGTTATATTTCACAGGTATTTTGATAAGTAACAATTAGACGAACAAAATTTAGTTCATCACTACTCGCGCATTCATCAAAAGAGTCGACATTCGGACAAAAATATACCTACATACCAGAGTTCTACATATACGGCCCAAATGGGTTCACTTTACAATTTCAAGAAACTATGTTTTTTCTAATCTGTATGATGGAAGCATAATTAAGCTTAATAGAAAAACATGATATAGGTCCATCAGCAGCCTCTCCAGTGTTCCACATACGGCAAGATTTGCGTGGTGTCGCCATTCTGACCACAAATAAGGTTCCAACATTTGGACTTACCAGCAAAGCTGATCCACTAACTAATCACATTACTTCCAAAGAGTACAGTCATCCATAAAACTAATTTTCGCACCAGGTTCTTATATCTCAGGTAACACGAAAGCACATTGATACAAAATATCAAAAGTGGGTCACATTATAATGTTTTTTGAAATACATTCATACATGCATTTTTGGTAATTTATTGTCGTTGGCAACATAACTTCTCTATCTCATACGGCCTTTTCAGTTCATTAGACCATGAAAAAGAATTTCAATATCATGCGCGACACCAGTAAGATATGTACAATTTCAACTATTATATGTCGATTAACATACATGAACCAAATTTAAATTAATAAATGAAATCCTTTACGACAATTATGTACGAGGATATTTCCTACATTACAAGTACAAGTATATACTTAATGCTTCATTCTAGAAACATATGCTTAAGAGAACAATCCTTCTAAATAAATTTTACTGTGAAACAGAGTAGTTCAACTTATTAAGTACATTGTACTTCCAAGAAAGATGAGAATAGGTTCAATGATGTGAGAATAGGAAGGGATTCATACCTATCTCTTCTCCAGCGCGAGAACTACTGTGCCGAGCAGCCCATTGTGCGACTCACCTATATTGCAACCAAAGATCCATGGACAATAAGCGGCGGCGCCACCCGCTATTCAGTGCCTCAGACCAACCAGCCCCCATAGCACGAGTTCGCCCCCAAAATCCATGAACCAGTGCACCCCTTCTCCATGAGCTCCATCACCCATCCTCCGATCTACCAACTTCCAGCACCAAAGATACGGTTGCCAGCCGCCGGCCATGACAAGGTTGAGCAGCATGCCACATTCTGCCTTGCCCTCCCAGTGCCCACGCCGCCAGACTAGATCCGCATCTTAGAGAAAGCGTCAAATGCATCCACGCACTCACACGGCAACCTGCGCCACCACAACACAAATAAAATGAGAACCAAGTAGAGTGAGGATGATCTAGGAATTAGTTTCCTAATTGAACTTGTGACACCTTCCTTCGCAGGGAGCAAATCGGGAGAAATTTGCATTTGCATCAACAGCAGCAGTACACTTATGAAGAAAAATGCACATTCAGCAGCCATTCAAGAGCACACTTCACACATTTGCACACATGGTTGAATATTTGCACACATATAGCACTAGAATTCTGACCATAGGAAAGAAGTCAAGGGGATCTCAACTTGCTGCGGTTTGGGGGAGGGGGCTCGTCGTCGAGTTGTTGCTCTTGGCTCGGGAGAGGGTCTCCGGCGTCAATGGTGTGGGGGTGAGCAGCTCCTTCCCATGAGGTCGCTGCTCCTCGCTTACTACGGGATTGGCGGCGGTGAGGACGGGAACCGGAGGGAAACTTCCCGGGAAGGCCGGATCTGTAGGAGGAAGGGAGGGTCCGGCCGGCAACGGAGGAGGCCGGGCTTGGCGGCGGGAACGGCGGAGGTGAGGACTGTGTGTACCGGCGGGCAGCGGCTTGTGGCGGGGAGGGGAGGGCCGGCGGCGGTGTTGGGCGGTGG
>LR738715.1:105606925-105628949 GCA_902687465.1 Secale cereale | reverse complement strand
GGCGGTGCTGGGCGGTGGCGACGAGGGGAGGGCCGGCGGCGGGGAGGGAAGGGGTTGGGTGCATGGATGCAGGTGGTGCGTGGGTGAGGTTAAGGGATAGAGAGAGAGGGGTGGGGCCAGACTGCAGGGAGAGAGAGGTTTTTTTAGACAATGAGAGAGGGGTGAGAGAGAGGCAAAGCACCATCTCTTTGCCATCAGCTAGCTGATGGCAAAGAATCTTTGCCATCGACTGGCAGATGGCAAAGAGGTGCGGCTAGTGAGCCGTTACAGCGCCGTCATCCACAGGGCCCAGCCACCTCTTTGCCATCTGCCAGCCAATGGCAAAGATTCTTTGCCATCGGCTGGCAGATGGCAAAGAACTGGCTGATGGCAACCAGGTTATTTGCCATCTGTCAGTTCTTTGCCATCTGTTTTTTGTAAGCTGATGGCAAAGACGTTCTTTGCCATCCGCTCGCAGATGGCAAAGAAATGGCTGATGGCAAATTCCCAGATTCCAGTAGTGTGAATATGTAGTGCATCATTCTTGAGAAGGTGGGTGGAGCATTTGCGAGGCCAAAAGACATGACTGTGTATTCATAGGAGTCATAGCTTGTTCTGAATGCGGTCTTGTGAATATCTTCTTCACGGATACGGATCTGGTGATAACCCATCCGGAGATCGAGCTTTGAGAACACTTTTGCTCCTTTGAGCTGCTCGAATAATTCATTGATGTTGGCAGCGGATACTTGTTATTTATTGTCTTCTTGTTCAATGGCCGGTAATCAACGCAAAGGCGCTCTGTGCCATCCTTCTTCTTGACAAAGAGAACACCACAGCCCCAAGGAGAAGTGCTAGGCCTGATTAGACCCATACGCTCTTGCTCATCGAGTTGTCTCTTCAGCTCCTTCAACTCTTCAGGAGAAAGCTTGTACGGACGCCGACATGCTGGCTCGGTACCGGGCTCGAGTTCAATGACGAATTCAACTTGACGATGCGGAGGCATGCCTGGAAGCCCTTCAGGGAAAACATCTTCATATTCATTGACCACCGGAATCTGAGAGATGGCATTAATCTCGCCCTTGTCATTGAGAGAGGATAGCCTGATTGTGTTATCTCAAGAGGCGAAGATAATCACGTCTTCGTCAGGATGGGTATGCTCGACTTCCTTATTTGCACAATCAATGTGAGCATCATGCTGTGAAAGCCAATCCATCCCAAGAATAAGATCAATGTCGGAATTACCGAGAATAACCGGAGAAGCCAGAAAGCGGTAATCACCCATACGAATAGATACATCCGGAGCCTTTGAGGTGGAAGTCATGTGTTTGCCAGGAGAAATAATTGATAACTTGTGTGGTAAGTCCACTGTGCCCACGTTGTGCTTGGATGCAAATGGACATGACATCAAGGAAAGTGATGCACCAGAATCAAACAAGACTTTTGCAGGAATTGAGTTAACCGGAAGATTACCAATTATCACATCTGAAGAATTCTCTGCTTGAGCTGCATTCA
The DNA here is from genome assembly GCA_902687465.1 of Secale cereale. Classification (NCBI taxonomy): domain Eukaryota; kingdom Viridiplantae; phylum Streptophyta; class Magnoliopsida; order Poales; family Poaceae; genus Secale; species Secale cereale. Next base: position 105,627,458 of record LR738715.1, on the reverse strand, counting down.
TCAGGTTCACTCTTGCATGCTTGGTATTGTGCTTGACAATAGCAGTGCTGACAAGTGGAGGAGGCGGAAGGCGCCTTTGAGTACACTTGTTTCCATAGTGACCTTTCTGCCCGCACTTGTTGCAAACCACTTCTGAGAGAGGACGGTAATAAGGAGCACTTGACTTCGAAGATTGAAAGTGATTCTTTGACTGATTGCTTGGGTTGGGTGGGTGGGAGAAACCACGGCCACCAGAATGCTTGTTGTTGTTGTTGGGAGGGGGGAGCACTGGAGGAGGTGGAAGCCAAAACTTCTGCTGCTTTGCAACCACTTGTGAAGAAGAGGAGGAGTGAACAGCATCTCTGATTCTCTTTTGGGGAGCTTCCATCTTGAGTTGGGCTGCCTCTTGCTTAAGTGCCATGTTATAGAATTGATCAAATTCATCTGGCTCAAACAAGGTGAGAGCTAGTTGGAGTTCATCCTTCAGACCACCACGGAACTGATAAATCTTGCTCTTGGCATCTGGGATGTCTTGCTTGGCATAGCGAGCGAGGTTCTGGAACTTGACATTGTATTGATAAATAGACATGGAGCCTTGCTTCAGGTTGCGGAATTGCTCACGCGTACCTTCGACGACACTAGTTGGAATGTGGTGAGAGCGGAAATCCTTGCAGAAGTCAACCCACGAGATTTCACGTCCCTCTCTGGAATCTTTGTACTGCTGCCACCAATCAGCGGCTTGGTCCTTGAGTTGGAAGGCGGCAAACTTGACATAATCCTCAGGTCTCACGTTACTGCATTCAAAGTGCTTCTTGATGTCTGTTATCCAGTCTTCAGCATCTAGTGGATCCACACAGTAACTGAATGCCTTTGGTTGGTTTGCCAGGAATTGGTTGAGAGTAGCAAAGTGAGGTTGGTTGAACAAATTGCCTTGGCCTTGGTTCCCATGCCACCTTGATTTGCTTGATTTGCTTGAATGTTCTGCATCATTTGCATAAGCATCTGGGTGTTCTGGTTCGTCGCTTGCATAATTGCTCTCCAGGCCTCAAACGGAGGAGGAGGGGAAGGACGACGATCAGGAACCTCTTCACCCTCTGGGTTAGCGTTGGGAACCCTTTTAGGAGCCATCCTGAATGAGATGACAACTATTAGCCATTGATTGAAAATATATAAGCTGAACCAACGGCTAGAAATTGCAACATAAGTCTTCACAACAACATTCGAACAACATGAACGAATGTAATCCACAGTTTAATGGTACAACAATCTTCACGAGAAGCCACTTGGGAGAACAAAAGGTAAATAAAAACAACAAGGAGCAGATAGAACAAATACAAGATAGAAGCTTCGTTCGACATATTCGTGCTGAAAGCTTATGGAATGTGTTACAAAAGGGTTTTGCAATCCCCGGATCAGCATAGCCAAGGACCCTTTAAGATGCAACTCCCGATCGGAACAACGCCCATAAAACTACTTCACTCAATGTAGAACCCCGAACTCCATGTCATGCATTCGTTGGAAGAATGCCTACGAGCTGCTAGATGAACCCACCTATTAATTTCCGAAAGTTTCCAGTTATGCAGTCAGGTGTTGGAGATACAAGGGAAGCATCACGCACTCAACTCTAATCCTACATCCAGCTGTATCCATCCGTCAACACATAACCAGTTATTTCCGGAAACTGTTTACCTCGGACCTTCGAAACGCATCTGCTATACAAGCTATGGCAATACTCCCGAACTACCTCCCCAGTACTGGGTGATGTCGGGGTTATCTTGCCACTAACCGTATAGGAGAGTTTTCGATGTCGGCCGTCTTAACTATTCCAGAACTACTGCGATATATTTGCGACGACAAAACCACGGAGCTCAACTCCCTGGGAAACTGCCACAACCCCTAAATGACAGGAGGCATCGAGAACAATGTTCTCGTCACAAAGACATCGGAACAATCCAAACAATACTCGCGTGATCCTAAAAAACTTTTTTGTGAAATTTTTAGAGTAGAAGAGACAAGTAATCGTCAGGAGTCCTCACCAGAGTGAAAAGGGATGAGGAGTAAAAAGAAATCCTACTCTCTGATATATATATATAGGACTCAAAACATTTTCAAGTGTGTGCCTAGACTCAACCGTCAACGATTTGATCAATCAGTGGGGGCTTCTAGGTCGGAGAAGGCTCTGAATACCAACTTGTAATGCCCAGTATGAGATTATATCTCCTACGTGTCGAGGCACGACTTAAAGGTATAAGATCATACTAGAATGATCTCAAGTATGGTATCTTTGCCCGACTCATGTAAAAATAGGGATGAAATTGCAAAAGAGTAGTTGGCTTACACTCGCCACATCACACAATACATTACATAAGCAAATCATCATCCAAATAACATCACAGTCCGACTACGGACAAAGATCCAAATGAAAGATACCAAATAAATAAAGCCACAAGGTCCGAATCGCCCCTAGTAGAAGCCACGACTGATGATCGGGATAGTATACGCAGTATTGCCCACGTTCTTCGTCGAACTCCCAGTTCAGCTCTGTGCCATCACCCGAGTAGTTCACCATGGTACCTGCATCTGGTGTTGTGTAGAATCTGCGAGCCACGGAGGACTCAGCAATCCCGTTTCCTGGGTAGCAAACCTATCTAAGCCTTGGGTGTGGAACAAGGCTGAAGAATAAAGGTTGTAGCTGCACTAGCACTAGCTTACGTGTTTAGAGCGAGAAGAGAAGTGCCACGAGCGTCAAAGGGATCACTAAGTGATCCTATCTAAGCACCTCAAACATAACCCCACCGTGTTCACTTCCCGAACCCCTTTCGGAAAATGACCGTCACGGTTACTCACGCTGGTAGTGTGTTCTGAACATGGTGTCAAGTTTTCTACAACCGGATATTAACAAATTCCCATCTGCCACATAACCGCGGGCACGGCTTTCGAAAGTTCAAACCCTGCAGGGGTGTCCCAACTTAGCCCATCACAAGCTCACGATCTGCGGAGTCGCAACTCCAATGTGGGAAGACCCGGGTATTCTCGGAATCCCGTGCTCAAGATATTCCGACTAAGGTAAAGCTAATCCAGCAAGACCTCCCGGCGTGCCGACACCCTGACAGTAGCCGCGCGTATCTAGTCTCAGGCCACGATCGGATGAGACAGCCTACAGGAAAATACCAAATACCTCGGGTTTCCCCAAGGCGGCCCTGTAGTCTGCTCGGTTGGACCAACACTCATGTGGAGCACTGGCCCGGGGGTTGTTAATTAAGATCACGGGATAGCTAGTCCCTATGCAAGTTTTTAGTTGTTAGGCAAATGGAGTGCCAATGTCGGGCCTTGCTGGAAAAGCTTTAGCGCTAAGCGGGTTATCAAGGGGGCCCATAAACCCCAACCGTGTTAGGGACGCATAATCAAGGAACATAACACCATTTTATATGGTTCCTAGGGCGGCATGAGTGGAACCAAACACCAAGCAAGAGGCTTAGCCTTCCACCCATTACCAATATATAGATGATTTGGTTCAACAGTTTATATAGTGTGATATCCCAACAATAACTTCAACATGAAGCAAGAATCTTCAAATCTTCTCCTGCAACTAGCAATGCTATAAGAGGGGCTGAGCAAAGCTTACGTAGCCAAACAAAGGTTTGCTAGGTTGGGTGGTTAGACAGATTCATGGTTACAATGGGAGGCTGACAAACAAACATGTGCATCGAGGCAATAAGCTAAAGAGCGAGACATCTAGCAATAGGCAAAGATAGTAATGATATCTGGGTCATGTCATCTTGCCTGTCGAGTCGTCGATGGGATCGTAAGACGGCTCCTCGTACTCAACCTCGGTAGGAACCTCGTACTCGGTCTCGGCTTCCGGCTCTACTCAACACAAGAACACAACATGGCACAAAATCAAACAAGGTGCAATGCACAATCAACATGATGCAAGTATGATACATTTCATGGAAAGGGATGAAGCACACAAGAATAACACAAAACATCAAGTTTAAATGAGGCCGGAATCATCATATAGCAAATCCGGTAAGTCCTCATATGCATATTTTGAAAATGGTCCAGATCTGAACAAACCTTACGTTAAAGTTGTTAAACAGCAAGTTAACATGCACCAAGATGATCTACACAAAATTCTAGTCAAGTTTCATATAAAGTTTGTTTCATTCGGAGCTACGGTCTAGAAGATATGAGCAAAACAAGACAAACATGGCACCGGTGCACGATGGACCCAAACATCAAGCAAACACACTCCAAACATGTAAACAACATGATATTATGATTCTACATGCAAAATCACACAAGTTTCATATAGGCCACGCTCAAAACGGAGCAACGGTTCAACACATACACACGAAACAAGATACAATGCAAAGCTGAAGTTAACAGCCACATAGCAACTTTGGAGCAAGAAATACATACTCTACAGCACCCAAACATGATGACAATAAGCATGGACATGAAGTAGACATATCCTACAGCAAACAACTGCATTGGAGCAACTCCATAGGAGGCATGGATCAATAGCAACAAGCTACACCAAATTGATCATGTTGTTAAAAACTTGACAGGCATAATTTATAGCAACTTGAGAGCAAGAAATAAATAAGCTACAGCAAGCCATATGAGCAAGTAAGGGCATGAATGTATAGACAACAACATGGACAACAAGGAATGATCATTGGCCACTCCAAAGCAAGCATGGATTTGACTAGGGCATCAACCAAACATAGCATCAGGTTAAAACAGATTCCAGACTTAGCAGTTTTTTCACTAAGTATAAAACAGTTATGTTGGCATGGCATGTTTACAAGCTTGTTTAAGTCACCTCAAGGCATATCATGGAAAGTGGTTTGCACCACAGCAAAGACCCTATGATGGAGATTCTAAAACATATTGACATGTGACATGGAGACAAACACATCAATAGCAACGAGCACTTGAAATCAGCATCTCTTGACATATTTCATAACTTAACTGCCACATGCACTTTTGCAACCGAGATTAACATGGCAATATGAACCCTAACATGAATGCTACAACAACCATCATGTAGAGCATTTCACAATGAGCATTTTGACATATCATTTGCTCCATTTGGATAAACATGCACCAAGTGATCACATCTCAAACATGGCATAAAAATAACAAGTAACGGCAGTTTATAACTAGTAGCACTCTTGTCACGAAGATTAGGACATCTAGATGATCTCAAACAAGCATGCCACAACGGAACAAAATGTAGAGCACATCACCACGATCATTTTGATATATTACACGCCCAAAACGGATCTACGAGAACGAAGTTATGGCCATGCAAAGGGGGCAACAAAATATCGCACATCAGGGACTTAGTGGTTTTTATACCTCCGAAAGTCAAACGTGGATGGCTCCGTGCGGGATGGAGGGATCCGGGCTGCGGGGCGTGCGTTTGGTTCCGCGGATGGGTGGATCTGATCCACCCGGATCCAGATCGGGACTGGGCCGCCGGAGTTGGAGGAGAAGGCCGGCGGGGCGGCGAGGGCGGCCGGCCTGGGGGGCGGCGAGGGCGGCCGGCCGGGGAGGCGGCGAGGGAGCGCCGGTGAGGGGCGCTGGAGGACGACCGGGGAGGCGCTCGCGGCGCACGCGGCGGCCGGAGACGGCGCCGGCGGCGGACGACGCCCGAGCGGCGGCGGCCCTCGGGAGCCGGCGAGGAGGCGCCGGTGGCCGGTGGCGGAGGCCAACGGAGGCGGGCGGGAAGATCGGCGCGGGCGCGGCCGGCTCGGCCCGGGAGGCCGGTGGCGGAGGGCCGGGGTCGGGCCTACGGGCCCACGGCGGCTGGAGGCCTGGGGGACACAGGTCCGGCGGCCGGAGGAGCTGCGGGGCGCGGGGGAAAATGGAAAAAAAGGGAAGACTAGGGTTTCGCCCAAAAATGGAGGGGTGTGGACGTTTTTATAGGCATAGGGAGCTAGGAGACTCCGAATGGGATGCGGTTTTCGGCCACGCGATCACGATCCGATGACCGAGATGATGGGAGTGGTTGTGCTGGGTTAGCGGGCTGTTGTGGAGGGGGTCTTGGGCCTTAAAAAAGAGGTTCTTTTAGCCCACTAGGTTAACCGTTGGAGTAGCAAACGAACTCCAAACGCGACGAAACTTGACAGGCGGCCTACATGTACCAAAACAACAATGCACGACAAGTCTCACCTCATTCCGGAAACGCTACATGGCCTCACACGAAAGAAGTACTCGGGGGTTCCACGGGCACGTGTGTGAGTGTCGGAACTCGAAACGGACAACGGGAAGAGGCGAGTGGAACCGGGTGCAAGTGACAACACGAATGCAATGCAATGCACATGACAACATGACATGGATGAAAAGCACACACACACACGACAAAACGAAGAAACCCGAAATGAAAGAAGAGCCCAGAATGGAATTGATGAAGTCAAAGTTTCATATATTGCCAATATTGGAAAGTGTTACATCTGGGGCATTACAGTAATATGGACATTTACGGTGGATATGAGATAACCTCCGAACAGAGTAAGTTGGTCCATGATACTTATAAACATGCTGCATGCTAGTACTAGTATCATCCTGTTCGTATCATGTTAATGTCATGCTCATGTTGTTCTAGTAGTATCATGCTCATCATGAATGATTAATCTGTAATGCCATGCTATTGTTTGTCTTGATTGCTTTAGTTGTTGTGAGCTTGCGAGTACATTCAAAGTACTCACCTGGCGTGTCATGCCAGTTTGCAGGTCATGTCGTGATTGATTGCTTGTAGAGGATCCCGAGTATGTGAGCTTGGATACGCGTGCTAGCCAGAGTCCCTGCGGAGTGGAGTTCATCACCGTCGTTGTTGTTCTGCTACTACGAGTTGTTCTGCTGCTAGCCTAGGACTACCGGAGCAGGCGTAGTGTCGCCGTGCCGATGTAATTCCCTGTTATATCGAAACCCTTGTATCCCTGAGTATTTGTAATAAAGTGCTGATTTTTTTTCTATGCCAAGAAGTGTCGTGTTCCAGAAGAGTTGATCTCCGGGCTAGAATACGGGGTGTTCCGGTCTCTCTGAGCCGGGGTGCCACAGGCGGTAATAGGGATGCCCAGTCCCGAAATGCAAAAAAATACTACAATAAATTCCTTGGTATGTGTTGGTATGGATAGCACCTAAGGATACGGCTAGCCAAGGATTGTGAAAAAAACGGTGGAAAGTAAATAAATTTTATTTTATGTTTGGGAACGCCTATGATTTATTTAGCATGGAAGATACTGGGTATTCTCGGTCGTTTTCATTGACAGGAAAAGCATGCCTCTCAAAATAGTTTTATCTATCAATTTAAGCTGAGAGCTCTGGCACCTCTACAAATTTCGGGTTCCCTCTGCGAAGGGCCTATCTATTTACTTCTATTGGAAAAAAATCTCGAGTCTCTATCTTCCCTTATAACGCACCAACTAGGAAGCACTATTATCATACTTGAGCATTGGATGTAGCTAATATTTGGTTGTGTTTCATGAATGAATCAATGATTGAGCATAATGGGCTAGGGATAGCTTTCTTTAGTGTTGATATTTTTAAAGACATGGTTGCTTGTTGACATTCTTGAGTATTAAAGTCTGCATTTCAAATTGTAGACTATTGCTTTGAATCATCTAAAAGTCCAAAAGTCCATGCTACAAAGAAAAGAATATGATGAATATGTTAGTGTTGGAAATATGCCCTAGAGGCAATAATAAAAGAGTTATTATTATATTTCCTTGTTCATGATAATCGTTTATTATCCATGCTATAATTGTATTGATTGGAAACTTAAATACATGTGTGGATAAATAGACAAACTTTGTGTCCCTAGTAAGCCTCTTCAAGACTAGCTCGTTGATCAAAGATGACCACGGTTTCCAGGTCATAGACATGAGTTGTCATTTGATAACGGGATCACATCATTAGGAGAATGATGTGATGGACGAGACCCAAACGTTAAACATAGCTTTTGATCGTATCAGTTATCGCTATAGTTTTCTGCATGTCAAGTATAAGTTCCTATGACCATGAGATCATGTAACTCACTGACACCGTAGGAGTGCTTTGTGTGTGCCAAACGTCGCAACGTAACTGGGTGACTATAAAGGTACTCTACAGGTATCTCCGAAGGTGTCTGTTGAGTTGACATGGATCGAGACTGGGATTTGTCACTCCGTGTGACGGAGAGGTATCTCCGGGCCCACTCGGTAATACGTCATCTCAATGAGCTCAAAGTGACTAAGTAGTTAGTCACGGGATTATGTATTACGGAACGAGTAAAGAGACTTGCCAGTAACGAGATTGAACTAGGTATAGAGATACCGACGATCGAATCTCGGGCAAGTAACATACCGACGAGACAAAGGGAACTGTATACGGGATTGCCTGAATCCTTGACATCGTGGTTCATCCGATGAGATCATCGAGGAACGTGTGGGAACCAATATGGGTATCCAGATCCCGCTATTGGTTGTTGACCTGGGAGTGTCTCGGTCATGTCTGCATAGTTTCCGAACCCGCAGGGTCTACACACTTAAGGTTCGGTGACGCTAGGGTTGTTAGTGAGAACAGTGCATGGTAACCGAAGGTTGTTCGGAGTCCCGGATGAGATCCTGGACGTGACGAGGGTCTCCGGAATGGTCCGGGGACGAAGATTGATACATAGGATGAGAGTGAACGGAGTCCGGAAGTGTTCCGGGGAGCACCGGGGAGTCGTCGGATGACCGAAAGGAGTTTCGGGGGGTCCCGGCAAGTGTTGCGGGCCCTATGGGCCATAAGTGGGAGACGCAACAGCCCTCATGGGGCTGTGCTCCCCCCCCCTTGGGCCCTCTCCACCTGCGCATGGGGGCTGGCCCCCCCTAGGGAGCCGCACCCCAGAGTCCTTGGGGGGCAAGGCACCCTGGGGGGGCAAACCCTAGCCCTGGGGGCGCCGCCCCCTTCCCATCTCCCTTGGCCGCCGGCCCCTAGGGGAAACCCTAGGGCGCCTCCTCCCCCCTCTCCCCCCTATATAAAGCGAGGCAGAGGGAGGGCAGCCACACACGTTCATGCCTTGGCGCTGCCCTCCCTCCACCGTAGAGATCTTCAACTAGACAGTAGTGCTTGGCGAAGCCCTGCTGGAATTCCTCCACCACCATCTCCACCACGCCGTCGTGCTGCTGGTTTTCTCCGTCAACCTCTCCTTCCCCCTTGCTGGATCAAGAAGGAGGAGACGTCCCCGAGCTGCACGTGTGAAGAACGCGGAGGCACCGTCCGTTCGGTGCTAGGATCTTCGGCGATCTGAATGGCGGCGAGTACGACTCCATCAACCGCGTTCTTGAACGCTTCCGCTTAGCGATCTACAAGGGTATGTGGATCCGACTCTCCCCTCGTAGATGCATCTCCTAGATTGATCTTGGTGAGAGTAGGAAAATTTTTGTTTCCCATGCAACGTTCCCCAACAGTGGCATCATAAGCTAGGTTCTTGCGTAGATGTTTTCACGAGTAGAACACAAAGGGGTTTGTGGGCGTTGATGTTTAGATTGCTTCCCTCCTTGGTCTTTCTTGATTCAGCGGTATTATGGGATGAAGCGGCCCGGACCAACTTTACATGTCCACGTACATGAGACCGGTTCCATCGACAAACATGCGACTTTTGTTGCATAAGATGGCTGGCGGGTGTCTTTCTCTCCCATCTTAGTTGAATCGGATTCGACGAAGGCGGTCCTTGTAGAAGGTTAAATAGCAACTTAAATATCACCGTTGTGGTTTTGCGTAGGTAAGAAGCGTTCTTGCTAGATACCCATAGCAGCCACGTAAAACATGCAACAACAATTTAGAGGACGTCTAACTTGTTTTTGCAGGGTATGTATGTGATATGATATGGCCAACGACATGATGAGATATATTTGATGTATGAGATGATCATGTTGTAATAGTTAATATCGACTTGCATGTCGATGTATACGGCAACCGGCAGGAGCCATAGGGTTGTCTTTAATTTTTGTATGACCTGCGTGTCAATCATTAAGCGCTATGTAATGCTTTACTTTATCGCTAAACGGTACCAATAGTAGTAAGAGCATGGTGGGCGCGCGACAACCCCGATGGCGACACGATGATGGAGATCATGATGATGGGGATCATGGTGTTACGCCGGTGACGATGGAGATCATGCCGGTGCTTTGGAGATGGAGATCAAAAGCACGAGTTGATGGCCATATCATGTCACTTATGATTTGCAAGTGATGTTAATCCTTTTATGCATCTTATTTTGCTTAGGACGACGGTAGCATTATAAGATGATCCCTCACTAAAATTTCAAGATAAAATTGTGTTCCCCCCGAGTGTGCGCCGTTGCGAAGGTTCGTCGTTTCGAAGCACCACGTGATGATCGGGTGTGATAGACTCTACGTTCGCATACAACGGGTGCAAGCCAGTTTTGCACATGCAGAACACTCGGGTTAGACTTGACGAGCCTAGCATGTACAGACATGGCCTCGGAACACGGAAGACCGAAAGGTCGAGCATTAGTCATATAGTAGATATGATCAACATGAAGATGTTCACCATTGACACCACCTCATCTCACGTGATGATCGGACTTGGGTTGGTGGATTTGGATCATGTCACGCTCGGATGACCAGAGGGATGTCAATTTGAGTGGGAGTTATAAGTAATTTGATTAGTTAAAACTCACTTATCATGAACAATAGTCTAAGATGTCTTTGCAAATCTTTGGTTGTAGATGGCTCCCGCAGTAGCTCCCCTGAATTTTAATGCGTTCCTAGAGAAAACTAAGCTGAAAGATGATGGGAGCAACTTTGTGGACTGGCTCCGCAATCTGAGGATCATCCTCACAGCTGCCCAAAAGGTTTATGTCCTAAATGCACCGCTAGGTGAACCCCCCGCTCCGGCCTCTGTGGACGTTATGAACGCCTGGCAGTCGCGTGCGGATGACTACTCAGTAGTGCAGTGTGCCATGTTGTATAGCTTGGAAGGAGGACTTCAAAGGCGTTTTGAACGTCATGGAGCATATGAGATGTTCCAGGAGTTGAAGTTCATCTTTGAGAAGAATGCCAAGATCGAGAGGTATGAGACCACCGATAAATTCTTTGGTTGCAAGATGGAGGAGAATTCGTCTGTCAGTGAGCACTTACTGAAGATGTCTGGGTACTATACCCGCATAGCTGATCTGGGACTTGTGTTCCCGGAGGAGGCTATCATTGACAGAATTCTCCAGTCACTCCCACCTAGCTACAAGAGCTTCGTGCAGCAGTATAACATGCAAGGGATGAACAAAACCATCGCCGAGCTGTTTGCGATGATGAAAGTCGCTGAGGCAGACATCCAGAAGGAGTATCAAGTGTTGATGGTCAATAAAACTACCAGTTTCAAGAAGAATGGCAAGGGCAAGAAGGGTAACTCTAAGAAGGGTGGCAAGGCAGTTGCTCATCCAGTGAAGAAACCCAAGGCTGGGCCCAAGCCAGAGACTGAGTGTTTCTATTGCAAGAGGAACGGCCACTGGAAGCGGAACTGCCCCAAGTATCTGGCAGACAAGAAGGGGGCCAACAACAACAACAACAAGCAAGGTATATGTGATATACATGTTATTGATGTGTACCTTACCAACTCTCGTTGTAGTGCCTGGGTATTTTATACCGGTTCGGTTGCTCACATTTGCAACTCTAAACAGGAACTACGGAATAAACGGAGGCTGGCGAAGGACGAAGTGACGATGCGCGTGGGGAATGGTTCCAAGGTTGATGTGATCGCCGTCGGCACGCTCGCTCTTCGATTACCGTCGGGATTAGTTATGAACCTGAATAATTGTTATTTAGTGCCTGCGTTGAGCATGAACATTATATTTGGATCTTGTTTAATGCGAGACGGTTACTCATTTAAATCAGAGAATAAAGGTTGTTCTATTTATATGGGTAATATCTTTTATGGTCATGCACCCGAAGTAGGGGGTTTATTCTTATTGAATCTCGATAGTGATGATACACATGTTCATAACATTGATGCCAAAAGATGTAGAGTTGATAACAATAGTACCACTTTCTTGTGGCACTGCCGTTTGGGTCATATCGGCGTGAAACGCATGAGGAAGCTCCATGCTGATGGACTTTTGGAGTCTCTTGATTTTGAATCACTTGACACATGCGAGCCATGCCTCATGGGCAAGATGACTAAGACCCCGTTTTCAGGAACAATGGAACGGGCTAGTGACTTATTGGAAATCATACATACTGATGTGTGTGGACCGATGAGTGTCACGGCGCGCGGTGGATATCGTTATTTTCTCACCTTCACTGACGACTTAAGTAGATATGGGTATATTTACTTGATGAAGCATAAGTCTGAAACGTTTGAAAAGTTCAAGCAATTTCAGAGTGAAGTTGAGAATCATCGTAACAAGAAGATCAAGTTCCTACGATCTGATCGAGGGGGAGAGTATCTGAGTTATGAGTTTGGCAATCAGTTAAGAAAATGTGGAATTGTTTCACATTTGACGCCACCTGGAACACCACAGCGTAATGGTGTGTCCGAACGTCGTAATCGAACCCTATTAGATATGGTACGTTCTATGATGTCTCTTGCCGATTTGCCACTATCGTTTTGGGGATATGCGTTAGAGACAGCTGCATTCACTTTAAATAGGGCTCCATCTAAGTCCGTCGAGACAACACTGTATGAACTGTGGTTTGGTAAGAAACCTAAGTTGTCTTTTCTCAAAGTTTGGGGTTGCGATGCTTATGTCAAAAGGCTTCAGCCAGAAAAGCTCGAACCCAAAGCGGACAAATGTGTCTTCATAGGATACCCAAAAGAGACGGTTGGGTACACCTTCTATCTCAGATCCGAGGGTAAAGTGTTTGTTGCTAAGAACGGGTCCTTTCTCGAGAAAGAGTTTCTCTCGAAAGAATTGAGTGGGAGGAAGGTAGAACTTGATGAGGTTATTGAACCTCTACTTCAACCAGAGAGTAGCGCAGCACAGAAAGATGTTTTTGTGGAGCCTGCAACGGTTGAAGAGGAAGCCAATGATGATGATCAAGAAGCTTCTGATCAAGTTACTACCGAACCTCGTAGGTCGACAAGGGTACGCACTGCACCTGAGTGGTATGGTAACCCTGTCTTGGAGGTCATGTTGTTGGACAACAGTGAACCTACGAGCTATGGAGAAGCGATGGTGGGCCCGGATTCCGACAAATGGTTAGAGGCCATGAAATCCGAGATGGGATCCATGTATGAAAACAAAGTATGGACTTTGGAAGTATTACCTGAAGGGCGGAAGGCCATTCAGAATAAATAGATTTTTAAGAGGAAGACGGACGCTGACGGTAATGTCACCGTGTATAAAGCTCGACTTGTGGCAAAGGGTTTTTCACAAGTTCAAGGAGTTGACTACGATGAGACTTTCTCACCCGTAGCGATGCTTAAATCCGTCCGAATCATGTTAGCAATAGCTGCATATTTCGATTATGAAATTTGGCAGATGGATGTCAAAACAGCGTTCCTTAACGGTTTTCTTAAGGAAGAGTTGTATATGATACAACCGGAAGGTTTTGTCGATCCAGAGAATGCTGACAAAGTTTGCAAACTCCAGCGTTCCATTTATGGGCTGGTGCAAGCATCTCGGAGTTGGAATCTTCGCTTTGATGAGGTGATCAAAGCGTTTGGGTTTGTACAAGTTTACGGAGAAGCTTGTATTTACAAGAAAGTGAGTGGGAGCTCTATAGCGTTTCTAATATTATATGTGGATGACATATTGCTGATTGGAAATAATATAGAACTTTTGGATAGCGTAAAGGGGTATTTGAACAAGAGTTTTTCGATGAAGGACCTCGGTGAAGCTGCTTTCATATTGGGCATCAAGATCTATAGAGATAGATCGAGACGCTTGATAGGACTTTCACAAAGTACATACCTTGATAAAGTTTTGAAGAAGTTCAAAATGGATCAATCCAAGAAGGGGTTCTTGCCGGTATTGCAAGGTACAAAGTTGAGTAAGACTCAATGCCCAGTGACTGCGGAAGATAGAGAAAAGATGAGTGTCATCCCCTATGCTTCAGCCATAGGCTCTATCATGTATGCAATGCTGTGCACAAGACCAGATGTCAGCCTTGCCATAAGTATGGCCGGAAGGTTTCAAAGTAATCCTGGTATGGATCACTGGACAGCGGTCAAGAATATCCTAAAGTACCTGAAAAGGACTAAGGAAATGTTTCTCGTTTATGGAGGTGATCAAGAGCTCGTCGTAAACGGTTACGTCGATGCAAGCTTTGACACTGATCCGGATGACTCTAAGTCTCAAACCGGATACGTATATATTCTCAACGGGGGAGCGGTAAGCTGGTGCAGTTCCAAGCAAAGCGTGGTAGCCGATTCTACATGCGAAGCGGAGTACATAGCTGCCTCGGAGGCGGTAAAGGAAGGTGTCTGGATGAAGGAGTTCATGACAGATCTTGGAGTTGTGCCTAGTGCATTGAACCCAATGACTCTGTTTTGTGACAACACTGGTGCCATTGCTCTAGCCAAGGAACCAAGGTTTCACAAGAGGACCAGACACATAAAGCGATGCTTCAATTCCATCCGCGATTCAGTCAAGGAGGAGGACATAAGCATTTGCAAAGTACACACGGATTTGAATGTTGCAGATCCGTTGACTAAGCCTCTTCCACGGGCTAAGCATGATCAACACCAAGACTCTATGGGTGTTAGATTCATTACCTTATAATGCTAGATTATTGACTCTAGTGCAAGTGGGAGACTGTTGGAAATATGCCCTAGAGGCAATAATAAAAGAGTTATTATTATATTTCCTTGTTCATGATAATCGTTTATTATCCATGCTATAATTGTATTGATTGGAAACTTAAATACATGTGTGGATAAATAGACAAACTTTGTGTCCCTAGTAAGCCTCTTCAGGACTAGCTCGTTGATCAAAGATGACCACGGTTTCCAGGTCATAGACATGAGTTGTCATTTGATAACGGGATCACATCATTAGGAGAATGATGTGATGGACGAGACCCAAACGTTAAACATAGCTTTTGATCGTATCAGTTATCGCTATAGTTTTCTGCATGTCAAGTATAAGTTCCTATGACCATGAGATCATGTAACTCACTAACACCGTAGGAGTGCCTTGTGTGTGCCAAACGTCGCAACGTAACTGGGTGACTATAAAGGTACTCTACAGGTATCTCCGAAGGTGTCTGTTGAGTTGACATGGATCGAGACTGGGATTTGTCACTCCGTGTGACGGAGAGGTATCTCCGGGCCCACTCGGTAATACGTCATCTCAATGAGCTCAAAGTGACTAAGTAGTAAGTCACGGGATTATGTATTACGGAACGAGTAAAGAGACTTGCCGGTAACGAGATTGAACTAGGTATAGAGATACCGACGATCGAATCTCGGGCAAGTAACATACCGACGAGACAAAGGGAACTGTATACGGGATTGCCTGAATCCTTGACATCGTGGTTCATCCGATGAGATCATCGAGGAACGTGTGGGAACCAATATGGGTATCCAGATCCCGCTATTGGTTATTGACCTGGGAGTGTCTCGGTCATGTCTGCATAGTTTCCGAACCCGCAGGGTCTACACACTTAAGGTTCGGTGACGCTAGGGTTGTTAGTGAGAACAGTGCATGGTAACCGAAGGTTGTTCGGAGTCCCGGATGAGATCCCGGACATGACGAGGGTCTCCGGAATGGTCCGGGGACGAAGATTGATATATAGGATGAGAGTGAACGGAGTCCGGAAGTGTTCCGGGGAGCACCGGGGAGTCGTCGGATGACCGAAAGGAGTTTCGGGGGGTCCCGGCAAGTGTTGCGGGCCCTATGGCCATAAGTGGGAGACGCAACAGCCCTCATGGGGCTGTGCGCCCCCCTTGGGCCCTCTCCACCTGCGCATGGGGGCTGGCCCCCCCTAGGGAGCCGCACCCCAGAGTCCTTGGGGGGCAAGGCACCCTGGGGGGGCAAACCCTAGCCCTGGGGGCGCCGCCCCCTTCCCACCTCCCTTGGCCGCCGGCCCCTAGGGGAAACCCTAGGGCGCCTCCTCCCCCCTCTCCCCCCTATATAAAGAGAGGCAGAGGGAGGGCAGCCACACACGTTCGTGCCTTGGCGCTGCCCTCCCTCCACCGTAGAGATCTTCAACTAGACAGTAGTGCTTGGCGAAGCCCTGCTGGAATTCCTCCACCACAATCTCCACCACGCCGTCGTGCTGCTGGTTTTCTCTGTCAACCTCTCCTTCCCCCTTGCTGGATCAAGAAGGAGGAGACGTCCCCGAGCTGCACGTGTGAAGAACGCGGAGGCACCGTCCGTTCGGTGCTAGGATCTTCGGCGATCTGAATCGCGGCGAGTACGACTCCATCAACCGCGTTCTTGAACGCTTCCGCTTAGCGATCTACAAGGGTATGTGGATCCGACTCTCCCCTCGTAGATGCATCTCCTAGATTGATCTTGGTGAGCGTAGGAAAATTTTTGTTTCCCATGCAACGTTCCCCAACAGTTAGGCAACATTCCATATAAAAAACCAGTTTTTATAATTTACCTACTTGAGGACGAGCAGGAACCAAGCTTGGGGATGCTGATACGTCTCTAACGTATCTATAATTTTTTTATTGTTCCACGCTGTTATATTATCAATCTTGAATGTTTTACATACAATTTCTAGCAACTTTTTATCATTTTATGGGACTAACCTATTGACATAGTGCCCAGTGCGAGTTGTTGTTTTTTGCTTGTTTTTGTACTTTGCAGAATATCAAGACCAAACAGAGTCCAAAAGTCACGAAACTTTTTGGAGATTATTTTCTGCCCAGAAGAAACCCGGGAAGACCAGGAGATGCAACAGATGAGTCATGTTGAGCCCATAAGACACCAGGGGTGTGTTAGAGGCCCCTAGCGCGCCCTGATGCCTTGTGCGGACCACGGGGTCCTTTTCCACCAACCTCCGGCTCTATAAATACCACAATATTCCAGATCCCCTAGAGGAGTTGACGAAAAAT
This sequence comes from Secale cereale, assembly GCA_902687465.1. NCBI lineage: Eukaryota > Viridiplantae > Streptophyta > Magnoliopsida > Poales > Poaceae > Secale > Secale cereale. Next base: position 105,610,478 of record LR738715.1, on the reverse strand, counting down.
TGTTTCAGTCACCGCAAGTTCCAGAACCACGAGATCTAATCTAGAGGCCTTTTCCGGCACTCGGACGGAGAGGAACACGATCACGGAGGGGTTCATGATCCTCATTTGTGCTCCTCCGATGATGCGTGAGTAGTTTACCACAGACCTACGGGTCCATAGTTAGTAGCTAGATGGCTTCTTCTCTCTTTTTGATTTTCAATACAATGTTCTGGTTGATGTTCTTGGAGATCTATTTAATGTAACTCTTTTTTGCGGTGTGTTTGTTGGGATCCGATGAATTACGAGTTTATGATCAGATCTATGCATACATGATTATTATAGCCTCATATTTCTTCTTCGATATTTCAGTTTTGTTTATCCAACTTGATTGATTTATCTTGCCATGTGAAGAGATGCTTTGTAATGGGTTCGATCTTGCGGTGCTCAATCTCAGTGATAGAAAGATACATGACACGCATGTATCATTGCTATTAAGGATAACAAGATGGGTCTATTCCAACATGAATAGATCTTTTCTACATCATGTCATCGTTCTTAATGCATTACTCCGCTCTTCCATGAACTTAATACACTGGATACATGTCGGATAGTGGTCGATGCGTGAAGTAATAGTAGTAGATGTAGGGATGAGTCGGTTTACTAATCTTGAACCTGATGGCTATATACATGATCACTGTCTTGGATATCGTCATAACTATTTGCTCTTCTATCAATTGCCCAATGATAATTTGTTTACCCACCATATGCTATTTACTCGAGAGAAGCCACTAGAAAAATCTACGGCCCCAGGGTCTATTTCCTATCATATATTTTCGTATCTGTTTTGCCAAAAATCCAAAAATATTTTTCTGCATTTTATTTGCATATATCAATCTACCTATTTATCTTATCTGCGAGGGATTGACAGCCCCTCTACGTGTTGGGTTGCGAGGATTTGTTGTTTGTGTGTATGTGCTATTTACATAGTGTTGCTTGGTTCTCCTACTGGATTGATAACCTTGGTTTCATAACTGAGGGAAGTACTTACCGCCGATGTGCTATATCACCCCTCCTCTTCAGGGAATTTAGCAACGCGGATCACAAGTAAGGATGGCAATTCTAACCATGGGTATGGGTACCCGTGAATACTGTACCCACATGGGCAGGGTATGTGCACAATTTTATACCCACGGGTAGTACACATACCCTACCCGTTAAGTTATGGGTAGGGCACGAGTATAGCCTTTTACCCATGGATATACCCATATCCTACCCATTTATACTAGCATGTGAACGTTACCCATGATTCACAAGTGTATCCATGTTAAAGTTGTGTCATGAACTTGCGAACCTATGTTAAAGTTGTCACAAATTGTCAATTTTAATTGAGATAATTTTCATGTACCCATATATCTGTTATTGGTTGAGATCAAAGTTTTTTTGTAAGCTATACCATAGATGAATGCAAATTTGTGCATAACTTGTGGTCATGTTTTATCTACCCGCTGGGTACCCAATGGGATGGGTACCCGTTGAGTATGTCTGCGGGTAAAGTTTCATACCCGTGGGTACGGTTATGGGTAGAATTTTGTACTCATTGACTACACAGGGATGGGTATGGTATTGCTCTACCCGCCCCAGAACCTACCCATTGCCATCCTGAATCACAAGTAGCACCTATCTAACCAATCGACTTGATCAATTCTGGCCGTAGCAACTCATGTATGCACTGGAAAGCATTCACCATTGATAGCCAGAGGAACATGACGTTCCTGGTTCTTTCTTTTTTGCTTTTACGGTTGATCAATTACAAAAGATGTGTGTACTTATATGCACGTAAAAACCCAAGCATCAATCCTACTTGGTTTACATCTCATGTCCAACTCGGACATGTACATGTGTTGTGTACTAAATCATGTTTTAAGTCTAACAAAAACTCCGTTGTCATTGGTTCCATGCCATCAGGATTCATCATCAAGAACCGGTCCTCCTCAGCGGTCTTCTTGTCCCTCCTCTTTTACTCCTCAAGAGTGATCTTGCACACCTCGAAGGGATATCTTCTCTCCCACTTTACCTCTTTTTGTTGATTCTTCTTCTCGGCCAAGGACACCTTGGTTTCCAAATGCTTCTCCAACAAAGTTTCCTTGACCTGCACCATTTCACTAATTTGCTCGCTCAAGCTAGATACTTCGGCTGACCTCTTCACCCTATCTTTGTTCACCTTTCTTCCATCGGGCCTTCCCTTGTTTCTTCCTTCCTTGGTGCATCATCACTACCACCACCGTCTTCCAAGTTAACGAGTACATATTTCTTTGGTGGAGCTTCTTAATCCCTCAACCTCCATTTCTCACTTCATTGAAGTTAGTTCCAAGAATGTTGGAGCACGAATGGTTTGCATTTCATGCTTTGCTTGAACCTTTCATGCACAATGCGATCCTACATTTGGAATAGAGGGAAATGTGAGCTGAAATGTCATCAAAGCAAAAAATATCACGAATGTGTACAAAAAATGAGAACGAGCTCATATAGTCGTCAATCATGCAACCACTTGGAGGTGCATTCATCACTTGCTCCAAGCAACCACTCCAACGAGCAGACGTTTTTTAATCCCAGCCCACCTATTTTGGAGTGATATCAATGAACAACCGGATGGGATCGGCATGAGCTTATGATACTTGTCCTCGATGCATTGCCAATATTTTTGCCGGTTTGATCTGCATCAGCCACTGCATCAAGTGACACACTCTCCCATGCTCTCACAAAACAAAGTTCCTCAATCTCCGTGTACTTGCTAGTTCATTTTTTTTTCTTGGCTAGCTTTGAGCTCCTCCTCGAGCTCTTCTACATCATCATTGCCGTCACGCCTCTCTTCCACCTCCGGTTCTATACCAGAATCAGATGGGTCAAGTAGAGCACTCATTATGTACATCTCGTTCTCCTCCAACAAATCCGCATATGATGTATGAACGTAGTTCCAAATTTCAAAGGCCGAAACACTAAGCATACGGACCAAATTAGGCACACACAGGTACAATGGGATATTTTTACCTCTTCGACATTTCCTCGAACGTGTTGTGGACGCCGGTGGAGTGGTCAGGATAGTGTTGTACATGGGTTGCCGGATTGGGTGGAGGAAGCACCCGTCCTCGAGCCGCCACCGCCTTCTGACTCAGGCCCTTGACTTGTGATTTTGGTCATCCACCGGGGGGGGGGGGTGTGGAGGAGGCGCCCGTCCTTGAGCCGTCCACCGAGATGGGGCAAGGCGGAAGAAGTTGGCCCGATGGCGGGGACGCCTCCATGGACGATGTGGTTGCCTGGCTGCTTACGCATCACGCTGGCGGCGGAAGAAGTTGGCACGGCGGCAGGGAAGCCGGCCGCGGGATGCGCGAAAGGTTGAGATAGCACCGATGGGTCGGCGAGGTATGAAAACTGACCGACGGTGGTTGCGGGTGCTCCATGCCATTGATAGGGGATGCGGCGACATGAGAAGGCACGGGGCCAGGGAGATCGGCGGCGGTGGAGGGGCAGAGCAAGGAGCGAAAATGTCCCTCCTGCCAACTGGTGGGGAAACGAC
>LR738715.1:105596506-105606827 GCA_902687465.1 Secale cereale | reverse complement strand
GGGGGACATGCGGCGGGAGTGCCGAAATATACCGCTCCCATAAAAAACCGGGATGGGCCGTTTCCCGGGACTTGTGCGGGGTGATTTTTCTCCTGGTCGGTTATTATAGTGGATGGAGCGTTTTGTGGGATCTGATAGAGATGCTCTAAGGGGACAGTTGGAACTGTATTTGCAGCAGGGGTTTAAACGTGGGGAGTGCCTAGAACTCATATAAATAAGATATAATTTAGTCTCACTCATCTGAAAAACAAAAACAGATACAATGTATACTACAACCCACGTCAGCTCTCACTTTATAGTATTATCCAATGGCTATAAAGGTGAATAAGACATATCTAAAACTCAGCCAGACAAGTTATAGCAAAACCGTTAACCGTGTGCGACGGACGGTTCTCCTCACTGTCCTATATATAGGCATCTGGTCTCGCTCCCGAGCTCTTCCGTATAAGAGCGATTGGTTTGCCGTAGTCAGTGCCCAGTGATCCGAGCCTGTGCCACTACTCCATCACAAGCTATACGTACGCGTCTAAAGCTACCATCTATCTCTAGGTTGACCATGCTGGCCTTCGCCGAGGGCACGAGCTGCACGACCACCGATCCGCCTCTGGCGGACAGCTACCGTGCGCTTCTCTGCAGAGGCGAGCTCGAGGGCGGCGGAGCTGCGCCGGCACATGCGGTGGAGAGCCTGACCATGCTGGAGCGTGACCTGCCAATTATCGACTTGAAGCGCCTGGCGAGCCGCGACGCGAGAGAGAGCAAGGCGTGCGCGGACGCCATGGTGAGAGCAGCGTCTGAGTGGGGCTTCTTCCAGGTGGTCAACCACGGCGTGGGGCGGGAGCTCCTGGACGAGATGAGGCAGGAGCAGGCGAGGCTGTTCCGCCTGCCGTTCGGTACCAAGGACAAGGCCGGGCTCCTCAACGGCTCGTACCGGTGGGGCAGCCCGAGGGCCACGTCGCTCCGGCAGCTCTCGTGGTCGGAGGCCTTCCACGTTTCGCTCCCGAGCATCTCCCGGGAAGACTGCGACTACGGAAAGCTCAGCTCATTGAGGTACGTACGTGCGTAAGCAACTACAAGCATGCATGCATGCTTGACTACTTGCTCGTCTGATGGCTGATGAGGAAAAGTTTTGTTACGCGGGCAGGGGAGTGATGCAGGAGGTGGCGGACGCGATGTCGCGGGTGGCGGAGACGGTGGCCGGGACGCTGGCGGAGAACCTCGCGCACGAGGTGGGCGGCGAGACGGCGTTCCCGGCAGGGTGCGACGGGACGACGTGCTTCCTGCGGCTGAATAGGTACCCGGCGTGCCCGTTCGCGGCGGACTCCTTGGGCATGGTGCCGCACACGGACAGCGACTTCCTCACCATCCTCTGCCAGGACCAGGTCGGGGGCCTGCAGCTCATCAAGGACTCCCGCTGGGTCGCCGTGAAGCCCCACGCCAACGCGCTCATTGTCAACGTCGGCGATCTGTTTCAGGCGTGGAGCAACAACAGGTACAAGAGCGTGGAGCACAAGGTGGTGGCCAACTCCAAGGCGGAGCGCTTCTCCGTCGCCTACTTCCTGTGCCCGTCGTGGGACTCGCCCGTCGGCACATGCGGCGAGCCGTCGCCGTACAAGCCGTTTACCTTTGGGGAGTATAGGAGAAGTGTGCAGGATGACGTCGAGAGAACTGGGAAAAAGATTGGACTCCCCAACTTTCTCAAACGTTCTACCGTTGACGGCATGGATGACAGCATCATGGACCTCCCTTATTAAGAGAGTGTGAACTCAGGTTTATATCCCGCAGTTTGGAATCGGCACACCTCAATCGGGCGACCTTGTGATCATGCATGTAGTGTAGCACAACGGCAGGACCGTTCACTACAATAAAGACATGTAAAGTGGTGGTTGATAAGACAGTCTTATATTAACCTAGCCATGTAATCCAGAGATGACAGAAAAATATAGTGTAAAATGGGTTCTCTCTTAATTTTAACCTAGTAACTAGTTATTCCTAAAAAATATGGTGAGAGATTTGTTGCTAAGAGCATCTCCAACAGGCGCACAAAAGTTTCACGCCCTAATATAGTTTTAGCGCACTCGTCACTGTAGCATTTTTAGTGCGCCGGATCCAATATTGGTTTACCAGATGCCCAAAAAGCCCAAAAAAACACGCCGTGTGAAGCGCACGCAATCCGGTGCCTCAAATTTGCAGCATACGATATTGTTTTCCAGCGCGCGCTCAACCTTTTTTTGCGCGCACATTATTTTACAGCTTCTGCTGGAGCTGTCTGGCGCCCAAAAAATCCGTATTTTAGCGCGCGGAACAATTTTTAGGCGCATATTGGAGATGCTCTAAGAGATCATCTCTTAAATAAGAGAAGAGAGAGTTTTTTTTTCTCCACCTCAACATTTATTCTACTTGGCACTGCCAAAATAGAAGCATTGTACATGCCCTAAATGTACTCCAAGATATGGTACCATTCGGTTACACATTTGTTAGGGATCTTAATCGACGTGGTATCACTCGAGCACAAGAACTGGGTAGTAGCCCAGTGCCAAGGCCGCAGTGGCGTATCCTTGCAGACTCGGGTTCGACTTTCGTGGTGAGCGAATTTCTATGATCTCATCTGGGTGGAATCTTTTTATAAAAATATGTCCCGAGTATTAATGCACATGGATATTTTTTTTTTGTGTCATTCGACCACATGTCACCGGGTTGGCTAGACCAGATGGCCTCTAGGATTTGTCATTGATGTATATTATGGCTATAAAAATGAATGAGACATAACTATATCTCAGCTAGATGAGTTCTAGCAAAACTGTTTAATATATGAGGGAAGCCCTTTCTGATGACGCATGATTTTACCATCAATTTTTGTCTTACTCGTCTTTTGGTAAAGTTGCCACGGGACTTCCCACTATGAAAGAGTTTATAATGCGCAAATTATCGAGAGTTATCCAGGAAACAGTTGTCATGAAGCTTTTCACACAAAGGGTGTTATGCAAAAAAATAATTGCACCCAACCATGTGTAGGTCCTTGTGCCTGTTGCCAACCACAAAAAATAGCACCATTGCATCTCGCATGCTTTGCGGACTTCAGAGTTAGCCCACCGTCAGTGATAAAACCATTACTACTATGGCTCATACGTTAGGTCGCCCTATACCTGTTATATTCTCGAGTCGCCGCATTCCCATGATGGAATCAAAGGAAAACGTTGGAATCGCCCACTAGGGCTCTACCTTCCTCAGTCCCTGCCCGGACCACTCCTAAGGAAACACTGCCAGTGACGTGGTAACAGACCCATGTAGAACACTCATTCTATTGGGATGCCATAGTTGCTAATGCCTCGTCGACACCGCTACAAATCCTAACACTGATGTTGCTCGAACGTCACCATGGCCATTGAAGTAGTGCTGACGAGGAACTATAATTCTATCCTACGTATGAGCCGACACCAAAGCAACACCCCCTGCCACCGATCACCAGTAATCGCTACTTTATTTAATTAATCCAATAGGAAAACCTATGCACAACCTCAAAAGTGTACAAAAGATTACCGTCCCCTGGCAACAAATCATGTATACCATAAGATGGATGTCGAATTTTTGTGATATAATTCCTATAATCGCCATGTGCCAATAATCAACTTATTCTCTAAAGCACATCTAGTCTCTTGCACCTTGCTTAAAGTTGCTCGACTTTTCGCCATATTTGTTGCTTGCAGGAGGATTCACCTTTTCAACATGTCTCCACCTTTTCAAAAAACAAAGCATATATATATTCACATCCTTTTTGCTACCACTGACCGTAAGCAAGAAATGAGGTGAATCTTCCCTCCTTGTCACGTAATCCCTCTGTTTCATAATATAGGGTGCATCGATTTTCATGCAAGTCAAACTAGAACAATGACACTTATACACATTACATGCAAAATGACAGCTTCTGTGCAGAAGGACAATTCTAGAAATAAAATTGCCCAGCAACTTGTACAAAAGTCGGCCATTGGGGTGGTTAGCTGCAATTTTGTCATATCCAAAAGTCATACGGAACTACGTATACAACAACTTATTAACGCAATTCATTTGTCATGACATAAAAGTTCAAAATATTTGCATTGGAAAATAGTTGTATTTTTTGCATGGAGGAAAATAGATACTTTGAATTAAATAGTCACCTAATCCAGATAGTATTCGTAGGTAAATTTGAATTAATAATATTCATAGGTGAATTTGTCTCTTATTTTTGATTCGTATGCTCAGTAAAATTTAGATCAGTAATGTTTTTATGACTAGGCATTCATCCACTTTGTCAAACCCAAAGAAGAAATTTCATTTACTATACCTCTGGAGCAATTTTAACATGGTCTCTCTTACCCTCTCATTTCACATGGAAAATAAAAAGGTAAAAGTTACTCAGACCCACTAAATAATACTCCCTCCGTTCCATAATGTAGTGCCTATAGATTTTTACAAAAGTCAAACATTATAAATTTTGACCATGTTTATAGACAAAAGTATGTACATCTAGAATACCAAAAGCACATCATTGGATACATCGTGAGTTATATTTTCAGAATGTACATATTTGATATTGTAGATGTAGACAGTTTTCTCTATACATTTGATCAAAGTTGACAAAGTTTGACTTTCACAAAAATCTATAGGCACTACATTGTGGAACGGAGGGAGTAGTAATGGCTCAGATTTATTATATACTATTACCTCACGGATGATAAGAAAATGATCATGTTAAAATTTGTCATTGCTCTATGGGCACAAGATGAGCTTTCTCTATCGATCCTGCCGCAGGCATCGATCTGATTTGACGCTCAGGAAATGGGCCGAGCTAGGGCAAAGTTTTGTGCTGCCGCCGATGTGCACGTGGCGAAACATAGTCTCCTCATATGGGCCAGAGAGTTTTCTTGTGTGTGTGGTCTGGGTTCACTGCCAAAAGAAGTGCCATTTGCTGCACGCCTCTGTTTCCGAATATGTTCGACTGTTCAAGTAGATTTCTAGACGACGCACGTATGAGTAATGGCCATACAATTTTAAAAGGCCTCTGTCGTTGTTGGGTGACACTCCCCTCTCATTTTTTTCCTTTTATTTTTGGGAAAAGTTGTCCCTGCACAATATTCAAAGAAGGCACTCGTATATTACACCAGTGGGCTAGAATATATAGTACACTTCATCGGCACCAGTAAGGGGCGCGGAAATAAAGTAGCATAAATTTTTACAGGATGCACGCAACCATGTGAAGATGCAGCATGTCATGTGGCCATGAATTGGACCGGTCGAACGCTCGAATCAGCCTCCGATAGTGCCGCCGGAATCTTTGAATTTTCAAAACTTGCCTCTCTTGGCACTTCTTTTCCGAAAGTTGCCCGTCTCTGCCATTATTATTTTGTGGCGCCCAAGCATCTCAATCTCGCGTTGGTGGCCTCTGGGGTAGACGTCCACGACATGCATGAGAGTTTGAAGCCCACGTCCACGACGCGCCTTTCGCGCGGAACACGATCTGAGGACGTGTTGGACGATCTTCATGGTAATAATTGGGCTGATGCACCGTCCAACTAATATTTTCACAACACGTCCTAGACCAAAAATTCAGAGGGGCACGCACATACCTGCGGATCCTTTCACAACTGTTGGTCTGCGTCATGATTCGGACAAATTGGCAGGCCGTTCTTCCAATGCGAGACAATATGCATGTTTGTTTGTCAAATAAAAATTGAAAAAACTAACGCCCACACGTGTGGACGTTTGCACATCGCCTACACGCCCTCATCACCATTTATTTTGGCACGTATGAATAGATGACATCAGCAGAAATCTTTTTGGTTTTCGGCTTAAAAATGTTTTATCTTCTAATTAAAAAATCGAATTAAAATCAGTTTTCACCATTAAATCCTTCTCGACGAGATCTTCAAAACTAGACCCCATGTTGATATATTTCGATGAATATTTTTTTTGCCCAGAAGTTGACATGATGTTTACACTGTAGTTGCCATAGTGCTTAAACTAAATTTGTCGTGTGGCAATTTTAGTTTGTAGAGCATGGCAATTTTAGTTTTTTGATGATGACAATTCCTGTACTTTGACCATGAAAATATTTTTTTTGTATAAACCATGGCAATTTTAAGTACATGTATCATGGCAATTTTAGTTTATGATGCATGGCAAGTCTTGTTTCTTAATTCCCGTTTAATAATATGTCAATTTTTTTACTTTTAAATATAGAAGAAAATAGCTGATACGTATCATGACAACTTCAGTGCAAATATCATGGTAATTCATGTGTAATAGACATGACAACTTTTAACAAAAAAAATCATCAAAATATATTGATATAAGATCTAGTTTCGAAGATCTCGTCGCGGGAGATTTAATAGAGAAAACGGATCTTTAATCAGATTTTTCATTTAAGAGATAAAAAATTTTAAAAACTGAAAATCCGAAGATTCCCACATACATGCAAGCGGTGACGTGGCGCAGTTTGTGTGTTATAGGGCGTGTGGGCGGGTTTGGCTCCCACCACACGTGTGGGCATTAGCGTTGTCCATAAAAATCGGATGCAAATTCTTAGTCCAATTCTTAATAACCGTTTCAGTATGAGAAAATATGCATGTTTATTTGTCAAATACTTTGGCAGACCATTCTTCCATTTTTTTACATTTGTGTATGTTGCATCCCCCTTGTGTTACATCCCTTCTTTCATTTTTCAACCCTATTCGACCAGTCCTGCATCTCCTCCTTTCTTTTTCAACCATGCTCACCTTTATGTTGCTTCAGACTCACTCTAAGGCTTCATCATTCTTTCATCTTCTTGTTTCTCTATTTCTTTTCCTTTTGTGCAATTACTTTCCTTGACTTCATATGAACTCATCAGTTCATCGTGTTCTGTCTCTTTGCAACTTCCTGCCATCGTTTTTCCAATGAACATTTTGTACACTATAGTTGTGCATCCTCTTCCTGTTATGTCAGATCTCCATCGTTCTTCGGACTGAAGTTGATCGACTCTTTTCCCCTACCCTTACTGCAGTACGATATATTATGCCATCTCGCGCATTAATCTTTCTTCTATTGTGACTTGATTAGTAACATATACCACTGCAATCGCATTGTGTCACCCGCACTTGTTCTTCTTTCATTTGATCTTTTTGTTAATGATAACCTATTAGATATTGTTTTGCCATGTTACGTTCTGCGACACTTGCCATTCGTTTCTTTTCTATCATATTTTCCACTCTTAATTTTTATGTAGCCAACCTTGCCAGACATAAAGTATCATCACTAGTGTAGCTACCCGACCCGATCCGAATGAATCGAAGTCTCTGTGCTTAAGTGCCATCCCTGGATCGGTATGCTAACATACACAGTACTCGAGGATTTATAACAAAGTTCAATCACATGTATAAAGTAACATAAATATTATTACCTCAGTCCGTACAATAGAAGTAAGAACACATGTCGTCGAGTCCCAATAACACCAATGACAAAGTTGTTGAGTGTAGACATCGTAACCCTGACGTATCACTTATCGGCATGTAATTCCTGCAACATGAGACGCTGCAGCCGCGTAGGTCAGTACGTTGAATGTACTAGCAACTTCACACCATAGAATAATAATGAAAATGCCTATCACTATATGCATATATGTCTGGTGAGGGCTCTAAGTTTATTTTATTTTATTTTATTTTCATAAAGCTAACTTTTTTCCTACAACAAAAGAATTAATCTATTTACTATAAAGTTTATGCATTATTGAAATGGTTCCTCCAACTGAATCGAAAACCAAGTTATTAATAACCCAACTCATTAATTAAATAAAGTGACGAGATCAACTAATAATTCTCTTCTAGATACTCAAGTTGTCCATATCCAGGTACACAGCTACTCATGATTACTTTGTACACACTTTAGAGGTTTGCGCACTTTTCTCCACAAGACTCAATCTCCTCCGCTGAATTCCTCACACTGTCTGGTGTTTGAGGACTGGATGCTCGAGACATAGTCTTTCCGAAGAGGTCTCCTTAACCAATAGATAGGCTGGTACACCTACAATTCCCCTACATCTGATGGCCTATCATGGAAAGGTTTCACACAACTCACTCAACTACCCCAGAGCACATAATGGCTTATGGTTGCACACAGAAGTATCTAGGCATGAAATATTGTATGATCCCTTTGGGCCTGGGTGGCATTCCGTAGGGTGATCACACGAGTCCTCCGGGATCCCCTTAGGCAAGCACTGGTTTCTCCAGGTGCCCGGGCAAGCCACTAGTTTCTCCGGGGTGCCCCTACAATTCCACCCAGAGTTGTGTTATTGTTGCCACCTTAAGTTTAACCCATAATTATTATTCTTCCCTCAAAACTTGCACGAATCACACATACCACCCCGTCTACGAAAGCATGGCTAGGCAAAACTAACTTAACAAGCAACGATAATTCTCGGGCTGTTGTTTCATGGATCATGGGTTCCTACCTCAATGAACTACAACCATAACCACAATCTCAATTCCTACTCATGCAAATATTGGGTGGAACTAATCCATAGTAAAACATAGGTAATGTAATATGATTAAAGTGTGAACTTGCTTTGTACTATGGATGAAGATTCATCCCACACATAGACATGATAGTTCTACTCGTTACACTCCATTTCAATATATTGTAAGCAAACTATTATTACCACACATAAGCAATCACTCAAATATCCAAAGAAACCAAATAAAAGACTTACGGAACTCCAAAAAGAATCAAATAAAGCTTATGTACATAACTTATTTTTAACAGTAGCAAAATTGTGTGATTTTGATCTCAACATAAAGTACATGTCAAGAGCTTCGATTTGCAAAAAGAATCAACTAAATCAAAGTTATAAAACTCAAGTTATAGCCAAAATGAGTTTAAATTGAATTTGATCAAATTAAAATTTTAAGTTTGTCAAAAGTATTTTTGGTTGGGTCCTTTGGATATATGAGATTTTTATGAACTAGTAGGGAAAATAATCAACTAATTTTGATCTATAAAATTAAAGATATTCTAAAAAGAAAATTGGAATAAAATCTGAAGAAAAAAAAAATCTGAAAACTAGATTTTGGCCTACCGTGGCGAAGGTGCCACGTAGCGCGCTGCGAGAGGGTGCGGCTGTCTAATGCGGGCAGATGGCCGATCCATAGTGAAAACGGTTCGGGGAGTAAAATAAAAAAGATCAACCTGGGTAGTTAGATCTTGGTCGAATGATTGGCGGGCGTTCGTATGGAAGCAAACAACGAACGTTCACTAAGCAGCTAATACCGTTCAGAAAAAATTGATCAAATCTAAAGCATTGAATGTGGATCGTACGGTGGCGAGCAGTGGTGGCTTACAGCGGAGATGACGGCAGCGAGGGCTCGAAAGTGGCGGCGGCTCCAGTGATCAACTACGATGGCGGTGAGGTCGGGGCAATGTGGCGGAGGGAGGCGGTCTTGGGGGTGGTGTCGGAGGGGCTTGGGACAGCGGGCGATGGCGGGGCATAGTGGCGGAGCTCCGGGTGAACCATGCGCTCCAGCGAGAGCGTGCGATGTCGAGGCGGTCTCTATAGAGGGAGAGGAAGCACAAAACATGTCAAAACGACGTGTGGTCTTGAGGGAAATCAAATGGGTGGAAAAGGAGCTCTGGGATGATCCACTGGCAACGAATTCGATGGTGTACGAAGCGGTGGCGGCGGAGATCCGATCGACGACTGTGGGCTCTGTGGAGAGCTTTGGCGTGGGTTTTTGGAGGGGATCACGAGAGGAGGGGAAGGGGTATTTATAGGACAAAGTCTTTTAGGAGGGGTGGTCTCGGGGATAGGATTTTGAGGGTGAACGGTGAGGCGGCGATCTGCCGTGTGCGTGCGGGACTCGACTCGACTTGCGAAAGAAGAATGGTGCGGGCCCGGGGTGTAAGTGGCAGTGGGAGAGAGGGGGAGGCGTCGGGTGGCTGACACAAAGTGTTCCACGCAGGGAGGCAGGCCACGGGCCAAAAGTCCTAGTTGGGTCGACCCGCTGCCATGCTGGCCTGGTGGTGGCGCTGGGCTCCCCCTTTTTATAAAATAGAGAAGTAAAATTTCATAAAAGAAAGGTACAAATAGTTTTGCATAGACATTATATACATACATACATACATATATATATATATATATATATATATATATATATATATATATATATATATATATATATATATATATATTGTCGGTGTACTAAAGTAGGGGTACCTTAGTATCCCGACTTGTGCACGGGCAGTAGCAGTGTCCCGTGGTCTGGCACACCACGCGCCCGCCAAAGCCCGCTCCAGACCCCTTCAAGCCATTCAAGAA
>LR738715.1:105564237-105594909 GCA_902687465.1 Secale cereale | reverse complement strand
ATATATATATTGTCGGTGTACTAAAGTAGGGGTACCTTAGTATCCCGACTTGTGCACGGGCAGTAGCAGTGTCCCGTGGTCTGGCACACCACGCGCCCGCCAAAGCCCGCTCCAGACCCCTTCAAGCCATTCAAGAACAAAGTATTCAAGTTAGAAGACAAGACCCCGGCAAGAGGAGCTTGCCGGGAAGGCCGCAACAGCCTCAAAGTTATTATTCCAGCACAAGACCCTGGCAAGAGGAGCTTGCCAGGAAGGCCAAAAGAACGGCACTTCAAGAAGGTATGTCGTGGCGCATCATGCGCCCCGGCAGGGCCCGGAGGGCGGCAAGCCTCCGGGCCCGGCAAGGTTGCGACCCCGGCAAGGTGCTTGCCGGGGGAACTTATGCTGTGTGCCTGCGCTCCAGCTCATCTGGCCACGTGTCGCCCTGGGGCCCTTCCAGGGGCACGTGGCGGATGGCTGTGCAGCCTAGGGTACACGGTGGCAAGCTGCGGTGACAAAGCTATCGCCGTGGCAAACGGAGACGCATGGACGGGCGCTTTTGAGGCGACGGCGACGGGCATTCAATGCCCTTGTCCCCCACCGTCAAAGTTAGGTGAAGACCACTGTTCATACACTGTTCAAACACTGTTACAACCACCACTGATTTTACATTTTTACCCTCCTCTATGTTGACACCTGTCGGTGACCCCTTTGAGCTATAAAAGGAGGCCCATGCACAACGTAGAGGGGGTTCGATCCCAGAAACTCGCTCATTCCCTCGCTCGGTGTAGCTGGTACTGTAGATCTTCAAGCTCCCGAACCCAAGAACTAAATACAACCAAAGCAGGAGTAGGGTTTTACGCGTCCTCGCGGCCCGAACCTGTGTAAACTGCCCGCGTGTGCTCCTCGATCTGCTCTCCGTGCTCCCTCCGCTCCCTTACCGCAACGTAGAAGGGGCTCCGGTCCCATAGGTGTTCGCGGGCGGTCAGTTTCCCCGACATCTTTCCCGGGGGGAAGACCAAGACCAAGTCCGGCAAGAGCTCTGGAGCCCACTCCGGCAAACGCACCTCTTCGGAGTGCTGCGCTGCCGTCGAGGACGCACCATCGAGCTCCACCGGCAAGTGTAAGAAAGGAATGGCAGCCCCACCGGCAACCAAGAAGGTGTCCGCCAACGAGGACGGCACTGGCGGTACCTTCACCATCAGTGCTACACTCGACCCCAAATAGGAAAGCGCGCTCGTTGCCTTCCTGCGGGCGAATGTGGACGTGTTTGCGTGGCAACCGTCTGACATCCCCGGCGTTCCCAGGAAGGTAATTGAGCACAAGCTTGCTGTTTGGCCTCATGCGCGGCCCGTCAAGCAGAAGGTCAGAAAGCAAGCAGTGGAGCGCCAAGAGTTTATAGCTGAAGAAATCAAGAAGTTGGAAGCAGCAGGCCTGGTTAGAGGTGTACTACATCCCACGTGGTTGGCCAATCCAGTTGTCGTGCGCAAGGCTAATGGGAAGTGGAGGTTTTGTATAGACTTCACCGATGTGAATAAAGCCTGTCCTAAGGATCCATTTCCCTTGCCGCGCATCGACCAGATTGTGGACTCCACGGCTGGATGTGAGTTGCTTTCATTTCTCGATGCATACTCAGGTTACCACCAGATATTCATGGCTGAGGAAGATGCGGAGAAGACTGCATTCATTACTCCATGTGGCACATATTGCTTCATACGCATGCCCTTTGGATTGAAGAATGCAGGCTCAACATTTGCAAGGGTGATACACACTGCTTTTGAGCCGCAGATACACAAGAATGTAGAAGCCTACATGGATGATATAGTGGTCAAGAGCAAGAGCAAGGACACCCTGATTCAAGACTTGGAAGAAACCTTTGAGAATCTGCGCAAGATACAACTCAAGTTGAACCCCGAGAAGTGCGTCTTCGGAGTCCCCTCCGGCAAGCTTCTCGGGTTCTTCGTGTCCCAGAGGGGGATTGAAGCCAATCCCGACAAGATTAAAGCCATCGAGCAGATTGAAGCCCCGAAGCGCGTCAAGGACGTAAGAAGACTTGCTGGTTGTGTGGCTGCCCTCAGCAGGTTCATTTCGAAGTCTGCAGAACGCGCCCTGCCTTCTTCAAAATCTTGAAAAAGGCAGGTCCTACGAAATGGACTCCGGAAGCGGAGGCTGCGCTGCAAGACTTGAAAGGATACCTATCCTCCACTCCAATACTTGTCGCACCTAGGCCACAAGAGAAGTTGCTGTTATACTTAGCGGCGACCAATCAAGTGGTTAGTGCTGCGTTAGTAGCGGAGAGGGAGGCGGATGATGAACCCACATCCCCGGCAAGCGCATCCAGCGACAAGCAAGGAGCTTCCCCGACAAGCTCTGGCCCCGACAAGGACAAGTCCGCGCAAGAGCAAGGAGAAGTGCGAAAGAAGATGGTGCAGCGCCCAGTTTATTTTGTAAGTTCCCTCTTGCAAGGGGCTAGATCAAGATACTCTGGAGTGCAGAAGTTACTTTTCGGCCTCCTCATGGCCTCAAGAAAGCTGCGCCATTACTTCCAGGCACATGAGATAACAGTGGTCACTCGCTTTCCGTTGAAGAGGATATTGCAAAATCCAGAAGCAACAGGCAGGATCGTCGAGTGGGCACTGGAGCTGTCAAGCTTTGGTCTCAAGTTTGAGAGTACTTCAACTATACAGAGCAGAGCTTTGGCAGAGTTCATAGCGGAATGGACCCCAACACCAGATGAAGAAGTTCCAGAGACAAGCATCCCGGTTCAAGTAGCAAGCAAGGAGTGGATAATGTACTTCGATGGTGCCTTCTCGCTGCAAGGCGCCGGCGCTGGCGTGTTGCTCATAGCGCCCACCGGAGAGCACCTCAAGTATGTTGTTCAAATGCACTTTCCCAAGGAGCAAGCGACAAACAATACTGCCGAGTATGAAGGTTTGCTTGCCGGTCTCAGAATTGCGGCCGAACTTGGGATCAAGAAGCTGATTGTGCGGGGAGACTCACAGTTGGTGGTCCGACAAGTAAATAAGAGTTACCAGAGTCCTCTGATGGAAGCTTATGTCGATGAAGTGAGGAAGCTTGAAGAACACTTTGAAGGCCTACAGATGGAGCACGTTCCAAGGGCTCAGAATGATATCGCGGATGGCCTCTCAAAGTGTGCTGCAATGAAGTTACCTGTGGAACCAGGGATCTTCGTGCTCAAGCTAACTCAGCCATCCGTTACACCATCAGTTGGGCAAAACAAGAAGAGGAAGTTGGTCTCCGGTGACTACTTGCCGGCGGATCTTCCAGAGACCTCCGCCAAGATCCCCAAGATCAGCAACCAAGATGCTGAGGAACAGTATGCTCCTTCGGACCCAAGGGTCTGTACAGTTGAAGCAGGCGTTCCCGACAAGCCTTGCCCCGGCAGGCTTGCCGGGGAGCAATCGGCTCCGGCAGAATCACAGGTTCTTGTCGTAGAAGCTGAGGTTCCCGCAGCAGCCCTGATGCCTTTAGTCCTTGTTGTCGAGCCTCAAGCTCCAGCATGGGCGCAGCAAATCGTCCGTTTTCTTCAAACTGGAGAACTTCCCGAAGAACCAGAAGAGATAGAGAGGATAACCAGGCAGTCAAGTATGTCCCAGTTCGTTGGCAACGAACTGTACAGAAGAAGACTCAATGGTGTCAGATTGAAGTGCATTTCCCAGGAAGATGGACACAAGTTGTTGGTAGAGATACATGGAGGCATATGTGGCCACCACATTGGCGCGAGAGCACTTGCCGGGAAGGCGTTCCGGCAAGGTTTCTTTTGGCCAGAAGCCCTCCAAGATGCAACCGCACAAGTAACCAAGTGTGAAGCGTGCCAGTTCCATGCAAAGCAAATACACCAGCCAGCTCAAGCTCTCTAGACGATCCCTTTGTCCTGGCCCTTCTCGGTCTGGGGGCTCGACATCCTCGGCCCCTTTCCCCGCGCAGTCGGGGGCTTTGAGTACTTGTACGTTGTGATCGACAAGTTCACAAAGTGGCCAGAAGTGGAACTAGTAAGAAAGGTGACAGCACAGTCAGCAGTGAGGTTCTTCAGGTCAATTGTTTGCCGTTTCGGAATCCCTAACAGGATCATCACCGACAACGGCACACAGTTCACAAGTCGCACCTTCATGCAGTACGTCCAAGACCTTGGCGCCAAGGTCTGCTTTGCTTCCGTTGCTCACCCAAGGAGCAATGGTCAAGCAGAGAGGGCCAATGCTGAAGTGCTGCGCGGGCTCAAGACAAGAACCTTCGACAGGCTGCACAAGTGCGGAAGAAACTGGATAGAAGAGTTGCCGGCGGCTCTTTGGTCAATCAGAACGACACCAAATCGAGCCACCGGACAGACACCCTTTGCTCTTGTCTATGGAGCAGAGGCAGTTCTCCCCACGGAACTCGTATACGGGTCTCCTCGAGTGCTCGCTTACGACGAGCTCGAGCAAGAGCAACTGCGGCAAGATGATGCATTGCTCCTCGAGGAGGACCGTCTCCAGGCTGCTGTACGAGCTGCTCGATACCAGCAAGCCTTGCGTCGCTATCATAGCCGCAAGGTCAAGGCCAGGAGTCTCGAGGAAGGCGACCTTGTTCTTCGGCGCGTTCAGTCCGCCAAGAATTCCAACAAGTTGACGCCGAAGTGGGAAGGCCCTTATCGGGTGAGACAAGTCACAAGGCCCGGCGCTGTCCGCCTTGAGACCGAAGAAGGCATACCGAAGAAGTGTTCCTCGCGCACAAGTTTGCCGGGGGGGAAGGAGATAGAAGTATGGACCAAGTGCTGTTCAAGAGAAGCTAAGCCTTGTCGGGAAGCGAACAACCCATAAAAGCTAAGTTACCAAAGTTTGAGCATTCAAATTTTTAAATTTTAGTTATCTTCCTTGAACAACCACACTTTGTATGGAAAACCTGTGCGCGGAGGAACCTACCCGCGGCTAGCCGCGTCCTTACTTTGTTTCGAGCACGCTCAACAGCTTAAGTGAGCTGTGACAAGTGTCGCGCCCTTACTTCATTTTCGAGTTCGCTCAGCAATCTAAGTGTGCTGCGACTAGCTGCGGCAAGGTTTCTTGCCGACAAGGTCTTTGCTAGCAGGCCGCTAAGAGTCCCGCACTCAGCGCTCGCGGCAAGGGCCCCATGCCGGCAAGTTCCCCTAAAAGCGTAGGGTGAAAAGCATACAAAGTGAAGGACCAAAAGCAAGGGAGATAACACTGCATTGATTACCCAAAATAAAAGTATATATTACAGAGATAACTTGCCGCTATTCTAAACAACTACTTCCTATGACTTAATTGGCAGCGGCGAGGGAAGCAAGGTGCCTAGTCTCTGCGGTCTCCGTCAATCCTCTGGATCTTGCCCACCTTGGCTACGATGTGGGCGACTTGGGCCTTCAACGCCTCCTGGTCAGCTTTGGGCGGCAAGGTCCGGAGGACGTTGACGAGGTTGATCCCGGGGTTGCGGTAGACGATCTTCGACAACACCCGCTCCATGGTGCCCATGCAAAGCCGGCACGCCTCGTCGGCCAGCTGCACGGGGATCTTCTCCCGCAGCCGCGCAAGCGCCGGCGCCACTCCCCTGAAGAACAGACTCAGTTTGGCACTGTGAGGGAGGTTCTCGTCGGGGGAGTACACGAGATGCTCCGCCCTCAACGCCATCATCTCCATGTCGATGTTGGCGGCGGAGGCGACGAGCTCCTCAGTCCATCGCTCCACCGTCTGCTGGAAGTATTTTTGCGAGACGGCGGTACTTTCCAGCAGGGCCCTCTCAGTGCGGAGATCGTCCTTCAGCTTCGTCTCGCGGTCCCGGGCAGCGTCAAGCGAGTCAGTAAGGGTGGAGACCTTCAGCTCTAAATCAGCGATGGAGTCCCTGGCATCAGTGAGCTCTTTACCCTTCTCGGAGAGGCGGATTTGCAGCTCCAAGTTGGTGTGGGCATCCTTTTCCTGCTCCACGTTGAGCGCGGTGACCCTGTCTTCACTCGCCTTCAAGAACAGCTCCATCTGCGCCACCCTGGCCTCCAGATCCTTCTTGGCAGTCTCCGCGACAGCAGCGGCGTCCCTCGCCTCCTGCAGAGCCCCGCCGATGGCTTGTTCCCGGGCGGTGAGGTCGTCCTCGTGGTTGTCGAGGTCGACCTTCCGCTGGTTGAGTTCTCCTTCCCGCCGAGACAGCTCCTCGGCGGCCAGTCGCTGCTGCTCCTCGACCTCGGCCTTTTCGAGGACGAATGCTTGCTGCGCCCCGGCAAGCTCTTCGCGCTCCTCCGCCAGGTTCCGGAGGGCCGCCTGGTTGGCGGCGCGGAGCTCCGCGGCGCGCTTCTCCAGGTCAGCACCAGCCTTGGCAGCCAGAGCCTCCCGAGACTCCAACTTCGCCTGCCTGGCCCGGTACAAGGACAGGATCCGGCGAAGGAGTCGCTCCTCTTCGGGCTCGTCACTGCTGCCGGGCGCGTCGACCACCTTCAACCCGGCGGAGGCGAGAACTTCTCCGTCGAAGGTCTTCCCCTCCGCTGGTGCCCTTGATGAAGACGCCCACGGGACTTGGATGAAGACCCCGTTGGCGGCCTCCAGATAGATACCCGCCCCAGGTGCGGAGGCGGAGGGGTCGGCGGCCGGTGCAGCGTTCGGCGCTCCCGCGGCCTCCGGGCCAGCGGTATGGTCGCCGGTCCCTTCCCCAGCCACGGCATCGGCGGATGGGGCAGTCTCCTCGGCAGCTGGCTCGTCGGCGCCGACCGTTCCTTCCGCGGCGGTGCCGTCGCCAGTCTCGCCGCGCGCCTCCTCCTCGACGATGGTTTTCGTCTCCATCGGCTCCGGAGCGGGCGGGTCTGAAGACAGAAGAAAAAGAAAAGAAAGATTCGTCAAGCAAATATCCAAAAAGAAGAATTCAAGAAGAAGAAAGTACAAGGGCTTACCTGCGCGGGCCTCTTCGATGACGGGGTCCCTCGCCGGGGAGTTATCCCTTGGCGGCGTAGAAGAAGCCCCCGCCGGCGGAGGGCCTCCGGTGCCCTCCCTTGGCGGGGAGTCCACCCTTGGTGGGGTGCTTGCCCTTGGCGGGGTACTCGCCCTTGGTGGAGTACCCATCCTTGGCGGAGCATCGTCCCTTGCCGGGGAGCTCGTCCTTGGCGGGGAGGGTGGAGCAAGCGGCTCATCGGGGGCGACCTCCTAGTGTTCCTGCGGCTGCGGCTCCACTTCTGCACAAGACATCAAGACATTAAGACATTAATAAGGATTATAAACTCAAGCGCGCCCGTCAAGCAGAAAAATGAATACCGGACTTACGCCGGGGGCTGCGCTGGGGGCTGCTCTCCGGAGCAGCAGGCTGGTCCGGCAAGTCCGTCGCCGGCGCGTCCCCTGCCGCTGCGGCGGGCTCGTCGTCCTCAAGATCGACCACAGGGATCTTGGCCCTCTTCGCCATCCTCTGGGTCAAGGTCCTGGAAGCCAAAACAAGATCAGAATCAGGCAAGAAAAATCAAGACAAACTCAAAGGAAATGAAAATTGCAAGTGCTTACTCTTCCTCCTCTTCATCGAAGCTGAGGGCGGAGAAATCAAATCCCGCCTCGCACGCTCCAGCGCGAGGAGCTGGAGGAGAAGGCTCCCTCGGGCGCTTGGCGGGCTCCGGGGCTGCGGGCTGTGAAGACCCAGCACCGGTCGTCGTTGAGGACCGAGGAGCAGAAGGAACCCCCGAGCCACTCCGGGAAGACCCCCCTCCGCTTGTCGCTCGGGCACGAGGCACCTCCTTGACAACTTCGCTCGTCGTGGTGGCACGCGTCGCCCGACGCTTCGGTTGCTGTCGGGGCGCCTGTGGCCTCATCGTCTCAGCTGCCTTGCGGAGGCGCTTCTTCTGCTGTGCCGGAGGACTTGGTGGTGGCGGAGAGTTCTCCGAGGATGAGGAGGCGTCGTCGTCAAGATTCAGGGATCCGCCAGAGTCTTCATCGGAATCACCGGACTCGGCCTCCTCCTCCTCGGCGGGCCCGCTGGACTCAGTACCCTGCCCGGCAGCCTCGCCAATCCCGGCAGGCTCCCCGGTAGGCTCCCCGGCAAACTCCTCGGCCGTGATCTTCAGTAGCTTGAGGATTTCCTCCTCCTCGGCCTGGCTCACCGCGTCCGCCGCCTCCGCTTCATCCACAGTGTATCCAAACTCGCCTGCCGCTGCTGCCGCGGCGGCCTCCTCCATCCTGGAGGCAATGTACGCCACATCTCGCGCGGTGGTCTCCCGGTGAGCCCCTTCCTCTCATCGGCGTTGCGTGGTTTTTCAACCAAGTTGTCGAAGAAGGCTTGCACGGTCTCCGCTGAAGGCTCCAGCCAAGTGGGGACGACCCCGTGGGAGTCGCACTCAGGCATTGCCGCACGGATGGCACTGAGGGCAGTATTGTTGCACAAGGGAACTACTTCGGTCGACGGTTTGAACCACTCCGGGTGCTTGGGGTCGTGTTTGAACAGCTCCCGGACCATCCCCTTCAGCTCCAGGACGGTGAAATTGTAATTCAGCCCGGGGCGCAGCCTCATGCGGTCTGCCGCGTTGCCGAACTCCCAAGCGGGTCTCTTCCTTTCCTGCAGAGGGGCGATGCGGCAGCGGAGGAAGTCAGCCCCAACTTCACCCACAGTCAGATTGGCAGCCCGGAGACAAAGAATCCTAGTAAGAGCGATCTGCAGCTTGTCGTCCTCCGGGGCCAAGTCACTCCAATCCTTGCCGCGCACTATTGCAGTCTGGCGCGGCAAGGTAAACTGCTCGGGTTCATCTTCCAGAACCCAGCACCAGTCAGCCCTCCACTCCTCATACTTGCCGCGAAGCTCTCCTTTCAAGTACGCCTCCTTCTTGTTCAGCCTGAAGATCCAAGAGATGCCGCCGGAGAGGGGGGATCCGGACTCTACTCTAGGCGTGAAGAAGTGGCGGAAAAGAGCCACATTTGGGTGGACCCCGACGTAGTTTTCGCACAGATGTGCGAAAACAGCTAAGGTGAGAACGGCATTTGGGGTGAAATCTAAGAGACGGAAGCCGTACGTATTCATCACATCGCAGAAGAACTCCGAGTACGGAGGGCAAAGACCGCAATAGAAGAATGCAGCGAAGAAGTAGTAACCTCCCGGAAACATGTCGACGACCACGGCGGGGAGGACTTGGGTGCGGGGATGATCCTTCGTCTCCCTCGCCCAGAACAAGTAGTACTTGTCCCGTAGCTCCCTCGGGCTGAGCCTTGGCGGGAAGACCACCCACTTTCTCCTCATGGCTGCCAACTTCGCCGCCTGCTCAGACTTCTCCTTCTTCGCCTTGTCGCTCTTCGCCTTGTCGCTCTTCGGGGCCATGGCGGGGGCGGCGAGGGAGGACGGCGGCACGGCGGGTGGGGAAGACGGTGGAGGAAGGGCAGAAGCAGGGAGCGGCGGGGGTTTCTGAGGACTCAAGGCGCAATGAAGACGATGGGGGAAACTGCCCCTGCTTCCTCTGCTTTTAAGGGGGAAGTGGGGGACATTCCGCATTTCCCCATTAAAGAAACAGGCCACGATCTCTCCCACGACGCCGCAATCGACGCGTGCCATTAGGGAGGGATGCGGCGAATCTGGAGTAGGAAACGGCGCGCCGTGAGCCGCGTGTGCCCGTGCACTGTTCTGGGCCTGGCCCAACAGCGCTCGGCACCGTGTGTGGCCCAGGCCCGGGGGCTCCTGTCGGTGTAATAAAGTAGGGGTACCTTAGTATCCCGACTTGTGCACGGGCAGTAGCAGCGTCCCGTGGTCTGGCTCACCACGCGCCCGCCAAAGCCCGCTCCAGACCCCTTCAAGCCATTCAAGAACAAAGTATTCAAGTTAGAAGACAAGACCCCGGCAAGAGGAGCTTGCCGGGAAGGCCGCAACAGGCTCAAAGTTATTATTCCAGCACAAGACCCTGACAAGAGGAGCTTGCCAGGAAGGCCAAAAGAACGGCATTTCAAGAAGGTATGTCGTGGTGCATCATGCGCCCCGGCAGGGCCCGGAGGGCGGCAAGCCTCCGGGCCCGGCAAGGTTGCGACCCCGGCAAGGTGCTTGCCGGGGGAACTTATGCTGTGTGCCTGCGCTCCAGCTCATCTGGCCACGCATCGCCCTGGGGCCCTTCCAGGGGCACGTGGCGGATGGCTGTGCATCCTAGGGTACACGGTGGCAAGCTGCGGTGACGAAGCTATTGCCGTGGCAAACGGAGACGCATGGACGAGCGCTTTTGAGGCGACGGCGACAGGCATTCAATGCCCTTGTCCCCCACCGTCAAAGTTAGGTGAAGACCACTATTCATACACTGTTCAAACACTGTTACAACCACCACCGATTTTACATTTTTACCCTCCTCTACGTTGACACCTGTCGGTGACCCCTTTGAGCTATAAATGAGGCCCATGCACAACGTAGAGGGGGTTCGATCCCAGAAACTCGCTCATTCCCTCGCTCGGTGTAGCTGGTACTGTAGATCTTCAAGCTCCCGAGCCCAAGAACTAAATACAACCAAAGCAGGAGTAGGGTTTTACGCGTCCTCGCGGCCCGAACCTGGGTAAACTGCCCGCGTGTGCTCCTCGATCTGCTCTCCGTGCTCCCTCCGCTCCCTTACCGCAACGTAGAAGGGGATCCGGTCCCATAGGTGTTCGCGGGCGGTCAGTTTCCCGACATATATATATATATATATATATATATATATATATATATATATATATATATATATATATATATATATATATATATATATATATATATATATATATATATATATATATATATATATATATATATATATATATATATCAAAATACTTAGAATAAAACAAAGAAAAATAAGAACTATTTTTCAGAGGCAAAAAATTAATCTAAAAAATATTTTTCTTAAATAACTTCAAATTGGATTTGAATTTGATTTTCAAATCTTTTGCAAATAGTTCTTGTTTTGTTTATTCAAATATTTTTCAAATTTTCTCTGACTTTTTGAAGGTTCATGTTTTGTTCACTCAATTATTTAATATTCATATAATTTTGAAATGATTGGAAATTCCAACATAAGGGAGAAAACTCCAAATGAGTTTTGAAAGCGGTACTCATTACTCCCCACTCTATTTCATAAATTTTGAAGAAGTCCTATTATCTTCCCTCATTGAAAATCCTTGAGTGGCATAAACCTTTTGAGTTGAATTATTTTCAAGTGGAATTCAAATCTTTCAAAACCCCTTTTTATTTAAAATGGAAGAAGTCATGTCATCTTCCTCTAGGGTTTGTTTTGAAATTCAAATTCTGAATTCCATGGAAACAAAAGCAAGAAGAATGTTTGGGAAATTACTTTTATTCCCTCTTATTTAACTTTCAAAAAGTTTCAAATTCCACTCATTTTCACACAACAAATCACACAAGCAATCATTATTACTTAATTGATATAACATTCTAAAATTTAGAATTTTGGGATGTTACAACTAGTTTTTTCCTTTCAAAGTTGCCTTACGAGAAGGGCTTACATGTCAAAATGATCGTCTATCATGGTAGATGGATGCAGTTGCATTGGTCGACGGACTGCTGGCGGTTTCGTTTGTCAAGACGGTGGTGTGCATCGGTTTTGGTGCCAAGAATGCAGCGTGGCATCGTCTGTCGCATTAGATGTGGGTGCATGTTAGAGCTGATCGGTGGGCTGTTGAACTACTACCATTAGCGTGTCATCATCTCCGCATTAGATGTGGGTGAATTTTTGAGCTGGAGAGTGATGGCTAGGCATGGTAGGAACCACCTAGGGCATGATCTTATTATCGTCTGCTCCGGATGGCTTGAATGTCGAGCATTTTTAATGTGTTTTTGGTTATGCAGTTTGGGTGCCCATGGAAGAAGAAGCATGCTAACTTAATGGCAGCTACTGCGCCAACAGCCCGTTCCTATCATGCCACGTAACATTGCCGTCTTCCATGCTTCGCCCGACGGTCAGTGGTCGTGCCTATAAAATACAAATGCTAGGCCCGAATACATAAGTGCATTCAATACCCAGGCTCTATATTTATCACTTAGAGCATGGTTAAGAATATAGCCAACCGTTGACTATAGGATGTTGTTATATCATCTATATCCAACACATATAGTCACTCGTACAACAAGGTTAGCTATAAGGTTGGCTATAAGATTAGTATTTTTTCTCATCTTCTCTCTATCTCTTTCTTCACATTTATTGCATCTGTCTAGGAGCAGGCATATAGCTAGGCTCTTGCATGAGAACTGATAACCCACAAGTATAGGGGATCGCAACAGTTTTCGAAGGTAGAGTATTCAACCCAAATTTATAGATTCGACACAAGGGGAGCCAAAAAATATTAGCAAGTATTAGCAGTTGAGTTGTCAATTCAACCACACTTCGAGATTAAATATCTGCAGAAAAGTGATCGGTAGCATAGTAATATGATAGTTTTGATAGCAGTAGTAACAGTAGCAATAACGGTAATAGTCATAGCAATGATTTCGTAGCAGTTGTGACAATAGCAATAGCATTAGTAACTTAGCAAGAACAATATGTGGAAAACTCATAGGCATTGGATTGGTGAATTCGTTGGATGATATTCATCATATTACAGTCATAACCTAGGGCGACACAAAACTAGCTCCAGTTCATAAATATAATGTAGGCATGTATTCCGTAAATAGTCATACGTGCTTATGGAAAAGAACTTGCATGACATCTTTTGGCGTACACTCCCGTGGTAGCGGGGTTCATAAGGAAACTAAAGGATATTAAGGCCTCCTTTTAATAGAGAACCGGAACAAAGCATTAACAGATAGTGAATAAATGAACTCCTCAAACTACGGTCATCACCGGAAAGTATCCCAATTACTGTCACCCTAGGGTTTACAGATCATAACACATAGCAGGTGCATATGAATTGCAAGATTGGATTTAGAACATAGATATAATGGTGAAAACATAAACGGTTCAAATCTGAAATCATGGCAATCGGACCCGAGTGACAAGCATTAAGCATAGCAAAGTCATAGCAACATTAATCTAAGAACATAGTGCATACTAGGGATCAAGCCCTAACAAAACTAACTCGATTACATGGTGAATATCATCCAACTCCTCACCGACCAGCAAGCCTATGAAGGAATTACTCACTCCCGGTGGGGAGCATCATGGAATTGGCGATGGAGGATTGGCGATGATGGAGACCAAAGATTCCCCTCTCCTGAGCCCCAAACGGACTATAGATCTGGCCTCCAGAGGAAGAACAGGAGGTGGCGGCGGCTCAATACCGTAAAACGCGATGAAACTTCATCCTCATTTCTCTCTCCGAAAATAGGTATTTATGGAGTTGGAATTAGGGTCAGGGGGGCACGAGGGGCCACAACCCACTAGGGCATGCCTGTAGGGGGTGGCGTGCCCTGGTGTATCATGGCCAGCCAGGGCACCCCCTCCGGTGGTTGTTGGTTCCAGTATTTTTCTTTTATTCTAAAATAAATCTCAAAAAAGTTTCATCCTATTTCGAGAACTTTTATTAGAGTCCGAAAAAGAGCAAAAGCGTTAGGAAAATTAGATACGACGAAGACGTATCAACTCCCCCAAGCTTAAACCTTTGCTTGTCCTCAAGCAATTCAGTCGACAAACTGAAAGTGATAAAGAAAACATTTTACAAACTCTTTTGTTCTTGTTTACTTAAATAAGCTTAAGTAGCACCCAGGTTTTCAGCGAAGATCATGACTAACCATGTCAACAGTAACTCTTAAAAATTATATTAACTCATATCAATAGCATAATCAGCTAGCGAGCAAATAATAAGATATCTCAAATGCCAACACTTGTCAAAACAATCATGATATAATATTACAATAGTAGCATCTCGCTAGCCCTTTCTGAGACCGCAAAACATAAATGCAGAGCACCTCCAAAGTTCTAGTAGCGACAAGACATTGTAATTCATGGTAGAAGAAATCCATTCATGCTAACACCCAACATTAACTATACTCAAATCATACAAATGAAAATAGTGCTCTCAGGTCTGGTGCTTATTTATACATATGATGACTCAACATAAAAAGTAAATGGATAGTCCCTTCACAAAAGGAAGCAATGATTTGGAGAGGTGCCAGAGCTCAAAGTTTTAAATCAGAGATAAATATTATTTTGGGAGGTATACCCTTCCTGTCAACATTACGACCAAGAGTTGTCAATAGCTTCCATGCGAAATGAATTAGCGGCGGTTCCCAAGCGGTAAAAGTAAATGTTTACTCCCCCTCCACCAGCAAACACACTCCACGGCTAGCTGAATCCACGGGTACCGTCCATACCAACAATAGTCCTAGGGGAGTTTTGTTTAATTATTGGCATTTTTTGATTTCGAGACTGGGCATCCCTATTACCGCCCCTCTCGTGGAAGTACGAGTGAATAAACACTCGTCATGACAATAACCCGCTTAGCATGGAAGATACTAACCACCCCTTGTCGCTCCATCAGCGGTCCGGGCACAGAAAACATATGTTCATTTGAATATTTTAGATGTGGCACATGCAAAATTACTTGGAATGGCAGGGTAATACCGCATATAGGTAGATATGGTGGACTCATCTGGGATAACCTTGGTGTAAGTATTTTGGTGCACAAGTAGTATTCCCGCTTAGATTAGGTGAAGGCTAGCAATTAGATTGAGAAGCGACCAGCTAGAGAGTGAAAACGGTCATAATCATGCATTGAGAATAATTACCATTGAGCACTATCATGAGTAGGATATAGACACCATGAACATAAATATAGTAGATGCTATGTTGGTTTTTGACTCAACTACACGTGTTAACATGTGCCAAGTCAAGCCACTCGAAACATTCAGAGGTGGATAACATATCATCATACTACATCACAATCATTTCAATGCATGTTGACATCCAAGATAAATCATTTTCCTCCCCTAGCTACTTAAGCATGGCATGAGAAACTTTGATCTCTAATTGTCATTGCAAACATATTTCATCATAATGAGTTGAATCATGGATACTAGGTGAAGCATATTTACAAAAACAAAAACAAGTTGAGTTCATACCCACTTCTCTCTGCCAGAGTCACTACATCAAATATCTTCATTATTGCCTTTCACTTGCACGACCGAATGATATGAAAATAATAATAGTGCAAGAGTGCCGTGGACTAAGCTAGAATCCGCAAACATTGTCTTCTCCTCGGTACAACTAAAAAAATCAGAGAAACACACTGAAATATTTTTAGAGTTTTTAGTTTTTCTTGAAGAAAGCAAATTAAAGAAGGAAAAACAAAAACGAGGAAAACTATTTACACGGGAGAACTCCCAAAAAGCAAAACAAGAATCGAGAAGTATTGTTGGGTTTTATTTTAATACTACAACTAGTTAAGCTAGAAAGAAAAACCGAAAAGAAGTAAGAAATATTTTTGAATTTTCTCAAAGTTTTTCAAACACATACAAAGAAAGCGAGAAAATAAATCTAACATGGTGATACGTCCAAAACGTATCTATAATTTCTGCTTGCTCCATGCCACTTTTGGGTGATATTGCTATGATATTCATACACTTCCATACACTTTTGATCATATTTGGACTAACTTACTAATCCAGTGCACCCCAGTGCCAGTTTCTGTTTTCGGCTGTTTTTGTATTTCAGGTTTTCACGTTACGAGAATTGCCAGGAAAAATCCAGAAAAATTATATAAAAAATCAGCGTTCCGGAAACTTCCGTGCGTCCGAAGGGCAGCCGGGGGGGGGGGCACCAGGGCTCCAGGCGCCCTGGCGGCGCGCCCCCCCTGGGCCGCGCTGGGGGGGCGCCTGGGCCCCCCGAAGCTTCCCCGATGCTCCCCTTTGGCATATATTTAAAGCGTCCTCCGAAAGCCTGAGAACAGGAACTCTTTTCGCGATCCCATCTCTGTTCCGCCGCCGCCGCTGCTTCCAAGATCGGGAGCACCAGGAGAACTCTTCCCGGCACCCTGCCGGAGGGGGGGATCACCACCGGGAGCTTCTCCACCACCATGGACGCCTCCCGGATGACTCATGAGTAGTCTCCCTTGGACCATGAGTCCATGACCAGTAGCTATGTGATGTTCTCCTCCCGTTCTTGTGCTTCACTAATTAGTCCTCGTGAGCTGCCCT
The DNA here is from genome assembly GCA_902687465.1 of Secale cereale. NCBI lineage: Eukaryota > Viridiplantae > Streptophyta > Magnoliopsida > Poales > Poaceae > Secale > Secale cereale. Next base: position 105,578,875 of record LR738715.1, on the reverse strand, counting down.
ACATGATCGAGGCACATATGTAATCCTTATGCTGTTGTTATGTTGAGTTTGCCGGGATCCAATGGATTATGGGATTATGTTCAGATTGATCTTGAGTAATATATTTGATCTACCTCTTTTATATTTATTTTCATAAGTAATTCTTGCATGTTCTCCGTTGTTATTTATTGCTTTGGCCAAGTAATACGTAGTGACTCCAAGAGGGAACGTTATGCTCGATTGTGGGTTCATGCCCCTCGATGACTAGCTTGAGTGACAGAAACATGAGTCTAGGGGATGTGCTGTTGCCACAAGGGGGAAAACAATGGTGCTTGTGCCCGCGGGTGCAAGGATTGTTTACTTTACGCAAAGTTCTTTTAATGCAGTTGTCTGTTGCATTGAGTTTACACTATGGGTGGGACTCGCAACTTAATACCAGCGAGATGTTCTGGATAGATATCTCAAGGTGGATGATTAGTAGTAGATATTGATGGATTTCGGTCTACTTATTTTGGCGTACCGCCCATGCTTTGAACCTCAACCTTTCTGCAATGTAATCAGCATTGGTTTGCGTTCGTGGTCCTGTCAATTGCTCAGCTGTAATTTGTTTACCTCACATAGCTGTTTTATCGTCTTTTGGGAGAGAGACATCGCTAGTGAACATCATGTGACTCCGGTCCATATTACCATCATTGATCACACCCGCTATTTACTTTTCGCTATTTATTTACTTTTGCAAAACATTATCTATCACTACTATCATTTTGCTTTTAACCCTTTGTGAACTACAAGGCCGGAGGGATTGACAACCTCTCTGTACTCGTTGGGAGCAAAGTTATTTGTATCTGTGTGCAGGTCCACGTTCATTGCTAATTGCGCCGTTGGCAGTTGACACCTACTTGTTGAACCTAGGAGTCTCTGGGGATTCGATCCTTGGCATCTTTACTAAGGGAAAACACTTCTACATACTGCATCTTACACCTTCCACTTGGGGTAACCAACGAGGGGTTCGAGGCCCATCAAGGAGTATTTTCTGGCGCCGTTGCCGGGGACTCCACTCTTCAGGATAGGGGAGTTGCATGCTATCTTTTACCTTTGATTTGTAGTCTTGTTAGTTTACCTTTCAGTTTTTGCTTTAGTACCTTTTATCGAAAATCACAAAAATAGTTATCTTGCTTGCTTGCTACTATGGGTTCCACCGAGAACACCAAGTTGTGTGACTTCACTAGTCACAACAAAGATGACTTTATCAGCACACCTATCACTACACCTGCCACTTCAGCACCTTCATATGAAATTAAACCTGCTTTACTGAACTTAGTCATGAAAGATCAATTCTCCGGTGCTGGAGATGATGCTGCTTTACACTTAAACAACTTTGTTGAACTTTGTGATATGCAAAAGTACCAAGAAATAGATGGTAATATTGTTAAGCTTAAGCTTTTTCCTTTCTCTTTGAGAGGAGGAGCTAAAATATGGTTTCAGTCTTTGCCTAGAAATAGCATAGATTCATGGGACAAGTGCAAAGATGCTTTTATTGGAAAATACTATCCACCTGCTAAAATTATCCAACTTAGAAGTAACATAATGAATTTTAAACAATTGGATAATGAACACGTTGCCCAAGCTTGGGAACGTATGAAATCTCTTATCAAGAACTGCCCTACTCACGGTTTGACTACTTGGATGGTTATCCAAACTTTTTATGTAGGCTTGAACTTTACCTCGCGGAACTTGTTAGATTCGGCCGCGGGAGGAACTTTTATGTCAACTACACTTGGTGCTGCCACAAAGCTTCTCGATGAGATGATGACCAACTATTCCCAATGGCACACCGAACGCGCTCCAACAGGTAGGAAGGTAAACTCTGTCGAGGAGATTTCCTCCTTAAATGAAAGTTGACTTAATCATGTCTCTACTTTCGAAGCAATCTACTGTTGATCCTCGTGATGTTCCTTTAAAATCTTTGATTGCTCAAGAACAAGTAGATATGAACTTTATCTCTAGAAACAATTTTAACAACAATGCTTATAGGAGTAACTTTGGTAACAATCCTAGACCGTTCCCCACTAATTCTTATGGGAACAACAATACTTATCCTAGTACCAAGAACTCCACTACTGAACTAGAGATTATGCTTAAAGATTTCATCACTACCCAAAAAACCTTTAATAAGAGTGTAGAAGAAAAACTACATAAACTAGATGATCTTTCTTTTAAGGTAGACCATTTAGCCAATGAGGTAAAATTGCTAAAAATTGAAACTTCTCCTCTTAAGGAGAGGGAAGTCATTCCTATTAATGCTACTCAAGTGCAAATTAATGAAAATATTAGGATGATGGCTAAACTTAAAGAAAGATGGGCTAGAGAAAGGGAGGAAGAGGATAGAATTAAGAGCCTTCCTACCCACCACACTGTTGCTACTATCAAAGTTGTTGAGGATATCCAAACTCTTAGCACCCAATGCACTCCTGGTCCCAATGGACCTTTTAATGGTGATGCTATGACTATAGAAACTACCAAACATGTGAACCTAAAGGACACCACTACCACTTTACTTGATGCTCGTGACCTTGATTTTGATAATTGCACTCTTACCGAAGTTATTGATTTCCTTCACAAGATGTCTAGAGATCCCCGCACTAGCACGCTTAACCTTGCCTTCACAGAGCATATCACTAATGCTCTCATCAAAGCTAGGGAGGAGAAACTTAGAGTAGAAGCCTCCATACCTAGAAAGCTATAAGATGGTTGGGATCCTATGATAAAAATTAAATTGAATGACTTCTCTTGCTATGCATTATGTGATGTTGGAGCTAGTACCTCTGTTATGCCCAAAAGGATATATGATATGCTTAAATTGAAACCTTATGATTCTTGTTCTTTTGGTGTTCGTCTCGTTGATTCTTCCATAAAGAAACCCTTGGGGAGGATCGGCGATGTTCTTATTGTTGTTAATGATAATTATGTTCCCGTTGATTTCACTATTATGGATATTGAATGTGATCCTTCATGTCCGATTATTTTGGGACGTCCCTTTTTGCGCACCGTTGGTGCCATCATTGACATGAAAGAGGGTAATATAAAATTTCAGTTTCCTCTCAAGAAAGGGATGGAACACTTCCCTCAAAAGAAGATCAAGTTACCTTTTGAGTCCGTTGTATGGGCTAGCTATTCTTTTACTCTTGATAAAACTTGATCTATGCATTATGCCTAGCTTAAAGGCATAAAAGAAAGCGCTTTTGGGAGGCAGCCCACATTAATAAATTTTTTGATTTTGTTGTGTCTTGATGTTGTTTACTGCTGTAGCATCATCATTGTATCTTTGCTTTTCATATTTGTGCCAAGTATAGCCTCTGATTGCTAGAAAGTTCAAAAGTTGTGAGGTGCTGTTCAGGAAACAGATTCTGTCCTTGGATAGAAAAATTCGTATAAAATCACCAGATCATCTTTTTGGTATGAATTGTTTCGACAGAATTCTCTATATAATTGTCTTTCGTGCGTATGTTCTGAGTTTTTTGATTTGAGTTGCAGAAGTATCCCGAACAGATCAATTACTACCTGCTGTTCTGTTTTTCACAGATTCTGTCCTGTTTTGCCTTTCCTTCATTCTGCAAATCAAGAGCTTGCTTTTTCATTGCAAAAACCTTTTGGCAATCTTGAGAAATAGTAGAACTTCAATAATATCTTTATTTCCAGCAAGGTATAATTGTTTTATTAAGGGTACTAACCCCGCTAATCAGTTTATGATGAGTTATGTATGAAGGGAGTTTTCAAGTGTGCGAGGGAAGATGATAAAAAGATTCAGGAGTGTCAAGCGCTCAAGCTTGGGGATGCCCCCGTGCACCCCCAAGAAATATTCAAGGAGACTCAAGCGTCTAAGCTTGGGGATGCCCCCGTGCATCCCCTTCTCCATCAACATTATCAGTTCGTCTTTCGTTTCGCTATATTTTTATCACTTCATGTGTTATGTGCTATGCTTGGAGCGTCTTGCTTTTAGTTTTCTTTTTAGTTTTTCATAACGATTCGGAACCCAGCATTCCTTTATGTGGGAGAGAAACACGCTCCACTTCTACCTAGAACATAACATAGAATTTTCATGTCTATCTTTGCTGTGTGTGTTCTTTGCCTTTTAATAGCTACTATCATGCTCTGCTCTTAGTATTCATGCTTATCTTTTCAAAGAGCTTTTGTTTAGTTGGTTGCTTGAACTCTCTTTAATTATCATGCTCACCTTATTAAGAGAGTTTGCTTCCGTTGCATTGGTTAATATGTCTATGATAAATATGCTACGTGCATAATGGTGCTTAGTAGTTCAGGTTTTCTTATGGTTAGTCTCAAATAGCTGGGGGATTCCCAATGTGTTATTGGAGTACCAACTTGATTTGTTTGCCTATGATGTGGTATGGTTTAGTAATATCTTCCTTCGAGAATTTATTTTGATTGACTTGGCGTATGCTCACGCATATTTAAGACTGTAAAGAAAGTCTGTCAAGCCTTGATGATCTTTTATTTCTGAGTAGCGATATAACTACCATGCTTGATTCAATATTGCTTTGTCGCTCTGCATGATTATGACCGTCATTGCTCTCTTAGTTGGTCGCTCCCAGTCTTTTGCTAACCTCCACCTGTACTAAGACTAACTTTGCAATACATAGCTCATGGGAAAGTAGCTTAAAAACTATTGTGGTAAAGAATATGTTGCCTATGTATCTTATTTCTTATAAGTTGCTTGCTGAGCGGTAACCATATTTCTGGGGACGCCATCAACTGTCACACTTTTGTTGAATATCATGTGAGTTGCTATGCATGTTCGTCTTGTCTGAAGTAAGGGTGATTTGCCGTGGGTTGAATAAGTATGCATATTGTTAGAGAAGAACATTGGGCCGCCAACCAAAGCCATGCATCATGGTGGAAGTTTTAGCTTGGACATTAATCCTCAATCTCTTATGAGAATATGCTTATGCATTTAAGAGGAGTCCATCATCTATTTTCTATGTTGTCCCGGTATGGATGTCCTCAAGTTGAGATCTATCAAAAACGAGAAATCAAATGCGATTTATCTCCTTGGACCTTTGTACAGGTGGCATAGAGGTACCCCTTTGTGACACTTGGTTGAAACATATGTAATGCAATGATAACCCATGGAAATCCGAGCTAATTAGGACAAGGTGCGAGCACTATTGGTATTCGATGCATGAGGCATGCAACTTATAGGAGGTCTTATGCATGACACATATGAAGTACTACTACCGTTGACAAAATTGCTTCCATGTTTTCAAAATAAAATATCATAACCATCTTTTACTTTTATGTTGAGTCTCCACCTTCTTCTAAAAGCACCAACTACTGAGAGCATGATTGTCATTCTGAGTGTAATGTGCATTGTCCCAAAGTAGCATTGTCTTTTGCATGATTGTGATATCGTTATTTCTGAAATCATTGTATCTAGTCATCACTTAAACCTTGAAGGTGCCCCTGCATTTATGTTTTGCTTCACTAAAGGGGGCAAGCTAGATATCACTTTATCATATTTGCACATCATGTTCATTGCAAATCTATTTGATGCTTCAATGTCATGTTGTAAAACTTTCAGTCATTTGTGATTTTCTCTTGAGGCAACTTAATTACTATAGAATCATTGTCTCATAAGCTTTTGTCATATGACTATGAAAAAGTCCTATATGGTTAATAGCATGTCACCACAGAAATTATTCTTGTTATCATTTACCTACTCGAGGACGAGCAGGAATTAAGCTTGGGGATGTTGATACGTCCAAAACGTATCTATAATTTCTGCTTGCTCCATGCCAATTTTGGGTGATATTGCTATGATATTCATACACTTCCATACACTTTTGATCATATTTGGACTAACTTACTAATCCAGTGCACCCCAGTGCCAGTTTCTGTTTTCGGCTGTTTTTGTATTTCAGGTTTTCACGTTACGAGAACTGCCAGGAAAAATCCAGAAAAATTATATAAAAAATCAGCGTTCCGGAAACTTCCGTGCGTCCGAAGGGCAGCCGGGGGGGGGGGGGCACCAGGGCTCCAGGCGCCCTGGTGGCGCGCCCCCCCCTGGGCCGCGCCGGGGGGGCGCCTGGGCCCCCCGAAGCTTCCCCGGTGCTCCCCTTTGGCATATATTTAAAGCATCCTCCGAAACCCTCAGAACAGGAACTCTTTTCGCGATCCCATCTCTGTTCCGCCGCCGCCGCCGCTTCCAAGATCGGGAGCACCAGGAGAACTCTTCCCGGCACCCTGCCGGAGGGGAGGATCACCACCGGGAGCTTCTCCACCACCATGGACGCCTCCCGGATGACTCGTGAGTAGTCTCCCTTGGACCATGAGTCCATGACCAGTAGCTATGTGATGTTCTCCTCCCGTTCTTGTGCTTCACTAATTAGTCCTCGTGAGCTGCCCTACATGATCGAGGCACATATGTAATCCTTATGCTGTTGCTATGTTGAGTTTGCTGGGATTTGATGGATTATGGGATTATGTTCAGATTGATCTTTAGTAATATATTTGATCTACCTCTTTTATATTTATGTTCATAAGTAATTCTTGCATGTTCTCCGTTGTTATTTATTGCTTTGGCCAAGTAATACGTAGTGACTCCAAGAGGGAACGTTATGCTCGATTGTGGGTTCATGCCCCTCGATGACTAGCTTGAGTGACAGAAACATGAGTCTAGGGGATGTGCTGTTGCCACAAGGGGGAAAACAACGGTGCTTGTGCCCGCGGGTGCAAGGATTGTTTACTTTACGCAAAGTTCTTTTAATGCAGTTGTCTGTTGCATTGAGTTTACACTATGGGTGGGACTCGCAACTTAATACCAGCGAGATGTTCTGGATAGATATCTCAAGGTGGATGATTAGTAGTAGATATTGATGGATTTCGGTCTACTTATTTTGGCGTACCGCCCATGCTTTGAACCTCAACCTTTCTGCAATGTAATCAGCATTGGTTTGCGTTCGTGGTCCTGTCAATTGCCCAGCTGTAATTTGTTTACCTCACATAGCTGTTTTATCGTCTTTTGGGAGAGAGACATCGCTAGTGAACATCATGTGACTCCGGTCCATATTACCATCATTGATCACACCCGCTATTTACTTTTTGCTATTTATTTACTATTGCAAAACATTATCTATCACTACTATCATTTTGCTTTTAACCCTTTGTGAACTACAAGGCCGGAGGGATTGACAACCTCTCTGTACTCGTTGGGAGCAAAGTTATTTGTATCTGTGTGCAGGTCCACGTTGATTGCTAATTGCGCCGTTAGCAGTTGACACCTACTTGTTGAACCTAGGAGTCTCTGGGAATTCGATCCTTGGCATCTTTGCTAAGGGAAAACACTTCGACATACTGCATCTTACACCTTCCACTTGGGGTAACCAACGAGGGGTTCGAGGCCCATCACATGGATAATACAATGAAAAGGTAGGAACACCGACAACTGGAATGAAAATGTGTGAACAAGAGTATATTGTCAGTGGAAATACATACTCCCCCAAGCTTAGGATTTTGGCCTAGCTTGGTAATCACCATTCGTAGTACCCGTCCGGATCCATGTGGAAGTGTTCATGCGGCGGCACTTGAGCGTCCCACTCATGGGGCTCCTCCTCTACTGCTACCAAGTTGTTCCGGTAGGCAATAATGTCATCGGGCATGACCATGTATCCGTTCTACGAGGAAGTCGGTCAGCCCAGCATTTGCCACGAATTGGGCAAACTCTTGACGACGCTTTGAGCAAAGAGATCAAATCCGCGGGTTTGAGAGTAAGAACACAAGAGAGAAAGAGAGAGAGCTATGGTGATTTTTTTCTGGAGGTAGGAGATGACATGGGCTAAAGGGATATGTGAGGGGACCCACGTGGGGACCAGAACCACCAGGGCGCGCCTGGGGTTGCTGGTGCACCCTGGTGTCTTGTGAACACCAGGTGCACCCCCCCTCTGATGTTATTTATACCAAAAGTTCTCAAATATCCAAAAAAAATCGTGTTAAACTTTTGGAGCATTCTGAGAACTTTTATTTTTGGCCACTTTTTTATTGCATGGAAAATCCAGAAAACAGGATATATGTGGCATTTTATTTTATTTAACTAATAAAAATAGAAAACAAAAGGTAGGGTAAAAGGTTGTGCCTACTAAATTCATCAACTTCATACCTCTCAAAATGATCTATTAATAAGGTTGGTCAAGTCTTATTAAGAACCACTTTTGGTTAGCATGAAACCGAAGAACTTTCGTAAAACACTAAGTTACCTCAACGAGGATATGCACATCCCCAGTAATAAGTATTTCATATTTCTTTCTGGCAGTAGGAAGAGGGAATTGAAAACTTCCAATAGTAAGTGTCGGAGACTTTTCAATAACATCAATACAATTCACTTGAAATTGTTTCTTCAGAAAATGCACCATATTCTCATTCAAATTGATATGAAAAGTTACCTTGCTTTTATTGCAATCAATAACATCCCCTGCAGTATTCAAAAAGGGTCTACCAAGGGCAATCAACATGTTGTCATCCTCGGGCATCTCAAGAATAACAAAGTCCGTTAAGATCGTTACATTTGTAACAACAATAGGCGCATCCTCACAAATACCGATGGCTATGGATGTTGATTTGTCAGCCATTTGCAAAGATATTTCAGTAGGTGTGAGTTTATTGAAATCAAGTCTTTTATATAAAGAGATAGGCATAACACTTACACCAGTTGCAAAATCACATAAAGCAGTTTTGACATAGTTTCTTTTGATGGAGCAGGGTATAGTTGGTATTCCTGGATCTCCAAGTTTCTTAGGTACTCCATCCTTAAAATAATAATTAGTACGCATGGTGGAGATTTCAGCTTCTGGTATTTTTTTTATTGGTGATGATGTCTTTCATGTATTTTGCATAAGGGGCCATCTTTAAAATATCAGTCAAGCAGGTACACAAAAAGATTGGCCTAAGCATTTCAACAAAGCGTTCAAATTCTTCATCATCTCTTTTCTTAGATGTTTTAGGTGGAAAGGGAGTGGGTTTCTAAACCCACGACTCTCTTTCTTTACCAGGTTTTTTGGCAACAAAGTCTCTCTTATCATACCGTTTATTTTTAGGTTGTGGGTTATCAAGATCAACAACAGGTTCTATTTCAACATCATTATCTGGTTCTTTATCATTGTCTGGTTGGGTGTTTTCATGAGCATAATCATTATCTTTTGCGTTATCACTAGGTTCATGTTCGTTACTAGATTGAGTTTCAGCATCACAAATAGAAACATCATTGTTACCTTCAGGAGGTTTTTCTTTATCAGGTTCACTAGAGGTATGCAAATTCCTATCATTTTTCTTCTTCCTTTTCTTTTTAGTAGGACTACGTGCATCAGTCTAATTCTTTGAGAGTCTTATTCAATTATTTTAGGGTGTCCCTCAGGATAAAGTGGTTCTTGAGCCATTTTGCCTCCTCTAGTTTCTACTCTAACAGCAAAATCATTCAAATTGTTATCCATTTCATTTAGCAATTCTATTTGACATTGAGCAACTTGTTCTAGCCGAGTTTGAACCATAGAGGCATGCTTTCCTACACCTTTGACATCATTAGTAATTCTAAATAACAAGTTACTCAAGCGAGCAATCATATCAGAGTTGTATTTCAATTCTTTCATAACATTTGCATTGAAGTGATCTTGTTTTCTAATGTAATTGTCAAATTCATATAGACATTGACTAGGATGTTTATTGTACGTGATGTCACCTTCATCAAAATTTAAAAAAGAATTTAACTCTACCACCTGTGGTGGTGGTGGGTCAAGACTATGTATTTCTTCAGTAGGTGGTAAATTCTTATCATCCTCGGCTTTAATAACCTTTTACTTCATACATTTCTTTGCCTCTCGCATATTTTCGGGACTGAGAAATAAGATACCCCTCTTCTTCAGAGTGGGTTTATGCGGTGGTTCAGGAAGAGTCCAATCATGATGACTTTTCAATATATTGTTCAATAATTCCTCAGCTTGTTCAACCATTCGTTCCCGGAAAACACAACTAGCACAACTATCTAGGATGTCCCTAGAAGCACCGGTTAGTCCATTGTACAAGATATCAAGTATTTCATTTTTCTTTAGTGGATGATCAAGCAAAGGATTAAGCAATTGGAGAAGCCTTCCACAAGATTGTGCGAGACTCTCTTCTCAATTTGCACAAAGTTAAATATTTCCAGTAAAGCAGCTTCTTTCTTATGGGTAGGAAAATATTTTGCAGAGAAGTAGTAAATCATATCATGGGGACTGCGCACACAACCAGGAGAAAGAGTATTGTGCCATGTCTTAGCATCACCATTTAATGAGAACGGAAATAATTTGAGAATATAGTAGTAGCAAATTTTCTCATCATGAGCAAAAAGTGTGGCTATATCATTCAGTTTAGTAAGAGGTGCCACTACGGTTTCAGTTTCATAGCCATGGAAAGGATCAGATTCAACCAAAGTAATTAACTCTGGGTCGACATAGAATTCATAATCCTTATAGGTAACAAAGATAGGTGAAGCATCAAACTTAGGATCACATTTCATTCTAGCATTCAAAGTTTTTTCTTCCAGTTTGCATACACTAGTATAAAACATGGCTTTGGTTCGGGCCTGGCAAGTCCATTAGTCCCTATTCACTCACGAACCGGGACCCATGGGGGCATATGTCCTGGTTCGTGCGCCCAGGGGCCGGCCGGGCCTCTTGGGGCATCTGTCCTAGTTGTTCTGGACCCATTTGTCCTGGTTCCAGACACGAACCGGGACCAATGGGCCTCACTCCTGGCCCACATCCATTGGTCCCGGTTTGTGTCTAGAACCGGGACAGAAGGGGGGCCTTTAGTCCCGGTTCCTGCCACGAACCGGGACCAATGAGTTGCCTATATATACCCCATCGCCCACCACTCCACTGCTCTGATTTTTCTGGCTGGCGAGGGGGGAACTTTGTGGTGCTCTAGCTCACCTCCTATGCACATGAGGTGTTCGATGAAATGCCCGAGCCGCACTAGTTATGCTTTTCTCCTCTCGAAGCTCGAACTCCAAGCTCGATTTTCTCTAAGATTTTTCTAGGTTTAGCGGTCCATCACGTCCCGTCCCCGTCTTCACCGCTGTCGATTGCCCCCGCCGATCTCGTCACCGGCACCACCGTGGTGAGCCTCTTGTTCTGTCTATGCTTTTCTTACTTTTATTATTGCTTGTTATTATTGCTTTAGATAGATATTTGTCTAATTTTCTTACTTTTATTATTTCTTGTTATTATATAGTGCGATGGTTTTGATATCTGCCCACGTCGGCCCTCGTCTGGTCTACGATTCGGATGTGGTATATTATCTTTAATTTATAACTATTTGTTTTAGTGTTTATGACAATTATGCCGACCAACTTGACATAGATGTTTTTATATATTTAGGAGGTAGTTGAACCGGAAATTCCAACCGACCCTCTTGTGGAGAGGTTAAATTTAGTTGAAAAGGAAAACATTTCCTTGAAGAAAAAATTGGAAAAACGGAGGAGGCGAAGATGGAATTGGAGTTGCATGTTGCGGAAGTCGTCGATGATCACAAGATCAAGATGGACCCTATTGTCAAGAGGTTAAATTTAGTTCAAGAAGAAAACAATTACTTGAAGGAAAAACTAAAAAAAATGAGGAGGAGAAGATGATATTGGAGTTGCATGTTGCCGATATCGTCGATGATCACAAGATCAAGATGGATGCCATGCGCTTGAACATTAGAAGGATTAGAAAATATGCCATTCATACCGAGGCTTGGTATCATTATGCCATTGGATCAATTGTTACCTTGGTTGCGATTATGATCGCATTTGTTGTTGCGTTGAAATGTTCTACATAGTTTCAATGTATGGTTTAATTAGATGCTCTAGAGAGCTATGCATGTACTTTGAATTTAATGTGATGATGAACTTATATTAATTTGATCACTTATCTATCCATGATGTTCTGTAATGGTTTTTGACACGCTTAATTATATATCGTGGGAGTGGAGGGCAAGACAGACATTTCCGAAGATCATGAAAAGTTTCATGAAATCCCCCCTTCAGAGTCAAGGCTGACCCAAGCACCCTGATAAACCATGATACCTCGAAAGAGATTGTTCGTTTTGTACACAAAGTGCATCCACTTTTCGCCGTAATCCTCTTTACTTTTTTGCACATGCTATGTGGGTGAAATGATGATAACATGCCAACTTTCAACCTTTTCACAGTTCATTTGAAATGCTTTTCAATTACAGGGTCTTATAGCTCAAAAAATTCAGTAAATGCATGAAAAATAGCAAATGAAGTCAGAAATGGTTGTAAATTGATGATGTGGCTTTGAATGGTGAATTTTGAACACAAAAAAAGTCTGTAGTTCAAAAAAATGAAATCCCTTTGTAATAGACGAGTTTTCGTCTGAAACCCTGATACCTCGAAAGAGATTGTCCATTTTGTACACGAAGTGCATCCATTTTTTGCCGTAATCCTCTCTAATTTTTGCACATGCTATGTGAGTGAAATGATGATACCATGCCAACTTTCAAGCTTTTCAGAGTTCATTTGAAATGCTTTTCAATTTCAGGGTCTTATAGCTCAAAAAATTCAGTAAATGCATGAAAAATAACAAATGAAGTCAGAAATGGTTGAAAATTGATGATGTGGCTTTGAATGGTGCATTTTGAAAAAAAAGTATGTAGTTCAAATAAGTTCAAAAAAATGAAATCCCTTAGTAACAAACGAGTTTTCGTTTGAAACCCTCATACCTCGAAAGAGATTGTCCGTTTTGTACACGAAGTGCATCCAGTTTTTTCCGTAACCCTCTCTACTTTTTTTTCACATGCTATTTGGGTGAAATTATGGTACCATGCCAACTTTCAACCTTTTCCGAGTTCATTTCAAATGCTTTTCAATTTCAAGGTCTTATAGCTCAAAAAATTCAGTAAATGCATGAAAAATAGCAAATGAAGTCAGAAATGGTTGAAAATTGATGATGCGGCTTTGAATGGTGCATTTTGAACATAGAAAAGGTCTGTAGTTCAAATAAGTTCAAAAAATGAAATCCCTTTGTAACAGATGAGTTTTCGTTTGAAACCCTAATACCTCGAAAGAGAATGTCCATTTTGTACACGAAGTGCATCCAGTTTTTGCCATAACCCTCTCTACTTTTTTGCACATGCCATGTGGGTGAAATGATGATACCATGCCAACTTTCAACCTTTTCAGAGTTCATTTGAAATGCTTTTCAATTTTAGGGTCTTATAGCTCAAAAAATTTAGTAGATGCATGAAAAATAGCAAATGAAGTTAGAAATGGTTGAAAATTGATGATGTGGCTTTGAATGGTGCATTTTGAACACAAGAAAAGTCTGTAGTTCAAATAAGTTTAAAAAATGAAATCCCTTTGTAACAGACGAGTTTTCGTTTGAAACCCTCATACCTCGAAAGAGATTGTCCGTTTTTTACACGAAGTGCATCCAGTTTTGCCGTAACCCTCTCTACTTTTTTGCACATGCTAATGATGATACCATGCCAACTTTCAACCTTTTCAGAGTTCATTTGAAATGCTTTTCAAATTCAGGGTCTTATAGCTCAAAGAATTCAGTAAATGCATGAAAAATAGCAAATGAAGTCAGAAATTATCAAAAAACTAGTATTATTGAAACATTAAAACCAAAAAACTGAAATAATCAACGTATTTTTTGTTCAAAACATTAAAAGGAAAAAGAATTATCATAAAATAAATAAATAAAAGCAAAAAATAAAATAAAAAAATAAGTAGAATAAAAATAAAATAAATAGGTAGAAACAAAATAATCTTTAATAAAGTAAAATAAATAAAGTTTAATAAAATAAACAAAAATAACAAAAATAAGTATTTTGTTGAAAGTAGAAACAAAACTAAAAAATAAAGCAGCAAAGAAAAAAATGAAAAAAAAACGCCACCTACTGGGCCACCACGGCCTGAATACGACTAGAAACCCAACAGTGGGCCATGATTCAGGCCCGCAGAAGGCCCAGAAGGCCCACGGGCATAGCAGTGTCAAATTAGGCCCGTAAGCCTACAATGGAGAGGAGCTCGAGAGGGGTGCGACAGTGGGGCTTATAGACCACTACGCGCCCCTCTCAACTAGCGAGGTGGGACTAAAAGTTTTGGCCATCCACGGGCAGCACGGGACCATTGGTCACGGTTGGTCGCACGAACCGGGACTAAAGGGGCGAATTGGTCCCGGTTCGTGAAACCAACCGGGACCAATGCCACTATTTAGTCCCGGTTGGTGCCACCAATCGGGACCAAAGGCCTCTTTTTCCTGCCCTTTGGGCTGCTAGAAACTGGCCTTTTGTCCCGGTTGGTGCCACGAACCGGGACTAAAGGGGGCATTGGTCCCGATTGGTGCCACGAACCGGGACCAAATCCTTTGCTATATAAGCAACACTTGGGAAATTTTCAGATTTCCATCGTCGCCCCCGACGGCGCCAGGCTGCCCGCCGATCGAGCTCGTCGTCGACGCCGTAGCCGCCTTTGTCCCGACCTCACGCATGTGCCCGACCTCGCCGTCGACGCCCTCTGCCCCGACCTCGCCGTCGCCGCCCTCTGCCCCGACCTCGCCGTCGTCGCCTTCTGCCCCAACCTCGCCGTCGCCGCCTAGTGAGCACT
>LR738715.1:105460163-105555622 GCA_902687465.1 Secale cereale | reverse complement strand
AGTATCCAGGCGGAATCGCTCCGCAGGAGAGTAAAAGTGTTACTGCCCCGGTTCTGCCTTGAGACGGCAACATTGTTGGGGAACTTTGTTGGGGAACGTTGTATGGAAAACAAAAAAATGCACACGCAAGCTCTATCCATGGAGATGCATAGCTATGACAGGGGGAGAACATCTACATGCCCTTGTAGATCGCTAAGCGGAAGCGTTGATCAACGCGGTTGATGTAGTCGTACACCTTCACGATCCGTTCCGATCAAGCACCGAACGTACGGCACCTCCATATTCAGAACACGTTCAGCTTGATGACATCCTCGTCTTCTTGATCCAGTAAAAAGGGCAAAGTAGTATATGCGTTCCGGTAGCACGACGGTGTGGAGAAGGTGGTGGTGAAACTATTTCCGGAGAGTGATACGTCTCCAACGTATCTACTTTTCCTAACGCTTTTCCTCTTGTTTTGGACTCTAATTTGCATTATTTTAATGAAACTAACCCCAGAATAATGCTGTTTTCAACAGAAATACCGTGGTGTTGTTTTTGTGCAGAAATAAAAGTTTTCGGAATGGAAGGAAACTTTGTGAGGAATTTTTATACAATAAAAGAAAAATACTAGAGCCAAGAACCACCGGAGTGGGGCACCTGGGTTGGAAAAACCCACCAGGGTGCCCCCTCCTGACGCGCCCAAGTGGGTTGTACCCACCTGGTGGCCCCACAGACGTCAACCCTGATACTATATATTCACATTTGCGGAGAAAAAAATCAGGGAGAAAGAATTATCGTGATCCACAAGACGAATCCGCCGCCACCTCCTGTTCTTCATCGGGAGGCCAGATCTGGAGTCCGTTTGGTGCTCCGGAGAGGGGGTCTTCGTTCTTCGTCATCACCAACCCTTCTCCATCGCCGATTCCATGATGCTCCCCACCAGGAGGGAGTAATTCCTTCGTAGTCTCGCTGGTCGGTGAGGAGTTGGATGAGATTCATCATGTAATCTATTTAGTTTTGTTAGGGTCGATCCCTAGCATCCACTATGTTCTGAGATTGATGCTGCTATGACTTTGCCATGCTTAATGCTTGTCACTTTGGGTCTAGGTGCCATGATTTCAGATCTGTACCATTTATGTTATCACCATTATATTCATGTTCTAGATCCGATCTTGCAAGTTATAGTCACCTACTACATGTTATGACCTGGCAACCCCAGAGTGACAAAAGCCGGGACCACTCCTGGTGATGACCATAGTTTGAGGAGTTCATGTATTCACCGTGTGTTAATGCTTTGTTCCGGTTCTCTATTAAAAGGAGGCCTTAATATCCCTTAGTTTCCAATATGGACCCCGCTGCCACGGGAGGGTAGGACAAAAGATGTCATGCAAGTTCTTTCCATAAGCATGTATGACTATTTATGGTATACATGCCTACATTATATTTATGAACTCGAGCTAGTGCCGTATCGCCCTAGGTTATGACTGTCACATGATGAATATCATCCAACAAATTGCCGATCCAATGCCTATGAATTTATCCTATATTTTTCTTGCTAAGTTACTACTACTATCATTACTGCTGCACTTGCTACAAAACTATTTCTATCAGTGTTACTGTTACTATTGCTGCTACCACTACTATCAAAACTATCATATTACTGTGCTACTGATCACTTTGCTGCAGATAATTAATCTCCAGGTGTGGTTGAATTGACAACTCAGCTGCTGATACTTGCAAATATTCTTTGGCTCCCCTTGTGTACAATCTATAAATTTGGGTCGAATACTCTACCCTCGAAAACTGTTGCGATCCCCTATACTTGTGGGTTATCAAGACCTTTTTGTGGCGTCATTACTGGGGAGCATAGCTACATTTGCTGAGTCACTTGGGATTATTATCAATCTATCACTATGAGGAATCTAAAGGATGCTAAGACTAAGATTTTTTCCTCTAAGACGAGGGGAGGTAAGGAACTGCCATCCAGTTCTGCTTTAGATTCACCTTCTGTTATAAGTCAACTTGCAAGACCACCACATGCTATTAATCCTTATATGTCGCAAGTTATCGATGATTCTACTTACGCTATGAATGATACTTATGATGATGCTAGTACCTTGCATGATGATGATGTGCCACTTGGTGAATTCCTCGATGGGCAAATTACTAGAGTAAGACAACATGATGTTGTTGAATCTGATGATGAGCTTGAAACTGAAAATTTTGAAACACCCCCTGGAACTAGCCTTCCTAGATATGAATTGCCTAAGGTACCTGAAGGTTATGTTATGAATGAGGAAACAACTAGACATATTCTTGCTTGTAAGGATAGAGATGATCTAGAGAAATTACTATGCAAGTATAAAGAAAAGTCTTTGAATGCTAGAATGAAATGTGATCCTAAGTTTGCTAACTCACCTATCTTTATTGATGATAAGGATTATGAATTCTCTATCGACCCAGAGTTAATCAATCCGATCCTTTCCATGGTTATGAAACTAAAACTTTGTGGCACATCTCACTAAGTTGAATGACATAGCCACCCTTTTTACTCATGATGAGAAAACTCGTTACTATTGTATTCTAAAATTACTTCCGTTCTCATTAAAGGGTGATGCAAAAGCTTGGTACAATACTCTTACTGCTGGTTGTGTGCGTTGTCCCCAAGATATGATCTATTACTTCTCTGAAAAATATTTTCCTGCTCATAAGAAACAAGCTGCCTTACATGAAATATTTAACTTTGTGCAAACTAAAGAAAAGAGTCTCCCACAAGCTTGGGGGAGGCTTTGCCAGTTACTTAATGCTTTGCCAGATCATCCTCTTAAGAAAAATGAAATACTTGGTATCTTCTATAATGGACTAACCGATGCTTCTAGGGACTTCCTAGATAGTTGTGCTTGTTGTGTTTTCAGGGAACGAACTATTGGACAAGCTGAAGAATTATTGAATAACATATTGAAAATTTATGATGATTGGTCTTTTCCTGAACCACCGCCTAAGCCCACTCTGAAGAAGAGGGGTATGATGTCTACTACACAACTTGTTCTTGTAGACTCGTGTTGGGCCTCCAAGCGTAGTGTTTTGTAGGACAATAGCAAATTTCCCTGAAGTGGATGACCTAAGGTTTATCGATCCATGGTAGGTGTAGGATGAAGATGGTCTTTCTCAAACAACCTTGCAACCAAATAATAAAATGTCTCTTATGTCCCCAACACAACAAATACAATGGCAAATTGTGTAGGTGCACTAGTTCGGCGAAGAGATGGTGATACAAGTGTAATATGGATAGTAGATATGACTTTTTGTAGTGCGAACAATAAAAAACAGCAAGGTAGTTAATAGTAAAACGGAGCACAAATGGTATTGCAATGATAGAAAATGAGGCCTAGGGTCTGTACTATCACTAGTGCAATATCTGAACAATGCTAATATAATTGGATCATATAACCATCCCTCAAAGTGTGATGAATAATCACTCCAAAGTTCCTATCTAGCGGAGAACATAAGAAGGAATAGTCTGTTGCTATTCTTTTCGATCGATCTATCCCAGAGTTCATACTAAAATAACACAAGGTATTCTTTCCGATCAATCTATCAAGAGTTCATACTAAAATAACACAAGCTATTCTTTCCGATCGATCTATCAAGAGTTCGTACTAGAATAACCACCAAGACAAATTCAGATTCATAATACTCAATCCAACGCAAAGAACCTCAAAGAGTGACCCTAGATTTCTACCGGAGAAACAAAGAAAAGAACGTGCATCAACCCATATGCATAGATTACCCCAATGTCACCGCGGGAATTCACAAGTTGAGTGACAAAACAGATATCAAGTGAATCAATACGATACCCCATTGTCACCACGAGTATTCAATTACAAGACATGCATCAAGTGTTCTCAAATCCATAAAAGTATTCAATCCAAAGAAATCTCAAAGGGAAAACTCAATTCATCACAACAAGATAGAGAGGGGAAAACACCATATGATCTGACTTTATTAACAAAGCTCGCGATACATCAAGATTGTGCATCTCAAGAACACGAGTGAGAGAGATTAAACACATAGCTACCAGTACAAAACCTTAGCTCTGAGGGTGGACTACTCCCTCCTCACCATGGTGGCCGCCGGGATGATGAAGATGACCACCGATGATGGTCAACCCCTCCGGCGAAGTGCCGGAAAGGGCTCTAGATTGGATCTCGTGGACTATAGAGCCTTGCGGCGGTGGAATTTCTGATCTAGGTCTACCCCCGAAGGGTTTCGGAATATTTTGGAATTTATAGGGCGAAGAAGGGGTGCTGGAGGCCATCGATGTGGGCACAACCCCCCTGGACGCGCCAGGGGGCCTGGCGTGCCCTGGTGGTTTGTGCCCCCCTCGGGGCACCCCGCCAGGTGGAGCTCTGGCCTAATGGATGTCTTCTGGCCCATAAAAAACTTCAAAATGCTTCGCGGTGTTTGGACTTCGTTTGATACTGATTTCCTGCGATGTAAAAAACATGCAGAAAACAGCAACTGGCACTTGGCACTATGCCAATAGGTTAGTACCAAAAAATATATAAAATGACTGTAAACATCCAAGAATGATAATATAACGGCATGGAACAATAAAAAATTATAGATGCATTAGAGACGTATCAACATCCCCAAGATTAATTCCTACTCGTCCTCGAGTAGGTAAATGATAAAAACAGAATTTTTGATGTGGAATGTTGCCTATCATGTCATATCATATTCTTTTCTTTATGGCATGGACATTTGGACGTTTATATTGTTCAAAGCAATAGTCTATTTTTGACATGAGATTTAAATACTTAAGCATATCAACAAGCAACCATGTCTTTCAAAATATCAATGCTAAAATAAAGTTATCCCTAGCCCGTCATGCTCAACCATTGATCTATTCATGAAACACATTCGCATATTAGTTACACTCAATGCTCAAGTACGATCATAGTGTTTCCTAGTTGGTGCTTTATAAGATAAGATGGAGACTCAAATTCAAAAATAAAAATTGCATAGGCGGTTTGTAGTGCGAGAGCTTATAGCTTAAATTGAGAGATAAAATAATTTTGGGAGGCATACTTTTCCCACCAACGAAAACGACTGAAGGTTCCCAACACTTTCCATGCTAGATATATCATAGGCGGTTCCCAAACATAAAATAAAGTTTATTCCTTTTCCACCAAACTTTCACAAGCCATGGCTAGCCGAATCCACGGTTGCCTTCCATACCAACACTTTCCACGGAATTTATTATTGGACAACATAACGTAAATTTGTTTTTCATTTCGGGACTTTGGCATCCCTAATACCTTTGCCTTTCTCTCGTGCAATGACAAGTGAATAAACACTCATTGTGAGAATAACACATCTAGCATGGAAAATATTGGCCACCCCTCACCGCCTCGCTAGTGGTACGGGCACACAAAAGGGAATTTTAAATTGAAAATTAGAGATGGCACATACAAATTTTCTTAGAACCGCAAGGGAATACCGCATATAGGTAGGTACGGTGGACTCATGTGGCAAAACCGGGATAAAGAATTTTGGATGCACAAGTAGTGATCATAATTAGTGCAAAGTGAAGGCTTGCAAAAGACAGGGAAGCGACCAACCATGAAACAAATAATCTCATAAGCGAGCATTGAGCATAAATAACACCGAATAATGCACCACAAGTAGGATGTAATTTCATTGCATGATTATTGACTTTTGTGCTTGCATAGGGAATCACAAAATTTAACACTAATATTCTTACTAAAGCATAATTACTCATTAACATGACTCAAATATCACATCATCATGTCTCAAAACTATTACAAGGAATCAAGTTTATTTTGTCCTTCATGATTTTTTTTATTATATCCTTCTCAGATATCCATCACTTTGGGACTAATTTTCATGTGTTGCTTTTGAAGAACATGAGCATCATATTTCTTTCTCTCAAATTAATTTAAGTGAAGCAAGAGATAATTTCTTCCAAAATACTAAAGCACACCATGCTCAAAAAGATATAAGTGAAGCACTAGAGAAACAGTGCTAGAAAAGAGCTTCGTTGATGGGATGTGAATGCCACTTTCTTAGCCTTCCCAGTGAAAGTGGAAGTTATCGACTAGAGGGGGTGAATAGGAGATTTTTAAGAAAGTCTTCAATACATGATATATTTTGAAGACAGACTGATGAAATGAGCCTATGTGATAAGCAGCAGAAGATAAATGACTCTAGACATGGAATAGTCAAGTGAGCATCATAGTGGAAATACAAAGACTATTGATAGCTAGATAATATGGATCAAGATGGAAGACAGAAAGAAGCTAAATAGGGAACAGTCTTCACACAGTGAAGCCACACAGACCAGACAAGTAAGCAATAACTTCACGAAGACAAACTTGAATGTAAATGAGTTGGAAGATAGAACCAGTAGCTTGGAGACGAAGGGAATTCGGTAGACCAGTTCCAGTTGTTATGACAATTGTACTTTGGTTAGGGAGGCTGGGATTGAACTCTGAAGACCTTGTCTTCACCTTATTCCCCTTGAGCTAAGGGCACCTAGTCCTCTCCCAATCACTCTGGTAAGTCTTCAAGGTAGACTTCCAAACCTTCATAGACTTCGTTCACCAGTGATCCATAATGACTCTTGGATGCCCAGAACGCGACGCCTAACCGGTTGGAGGATACACAGTCCTCAAGTGTAACAAGTCTTCAGATCACACAGATAGAAAGACTTCAGCGATGCCTAACACTCTTTTGCTCTGGGTGTTTTGGGCTTTCTCCTCGCAAGGATCTTTTCTCTCAAAGGCTTCGGAGGTGGGTTGCTCTCAAACGACAAAAGCCGTGCACTAACTCTAAGCAGCCACCAATTTATGGTGTAGGGGGTGGGCTATTTATAGCCAGGAGGCAACCCAACATGATATGTCTGAAATGACCCTTGGTCACTAAGGAACTGACACATGTCCAACGGTCGGATTTTGAACACACGCAGCAACTTAGCTTGAGCTCCAAGCAAAGCTGACTTATCCAACTCTGGATAAGATTTGCTCTCATTTTCTTCGCTCGAAGACATAGGATTTTGGTTGAGCATCACATTAGTCTTCTGACTATGTTTCACTTGGACCCCACTTAATAGTACGGTGGTTCCTATGAATCAAGAAAGAAGAAAAAGAACTACAAAAGAAACTATGTCTTCGCATTCCATAGTCTTCATTGAATGTCTTCATAGGTCATTATCTTCATGTGAATGTCTTCACGAGCCACCACTATCTTCAATGTCTTCACACATTTTTAGGGGTCATCTCTGGAAGGTAAACCGAATCAGTGAGGGACTATTACCTGTGTTATCCTGCAATTCTTCACAAACACGTTAGTCCCTCAACCACGTTTGTCGTCAATACTCCAAAACCAACTAGGGGGCACTAGATGCACTTACGATCTCCCCCTTTTTGGTGATTGATGAAAGATATGTTCAAGTTTTCAACGGGGATAAAATATGTGAAACTATAGATAACAGGGTCATTGGCTTCATGAGATTGAGAGGGCTCCCCCTGAAGATGTGCACATCGTAAATTTTCTTTTGAATGCAAAGGCACATGCAGGTTTTGCTTTGTGGAGATCTCCTTCAATCTTATGAAGATAATCCATCATGCATACATAGATGTAGTGTAAAAAGGGCGTCTGCTGAATGACTTCATGCGCATAGGATAGATATTTAACCAAGTGGAAGAAACTGCAACAAATGTAGAAGACGACCATCACGTTTAAGTGTTACAACTCAAGAGCCAAATGTTTCAAAATGAGAGTTGTAAGGACTTAGCAAAAATAAGGCACCCGACCCATATATGGACCCGCTTGAAGACTATCAAGTCATATGCTTCTCCCCCTTTTGTCAGTAAGGACCAAAAAGGTTTGAAGACATAGAGTATCTATGCGTTCCCATGTGGTGAAGATGCTGGGGCAGCCAGTTCGACATTGGAGTTGGGTAGTGCAGAAGGGCGTGACGCAGAGTCATGATGTAGTGAAGGGATTGCTGGAGAAGTGGCGTCATCTTCTTCATCGATGACATGACCAACAACAGTTGCAGCCGAAGATGAATACTCAGAATCTTCAATTGAGGGAGTTGGACGCCAAGTCACAGATTGTGGAGGCCTGGAGTCAAACTTGAAGCGCTCGGTGAAGCCATATGCTTGAACATCATCTTAAGAGCAAAGTAATGTGAGGCTCTTCCAGGACCGCCGATAGGCTTCGTGAGCAACGAATGAGTTCTTAGTGGCCAGGTTGCGAATGAGATTCACATCAGTGAGAATACTTTGCATCTACCGCTTCAACCAATCATGGTGCTTATCCTGCTTCTGGTGAAGTGAAACGAGAAGCTCTCGGTCATTGAGGACACAGGGATGCTTCTGAGGCCTTTGAACAATTGTGTTACCAGTGGCATCAGTGTTGGCACGATGCGGTAGACGCAGATTTCTTGCCAGAGGATAAGCAGAGACATTTGCATTGGGCACATGGATACCTTCAACATGTTGAGTGAAGCTTTGATGATCATCATTGAGCAGTTGAAGTGGTTGCTTGGCAGGCTCAAGATAGATGGCTTCATAAGACATATCGACCTCAGGCAGAAAGACAACATGATCGCATGAGAGGCTTGATAGTTGATAGTGGAGTGAAGCTTAATGAGCCGCATAACCCATGGAGCATAAAAATTGAGGCCAAACAGATCAATACCAGACGCAGCTAGTTGACGAATGAAGAAGTCATGCGTATTGAATCTGATGCCATGGAGAATGTAAAATACCAAAGTCTTCATGGCACCTTCCAGTTTCGCTTCAGAAGAGTGTCCCCTGATTGGCCAGAGAGTACGCTTTAGAATATGGTAGATGGTGCAAGGCAAGTACTCGAGGTCCTTGATGAATAATTCCTTTGGAGATTCAGCTTCCAAGGGTAGTGGCTTCATCATACTGAGCATTTCACTCATGTTTGGCTCAACCTTTTTGAACATGCTCTCTAGTTCCTTTTGATAAAGCGAACAACCTGGCTCGTATAACTCACCAGGAGTGGGTAGGGAAGTAAGCTCAAGAAGAGTCTGAGCTTTGGGTTCTTGATGAATATCACCTGTCATCCATTCAAGGACCCATGTCTTCGGATCCCTGTTGTAGCCTCTGATGTGAAGAGTAGCATAGAATTGCAGGAGAAGCTCTTTGTTCCAATGTTCTTTGGCAGTGACAAACGGAAGTAGTCCAACATCCCTGAAGCAATCAACAGCTTCTTCAAGGCAGGGCAGCCCAGCAATGGCATCACAATCAAGACGTTGGTGTGGAAAGATCCGGTCTTGGTTTTACAGAATGCAAGAGTAATAGCTTCGTTGCTGAAAGCTCCAAAACCTATCAGAAGAGATCCTTGGCTTTTTGTATGGATTCTTGTCAGAGTCAAAGAAAGTGTTGTTCTCTCTGAAGCTGTGCACACTGAAGGAGCCTTGTGTCGTCGCAGCGCTTGGAAGCCTAGGTAATCTGGGATTTGGCTTCTCTGTCTGAGGCCTCCGTCCACATGATATTCATATTGTGGTCCTGGGGCAGCAGGAGGCGTTAGTATTGGCCACCTAACAGTTACAAGCTCATCTACTTGATTGAAGGCTTGGGCCATGATGTGTGGCACTGGAGGAGGAAGAATCACTTCAGTGGCAGCAATGACTTACGGTTGCACATTGTCTTCAGCCATGACTGCGTCACTGGCTTCGGTTGTAGTTAGAGTGGCAGCTGTTGGGCAACGTAGTATTTCAAAAAATTCCTACAATCACGCAAGATCTATCTAGGAGAAGCATAGCAACAAGCGGGGAGAGTGTGTCTATGTACCCTCGTAGACCGAAAGTAGAAGCGTTTAGTAACGCGGTTGATGTAGTCGAACGTCTTCGTGATCCAACCGATCCAAGCACCGAACGTATGGCACCTCCGCGTTCAGCACATGTTCAGATCGATGACGTCCCATGAAATCTTGATCCATTTGAGGTCGAGGGAGAGTTTCTTCAGCACGACGGTGTGGTGACGATGATGATGAAATTACCGGCACATGGCTTTGCGGAAGCTCTACGACGATATGACCGAGGTGTGTAACTATGGAGGGGGGCACTACACACGGCTAAGAAATCAACTTGTGTGTCTATGGGGTGCCCACTCCCCTCGTATATAAAGGAGGGAGGGAGGAGGAGGCCGGCCTACATGGGGCGCGCCAAGGGGGAGGAATCCTGCTCCTAGTAGGAGTAGGTTTCCCCCTTTTCCTAGTCGAACAAGGAGGAGAAGGAAGGAGGATGGGGAGAGAAGGAAGGATGGGGCACCGCCCCACCCCTTGTCCAATTAGGACTAGGGGCGCGCGCCACCTCCTGGCCGCCCCTCTCACCTCTAGGGCCCATGGCGGCCCATTAACATCCCAGGGGGTTCCGGTAAC
Organism: Secale cereale; assembly: GCA_902687465.1. Taxonomy (NCBI): domain Eukaryota; kingdom Viridiplantae; phylum Streptophyta; class Magnoliopsida; order Poales; family Poaceae; genus Secale; species Secale cereale. The sequence goes on along the minus strand of LR738715.1, from coordinate 105,545,200 downwards.
CCTTCGGTACTCCGGTTTTATCCGAAACTCTCCGGAACACTTGCGGTGTCCAAACAACATGGTCCAATATATCAATCTTTATGTCTTGACCATTTCGAGACTCCTTGTTGTAACAACCTCAAAATTGGGTTATCAATATTGTGTTGTTATTTCTTCCTGGCAAACCTTTTTCAAATTTTCTCATGAGGATTTCTAGTTGACTCTAAGATTTTTGGTCATTTTCAAAACCTTGCTCATGTCTTTGTCAGTGGGCAAAACCTCAACAGCAACACCTCAAATTATCTCAAACCCTAATTCCAAATTTTTGGAATGTATAGGTGGCCTTTTGTGATCACAAAGGAGCCATCCTTTTCCTTGATCCGTTGATCATTTCATCTATCCCTAGAGACTATATTATCCTCCTAATCCTTGGATATGCAAAAATATTGCCAAGTTCCATGCAATATTTTTGAATTGTGATTTATTCCTTTTCTTTTCTATCCGAGGAATAAAATCCGAAGGCATAGCTAGCCATCTCCTAAATTCATGAGAATTGGTGGAGTTGATACTTATGCCTAATCCAAGCTCTGGCAAAAATACTGGCCACATTAAATAAGAAAAATTGCCATTTCCTATTTTTAGCCAATATTGCATTTTAGTCATTTTCCAAAGGAACTACTATTTTTATAGCAGAGAAAATTCTCACATAAATTGTGGAGCTTGTCCTTGCAATATAATCATTAGTTCCATCATTAACTCATGTTCCACAGTTCAAAATGTTGGCACATGATCCAATGCAAGTTTGTGCCTTCTTTGAAATTTTGCAAAGGAAGTGTCTTATTCTTAATTCCTATTGAGCTGAAATTTGGCAGGGTAATTAACATTGATAAATCTCCTATGAATACCAAATATAAGCTCAATCTTTCATCCTAGCTCCTTGTGCTATTTTTCAAAGTTTCTGACCAGAATATAAGTTTGTGAAGGAAGTACCTTCATAAATTTTTAAATGGGATGAAACTCTTCCACCTTCTCAAGTATTCCAAATCATTAGCCTCCACCTAAATCAAGGTCATTTTATTGAGCTATGTGAGCACAGAAGCAATTCTTGCTTTCTGTCCAATTTTTCAGTTTGTGAAGCAAGTGCATTTTATCTTGCTCCATTATTGCTGAAAATATTCCCAAGCATTCTCCTATCCATATAACTCCCCTACCCAAGGTTTTGGCTCATTTCATGTAGCCAATATTTTCCTAGATTTTTCCTAAGTTTTTGGTCAGAAGTGATGTCTGTGAAACAAGTACCAATTTGGCAAGTCCATTTGGTATGAAATTTTTACAGCATCACTGTATGTCCAAATCATCAAGCATTGCCAAATATTAGCCCAATCCATCACTCCTAGTGAGTGCTTCTTCCTCATTTAGTTTCTGGACATATTTTGGCAGTTGTAAAGCAACTATGCTAAATATTTGACCTAATGACCTCAAAACTCCCAGAATCATAGTTATTATTACCCTAAGCATCCCAGACATCATTGTTACCTTTCTACGCCTCTGGTTTTATCTCTAGGATGCTGTCAAGTTTGCAACAACAAACTTGTGAAGCTTATTCTACTTAGCTCAGTTTGTCCATGCCCCTCTTTTCACCATAGTAACTTTCTATCTTCGAAGGACTATGCGGTAGACATGAATTTACAGCAGGTAAAACCCTGGAGCGCGCCTTGTCCGTGTTGATCAAGAGAGAAGCCAGCCAAAATGGTGGTCTAGCCACTATTGTCGGCGGCATCGCTGCTCCGACCAGCTCTGGTTTCGCCGTTGTTGCCCAACAGTGCCCCCTCGTCGTCCTCTTCCCCCTAGACCTCTGCTCCTCTTCGTTTTCTTCTCCGACGAGCTGTGCCACTGGACGAACAGTGCGCCACTGTGCCATCGTCGCTTTCTTCTCTTCTATCTTCTTCTTCTGTTCGGCTCAGAGCTTTTCTCGACTCCGTGAGCCTCTGGCACTCGCCGCTCCCTCCTCGTCGTCTTCCCGCCGCTTCCCGAGCTCTTTGGCAGCGTCTGCCGACACTGCGCCATTGCCGGCGCATGGACACGTCGCGAGACGCTTGTCGCCTCGCCCCTCCCTCTAGAACTAATCCCCGTGCCTATTTAAGCTCGCCTCGAGCTCCCTCGCAGCTCACAACTCCTCCCCAACATCTCCCTCGAGCTCCAGAGCCCCTTCCCACCCTCTCTGTCGCCATGGCCACCGCCTCTGTCCTTCACAATTCCGGTGGGGTAGCGCTCCCCTCGGCGTTCCTCCACCATCTAAGTCCCTCCCTACGTCCGGCGGACCTCCCCAACCCTTCACCTCACCGACGGAGCACCTCGAGCCGCGATCCCCAAGATTCGGCCGCCACCGCACGCTCTCTGCCTCCGTGAAGCGTTGCCACTTCCTTGGCGCCCGTAGTCTGCCCAGATGGACACGGCGCTCCTCGCCGGTCTCTCCGGTGGCCTCAGCGCGTCTGGGGACCGACGAAGCTGCCCGGGCCGTCGCCGGCGCCGGATGTGGCCTCTGTCCCGCGCGGGCGAGCGCGTGAAGGAGATGAAGACGACGACCCTGCCCGTGGGCCCCGCGCGTCAGTCACTCCACACTGACCCAGTCGGGTGCTGATGTGGATAAGTGACGGGCCCCACCTTTCGGCCACTCAGCGCTGACCGGGCTGGCCCGCTGACGTGGTTAAGTGGAGGCGAACTCCTAAGAGTACGTCTTCTCTTAACAAAAGCGCATTCTTCCTCTTCGACGACTGGGAATGCGTTTTCCTCTCTGGAAAGCGTATTCCCAGAAGAGACGCGTTCTATTTAAACTGCCAGGGACCTGTTTTTAGAGATATTTTACATACTAGTCCCTGAACTTTAAACGTCCGTATCTTTTTAACCGTAACTCCGAAGGAGGTGAATCCAAAGCCCACTTCTTCGTTTCGTCAAGCCCGTTCTGTTGAATGTTTTCAGTACGTTTCAACATTCTGAAAATGACCATGTTGTCCTTGCCGTTAACCAGCCTCTTTCGAGAGAGAAGTGTTTCCGGCAACTCTTTCCGCAACCGTTTCCCGCTTCTTCCTGAAGTATTTTTCGGCCCCAGGCAAGCCAACCTCTTATCATGAGCCCCAAACTCGCATGTTGACTTTGCTTGTACCTTGTGTATGTGTAGTTGCAGTTGTTTTCATATTGTTTTTAGTTTCAGTCATTTCTTTATGTCTTTCCTGCATGCTTGTGTTTCATGACATCTGTTGCCGTGCTAGCTAGAATGTTGTTATTGCTAATGCCATGTCACCACTATAATCTGATTTTCCTGACATCGTTATAAAATGCTATGACGATTTTAATGCACCTTTGATATGCTGATACTGGGTATTATTATGATTCTTCATGCTATGGTTGTGCACCTGAGAAGTTCGACATTCTGTATATGCTTTTGTATGCTACATGTTCATTGTTGCATTCTTGTTAAATATGCTCATGATGATGGAGAAGTAATAAAATGACTTAATAATAACAACCTCCTCCGTCGTCGATGGGATCGAGTCATGGTGTCACCAAATTGAACTTCTTCTGTGCAGCCACATTTGCCTTTATGGGAAGGCCTTAATGCAAACTATTGTCATGCCTCTCGCCGGTGCCTCAACTATGGAAGGTTATGGGCACGCGCTACCCTGATCAGGTGGGCGGACATAAGCCTTGTGTGCCCGTTGTTGTTGTATTGGTACCGGGTCCCCGTTTGGGACCGTTTATGTTTGGCCACGACGGTCGTTGTGTGTCTTTGGTAGACACGAGGCCACCCAGGACTAGCCCAGTGGGGAATGAGTCGGAGTGGTCGGGAGAGTGTCATGACAATAGGTCGGTTTCGTCGGAACGCCGTTGGTCCACCAGAATGGGATGACGATGCCATGGGTTCCGTGGTGTGGGTACAGTGCGCTACCTCTGTAGAGTGTTTATAAAGTCTATCGATAGCGCACAGTTCGTAGTAGGTCACACTATCGGGTCTTGGTCGAAATGGAGGATAAACCTGAGATAATAAAATTAATTAATGTGATAAGAAGAATGTGGTGACTTGGACTATGAGATGGTCGTGTGAAGTCACGACGATGTTTTGATATGATCACGAGACGAGTTCTCGGTGAATATTGGAGACCAAGTGTTGGTCATGGTTGTGATCGCCGGAAAGATCACCGTTCGGTTGCGAGACAACCCGTTGGAAAGAGAGTCCGAGGGACTCAGTGCACAAGTTTGGTTGCATTGCATGTGTAATACGTTGCATTTTAAGAATCATGGTAGAACAAGAAATGTTTGCCTAAAGTCATGATGTTATGCCTGCATTAAATACATGAACAGTAATTTATTTTTAGCATAGTCTCGCGTTGCCATGCCATGTTTTGATTTATTTTATGCAATGATTGAGATGATATGTATGTTATAAGCATGTTTGGATATGGCATGTTATTGCCATGATAGTAGATGCTATGATGTTGTTCTTGCTCAGTTGATCTATATCATGCCATGTTTAGAAATTAATGTAAGATAGGTTATTGCATCCGCTTGGTTCTTGCCTTGTCTTCTGCTTGTTTGGATGCTATGTATTTGGTTGTCTTGCAAGTACATTCAATGTACTGACCTGGGGTGTCATGCCAGTTTTGTAGGTCGCACTCAAATGGTTTGCTTGCTCTGTCGTGCTAGGCCGTAATCTTGCTAGTCGTGTGAGTTGTGGAGCCCAGTCAGAGTTGTTATGACGCCAAACCAAGACTTCCGCCGCCACTTGAATAGCCCTAGGGCTATGCCAGATAATTGTATTCATCAATGATGTAATCATATACACTTTTATTTTATGAATATTGTTGTACCTGGAGTGCTGTATCTTGGACCTACCGTGCGTCAGAAGTTATCCTAGGCTGACGTGCGAAGGCCCCCTGCTGCATGCGGATCGGGGTGCCACAGGACATGGTATGAGAGCAGCCAGGCTGGCATAGATTATACTAGCATGAGATCATCGCTACCATCAACCCATAATGATCCTAAGGGATTTGACCCGTCCCTGGCATCCGGCATGGCCACTGTTAATCAACAGGTGGCGTAGTCGGGACCGACACGTCCTTACCCTGCTGTCCCCGCCTAGTTATCCATGGAACGAATAGGGCCCTTATCTTTTTTGGTCGGGCACACTGCTTACCCTTCAGGGTAAGGGGCCGCATCATGCGGGCATGCCCCGCATAGCTGCCTATAAAATCCCCTTTGCGCTCGCCGTACCGCTCATTCCTCAGTCCGCCATGTCCCTGCAAAGAAGCCTAGCTAGTAACACTCCAGCCATGACTAGAGCCCTAAAAGCTCCCAAGTTTTACACCCGCACCTTTGCCGTCAACCACCCTGGCTTTCCGCCTCTCCTTATTGAGATGCTCAGCAAAGCCTTTGGCTGTAACGCTAGCCCCGAATACCTGGTGTTTCAATCAGCACCCGTCCCTCACCTTCATCGCTATGATGCTAGAGTGCACATCTGCCCAGGTCCCGCAGCAGATGGTCAGCCCTTGGTTCTTCAGGGCACAGCCATGCCCACTACTGATTTGGCTATTCAGGCCGCTGCTATGGAGGCCATCCTTCACCTCCGAACCAAGTTCCCGCAAGTGGCAGAAAGGAGGGAGTTCTGCTTTTTCCTCATTGTGGCAGAAGCAGGAATGCAACCTTCTCCTGCTATCCAAGGAGATGACCCCACAATCGCTCACCTGGTGTAGTATATCACTGCCTAGGGGATGATGATTTCCAAGATTCTTGCCGAATTTAAAACCCTGGACAATGATGCGGTACGAGTTGTCAAGGAAGCTTACCGTGAAGCCCATAGATTCGCATCTCAAGTTATCCACCCCATGCCATCCGAACCAGTGTTACCCTCTCGGCCTGTGATGTGGCCTAGACCAACCCCCATCACCTTCGACCAGGATCTTTACTGGATCCACCAGCAACATTTACGGGGATCAACTTCAGCCACACCCCCAGTGGCCGAGTCTCCACCCATTGTGCTATCGGACGATGAAGACGGAGATTGGCTTAGTCTTCTCTCTCCCGGAGAGCCCCGGCAAGGCCAGTCTTCTACATGACTTTAGTCACACAGTTAGGTGTTTCTGCAAGTAGGTCAATCCGTCTGCTCATCCTCGATATGAGCATAGACTTATGTACCCCAGATTTGGTAGGTTCGTGTAGTGCGTAGCGCGTCCTTGCTTTGTTGGATGCTTGCACTGGTGTAACCCGTATGATATGCATGTTTTTGTGCTTTTTGCTTTTGTGTTGTTTTTGCTTGTCGCTCTGTCAAGTAGAAATGTTTGACATGGTTGGTGATATGTTGCTAACCAGATTTTAATTAGTAGATTACATACACTAAAATAACATTTACTCGTCCCGAGTCTAAAATAAAAATGCGCGCTGGTGTAGGTATATGTGTATTACATATACCCACTAGCATTAAAACACTTTAGTATAATTTACCTGGTGTGTTTTTTATTGCCTTTCTATTGCATCTGTTTGCTAGTTTGGATTATACCGCATATCACACGCACACCCGATTCACCCTCGGGTACTTTCGGGCAGTACTCGTGGGAATGCAAAGTCACATATCCCTCCCTATAGGTACGCACCTCGAGTGCCCGACTTTCCAAACTCAGAATCTCGCAGAGGTCTTTCCATCTGGTAACCTCTCGTCCCAAATTCTTGATTCTGGTTTCATTTCTGGAGAAACGCTGCCAACTTTATTTCCCTCGACCCAATACATCGACCGCAATACAGATTTCCACTCTGATTCTACCTCTACACCTACTTTTTCATGGAATCATCCGCGAAATTTTTCCCGCACCACAGTATGCATCCTGAGCTGGCGCAGCCACCTCACACGCATCTAGACCCAGTCACCCTCACCTCTGGCTTGCTTAACGCAGGCAAGTCGCCACCTAGTGCACCATCTTCTCCCGCACCTTGATCCACCGCCCGAGCCGCGCATTGCCTCGAGACCGCTCGTTCCTAATGAGTATCATCAGGAGGAACGACGAGCCGATCAGCGTGCCCAGCAGAGCAGCGAGGAACCACCGTAGCGCCACCAGGAACAACGCCTCGCCGAAGGAGCTCGGCTTGATCTCGTCCAAACCGAAGAGGTGGTAGAGCGTCATTGCGTTGGTGTGTTGGAGGAGAAGCAGCGCTGCCGTTTTTATAGCCCCACCCCGGTGTACGGCGAGCGATGTCCAGGGAAATCGCCCGTCGCTCATTCACCGGCTTCCAGGAGTCGAATCAGCGAGCAATGCCGACATGGTGCTGGCCCGTGACGTGAGTGCTCGCTGCACCGTTGCCGTGCACGCCGCGCACTACGACACTAGGGTCCAAATTGCCCTAGGAGCTAGATGCGCGCTGCGCCAAGCCGCATGCGGAGCAGCGACAGAGATGAAGCAGCAAGCCGAAGGTAGAAGAAGGAGGCTGCCAGTGGGCCCTAGACCCACGTGTCAGCAGGTGAAACCACTGTTCATTGTGGTGCATCCAGAATTTTTCAGGAGTCTGATCTCCAGTGCCCCTAGCCGTGGAGGTAACCCTGTTTTTGGCCCCTGACTCTCTCTGGGTGTACCAATTATTGGTACCCCAACTCATCTGTATCTAACCAAAGGGTTAAATTTAACCCAAAGGTTTTTTCCCTGAAATGGCTATCTGTTAATTGTTGTAGTAACCCTAGGAATCTCGAGGACGATATTCTTTTTAAGAGGGGAAGGTCTGTAACAGCCTCAAAATTGGGTTAACAATTTTGTGCTGTTATTTCTTCCTAGCAACACTTTTTCAAATTTTCTCATGAGGATTTCTAGTTGACTCTAAGATTTCTGGTCATTTTCAACTCTTCAAAACCTTGCTCATGTCTTTGTCAGTGGGCAAAACCTCAACTGCAACACCTCAAATTCTCTCAAACCCTAATTCCATACTTTTGGAATGTATAGGTGGCCTTTTGTGATTACAAAGGAGCCATCCTTTTCCTTGATCTGTTGATCATTTCATCTATTCCTAGAGACCATCTTATCCTCCTAATCCTTGGATATGCAAAAATATTGCCATGTTCCATGCAATATTTTTGAATTGTGATTTATTCATTTTCTTGTCTATCTGAGGAATAAAATCCAAAGGCATAGCTAGCCTTCTCCTAAATTCATGAGAATTGGTGGAGTTGATACTTGTGCCAGATCCAAGCTCTGGCAAAAATATTGGCCACATTAAAATAAGGAAAATTGCCATTTCCTATTTTTAGCCAATATTGCATTTTAGCTATTTTCCAAAGGAACTACTATTTTTATAGCAAAGAAAATTCTCAAATAAATTGTGGAGCTTGTCCTTTCTATATAATCATTATTTCCATCATTAACTCATGTTCCACAGTTCAAAATTTTAGCACATGATCCAACACAAGTTTCCGCCTTCTCTGAAATTTTGCAAAGGAAGTGTCTTATTCTTAATTCCAATTGAACTGAAATTTGGCAGGGTGATTAACATTGATAAATCACCTATGAATACCAAATATGAGCTCAATCCTTTCATCCTAGCTCCTTGTGCTATTTTTCAAAGTTCCTGACCAGAATACAAGTTTGTGAAGGAAGTACGTTCATAAAATTTTCAAATGGGATGAAACTCTTCCACTGTGCCGTTATCTCTTTCTTCTCTTCTGTCTTCTTCTTCTGTTCGTCTCAGAGCTTTGCTCGACTCTATGAGCCTCTGGCACTCGCCTGCTCCCTCCTCATCGCCTTCTCGCCGCTTCCCGAGCTCGTGGGCCTTGTTTGCCGACTGTCAGGGATATTACTAGCAGGTATGAACCGGCTAGTGTAAACCGGCTTGTTGTAATTATGTGGTTGTAATATTCCGTAAAGGCTACGGCCCATTAGATCTTAGGGCCCATGTAAAGAGTCATGGTTTGTAAACCGCCCGATAATGTAACTTGGAAGACAAGGAAGAAAGAGCAGAGACCAAGGCGGACACAAGTATGAGCCGGCCTCGGGACTCTGTAAACCGGACTGGGCGTCGCCTCTCTATATAAAGGGACGACCCGGCGACGGTTTAGGGACAGGCAAGAATCAACCCGTCGAGACTACAGGCAAGCGATCCGCTCCCTGTAAACCGACGCCCAAGCAATACCAAACCAACTAGACGTAGGCTTTTACCTTCATCGAAGGGGCCGAACTAGTATAAACCCTCTGTGTCCTTTGTGTGCTATGAACCCCTTCAAGCTAACCCGTGCGATGGTTCCATCATCAAGTCCGTTAAACCGGACATCTGCCGTGCTAATTCCACGACAGTTGGCGCCCACCATGGGGCCTCCGCACGCTGGTTTCGAGTTCTTGAAGGGCAGCTTTGAAGGGCTCAAGGGTTACGCGGTCGGCCGGATGACCAAGAGTCGCCGCGGCCGGATCTACATCGACGACGCAGGCTGGGGGACGGAGGCCGATTTAATCGAATACGGGTACCGGGTTCCCTTCGGCGGCATCCACGTCTTCATCGGCAAGATCGGTGAACCGGGACCTGAGCCGGACATCTTCCCCAACATCATCGAGCCGGCTCAGCGTGCAAGATCGGCCCGGATTCAACCCGCCATGAAGCGCGTGTTCGTTGGAGCAATTCATGGGGTCCAAAACGAGGACGGATCAGAGTCCGATGGTGCAACAGTTGTCTACTCCGACGACGAATCTTCATCCGGAGAAACTGAGTCTTTGTATCAGTTGCAGGACGGCCGGTCCGAGGGTGAGTCCGATGGAAACAGTATTCCGGACCCCTTCGACCCGCCAAACCGGGTGGCTGTCTTTATGGCCGGTTCACAGCCCACGGTGAACGGGGCGACAGCAGAAGCTGGTGTAGGTGGGAGCGGCCCGTCCCTCTCACCTACTGACGTTCTATCCACCTTGATCGAGGAGTTCACAGCTAAAGCGGTGGCAACGGTAGCTCCAGCAGACAAGGCGCAACATGATGCAGAGCTCCTTCAGTTAAAGGGCCGGATTGATCAATTGAAAGAGGATGTGAAGGCAGAGAAGGCGATGATAGCAATGAGACAAGCGGAGCTGGATGATCAAGCTTTTTATCTAAGGATGGAGCAGGCTTCTATGCAGGGAGTAAGGGGTCGGAAGTACCAGTCTCGTCTACCGTCGGTTTATGAGGCGACGGATCTATTCAGGACACCCGGGACTGGAGCCAGCAGTGATCCAGCTTTAAACCGGAGAGCACCTCCAGCCAGGGAAGAGCCGGTTCAGCAACCCACTGCGGAGCAAGATCGGCGGATCACGTCTGCACCTCACGTTCCTACCCCTCCAGGTCATTACTCAAATCCTTTGGATAACATCGTGGCTGGTGCTGCACGTTTGGCCGCTTTACCCGTGGAGGGGACATCCCGGGCAGCATTGGAGGCACGCCGGGCCAAGGAGTTGCTTAATACGGCGTTAATACAGCAGCAAGCATATTCTCATAGCAGGAAAAGGCTACATTCAACACCACGTCCCAGCCGGAGTTACACTAGGCATTGGGAGGAGCCAGAGGTATCTAGCAGTGAGCGCAGGCGACATCGGCACAGACAGGATAATCCGGCAGGCGCGGATGCTCAAGCTCAGGATGCAAACCGGGTTAGATCTGTAGCCCGGGAGGAGGTCCGTCAGACAACGCCGGTTCAAGCTGCCACGGCAGAGACAGGAGGTACGACAAGTTCCTTTGGAGTGCAGTGTCTTATCCCCGCTTTACGGAGTGTAAAGTTGCCCAAAGATTTTAAAGGGCCCCGCAAGGTACCTAATTACACTGCGGATTTACCTCCTGAAGCTTGGGTGGAGAGTTATGAGATGGCCATGGAGATGCTGGATGTGGATGAAGCGGCTTGTGCAAAATATTTCACCATGATGCTTGAGGGCACGGCCCGGATCTGGTTAAAGGGTTTACCCCCTAATTCCATCGGGTCATGGGGGGAGCTTCGTCATCAGTTCATCAAAAATTTCAAAGATACATGCAAGCAGCCGATGTCAGCGGTGGATCTAGCAGCCTGTGTGCAAGGAGAGCAAGAGTCTAGGAGCGCTTGGGTGCGGCGGGTATCAGAGATCTTGCACTCTTCGAATGGTATAAATCCTAGTACGGCGATAGTGACTTTGGAAAACAATTGCCGGTTTGAATCTTTAAAGTTAAAGCTAGGACGGCTTAAAAGGGATTGCAATGATATGGGAACTCTCATGAGTGCTCTAGTAAAGTATGGGGATTCTGATAATACCAAATATCCAGAAGCTGAAGGGGACAAAGCAGGGAAGGTTAACAAACCTGGTAAACCGGCACAAGTTAACCCGGCTACTGCAAGTTTCTTGGGCAAGCGAAAGGCAGAAGGTGGCTCTGATTTCGTGGCCAATACCCAAGTTCAAGGGGGTTTTCAGCGTAGTTTGGGCAACCCACCTCAGCTAACCAGCGGAGGGGCTTATGGTTGGGACCAAGAGTTAGATCAGCCTTGTCCGAAGCATAGCACGAAACAACAACCGGCAAAACACACTATAAGAGAGTGCAGGCCTTTTATGGAAGCAATGATGGGCCGCTTTAATCCTAATGACAGGCCTCCAAATGGCGGTTCAGGCCCAGGGTTTTATGGTCCAGGTCATCAGGGGAACAGCTCCGGATCAGGATATAGGGGCAATAACAATGGTTATCAAAACCGGGCCGGTAATCAAAATAGTCAAGGAAGTTATAATAACCAGGGCAATCAGCCGCGTAACCAGGGTGGTTACAATAACCAAGGCAGTCAGCAGCATGGCCAAGGTAATTACAATAACCAAGGCAATCAACAGCAGGGCCAAGGGAATTACAATAATCAGGGGAATCAGCAGCGTCAGCAATAGCAACCGCAATCCGGATATCAGAATAATCCGAAGGAGTTGAGCAGTGGGCAATACCATGTGTTCACCACAAGTCTGTGTAAACGGGATCAGAAAGTTTTAAAGCGGGCAGTTAGCGCGGTTGAACCGGCAACCCCGCAATTTCTGCGCTGGTCAGAACAGCCCATTGTATGGAGTAGGGAGGATCACCCGATGCAGGTGGATAATCCGGGCCACTTGGCCTTAGTGGTAGCACCCCAGGTGGGAGGTTATAAGTTCGCTAAGGTTCTCATGGACGCCGGTAGCAGCATCAATATCTTATACTATGAGACCTTCCGTCGTATGGGCTTAACGGATAAGAAGTTGAGACAATCAAACACGGTGTTCCATGGAGTGGTTCCAGGTAAGTCGGCTTATCCAGTTGGAAAGATTGATTTGGAAGTTACCTTTGGAGATGAGCATGATTCCAGGTCAGAGATGATAACTTTCGAAGTTGTCAAGATCCGGAGTCCCTATCACGCTTTATTCGGGAGAACGGTTTATGCCAAGTTTATGGCTAGACCATGTTATGTTTATCTGCAACTCAAAATGCCGGGTCACAAGGGCACGATCACGGTTCATGGAAGTCGCAAGATAGCAGTGGAGTGTGAAGAAGGAGATGCAGCCTATGCGGAGGCAGTATGTGCCACAGAAGAGTTGAAGTTCTACAAGGATAATGTTGATCCGGCAGATATGACTCCGCTGAAGAAGCCAACTACCGACCATGATCCGGCGTTGAAGTTTAAATCGGCGGAGGAGACCAAGCAAGCTTATTTTGTGCCAGGTGATTCGTCCAAGCAGTTCACTATCAGTGCTAACCTTGATCCCAAATAGGAAAGCACGCTCATCGAGTTCATCCGTGAGAACCGGGATATCTTTGCGTGGAAACCTTCTGACATGCCAGGTATACTGAGAGAACTCGCTGAGCACAGCCTTAACATTGATCCGAAATATAAACCGGTTAAACAATATTTGCGCCGCTTTATTGAAGAGAGGCGCAAGGCTATAGGAGAAGAAGTGGCCAGGCTTTTGGCCGCAGGATTCATCGTGGAAGTTTTTCACCCGGAGTGGTTGGCTAATCCGGTGCTAGTGTTAAAGAAGAATGGGAAGTGGAGAATGTGTGTGGACTACACAGACCTCAACAAAGCTTGCCCAACTGATCCTTTTGCTCTCCCTCGCATTGATCAGATTATCTATGCCACAACGGGATGTGAGCGGCTAAGCTTTTTGGATGCATACTCAGGATATCACCAGATCAAGATGGCAGTTAAAGACCAAGAGAAGACGGCTTTCATAACCCCTTTTGGTGCTTTTTGCTATGTATCTATGCCTTTTGGGCTCAAGAGTGCTCAAGCAACTTATCAGCGTTGCGTTCAGAATTGTCTTAAAGGACAGATAGGGAGGAATGTTCATGCCTATGTGGATGACATTGTGGTTAAGTCAAGGAAATAGGAGACAATGATAGAGGATCTTAAGGAGACTTTTAACAATTTCGGGCTTACAAAATGATGCTTAATCCGGAGAAGTGTGCCTTTGGTGTTCCGGCAGGTAAACTACTGGGAGTCTTGGTCTCAAACAGAGGAATAGAAGCTAATTCGGAGAAGATCAAGGCCATTACATCTTTGACAAAGCCAGTTTGCATCAACGATGTTCAGCGTATCGCTGGCCGGATCATAGCATTAAGCCGGTTCATCAGCCGTTTGGGAGAGAAGGCGATCCCGCTTTACCAGATGCTGAAGAAAACAGACCGATTTATATGGAGTGATGAGGCCAACGCAGCGTTTGAGGATCTGAAGCGGCAACTGGCAAGGCCACCGGTCCTGGCTGCCCCTGTTGATAAGGAGCCGTTGCTTTTATACGTCGCTGCTAATGCACGGGCAGTCAGCGTTGCAATTGTGGTTGAGTGCAAGGATGCAGGAAAGGAATACCCGGTTCAGCGCCCGGTTTATTATGTGAGTGAAGTACTCATTGAGTCCAAGCAAAGGTACCCACATTGGCAGAAGCTGGTATATGGTGTGTTCATGGCAAACCGGAAGCTGAAGCACTATTTTCAAGGTCATCCAATAACTGTGGTTAGTTTAGCGCCGTTGGGGGACATAATCCAGAACAGGGAAGCTACAGGTAGAGTGGCGAAGTGGGGCATTGAGCTCAGCCCGCATGAGTTGAAATATGTGCCACGCACCGCTATAAAATATCAGGCATTGGTGGATTTCATCAATGATTGGACAGAGCTGCAAACCCCTGAGGAGAAACCGGATCTTACGTATTGGACGATTCACTTTGACGGTTCAAGACAATTGGAAGGCTCGGGGGCTGGAGTTGTTTTAACTTCCCCCCGAGGTGATAAGTTTTGCTATGTCCTCCGTTTATCTTTTCCTTGTACTAATAATGCGGCAGAATATGAAGCGTTACTTCATGGCTTGCGGATGGCAAAGGAGATGAATTTGAGCCGGGTCAAGTGCTTTGGTGACTCAGATCTGGTGGCACAGCAAGTTTCAGGCAAGTGGGATTCCCGAGATCCTCTCATGGCAGCTTACAGACGAGAAGTTGAAGCAGTTGCAGGATATTTCAAGGGGTATCAGGTGGATCATATAGACCGGCGATGGAACGAAGCGGCCGATGCTTTAAGCCGGCTGGGCTCCCAACGTAAACCAGTGCCGCCAAATACCTTTTTGGATGAGTTGCACAGTCCTTCAGTTCAAGTACCATCAGAGGAAGACCTAGCCGTTCCTAATCCAGAGGCACAGTTAGTTGCAGCACTTCATATAATTTCGGATTGGACGCAGCCTTACTTGGCGTATTTGAGCCGAGGAGAGCTACCGGATGATGAGATCGAGGCACGACAGATAGTCCGGCGTTCTAAGTCCATGACAATTGCAAACGGAGAGCTTCATCATCGCAGTACTTCTGGAGTATTTCAGCGGTGTGTATCAGCTGAGGAAGGTTGTGAGATTCTTCGCGAGATCCATGAAGGGGACTGTGGTCATCATGCCGGTTCAAAATCATTGGTGGCTAAAGCGTTCCGGCATGGTTTCTATTGGTTAACCGCTCATGCTGATGCGGCAGAGCTGGTCCGGAAGTGTGATGCTTGTCAGAAATTTTCAAGACGTGCTCTAGTTCCGGCGCAGGAGCTCGGGATGATACCAATAACTTGGTCGTTTGCGACTTGGGGGCTTGACATGGTTGGACCCTTCAACCGATCCCAGGATCAGAAAACTCATCTACTAGTAGCAGTGGATAAGTTTACAAAGTGGATTGAGGCAAGCCTATAAGCAAGTGTGATGCGGCAACGGCAGTCAAATTCATCAAAAAGGTAATTTTCCGGTTTGGCTTTTCGCACAGCATCATCACAGATAATGGCACCAATTTATCTCAGGGTGAGATGGAAGAATTCTGTCAACGAGAACATATTCGCTTGGATGTATCTTCTGTGGCCCATCCCCAATCCAATGGTCAGGCTGAAAGGGCAAATCAGGAGATTTTGCGAGGTATCAAGCCCCGGCTTATGACTCCTTTGCAGAGAACCCCAGGATGTTGGGTTGAGGAGTTACCATCTGTTCTTTGGAGTATCAACACTACACCAAACCGGTCCACAGGTTACACACCTTTCTTCATGGTATATGGTGCTGAAGCGGTCCTTCCAAGTGATATCCGTCATGATTCACCAAGGGTAACGGCTTATGTTGAAACGGCCAACGAGAGAGCAAGGCAAGACAGCTTGGACCGGCTGGATGAAGAGCGTGATGTAGCTGCGGCACGATCTGCAATTTATCAACAAGACTTACGCAGATATCACAGCCGCTGGATCAAAACAAGGATGTTCCAGGAGGGCGACTTGGTACTCCGGCTCATCCAAGATCAAACATATATGCACAAATTGTCCCCACCTTGGGAAGGGCCCTTTGTGGTCAGCAAGAATCTGCGCAACGGTTCATATTACCTGCTGGACGTTCGAGAACACAAGGACTCACGGACATCAGAGGAGGAGACGAAGAGGCCATGGAACATCGCCCATTTACGGCCATACTATACTTGAGCTATGAGCTCCACTGTATCCTATGTATATATTATGATCAATGAATAAACCGGCACCCTCGGTAAACCGGGGGCTCAGCCTTTTTTCCAATACAAATATCTTATGAGGACAACCATGTATGTCTTATCATATGTTATATTTCAACATATTGGCCAGTTTAAAACTGATTTTTTGCAGAATATACTCAGAAGCAATAAAAACTCCCTGAAGAGCATGAGGTCACATCCGGTTCAAGAGAGGACGCTTCAAGATCTACCCATGACTTCATGGAGCCATGGAAGACTATATGGACAGTCGGGTTTACCCGCATCCATCGACCGGCCCTCTGGAAAGATGGATAATCCACATCCAGTGATTGGTGATGACCCTCAACCGTAAGGGATCTGTTGCAGCATTTTCGATTAGTAAGAGTGTCGAACCCAACGAGGAGCAGAAGGTATTGATAAGCGATTCTGAGCAAGAAATTACTGCAAGCACTGAAAGATAACTTTTAGGGGTTTTCTCGATATAAGCAACAGGAATGTAAAGGCAAGTAATGTAAAAGGTACTGAGAGTAACAAGTGGCCCAATCCTTTCTTAGCAAAGGAGAGGCCTAGAAATTGAACTTATAAAGACTAAAGCGTTCTTTAGGACACGCGGGAGAGATAGTCATGTGCTTTCGCCATATTCCGTATCGATACTATGATATGTGTTGATAAGTGTTGAGTGGGTGGATCTATGCTAGTGCACTCTATAGACTAAGATGAATGCACTCTTATGATTAAACACCTTGCAAGCATCCGCAAATACAAGATAGAATTTAAGGCAAAAGCCTAACCATAGCAATACGATCGAGGATCCATTATTCCCTTATGCAAAAGCGTGCGAACTGGGGTTCAGGTTTCTGTCACTCCGGCAACCCACCATAAGCATTCTTTATACACAATGTATTCTCCTAGGTCCTTAATAAGGCGAAGTGTTGGGTGTTCGACTCACACAACACCACTAGTAGAATGACAACGCAACTTAAGTACCAAACAACACATATTACTTCAACAGCATATGACTACTAACAACAAGACTTCCCCCATGTCCTCAAGAACTAAGGTAACTACTCACAAGACATAAAAGAGATCATGATCAGTGGGGATAAATATGTGATAAACAATCTGGACATAATAATATTTCTCCAACAAAACTCAATAGCATTCACCACAAAGTAGTAATCAACACCAATGGAGTAGAGAGGATAGGTAGTACGAGTTACAACATGAGTTGCGATGGTAAGATGAGATTTGGATGAAGATGGAGATGGTGCTGGTGTTGGGGATGATGTTGATGATGATCTCGATGATGCCCGTGACGATGGTGATGACGATGGCGACGATCTCCCCTTCCGGGAGGTGATCTCCCCGGCGGAATCTGCCCACCGGAGATGCCCTTTTCTTCTCTGTAGGTTTCCGCCTCGACGCGGCGGCGGAACTCCGTAAAAAGTCCCGTGCCTAGGGTTTTCGGGGGACGGAGAACATATATGCAAAAGGGGGCTACCAGAGGTGGGCCAGGGGCTCCAGGCGCCCCCCCCGGCGCGGCCTGGGGGGGCGCCCCCAGGCCGCCTGGGCACCCTGTGGCCCCCCTTTGACTCCCCTTTTGCGTGTCTTCGTTATTCGTCTGAAAAATACCTCCCGTCAATTTTCAGGTAATTTGGAGGTGTTCTTCTTCAGCAACTCAGTATCCACTTTTTCCTGCTGAATCTTGCGTCTGCTGTTCCGGCACCGGAAAGTTGCAAACTGTGTAAAATAGACCAAAACAACATAAGAACATCATCATAACGTGAAATATATCAATGAATAAAGATGAATTATGATACAAAATAGTGATGCATTTTGGACGTATCAACACCCCCAAGCTTAGACCTCGCTTGTCCCCAAGCGAATATGAACTCGGTAAACCTGTCCACAAGTTTAGAGAGTGAAGTGTCGATAAATAGAATACGGACAAGAAGCATCATAGTCTCTTCACCAACTCAAATATCCTCAGCAGCAATCTTCAACTCATAAGGCTCTTATGAAAGAGTGTTAACACTTATATTCGAAAGTAGGACCAATGGAAACTCATTATATCATGACTAACATGTCCTTTGGTCAAAGAACAACAAATAATTTTAACTTTTGCTCTTATATTTTGATGGAATTAATTGAAGCTTTTTGGAATAACATGTTAATAAGCAAGAGGTGAAAGTGTTAACACAAACGAAGATATTTGCCTTAGCTGGATATGACAAACAACTTACTTATCAGATGATAATGTCAACAAGGATATGATATGAAAAATCTTAATGCAGCTTTATATGAATGAATCCTTATCAACATCAAACGTCTGCTCTCTTGGGAAATAGAGGGAAGTAGGAATAACTGACTCATCTTAAAATTAAAAGATAGGCCCTGCTCTAGGGTAGTAGGGAAAACTCATGTGCTATCCTCAAATCAAACAGAATGAAAACAAGTTTTGAGAGGTGCATGATTCGTCAACGAATGCTAATAGATAACTCAATTGCTTCTTGAACTGGACAAGTTTCGAGGAACGGCTCCCGTATGAGGACGATAACATCCTCTTATTCTCCTTTGTTTATCACTGCCAAAGTTTTCTGATTTCTCATGAACAAAGCGTGAAGGAGGGTTGTTTGTTTATATTATTCTTAAGCCGGGCGCACTCAATGCCAGTTCCTTTTCGTGTTATGGGTTTGCACATTATACATGCAATCCCGGGGTGAAGCTTGTCCAACTCAATAGGAATATGAATTAGCTATTACTTCCTCATGAGCTAAAGCAGAGGCACAAAATAAAAGATTTTGAACATTTAAGGATAACACATAAATTATATACTTTTAGGAGGTGGTAGTGGAGTACCACGAGTAGGTAGGTATGGTGGACTCATATGGAAGGTATTGGCTTAACGGTATGGATGCACAAGCAGAATTCCGCTTAGTACAGAGTTAGGCTAGCAAAGGTTTTGAGAGAGCAGACAATTGACGATGACTAAGATGCAAAGCAATATAAAGCATGAATATTGAAATAAGCATAACACATCAAGTTGTCTTCCTTGTCAACATAACACTTCAAGCATAATAACATAAAGGTTTTGGCTATGTTGATACTTTAAGAAAATCATGCTTGTTGTTATGACCAAAGCTATGTTTGCCAAGATTAAATAAAGTTTCAAAGCCATACCTGACATAAGGTCAATACTCCCCATAAGAATCATCATATAAGGTCGATTGCGTGAAGAGAATACCGAGTGCAGCAAAAAGAACCGATAAACTTCTCATTAATATTCCATCATAGACGACTCCACACTCTCGGATACACTTCCTCACCAAAGGGGCGATAGACCTCAATGCACACATCTGTCTCATATAATAACCTTCCTAGACATGATACGACTCTACTTGACTTCTAAAAGACAAAAAGTAAAGATAATTATACCGGGCACTCCCCCAAGCTTGGAACAAGCCAAGGGAATGCCATTACCACGGAGATTTCACTCATCATCCTTGTTGGCGTTGATCAAGTAGTTCTTGGTGAAACTCTTCCATGGAAGGGGTTCTCCAGTCACATATGAGAAGCTCGTCTCCTGGATCCTGCATTCAGCACCCAAACCCATGCGTAGAAACTTTAGTTCATACTCACAGTTCTGGTTATGTAGATCATTAATTTGCCCTTGTAGCTCTATAATTCTGTCTTCAGATGCGGCGATTCTTTCCCACATCTCCTTCATCTCCTACAGGAAGTAGTTCTTCAGCTCGTTGGTGATGTCAAAGTTAGCTTCAACACCACGCTCGATCATCTTCTTGTACTTGAAGACTTCTTGCTCCACTTCTTCCAGCCTGGCCTGGACGCTCCCCTCCTTGATAGGTCCCTTCAGATCTTCTTGATGAAGGACGCCTTCCCTCATCTGAACAACCTGAGGGTGCTTCTTCACCTCGGCGAGGTAAGGGTTGATGACATTGACGACGAACGTGTCCTTGGGGGAACTTGGAGAAGCCATGGCACCTAAATTTAGCTGAAAGATTTCCTGGCAGAAACAGATCGAAGAGAAAACACACGAAATCGCAAGATACGTTGCCGGAACAACCCGGGCAAATATATAGGAAAAATTTATGCACAGAAAGGAAGGTAACGGACCATAGCGGGGTCAGAGACGGGCTCCAGGGTGTCCAGGCGTCCTGCCGGCGCGGCCCGGGGGGGGGGGGCGCCAGGGGGGCGCCTGGACTCCCTGGTGGTCGTCTCCGGCTCCACTTCGACTCGGAATTTTACTAATTTTACAAAAACTCGTAATACAGAACTTTTATGATGGTTTGCGGTGTTTTCTTACCGTACTACATACCTTTTCTTTATTCTGCTTCTGCTGGCGTCTGAAACAGGGCTGCAACATGTTCTTCGTGGGTTGTTGTGTATATTATATTCACATCAACATCGACAGGGTCTCCTGCTATGTAATGTTTAAGTCTTTGCCCATTCACAACTTGAGGTTTGGTGCCTTCAAAATTATTAATCTTAATTGCACCAGACCGATAAACTTTTTCAATATGAAATGGTCCTTCCCACCTGGAAAGTAGTTTACCTGGAGAGAACCTGAAACGGGATCTAAACAACAAAACTTTATCACCAACATTAAATTCACGTTTCAGAATCTTCCTATCATGCCACCTTTTTACCTTTTCCTTGAACATTTTAGCGCTCTCGTAAGCTTCACTTCTCCATTCATCTAGAGAAGTCAATTTCATGAGACGCTTCTCACCAGCTAGTTTTGGGTCAGCGTTAAGCTCTCTAACAGCCCAGAAAGCTTTGTGCTCTAGCTCTAATGGCAAATGGCAAGCCTTGCCATATACCATCTTATAGGGGGACATGCCCATGGGGTTTTTGTAAGCAGTTCTATATGCCCACAAAGCATCTCCTAATTTATTTGACCAATCCTTCCTATTTCTGTTTACTCTTTTCTGCAAGATCAACTTAATCTCTCTATTGGTGAGCTCAACTTGCCCACTAGTTTGAGGATGATACGGTGAAGCAATTCTATGATTAACATCGTATTTAGCCAGAGCTTTTCTAAAAGCTCCGTGCGTGAAGTGTGATCCTCCATCGGTCATGAGATACCTTGGTACACCAAACCTGGGAAAAATTACATCTTTAAGCATTTTCAAAGATGTTTTGTGATCAGCACTTTCAGTGGGGATTGCTTCAACCCACTTGGTCACATAATCAACAGCTACTAAAATGTGAGTGTACTTGTGCGAAGAAGGAAAAGGACCCATAAAATTAAAACCCCAACAATCGAAAGGTTCAATCACTAGTGAGTAATTCATAGGCATCTCATTCCTTCTACTAATGTTACCAACTCTCTGACATTTATCACAAGCTAAAACATAATTTCTAGCATCTTTAAAGAGAGTAGGCCAATAAAAACCTGATTGAAGAACCTTATGTGCAGTCCTCTCACCGGCATGATGTCCTCCATAGGGACTATCATGACATCGTCGGAGAATGTCCTTCTGCTCATGTTCCGGAATGCATCTTCTCACGATCCCGTCGGGGCCTTCTTTGAAAAGATGTGGGTCATCCCAAAAGTAGTGCCTCAAATCATGAAAGAACTTCTTCCTTTGCTGAAATGTTAGACCTGGAGGCAAATACTTTGCAACAATAAAATTAGCATAATCTGCATACCAAGGATCGGAAAGAGGTTGTACTTTTACAACGGCAAGTTGCTCGTCTGGAAAACTATCGTTAACTGGGATGGGGTCATGCGGTATATCTTCCATTCTTGAAAGATTGTCCGCCACTGGATTGTCTTCCCCTTTCCTATCAACAATCTGCAAATCAAATTCTTGGAGAAGGAGTACCCATCTGATAAGCCTTGGCTTGGCATCCTTCTTTGTCATAAGATATTTAATGGCAGCATGATCAGTATGAATAATAACTTTGGAATCAACAATATACTGCCTAAACTTATCACAAGCAAAAACTACAACTAAGAATTCCTTCTCAGTAGTAGCATAATTTCTTTGAGCACTATCAAGGGTTTTACTAGCATAATGTATAACATTCAATTTCTTATCAACTCTTTGTCCTAGAACAGCTCCAACAGCAAAATCACTTGCATCACACATAATCTCAAAAGGTAAATTCCAGTCAGGTGGTTGTACTATAGGAGCAGTTATTAAAGCTTTCTTAAGGACTTCAAAAGCTTCCTTACAATTTTCATCAAACGCAAAAGGAACATCCTTCTGGAGAAGATTAGTGAGGGGTCTCGAGGTTTTAGAAAACTCTTTAAGAAATCTTCTATAAAAACCCGCATGACCGAGAAAACTGCGAATACCTTTGATGTCCCTTGGATAGGGCATCCTCTCAATAGTTCGATCTTGGCTTTGTCCACTTCAATTCCCCTTTCAGAAATCTTGTGACCAAGAACAATTCATTCATTAACCATAAAGTGGCACTTCTCCCAGTTGAGGACCAAATTTATCTCCTCGCATCTCTGCAAAACTTTATTAAGGTTGTGAAGACAATGGTCAAATGATGTTCCATAGACGGAGAAATCGTCCATGAAGACTTCCATAATATCCCCGGAGAAACCATGAAAGATAGAAGACATACACCTTTGAAAAGTAGCAGGGCCATTACATAAACCAAAAGGCATACGTCTGTAAGCATAAGTACCAAAAGGACAAGTAAAAGTGGTCTTCTCTTGATCGACAGTGTTAACATGAATTTGAGAGAAACCAGAATAACCATCGAGATAACAAAAGTGGGTATTTTTGGATAACCTTTCAAGCATTTGGTCGATGAACGGCAACGGGTAGTGATCCTTCCTGGTTGCCTTGTTCAACTTCCTGTAATCAATACACATTCTATATCCAATAATAATTCTCTGAGGTATTAGTTCATTTTTATCATTAGGAACCACAGTTGTACCTCCTTTCTTAGGAACACAATGTACCGGACTTACCCACTTACTGTCAGCTATAGGGTAGATAATACCTGCGGCTAGAAGCTTGAGAATCTCAGTTCTCACGACATCCATCATCTTCGGGTTCAACCGTCGTTGATGATCAACAACTGGTTTAGCATCAGGCTCAAGGTTGATAGTATGTTGACAGATAGATGGACTAATCCCCTTAAGGTCATCAAGGGTATAGCCAATTGCGCCTCGGTGTTTACGAAGTACTTCCAATAATCGCTCTTCTTCATATCCTGAAAGGTTAGAATTGATAATAACAGGATATACTTTCTTTTCATCTAAATAAGCATACTTGAGCGTATCGGGAAGAGGTTTAAGATCGATCACCGGGTCTTCTTTTGGTTTTGATAAAATTCCCAAAGGTTCAACCGGAAGGTTGTGCTTTAGGATAGCAGGTTGCCTCAAGAATATTTCATCTAGTTCATTTCTTTCCTGCATATGCAAATCATTCTCGTGGTCCTCCATGTATTGCTGCAAAGGGTCATCAGGGGGAATAGCAATAGAGGCAATACTTTCAATAATCTTATCATCACTAGGTAAATCAGTACCACGAGGCTGCTTAGAGAACTTAGAAAAATTAAATTCATATGGCTCACCATCGAATTCAACAGAAACTTTACCTTTCTTGCAATCTATTATAGCTCCACAAGTTCTAAGAAAAGGTCTACCAAAAATGATGGGACAAAAATTGTCCCTGGCTGAACCAAGTACCAGAAAGTCGGTAGGGTATTTTACCTTTCCACATAGGACTTCAACGTCCCCCACAATTCCGATGGGAGAGATAGTTGATCTATTTGCAAGATGAATAGTAACATCAACTTCTTCAAGTTAACAAGGGGAAATCTCACCGATGATTTCTTCATAGAGTGAATAAGGAATAGCACTTGCACTCGATCCCAAATCGCATAGCCCATAATAATTGTGATCTCCTATTTTAACAGATACCACCGGAGTACCTGAAATTGGGCCTTTGTTCTTGGCTGTGACAAGGTTAGTGGAAACAGCACAAAAAGTTATATTGGAATCCAAAACATCATCAGTAGCAATGTCTTTAATCAATGCAACTTGAGGATCGACCCTGATCTGGTCCTCAGGTTCATCAACTCTTCTCTCACTTTTGTTTATTATGCCTGTCACAAGAGAGTGTTCCTTTATCCTCGTGGGAAAAGGAGGCTGTTCGTATATAACTGCAGGCAAAATAGGGTCAGCAACAAAAATATCAATAAGTGGTTCTTTAAATGGTGCATGGTGCTGGTCTCTATTCTTTTTAAAAGAATCAACGTGAGAGGCAAAATTCTTACACAAATCAATCACTAGATGGGAATCAAGACCAATCTTAGAGCAAAAAGTATTGAAGTAATCAGTTTCCACATAGCTCTCAATATAATCATGTTCATAATTTATAGCGGGTTCAATACCTTTATCAATTTCCCAATCTTCGGTATTCCTCTGGATTCTTTCAAGGAGATCCCACCTTTCTTCAACACTCTTCTTCTGAAATACCCCACTAGAGGAGGCATCCAGCATCTCCTTATCCTGACGAGAAAGCCTGGCATAAAAATTTGTAAGTATAATTTCCTTGGGGAGCTTATGAATTGGGCATTTGAGCATTAGAGACTTCAATCTCCCCCAAGCTTGAGCAATGCTTTCTCCGTCACGAGACCTAAAGTTATATATATAATTCCTGTCTCGATGAATTTCATGAAGAGGATAAAACTTAGTATAAAAGAGAGACATAAGCTCCTGCCAGTCCAGCAAGTGTGAGTTATCGAGAAGCCCATACCAATCTGAAGCTTTATCTATAAGTGATACAACAAACAATTTCCTCATGACAAACTCCCCCGATACACCTGCAAGCTTAAATAATGAACATAGTCGTGACAAATATAGCAAGTGTTCAACGGCATGTCTGTCTCCTGCATAACGATTAGCCAAAACATAATTGATAATGCCAGCTGGTATTTTATAAGGCACAATTTCAGTAGGGGGAGGATCAACCACCACAGGTGTGGGGCGTCTTCCCGCAAGCAACGCTCCAATAATAAGGTTATCCATAAGGACAAAGAGCAGCAATAGCAAAAATAAAAACAGAATTATAAAAAGACTTTCTTACCAGTTTCACTCTACCAATAGCGCTACGCTCCCCGGCAACGGCGCCAGAAAACGTTACTTGATGACCCTCAACCGTAAGGGATCTGTTGCAGCGTTTTCGATAAGTAAGAGTGTCGAACCCAACGAGGAGCAGAAGGTATTGATAAGCCATTTTGAGCAAGAAATTACTGCAAGCACTGAAAGATAACTTTTAGGGGTTTTCTCGATATAAGCAACAGGAATGTAAAGGCAAGTAATGTAAAAGGTACTGAGAGTAACAAGTCGCCCAATCCTTTCTTAGCAAAGGAGAGGCCTAGCAATTGAACTTATAAAGACTAAAGCGTTCTTGAGGACACACGGGAGAGGTAGTCATGTGCTTTCGCCATATTCCGTATCGATACTATGATATGTGTTGATAAGTGTTGAGTGGGTGGATCTATGCTAGTGCACTCTCTAGACTAAGATGAATGCACTGTTATGATTAAACACCTTGCAAGCATCCGCAAATACAAGATAGAATTTAAGGCAAAAGCCTAACCATAGCAATACGATCGAGGATCCATTATTCCCTTATGCAAAAGCGTGCGTACTGGGGTTCAGGTTTCTGTCACTCCGGCAACCCACCATAAGCATTCTTTATACACAATGTATTCTCCTAGGTCCTTAATAAGGCGAAGTGTTGGGTGTTCGACTCACACAACACCACTAGTAGAATGACAACACAACTTAAGTACCAAACAACACATATTACTTCAACAGCATATGACTACTAACAACAAGACTTCCCCCATGTCCTCAAGAACTAAGGTAACTACTCACAAGACATAAAAGAGATCATGATCAGTGGGGATAAATATGTGATAAACAATCTGGACATAATAATATTTCTCCAACAAAACTCAATAGCATTCACCACAAAGTAGTAATCAACACCAATGGAGTAGAGAGGATAGGTAGTACGAGTTACAACACGAGTTGCGATGGTAAGATGAGATTTGGATGAAGATGGAGATGGTGCTGGTGTTGGGGATGATGTTGATGATGATCTCGATGATGCCCGTGACGATGGTGATGACGATGGCGACGATCTCCCCTTCCGGGAGGTGATCTCCCCGGCGGAATCTGCCCACCGGAGATGCCCTTTTCTTCTCTGTAGGTTTCCGCCTCGACGCGGCGGCGGAACTCCGTAAAAAGTCCCGTGCCTAGGGTTTTTGGGGGACGGAGAACATATATGCAAAAGGGGGCGACCAGAGGTGGGCCAGGGGCTCCAGGCGCCCCCCCCGGCGCGGCCAGGGGGGGGGCGCCCCCAGGCCGCCTGGGCACCCTGTGGCCCCCCTTTCACTCCCCTTTTGCGTGTCTTCATTATTCGTCTGAAAAATACCTCCCGTCAATTTTCAGGTAATTTGGAGGTGTTCTTCTTCAGCAACTCAGTATCCACTTTTTCCTGCTGAATTTTGCGTCTGCTGTTCCAGCACCGGAAAGTTGCAAACTGTGTAAAATAGACCAAAACAACATAAGAACATCATCATAACGTGAAATATATCAATGAATAAAGATGAATTATGATACAAAATAGTGATGCATTTTGGACGTATCAATTGGCTAAATTTTTTTCTTATGGTTCATATGGAAAGATGGATAATCCACATCCATCGACCGGCCCTCTGGAAAGATGGATAATCCACATCCAGTGATTGGCTAATTTTTTTTCTTATGGTTCATATGGAAAGATGGATAATCCACATCCATCGACCGGCCCTCTGGAAAGATGGATAATCCACATCCAGTGATTGGCTAATTTTTTTTTCTTATGGTTCATATGGAAAGATGGATAATCCACATCCATCGACCGACCCTCTGGAAAGATGGATAATCCACATCCATCGACCGACCCTCTGGAAAGATGGATAATCCACATCCAGTGATTGGCTATTTTTTTTCTTATGGTTCATATGGAAAGATGGATAATCCACATCCACCGGCCCTCTGGAAAGATGGATAATCCACATCCAGTGATTGGCTGAACCTTGCTTTGAGCCTGGCAGCTCTTAAAAAGCCTTGACTACATGGTTTTCTTTGCAAATTCGCATCTTTGGTGTTTATGTTTTATGACTCTTTAAGCCGAGGTGGAACAGCTACAGAAGTTGACCACATATCTATAAAGTGAAAAGTCTGGGTCATGAATACCAGCATGAATAAACCGGTGTTCATTACAACCCGGATCATCCATTAAGCAACAGGCTACAAACTTCTGGACAAAGTTTCAGAATGATATAAACCGGTGTCTTCTATCAAGCCCGGGTTTGTTATTGGATCCATGAAGATCTTCATCAAGAAATTTTAAGGTTCTACCGGATTAAGAGTATTGAGCATACTTGGTCTCAGGTATAAATTTATTTCTCATATAAGTATATACTTGTTTGATATACTGTGAGAACAATTTAATCTGTCCAGTGGTAAACCGCTAGGACATGTTTTCAGTGTTACTTATGTAGGAACAGATGATACGCAAGATAAGCGACATCAGACAAAATTTAAATTAGCAAACGTCAAAAACAAGAAGTCAGAATAGCCGGATCAAAGCGGATAAAGTTTCAGCTATCCTATTACAAGGCATAGCAAGCCTGACGGTTTAAAAGATTGTTTGATAAAGCAGGGCTGCAACTACAACAATAAGTTATGAGCTATGCTCCCTCCTGCTGCGACGGCTGGGCATCGACTTGATCCGGAGTTTTTTCTTCTTCTTGAAGCGGTTGGAAGTCCGGAACACACCAGTCAATCTTCGTCAGGGCCCGAAAGTACATCTCTTCACTGATAAGTTCAGAAGGTTCGATATCTGGAGCGAAGGTATGAGGGCGAACTGGTGGGATTAAATTGACGGTGTCATGAACCGGCCGCTCCACCCGCTCGTTTTGCAAGTCGTACCCCGGATGATACCTGGATAAGTCGGATTCAGCTGCAAGCTTGCTGGCGAGGGGACGCATCTCCTTCGTCAAGGCATGGAGGTCCTTCGCGGTAAAAGTGGATCCGTCTTCTTTAGTGTCAGGAAATCCAGTCAAAGCTTCTTCCGGATCAAGATCCGGGACCCAGGCTTTAGCCCTGGTAAGTGCCATGAGGGCACCGGCTCGAGCAGCAGATTTCTTAACTTCTTCTAGACGCACTGGCAGAACAGACAACTTTTCCAACGTGCCTTGGATGGTCGTGGGGGCAGGTTTACCGAAAGATGTTGCACTGATGATCCTCTGAGCGCCGGAATACAGCTGCTCGACCAAAGTGTAACATGCCTTAAGCTTCTTCCGAAGGTCATCCCCGAGATGGGTGACACGGCGCCCTGCATATGAATATCACAGTTAAACCGACACAGATGGAAGCTGGCAAGGATGAAGCAGGAGTTCAGATTATACTTACCAAAGATTGCAGAAGTCATTAACTAAATTTGCCGCTTTAAGCCGGATAGCTCTTCAGTGACCGGATTAAGCGCCCCCTCAGCATACCGAACCCTTTTCTCCAGCTCTGTTTTCTGAACCTCAAAAGTGGACCGTTCTTCTTCAAAGATAATTTTCAGCTCTTCAGGAGTCTTTAAGCTCACTTTCAGATCTTTCTTGGCTTTCGAGGCAGCAGATTCCGTTTCAGCAAGACGGCTCCGAAGTTCATTGATCTCATCAGCATTCTGGTTTAAGTCAGCCTGCAAGTCAAGACAAGTGATAAGAAACAAAAACTAGACAAGTCTCAAGTACACAAACAAGTTGTCTACTTGACACTTGGGGGCTAATGTAAAGTTGAAGCAATAAACAACAGCAGTTCAAAGACAAAAGTCTCAAGCACACAAGCAAGTTGTCTACTTGACACTTGGGGGCTAATGGAGCACTGAAGTATCAGAAGAAATTTTTACAAGTATCAAATACATAACCAAGTTATCTACTTGATACTTGGGGGCTAATGTAAGATCAATTGTTCAAGTTATAAGTTCCGGTTCACCTTCAACCAGCTAAACCGGAACTTGGGGGCTACGATGAGATAGAGGCATATCAAAAGCACAAAGTCAGAAGGAAAGGATTACCTCATATTTTTCTTTCATCAGATTAACCAAACCCGCTTCATAATCTCGACTGCTGTGGAGCCGGTTCAAGTACCCGGAATAGAGCTCCTGGGCACTCATATCAGCAAGACTGGACAGCTCGGTACTCCATTTACCTTTCTCTTTATACAGCTTCTCCGTTTTAGCCGTATGTTTGGCTAAAACGGTGGGCTCAGCAGGAGCAACGAAAGCAGTGCCAGTCACTTCAACTTCTGGAGAAGCAGGTGCTGTTGGTGGAGCTGTATTGTGAACCGGGCTAGGAGATGCCGGATTGACCTGAGGAGAATTAGCCCGGGCAGGACTTGGCGGATCAGGAACATCATCAGCAGCAGGATTCTCGGGCATTGAAATATGATCTGTAGGCGCAGGATTTTCAAGAGGAATCGTGGGCTCGCTTTCCGGAGGGACGGTTGTTGCCGGATCAACCGCCGGATCATCTGCAGAAGTTTCAGCAGTGGGTTTGTTTGCCATTTGTTTTTTGCTAGGCTTTGGCTTGCTGAAATAAGTTCAGAAAACGAGTTAAGATGGTGAAGCAAAATATAATCATAAACCGGATAAGTTTAAAAGACTTACCCTGGAACAATTTTTAGTGGGGGAAGTTGTGTAGCAGTCGATTCACTAGAGGAGGATAATGGAGTCTCCTGATAATCAGGATCAGACGGTTTAAGAGGTTTTCGGATAAGCCTGGCCTTGGGATGAATGAGAGTTGGAGAGAGTATAACCTCAGGGTGGCGCCTCCGAGCCGGAGTGAGAGAAATCCCGGATGACTCCACTGCCAGGCCGCTATGGCGAGTGGTCCGGCGAAGAGCTTCATGTTGTTGTTTCTTCAAAAGAAAATTAGGATCCAATTGAGCATAAGGGTGAGAAAATTGGTATTTCCGGACTGTCCGACGACTTTTTTGTGGAAGTGGTTCTGAATCAGAAGAAAGGACAGTTACCTCAACTTCGGCCGGTTTATCACCTTCAGCCAACTCCTGTGGAAGGATATCATTAGATACAGATATGAGTACAAGCAAGCAAATTAAAACCAGATTAATACATACCTCGGAATCCGGATCGTCATCTTCGGCATGAGAGCTAGAGCCAACGGCCGCTTTTCTTTTCTTATTGGCAAAGGTCTTCCGGCGTGCCTGTTTGCCGGGTTTTTCCTGAGGCTTTCTTTTCCAGAAAGGATCATCGGCCTATTCAGACAAAGAAACAGTTAGAAGATGGTTTATATAAACGGATTAAAAAATATATATACAAGAAAGCAAGACTTACTGCAGGCAGTCTGTTCTTCTTGTAATACGGAGCTAATCCGACCTTGCTGCAATCTTCTAAGGAAACGTTGAGCATCTTCTTAGCCGATTCAATAACCTCCGATTCAGAAAGTTTATCCTCGGTAAACCGTTGAGGGTCGTCCGGTTTACCAGAATACTGGCACATCAACTGTGATCGCCGACTCAAGGGAAGAATACTCCAAGAAAGCCAACAACGCATAAAATCGGTTCCAATTAAACCGTTGGCCATAAAAGCTTTCAGTCTGGAAAGCTGAGATGCGAACCGGGGCCGTTCGGCGGAGCTGAGTCGTTGTGGCAGAGGATGATCTTCCGGAAGATGGTGCTCGCGATAACCCGACAGTGGGTTCTCCCCTTCAGGAGAAGTGTCAACACAATAAAACCAGGATTTGTTCCACTCTTTTGGGTGCGTGTGGAGAGCGGCATGGGGAAAGACTGCGTCTCTCCTTTTCTGGATACTAACCCCGCCGAGTTCCTGATGCGGCCCGCTGGTGAATTCCGTACGCCGGTTAAGGTGAAAGAAATCCCGGAATAGATCAACAGACGGTTCTTCTTGCAGGTATACCTCTGAAAAAACTTGGAAGTCACAGATATTTGAAACAGAATTGGGCCCAATGTCCTGAGGGTGGAGTTGGAAGGCAGCAAGCACATCTCGGAAGAATTTTGAACCGGGGGGGGGGGGTGAGAAGCCGCGAGCTATATGGTCGAAGAAAACAATAACCTCCCCTTCTCTGGGAGTAGGTGGGCATTCGTTTCCTGGAGCCCGCCACTTCAAAACAGATTGAGGGCCTAAAGTACCAATGGCAGCGATTCTAACCAAGTCTTCTTCCGTGATGATGGAAGGAACCCAATCACACGAGACAAACTGCTTGGCCATAACAACAGAAGGACAAGCACTGAAAAAGATAAAGTGTAAAACCGATTACGCAGGTACAGCAGTATAAACCGAAAGATATATACGAAGATCACGCAACGGTTTAGACAAGGGACTAATGACATGGTTAACCCGGCAATAACAGGGAGCTATGTTACTGCCGGTTCATGACAGCAAAGGAGGAACAGCTAAACCGTCACGTTCAATTTCAAAAGCCTACCGGAACAGGGTATGATAGTTTAAACCGGAATATACTTAGCAGATTTGCAAAAGGGAGAGAAACAGGTTTTTACAGACAGTTAAGGCAGAACAGATCTGAGCATGCAAGAAAAAGGAAAGTAAATACAAGGACGAACGGGAAGAACTGCAAGGATCTTATGCGGAGCAGATGAATTCGCAGGATGAGTGTAGGTGACGAGATCTAAAGCATATACTAGCGGAACAAAGGTAAAGATATAAGAGCTAGATATAAAGGTCAAAAACTTCTGTGAAACGGGTGTTTAAGATGTACAAGGCAAAGCTTTCGTTAAAGCTCTAATGGCGGAGGCACAGGGAAGAACCCTAGAGGACGCGGATCTACAAGGAGGAGGAAAGAAATACCTGGAACAGTGGAGATCAGCGGCGGAGTTCTCTAGTCTAACTCAGGGTGATGCAGCGGCCGGCGAGGACTTGGTTTCGGCGATCGACGGCGGCGGTTCGAGCTCGGGCGTCAATGGCGTCTTGAAGCTCGGGCGACAGACAGAGGAAGAAGATGCGAGAATAAGATAAACGAATGAGGACGGCGGTATTTATAAGGGAAGGTCAGATACGAAGCGACAGGTGCGGGATTCAAGGGAGCAAAGATCGGATAAAGATCTTTTTGACGCCTCGATCTTCGGGATAACCATTAAACAAAGCTACAGGACAGCTCGCAGCGTTAAATGCGGAGATGATGTCACGGTAAGATTCGGTGATTCTCGAGGATGACGTCAGAGCCGGTTTACAAAAAATGAGAAGGCACAGAAGAAAGTTATACAAGACAAGGGAGATTGATATGAACAAGTTCAAATCATTCTGGGGCCTAATGTCAGGGATATTACTAGCAGGTATGAACCGGCTAGTGTAAACCGGCTTGTTGTAATTATGTGGTTGTAATATTCTGTAAAGGCTACGGCCCATTAGATCTTAGGGCCCATGTAAAGAGTCATGGTTTGTAAACCACCTGATAATGTAACTTGGAAGACAAGGAAGAAAGAGCAGAGACCGAGGCGGACACAAGTATGAGCCGGCCTCGGGACTCTGTAAACCGGACTGGGCGTCGCCTCTCTATATAAAGGGACGACCCGGCGACGGTTCAGGGACAGGCAAGAATCAACCCGTCGAGACTACAGGCAAGCGATCCGCTCCCTGTAAACCGACGCCCAAGCAATACCAAACCAACTAGACGTAGGCTTTTACCTTCATCGAAGGGGCCGAACTAGTATAAACCCTCTGTGTCCTTTGTGTGCTATGAACCCCTTCAAGCTAACCCGTGCGATGGTTCCATCATCAAGTCCGTTAAACCGGACATCTGCCATGCTAATTCCATGACACCGACACTGCACCATCGCCGGCGCACGGACACGTCGCGAGCCGCGTGTCGCCTCGCCCCTCCCTCTAGAACTAATCCCCGTGCCTATTTAAGCTCGCCTCGAGCTCCCTCGTAGCTCACAACTCCTCCCCAACCTCTCCCTCTAGCTCCAGAGACCCTTCCCACCCTCTCTATCGCCATGGCTGCCGCCTCTGTCCTTCACGATTTCGGCGGTGCTACACTCCCCTCGCCGTTCCTCCACCATCTAAGCCCCACCCTACGTCCGGCGGACCTCCCCATCCCTTCACCTTGCCGCCGGAGCACCTCGAGCCGCTATCCCCAAGATTCGGCCGCCGCCGCACGCTCTATGCCTCCTGAAGTGTCGCCACTTCCTTGGCGCCTGCAGTCTGCCCAGATGGACGCGGCGCTCCTCGCCGGTCTCTCCGATGGCCTCTGTCCCGCGCGGGCGAGCGCGTGAAGGTGATGAAGACGACGACCCAGCCCGCGGACCCCGCACGTCAGTCACTCCACATTGACCCAGTCGGGTGCTGATGTGGATAAGTGACGGGCCCCACCTGTCGGCCACTCAGCGCTGACCGGGCCGGCCCGCTGACGTGGTTAAGTGGAGGCGTACTCCTAAGAGTACGTCTTCGCTTAACAAAAGCGCATTCTTCCTCTTCTTCGGCTGGGAATGTGTTTTCCTCTCTGGAAAGCGTATTCTCAGAAAAGACGCGTTCTGTTTAAACTACCAGGGACCTGTTTTTAGAGATATTTTACAGACTAGTCCCTGAAATTTAAACGTCCGTATCTTTTTATCCGTAACTCCGAATGAGGTGAATCCAAAGCCCACTTCTTTGTTTTGTAAAGCCCGTTCTGTTGACTGTTTTCATTATGTTTTAACATTCTGAAAATGACCATGTTGCCCTTGCCGTTAACCAGCCTCTTTCGAGAGAGAAGTGTTTCCGGCAACTCTTTCCGCAACCGTTTCCCGCTTCTTCCTGGAGTATTTTCCGGCCCCAGGCAAGCCAACCTCTTATCATGAGCCCCAAACTCGCATGTTGACTTTGCTTGTACCTTGTGTATGTGTAGTTGCAGTTGTTTTCATATTGTTTTTAGTTTCAGTCATTTCTTTATGTCTTTCCTGCATGCTTGTATTTCATGACATCTTTTGCCGTGCTAGCTAGAATGTTGTTATTGCTAATGCCATGTCACCACTATAATTTGATTTTCCTGACATCGTTATAAAATGATATGACGATTTTAATGCACCTTTGATATGCTGGTACTGGGTATTATTATGATTCTTCAAGCTATGGTTGTGCACCTGAGAAGTTTGACATTCTGTATATGCTTTTGTATGCTACATGTTCATTGTT
Organism: Secale cereale; assembly: GCA_902687465.1. Taxonomy (NCBI): domain Eukaryota; kingdom Viridiplantae; phylum Streptophyta; class Magnoliopsida; order Poales; family Poaceae; genus Secale; species Secale cereale. The sequence continues at coordinate 105,511,059 of LR738715.1, read as the reverse complement.
GCATTCTTGTTAAATATGCTCATGATGATGGAGAAGTAGTAAAATGACTTAATAATAACAACCTCCTCCGTCATCGATGGGATCGAGTCATGGTGTCACCAAATTGAACTTCTTCTATGCAGCCACATTTGCCTTTATGGGAAGGCCTTAATGCTTTGTCGTGCCTCGCTGGTGCCTCAACTAGGGAAGGTTATGGGCACGCGCTACCCTGATCAGGTAGGCGGACATAAGCCTTGTGTGCCCGTTGTTGTATTGGTACCGGGTCCCCGTTTGGGACAGTTTATGTTTGGCCACGACGGTGGTTGTGTGCCTTTGGTAGACACGAGGCCACCCAAGACTAGCCCAGTGGGGAAAGAGTCGGAGTGGTCGGGAGAGTGTCATGACAATAGGTCGGTTTCGTCGGAACGCCGTTGGTCCACCTGAATGGGATGACGATGCCATGGGTTCCGTGGTGTGGGTACAGTGTGCTACCTCTGTAGAGTGTTTATAAAGTCTATCGATAGCGCACAGTTCGTAGTAGGTCACACTATCGGGTCTTGGTCGAAATGGAGGATAAACCTGAGATAATAAAATTAATTAATGTGATAAGAAGAATGTGGTGACTTGGACTATGAGATGGTCGTGCGAAGTGTTGGTCATGGTTGTGATCGCCGGTAAGATCACCATTCGGTTGCGAGACAACCCGTTGGAAAGAGAGTCCGAGGGACTTAGTGCAATATTTGGTTGCATTGCATGTGTAATACGTTGCATTTTAAGAATCATGGTAGAACAAGAAATGTTTTCCTAAAGTCATCATGTTATGCCTGTATTAAATACATGAACATTAATTTATTTTTAGCATAGTCTCACGTTGCCATGCCATGTTTTGATTTATTTTATGCAATGATTGAGATGATATGTATGTTATAAGCATGTTTGGATATGGTGTTATTTCCATGATAGTAGATGCTATGATGTTGTTCTTGCTCAGTTGATCTCTATCATGCCATGTTTAGAAATTAATGTAAGATAGGTTATTGCAAGCGCTTGGTTCTTGCCTTGTCTTCTGCTTGTTTGGATGCTATGTATTTGGTTGTCTTGCAAGTACATTCAATGTACTGACCTGGCGTGTCATGCAAGTTTTGTAGGTCGCACTCAAATGGTTCGCTTGCTCCGTCGTGCTAGGCCGTAATCTTGCCAGTCATGTGAGTTGTGGAGCCCAGCCAAAGTTGTTATGACGCCAAACCAAGACTTCCGCCGCCACTTGAATAGCCCTAGGGCTGTGCCAGATAATTATATTCATCAATGATGTAATCATATACACTTTTATTTTACGAATATTGTTGTACCTGGAGTGCTGTATCTTGGACCTGCCGTGTGTCAGATGTTATCCTAGGCTAATGTGCGAAGGCCCCCTGCTCCATGCGGATCGGGGTGCCACAGGACATGGTATCAGAGAAGCCAGGCTGGCATAGATTATACTTGCATTAGATCACCGCTACCATCAACCCTTAATGACTCTAACGGATTTGAACCGTCCCTGGCATCCGGCATGGCCACTGTTAATCAACAGGTGGCGTAGTCGGGACCGACACGTCCTTACCCCGCTGTCCCCGCCTAGTTATCAGTGGAACGAATAGCGCCCTTATCTTTTTTGGTCGGGCGCATCGCTTACCCTTGAGGGTAAGGGGCCGCACCATGCGGGCATGCCCCGCATAGCTGCCTTTAAAATCCCATTTCCGCTCGCCGTACCGCTCATTCCTCAGTCTGCCATGTCCCTGCAAAGAAGCCTAGCTAGTAACACTCCAGCCACGACTAGAGCCCTAAAAGCTCCCAAGTTTTACACGCGCACCTTTGCCGTCAACCACCCTGGCTTTCCGCCTCTCCTTATTGAGATGCTCAGCAAAGCTTTTGGCTGTAACGCTAGCCCCGAACACCTAGTGTTTCAATCAACACCAGTCCCTCACCTTTATCGCTATGATGCTAGAGTGCATATCTGCCCAGGTCCCGCAGCAGATGGTCAGCCCTTGGTTCTTCAGGGCAGAGCCATGCCCACTACTGATTTGGCTATTCAGGCCGCTGCTATGGAGGCCATCCGCCACCTCCGAACCAAGTTCCCGCAAGTGGAAGAAAAGAGGGAGTTATGCTTTTTTCCCATTGTGGCAGAAGCAGGAATGCAACCTTCTCCTGCTATCCAAGGAGATGACCCCACAATCGCTCAACTGGTGTAGTATATCACTGCCTAGGGGATGATGATTTCCAAGATTCTTGCCAAATTTAGAACCCTGGACAATGATGCGGTACGAGTTGTCAAGGAAGATTACCGTGAAGCCCGTCGATTCGCATCTCAAGTTATCCACCCCATGCCATCCGAACCAGTGTTACCCTCTCGGCCTATGATGTGGCCTAGACCAACCCCCATCACCTTCGACCAGGATCTTTACCGGATCCACCAGCAACATTTACTGGGATCAACTTCAGACACACCCCTAGTGGCCGAGTCTCCACCCATAGTGCTATAGGACGATGAAGACGGAGATTGGCTTAGTCTTGGCTCTCCCGGAGAGCCCCGGCAAGGCCAGTCTTCTGCATGACTTTAGTCACACAGTCAGGTGTTTCTGCAAGTAGGTCAATCCGTCTGTTCATCCTCGATATGAGGATAGACTTATGTACCCCAGATTGGGTTCGTGTAGTGTGTAGCGCGTCCGTGCTTTGTTGGATGCTTGCACTGGTGTAACCCATATGATATGTATGTTTTTGTGCTTTTTGCTTTTGTGTTGTTTTTGCTTGTCGCTCTGTCAAGTAGAAATGTTTGACATGGTTGGTGATATGTTGCTAACCAGATTTTAATTAGTAGATTACATACACTAAAATAACATTTACTCGTCCCAAGTCTAAAATAAAAATGCGCGCTGGTGTAGGTATATGTGTACCAGGATTACATATACCCACTAGCATTAAAACACTTTAGTATAATTTGTCTGGTGTGTTTTTCATTTCCTATCTATTGCATCGGTTTGCTAGTTTGGATTATACTGCATATCACACGCACACCTGGTTCACCCACGGGTACTTTCGGGCAGTACTAATGGGAATGCAAAGTCACATATCCCTCCCTATAGGTATGCACCTCGGGTGCCCGACTTTCCAAACTCAGAACCTCGCAGAGGTCTTTCCATCTGGTAAACTCTCGTCCCAAATTCTTGACTCTGGTTTCATTTCCGGAGAAACGCTGCCAACTTTATTTCCCTCGACCCAGTACATCGACCGCAATACAGATTTCCACTCCGATTCTACCTCTACACCTACTTTTTCGTGGAATCATCCGCGAAATTTTTCCCTCACCATAGTATGCATCCTGAGCTGGCGCAGCCACCTCACATGCATCTGGAACCAGTCACCCTCTCCTCTGCCTTGCGTAACGCAGGCAAGTCGCCACCCCACTCCACCGCAGCACGCACTTACTCCACCGGTGCAAAGCGACGAAGGACCAAACGTGGTGGAGGACCACCCAGTGCACCATCTTCTCCCGCACCTCGATCCACCGCCCCGAGCCGCGTAGTGCCTCAAGACCGCTCGTTCCTAATGAGTATCATCAGGAGGAACGACGAGCCGATCAGCGTGCCCAGCAAAGCAGCAAGGAACCACCGCAGCGCCACCAGGAAAACCGCCTCGCCGAGGGAGCTCGTCTCGATCTCGTCCAAACCGAAGAGGTGGTAGAGCGGCATTGCGTTGGTGTGTTGGAGGAGAAGCAGTGTTGCCGTTTTTATAGACCCAGCCCGGTGTACGGTGACCGATGTCCAGGGAAATCGCCTGTCGCTCGTTCACCGGCGTCCAGGAGTCGAATTAGCGAGCAATGCTGACACGATGCTGGCCCGTGACGTGAGTGCTCGCTGCACCGTCGCCGTGCATGCCGCGCACTACGACACGAGGGTCCAAATCGCCCTAGGAGCTAGATGCGCTCTGCGCCAAGCCGCACGCGGAGCAGCAACGGAGATGAAGCAACAAGCCGGAGGTTGAAGAAGGAGGCTGCCAGTGGGCCCTGGACCCACGTGTCAGCAGGTGAAACCACTGTTCATTGTGGTGCATCCAGCATTTTTCAGGAGTTTGATCTCCAATGCCCCTAGCCGTGGAGGTAACCCTGTTTTTGGCCCATGACTCTCTCTGGGTGTACCAATTATTGGTACCCCAACTCATCTGTATCTAACCAAAGGGTTAAATTTAACCCAAAGGTTTTTCCCCGAAATGGCTATCTGTTAATTGTTGGATTAACCCTAGGAATCTTGAGGACGAGATTCTTTTTAAGGGGGGAAGGTCTGTAACTGCCTCAAAATTGGGTTAACAATTTTGTGCTGTTATTTCTTTGTGGCAACCCTTTTTCAATTTTTCTCATGAGGATTTCTAATTGACTCTAAGATTTCTGGTCATTTTCAACTCTTCAAAACCTTGCTCATGCCTTTGTCAGTGGGCAAAACCTCAACTGCAACACCTCAAATTCTCTCAAACCCTAATTCCATACTTTTGGAATGTATATGTGGCCTTTTGTGATTACAAAGGAGCCATCCCTTTCCTTGATTTGTTGATCATTTCATCTATTCTTAGACACCATCTTATCCTCCTAATCCTTGGATATGCAAAAATATTGCCAAGTTCCATGAAATATTTTTGAATTGTGATTTATTCATTTTCTTGTCTTTTTGAGGAATAAAATCCAAAGGCCTAGCTAGCCTTCTCCTAAATTCATGAGAATTGGTGGAGTTGATACTTATGTCTAATCCAAGCTCTGGCAAAAATATTGGCCACATTAAAATAAGGAAAATTGCCATTTCCTATTTTTAGCTAATATTGCATTTTAGCCATTTTCCAAAGGAACCACTATTTTTATAGCAGAGAAAATTCTCAAATAAATTGTGGAGCTTGTCCTTGCTATATAATCATTAGTTCCATCATTAACTCATGTTCCATAGTTCAAAATTTTGGCACATGATCCAATGCAAGTTTCTGCCTTTTCTGAAATTTTGCAAAGGAAGTGTCTTATTCTTAATTCCAATTGAACTAAAATTTGGCAGGGTGATTAACGTTGATAAATCACTTATGAATACCAAATATGAGCTCAATCCTTTCATCCTAGCTCCTTGTGATATTTTTTAAAGTTTCTGACCAGAATACAAGTTTGTGAAGGAAGTACCTTCATAAATTTTTCAAATGGGATGAAACTCTTCCACGTTCTCAAGTATTCAAAATCATTAGCCTCCACCTAAATATAGCTCATTTTATTGAGCTATGTGAGCACAGAAGCAATTATTGCTTTTTGTCCAATTTTTCAGTTCGTGAAGCAAGTGCATTTTATCTTGCTCCATTATAGCTGAACATATTTCCGAGCATTCTCATATCCATATAACTCCCTTACCCAAGGTTTTGGCTCATTTCATGTAGCCAATATTTTCCTAGATTTTTCCTAAGTTTTTGCTCAGAAGTGATGTTTGTGAAACAAGTACCAATTTGGCAAGTCCATATGGTATGAAATTTTTACAGCATCACTGTATGTCCAAATCATCAAGCTTTGCCAAATATTAGCTCAATACATCACTCCTAAGGAGTGCTTCTTCCTCATTTAGTTTCTGGACATATTTTGGCAGTTGTAAAGCAACTATGCTAAATATTTGTTCTAATGTCCTAAAAAGTCCCAGAATCATTATTCTTGTTACCTTAAGCATCCCAGACATCATTGTTACCTTTCTACTCCTCTGGTTTTATCTCTAGGATGCTGTCAAGTTTGCAATAGCAAACTTGTGAAGCTTATTCTACTCAGCTCAGTTTGTCCCTGCCGCTCTTTTCACCATAGTAACTTTCTATCTTCGAAGGACTACGTGGTAGACATGAATTTACACCAGTGAAAACCCCGGAGCGCGCCTTGTCTGTGGTGATCACGAGAGCAGCCAGCCAAAACGGTGGTCAAGCCACTGTTGGCAGTGGCATCGCTGCTCCGACCAGCTCGGGCCTCGCCGTTGTTGCCCAACAGTGCCCCCTCGTCATCCTCTTCGCCCTGGACCTCTGCTCCTCTTCGTTTTCTTCTCCGGCGAGCCGTGCCACTGGAAGAACAGTGCGCCATTGTGCCATCGTCGCTTTCTTCTCTTCTGTCTTCTTATTCTATTCGTCTCAGAGGTTTGCTCGACTTCGTGAGCCTCTGGCACTCGCCTGCCCCCTCCTCGCCGCCTTCCCGCCACTTCCCGAGCTCGTTGGCCGCGTTTGCCGGCACTGCGCCATCGCCGGCGCACGGACACGCCGCGAGCCGCGTGTTGCCTCGTCCCTCCCTCTAGAGCTCATCCCCGTGCCTATTTAAGCTCGCCTCGAGCTCCCTCGCATCTCACAACTCCACCCCAACCTCTCCCTCGAGCTCGAGAGCCCCTTCCCACCGCTCTATGTCGCCATGGACGCCGCCTCTGTCCTTCACGATTCCGGTGGTGCAGCTCTCCCCTCGCCGTTCCTCCACCATCTAAGCCCCTCCCTACGTCCGGCGGACCTCCCCAGCCCTTCACCTCGCCGCTGGAGCACCTCGGGCCGTGATCCCCAAGATTCGGCCGCCGCCGCACGCTCTCTTCCTTCGTGAAGCGTCGCCACTTCGTTCCTCCTTGGCACCTATAGTCTGCCCAGATGGACGCGGCGGTCCTCGCTGGTCTCTCCGATGGCCTCACCGCGTCCGGGGACCGATGGAGCTGCCTGGGCCATCGCCGACGCCGGCCCTGGCCTCTGTGCCGCGCGGGCGAGCGCGTGATGGAGATGAAGACGACGACCCTGCCCGCGGGCCCTGCGCGTCAGTCACTCCACATTGACCCAGTCGGGTGCTAATGTGGATAAGTGACGGGCCCCACCCATCGGCCACTCAGCGCTGACCGGGTCGGCCCGCTGACGTGGTTAAGTGGAGGCGTACTCCTAATAGTATGTTTTCGCTGAACAAAAGCGCATTCTTCCTCTTCTTCGGCTGGTAATGCGTTTTCCTCTCTGGAAAGCGTATTCTCAGAGAAGACGTGTTCTGTTTAAACTACCAGGGACCTGTTTGTAGAGGTATTTTACAAACTAGTCCCTGAACTTTAAACGTCCGTATCTTTTTATCCGTAACTCTGAATGAGGTGAATCCAAAGCCCACTTCTTCATTTCGTCAAGCCCGTTCTGTTGACATCGTTTTCATTATGTTTGAACATTCTGAAAATGACCATTTTTCCCTTGCCATTAACCAGCCTCTTTCGAGAGAGAAGTGTTTCCGGCAACTCTTTCCGTAATCGTTTCCCCACTTCTTCCCGGAGTATTTTTCGGCCCCAGGCAAGCCAACCTCTTATCATGAGCACCGAACTCGCATGTTGACTTTTCTTGTACCTTGTGTATGTGTAGTTGTAGTTGTTTTCATGTGTAGCTGCTTGTGTTTCATGACATCTTTTGCCGTGCTAGCTAGAATGTTGTTATTTCTAATGCCATGTCACCACTGTAATTTAATTTTCCTGACATCTTTAATAAATGCTATGACGATTTTAATGCACCTTTGATATGCTGATACTTGGTATTATTATGATTCTTCATGCTATGGTTGTGCAACTGAGAAGTTCGACATTCTGTATATGCTTTTGTATGCTACATGTTCATTGTTGCATTCTTGTTAAATATGCTCATGATGATGGAGAAGTAATAAAATGACTTAATAATAACAACCTCCTCCATCATCGATGGGATCGAGTCATGGTGCCACCAAATCGAACTTCTTCAGTGCAGCCATATTTGCCTTTATGGGAAGGCCTTAATGCGACGTGCCTCTCGCCGGTGCCTCCAACTAGGGAAGGTTATGGGCACGCGCTACCCTGATCAGGTAGGCGTACATAAGCCTTGTGTGCCTGTTGTTCTTGTATTGGTATCGGGTCCCCGTTTGGGACCGTTTATGTTTGGCCACGATGGTGGTCGTGTGTCTTTGGTAGACACGGGGCCACCCAGGACTAGCCCAGTGGGGAATGAGTCGGATTCGCCGGGAGAGTGTCATGACAATAGGTCGGTTTCGTCAGAACGCCGTTGGTCCACCCGAATGGGATGACGAGGCCATGGGTTCCATGGTGTGGGTACAGTGCGCTACTTCTGCAGAGTGTTTATAAAGTCTATCGATAGCGCACAGTTCGTAGTAGGTGACACTATCGGGTCTTGGTCGACATAGAGGATAAACCTGAGATAATAAAAATAATTAATGTGATAACAAGAATGTGGTGACTTGGACTATGAGATGGTCGTGCGAAGTCACGACGATGTTTTGATATGATCACGAGACGAGTTCTCGGTGAATATTGGAGACCAAGTGTTGGTCATGGTTGTGATCGTCGGAAAGATCACCGTTCGGTTGCGAGACAACCCGTTGGTAAGAGAGTCCGAGGGACTCAGTGCACAAGTTTGGTTGCATTGCATGTGTAATACGTTGCATTTTAAGAATCATAGTAGAACAAGAAGTTTTGCCTAAAGTCATCATGTTATGCCTGCATTAAATACATAAACAGTAATTTATTTTTAGCATAGTCTCGCGTTGCCATGCCATGCTTTGATTTATTTTATGCAATGATTGAGATGATATGTATGTTATAATCGTGTTTGTGTATGCCATGTTATTGCCATGATAGTAGATGCTATGATGTTGTTCTTGCTCAGTTGATCAATATCATGCCATGTTTAGAAATTAATGTAAGATAGGTTATTGCATGCGCTTGGTTCTTGCCTTGTCTTCTGCTTGTTTGGATGCTATGTATTTGGTTGTCTTGCATGTACATTTAATGTACTGACCTGGCGTGTCATGCCAGTTTTGTTGGTCGCACTCAAAGGGTTCGCTTCCTCCGTCGTGCTAGGCCATAATCTTGCCAGTCCTGTGAGTTGTGGAGCCCAGCCAGAGTTGTTATGTCGCCAAACCAAGACTTCCGCCGCCACTTGAATAGCCCTAGGGATATGCTAGATAATTGTATTCATCAACGATGTAATCATATACACTTTTATTTGATGAATATTATTGTACCTGGAATGCTGTATCTTGGACCTGTCGTGCGTCAGATGTTATCCTGGGCTGACGTGCGAAGGCCCCCTGCTCCATGCGGATCAGGGTGCCAAACTCGTTATGTCCGTGATCTCATCCGGGACTCCGAACAACCTTCGGTACATCAAAACACATAAACTCATAATATCTATTGTCATCGAACGTTAAGTGTGCGGACCCTACAGGTTCGAGAACTATGTAGATATGACCGAGACTCATCTCCGCTCAATAACCAATAGCGGAACCAGGATTCTCATATTGGTTCCTACATATTCTACGAAGATCTTTATCGGTCGAACCGCACAACAACATATGTTGTTCCCTTTGTCATCGGTATGTTACTTGCCCGAGATTCGATCATCGGTATCATCATACCTAGTTCAATCTCGTTACCGGCAAGTCTCTTTACTCGTTCCGTAATACATCATCTTGTGACTAACTCATTAGTCATTTGCTTGCAAGGCTTATTACGATGTGTATTACGAAGAGGGGCCAGAGATACCTCTCCGACACTCTGAGTGACAAATCCTATTCTCGATCTATGCCAAGACCACAAAAACCTTCGGAGACACCTGTAGAGCATCTTTATAATCACCCAGTTACGTTGTGATGTTTATTAGCACACAAGGTGTTTCTCCGGTATTCGGGGGTTGCACAATATCATAGTCAGAGGAACATGTATAAGTCATGAAGAAAGCAATATCAGTATAACTAAACAATTATAGTGCTAAGCTAACGGATGGGCATTGTCCATCACATCATTCTACTAATGATGTGATCCCGTTAATCAAATGACAACACATGCCTATGGTTAGGTAACTCAACCATCTTTGATTAAGGAGCTAGTCTAGTAGAGGCATACTAGGGACACTCTGTTTTGTCTATGTATTCACACATGTATCATGTTTCCGGTTAATACAATACTAGCATGAATAAAAGACATTTATCATGATATATAAGGAAATATAAATAACTACTTTATTATTGCCTCTAGGGAATATTTCCTTCAGTCTCCCACTTGAACTAGAGTCAATAATCTAGATTATATAGTAATGACCCTAACACCCATGGAGTCTTGGTGTTGATCATGTTTTGCTCATGGAAGAGGCTTAGTCAACGGGTCTGCGACTTTCAGATCCGTATGTACTTTGCAAATCTCTATGTCTCCCTCCTTGACTTGATCGTGGATGGAGTTGAAGCGTCTCTTGATGTGCTTGGTTCTTTTGTGAAACCTGGATTCCTTCGCCAAGGCTATTGCTCCAGTGTTGTCACAAAAGATTTTCATTGGACCCGATGCACTAGGTATTACACCTAGATCGGATATGAACTCCTTCATCCATACTCCTTCATTTGCTGCTTCTGAAGCAGCTATGTACTCCGCTTCACACGTAGATCCCACCACGATGCTCTGCTTGGAACTACACCAACTGATAGTTCCACCGTTCAACAAAAATATGTATCCGGTTTGTGACTTAGAGTCATCCGGATCCGTGTCAAAGCTTGAATCGACATAACCATTTACGACGAGCTCTTTCTCACCTCCATAAACGAGAAACATATCCTTTGTCCTTTTCAGGTACTTCAGGATGTTCTTGACCGCTGTCTAGTGATCCACTCCTGGATTACTTTGGTACCTCCCTGCTAGACTTATAGCAAGGCACACATCAGGTCTGGTACACAGCATTGCATACATGATAGAACCTATGGCTGAAGCATAGGGAATGATTTTCGTTTTCTCTCTATATTATGAAGTGGTCGGGCATTGAGTCTTACTCAACTTCACACCTTGTAACACAGACAAGAACCCTTTCTTTGACAGGTCCATTTTGAACTTCTTCAAAACTTTATCAAGGTATGTGCTTTGTGAAAGTCCAATTAAGCGTCTTGATCTATCTCTATAGATCTTGATGCCTAATATATAAGAAGCTTCACCGAGGTCTTTAATTGATAAATTCTTATTGAAGTATCCTTTTATGCCATCCAGAAATTCTATATGATTTCCAATCAACAATATGTCATCCACATATAATATCAGAAATGCTACAGAGCTCCCACTCATTTTCTTGTAAATACAGGCTTCTCCAAAAGTTTGTATGAAACCATATGCTTTGATCACCTCACCAAAGTGTATATTCCAACTCCGAGATGCTTGCACCAATCCATAGATGGATCGCTGGAGCTTACACACTTTGTTAGCATCTTTAGGATCGACAAAACCTTCTGGTTGCATCATATACAACTATTCTTTGAGATATCCATTAAGGAATTCAGTTTTGACATCCATTTGCCAGATTTCATAATCATAAAATGCGGCAATTGCGAACATGATTCGGACAGACTTAAGCATCGCTACGGGTGAGAAAGTCTCATCGTAGTCAACTCCTTGAACTTGTCGAAAACCATTCGCAACAAGTCGAGCTTTGTAGACAATAACATTACCATCGGCGTCGTCTTCCTCTTATAGATCCATTTATTTTCAATGGCTTCCCGATCATCGGGCAAGTCAACCAAAGTCCATACTTTGTTCTCATACATGGATCCCATCTTAGATTTCATGGCCTCAAGCCATTTTGCGGAATCTGGGTTCATCATCACTTCCTCATAGTTCGTAGGTTCATCATGGTCTAGTAACATGACTTCCAGAACAGGGTTACCGTACCACTCTGGTATGGAACGTACTCTGGTTGACCTATAAGGTTCAGTGGTAACTTGATCTGAAGTTACATGATCATCATCATTAGCTTCCTCACTAATTGGTTTAGGCATCATTGGAACTAATTTCTGTGATGAACTACTTTCCAATTCGGGAGAAGGTACAAATACCTCATCAAGTTCTACTTTCCTACCACTCACTTCTTTGGAGAGAAACTCCTTCTCCAGAAAGGATCCATTCTTAGCAACAAATATGTCGGGGAAACTGATCGCCCACGAACACCTATGGGACCGGAGCCCCTTTTCGATACGGCAAGGGAGCGGAGGGAGCATAAAGAGCAGATCGAGGGGCACAAGCGAGCAGTTTACCCAGGTTCGGGCCGCACGGATGCGTAAAACCCTACTCCTGCCTTGGTTGTATTGAGTTCTTGGCTCGGGAGCAAGAAGATCTACAGTACTAGCTACACCGAGCGTAGGAGTGATCAAGTTTCGGAACCCCCTCTACGTTGTGCATGGGCCTCCTTTTATAGTTCAAAGGGGTCACCGACAGGTGTCAACGTAGATGAGGGTAAAAGCGTAAAATTGGTGGTAGTTGTAACAGTGGATGCACAGTGCATGCACAGTGGTCTATACCTAACCCAGACGATGGGGGACAAGGGCATTGAATGCCCGTCACCGTCGCCCCAAACAGTGTAAAAAGCGTCCGTCCGGGCGTCTCCGTTCGCCACGACGGTAGCTTCGTCATCGTGGCTCGCCACCGTGTACCCTAGGCTGCACAGCCATCCGCCATGTGCCCCAGGAAGGGCCCCAGGGCGACGCGTGGCCAGATGAGCTGGAGCGCAGGCACACGGTGGAAGCTTGTCGCGGCAAGCTCCTTGCTGCGGTCGCTATCTTGCCGGGCCCGAAAGTTTGTCGCTCTCCAGGTCTTGCCGGGGCGCGCGGTGCGCCGCGGTATGTCTTCTGAAATGTTGTTCTTTGGCCTTCCTGGGAAGCTCCTCTTGCCAGGGTCTTGTGTAGAAGGGATGATCTCGAGCCTGGAGCGGCCTTCCCGGCAAGCTCCTCTTGCTGGGGTCTTGTTTCTTAACTTGAATACTTTGTTCTTGAATGGCTTCAAGGGAACCAGAGTGGGCTTTGGCGGGCACGTGGTGAGCCTGACCACGAGACGCTGCTACTGCCCGTGCGCAAGTCGGGATACTAAGGTACCCCTACTTTAGTACACCGACAGGAGCCCCCGGGCCAGGGCCACACACGGTGCCGAGCGCTGTTGGGCCAGGCCCAAAACAGTGCACGGGCACACACGGCCCACGGCGCGCCGTTTCCCACTCTGTATTCGCCGCATCCCTCCCTAACGGCACGCGTCGATTGCGGCGTCGTGGGAGAGATCGTGGCCTATTTCTCCGATAACCTGGTTGAGCGGCCCGTCAATCCCGACGAGAAGAAGGGTCTCACCCGCGTGACCACCGACCGGGATGTGGCGTATATCGCTAGCAGAATGGAGGAGGCCGCCGCAGCTGAGGCCGCGGGTGAGTTTGGTTACTCTATGGAGGAGGCAGAAGCAGCGGATGCAGTGAGCAGGGCCGAGGAGGAAGAGATCCTCAAGCTGTTGAAGCCCGCCGGGAAGCCTGCCGGGGAGCCTGCCGGGAGGAGCGAGGCTGCCGGGCAGGGGACCGAGTCCAGTGAGCCCGCCGAGGAGGACGCCGAATCGGGCGATTCCGACGAAGACTCGGGCGGGTCACTGAACCTCGACGAGGCTTCTTCATCCTCGGAGAATTCTCCGCCACCGCCAAGTCCTCCGCCACAGCCAAAGAAGCGCTTCCGCAAGACCACTGAGACGGTGAGGCAGTCGGCGCCCCGATAGCAGCCGAAGCGTCGCTCGACACGTGCCACCACGACGAGCAAGGTCTTCAAGGAGGCGCCTCGCGCCTCAGCGGCAAGAGGAGGGGGATCTTCCCGAACCGGTTCCGGCGCTCCTTCCGCCCCTCGGTCTTCGGCGATGACCGGAGCGGGGTCTTCTCAGCCCACGGCTCCAGAGCCCGCCAAGCGCCCGAGGGAGCCTACTCCTCCAGCTCCTCGCGCTGGGACGCGCGAGGCAGACTTTGACTTCTCCGCCCTTAGTTCCGACGAGGAGGAGGAAGAGTAAGCATTTGCAACTTTTATTTCCTTTGATTCTTGTTGCTCTTGTCTTGAATTGTCTTTGCCTAACTCTGATCTTGTTTGGCTTCTAGGACCCTGACTCAAAGGATGGCGAAGAGGGCCAAGATCCCTGTAGTTGATCTTGAGGGGGACGAGCCCGTCGCAGCGGCAGGAGATGCGCGCGCGACAGGCTTGCCGGACCAGCCTGCTGCTCCGGAGAGCAGCCCCCAGCGCAGCCCCCAGCGTAAGTCTCTTGGTTACTTTTCTGCTTGACGGGCGCGCTTGAGCTTCTTATCCTCACTAATGTCCCGTTCGCTTGTTGACCCGTGCAGAAGAGGAGCCGCAGCCGCAGGAGCATCAAGAGGCTGCTCCCGACGAGCCGCTCGTCCCACCCTCCCCGCCAAGGAGGAGTTCACCGGCGAGGGAGGGTGCTCCGCCAAGGGCGGGTACTCCGCCAAGGGCGATTACCCCGCCAAGGGCGAGCACCCCGACAAGGGTGGGCACCCCGCCACGAGAAGGCGCCAGCGGCCCTCAGCCGGCGGGAGCCACTATTACGCCGCCAAGGGAGGACTCCCCGGCAAGGATCCTCGTAGAGGACGAGGCCCGCGCAGGTAACCCTTGTACTTTCCTTCTCTTGAATTCTTCTTTTTGGATATTTGCTTGACGATTCTTCCTTTCTTTTTCTTCTGTCAGATCCGCCCGCCCCAGAGTCGATGGAGACAGAGGCCATCGCCGAGGAGGACGTGCGCGGTGATGCCGGCGACTCCACCACCGCTGAAGGGACGGCCGGCGCTGAAGAACCAGCCGCCGACGAGACCACCGCGGCCGCTGACGCGGCAGCTGGGGAAGGGACCGGCGACCGCACTGCTGGCCCCGAGGCCGCAGGAGCGCCGGACGCTGCGCCGGCCGCCGACCCCTCCGCCGCCGCGGCTGGGTCGGGTGTTTATCTGGAGGCCGCCAACGGGGTCTTCATCCAAGTCCCGTGGGCGTCCTCATCAAGGGCACCCGCGGAGGGGGAGAGCTTCGATGGAGAAGTCCTCGCCTCCGCTGGGCTAAGGCTTGTCGACGCGCCCGGCAGCAGCAGCGAGTCCGAGGAGGAGTAGCTCCTGCGCCGGCTTATGGCCTTGTACCGGGCCAGGCAGGCCAAGCTGGAGTCCCGAGAGGCTCTGGCTGCCAAGGCTGGTGTCGACTTGGAGAAGCGCGCCACGGAGCTCCGCGCCGCCAACCAAGCGGCCCTCCGGAACTTGGCGGAGGAGCGCGAGGAGCTCGCCGAGGCGCACCAGGCGTTCATCCTCGAGAAGGCCGAGGTTGAGGAGCAGCAGCGACTGACCGCCGAGGATCTGTCTCGGCGGGAGGGAGAGCTCAGTCAGCGGAAGGTCGACCTCGATAGCCATGAGGACAACCTTACCGCGCGCGAGCAGTCCATTGGCGGGGCTCTGCAGGAGGCGAGGGACGCCACCGCTGCCGCAGAGACTGCCAAGAGGGACTTGGAGGCGAGGGTGGCGCAGTTGGAGACAAGCTTGAAGACGATCGAGGAGAGGGTTGCCGCGCTCAATTTGGCGCGGGAGAAAGACGCCCACACCCACTCGGAGCTACAAGTCCGCCTCTCCGACAAGGGTCAGGAACTCACCGCCGCCAAGGACTCCATCGCAGACTTGGAGGTAAAACTATCCACCCTCACCGAGTCGCTTGACGGGGCCCGGAACAGGGAGTCCAAGTTGAAGGAAGATCTCCGGGTTGAAAGGGCGCTGCTGGACAGTGCCGCCCTTACGCAAAACAACTTCCAGCGGACGGTGGAGCAGTGGAGCGAGGAGCTCGTCGCCTCCGCTGCCAACATTGACAAGGAGATGGTGGCGCTGGGGACGGAGCACCTCGTGTACTCCCCCGACGAGAGCCTCCCCCACAGCGCCAAGCTGAGCTTGTTCTTCAGAGGAGTGGCGCCGGCCCTCGCGCAGCTACGGGAGAAGCTCCCCACGCAGCTGGCTAACAAGGCACGCCGGCTTTGCATGGGTACTATGGAGCGAGTGTTGACGAAGATCGTCTACCGCAACCTCGGGATTAATCTTGAGAACGTCCTCCGGACCTTGCCGCCCGAAGCTGACCAGGAAGCGTTGAAGGCACAAGTTGCCCACATTTTGTCCAAGGTGGGCAAGATCAGGAGGGTCGACGGGGACCGCGCAGACTAGGCTTCCTTCTTTCTGCTTCCCTTGCCGCTGTCGATTAAGTCATGGATAGTAGTTTGATAGAACAGTGGCAAGTTATCTTGTAATATAACTTTATTTTGGATAGTCAATGCAGTGTTATCTCCCTTGCTCGATCCCTTTACTTTGTATGCTTCTCACCCTACGCTTCTAGGGAGCTTGCCGGCAAAGGGACCCTTGCCGCAAGCGCTGAGTGCGGGACTTCAGCGGCCTACTGGCAGTGCCCTCGCCGGCAAGAAACCTTGCCGCAGCTAGTCGTAGCACACTTAGGTTGTTGAGCGAACTCGAAAACGAAATAAGGGCGCGACACTTGTCACAGCTCACTTAAGCCGTTGAGCGTGCTCGAAACAAAGTAAGGGCGCAGCTAGCCATGGGTAGGTTCCTCCGCGCACAGGTTTTCCATACAAAGTGTGGTCGTTCAAGGAAGATAACTAAGAATTTTAAAATTTTGAATGCTCAAACTTTGGCAACTTAGCTTTTGTGTTCTGTTTGCTTCCCGGCAAGGCTTTCCTTCCTTGAACAACACTTGGTCCATACCACGGTCTCCTTCCCCCCCGGCAAACTTGTGCGCGAGGAACACTTCTTCTGCTTGAGAGAAAAAGGAAGAGGGGAGGAAACATAGATATGGAGCCTTGTGGCTTGTTATTGCTTACCGGGATCGTGTGCTGCACAAAGTGTCAGATAACACATGCAATGAAAACAAGAATGCATGAAACGACAAGCCGTGCGAAGCACAAAAGTTTTACTGATGCACGGGGTCTGCGCCCGGCTTTGTACAAAGGTTTACATGCAACAGCGGCAAGACTTGTACAAAAGGTGGTTGCCGGAGCGGATCACGGCAACCGCGCCTCATGGGTGAAACTTGCGAAGATGCTCAATGTTCCAGGAGTTGCTCACCGGTCAGCCTTCTTCGGTCTCAAGGCGGACAACGCCGGGCCTTGTGACTTGTCTCACCCGATAAGGGCCTTCCCACTTCGGCGTCAACTTGTTGGAGTTCTTGGCAGACTGAACACGCCGAAGAACAAGGTTGCCTTCCTCGAGACTCCTGGCCTTGACTTTGCGGCTATGATAGCGACGCAAAGCTTGCTGGTATCGAGCAGCTCGTACAGCAGCCTGGAGACGGTCCTACTCAAGGAGAAATGCATCATCTTGCCGCAGCTGCTCCTGCTCAAGCTCATCGTAAGCGAGCACTCGAGGAAACCCGTATACGAGTTCCGTGGGGAGAACTGCCTCTGCTCCATAGACAAGAGCAAAGGGTGTCTGTCCGGTGGCTCGATTTGGTGTCGTCCTGATTGACCGAAGAGCCGCCGGCAACTCCTCGATCCAGTTTCTTCCGCACTTGTGCAGCCTGTCGAAGGTTCTTGTCTTGAGTCCGTGCAGCACTTCAGCATTTGCCCTCTCCGCTTGACCATTGCTCCTCAGTTGAGCAACAGAAGCGAAGCAGACCTTGGTGCCAAGGTCTTGGACGTATTGCATGAAGGTGCGACTTGTGAACTGTGTGCCGTTGTCGGTGATGATCCTGTTAGGGATTCCGAAATGGCAAACGATCGATCTGAAGAACCTGACTGCTGACTGTGCGGTCACCTTTCTCACTGGTTCCACTTCCGGCCACTTTGTGAACTTGTCGATAGCAACGTACAAGTACTCAAAGCCCCCGACAGCGCGGGGAAAGGGGCCGAGGATGTCGAGCCCCCAGACCGAAAAGGGCCAGGACAAAGGGATCGTCTGGAGAGCTTGAGCTGGCTGGTGTATTTGCTTGGCATGGAACTTGCACGCTTCACACTTGGTTACTTGTGCAATTGCATCTTGGAGGGCTTCTGGCCAAAAGAAACCTTGCCGGAACGCCTTCCCGGCAAGTGCTCTTGCGCCAATGTGGTGTCCACATATGCCTCCGTGTATCTCTGCCAACAGCTTCTGTCCATCTTCCCGGGAAATGCATTTCAATCTAACACCATTGAGTCTTCTTCTGTACAGTTCGTTGCCGACGAACTGGTACATACTTGACTGCCTGGTTATTCTCTCTACCTCTTCTGGTTCTTCGGGAAGTTCTCCAGTTTGAAGGAAACGGACAATTTGATGTGCCCAGGTTGGAGCTTGAGGCTCAACAACAAGGACTAAAGGCATCAATGCTGCTGCGGGAACGTCAGCTTCTACGGCAAGAACCTGCGGCTCTGCCGGAGCTGGACGTTCCCCGGCAAGCCTGCCGGAGCAAGACTTGCCGGGAACATCTGCTTCAACTGCACGAACCCTAGGGCCCGCAGGAGCAGACTGTTCCTCAGCAACTTGGTCGTCGGTCCTGGGGATCTTGGCGGCGGTTTCAGGAAGATCTGCCGGCAAGTAGTCACCGGAGACCAACTTTCTTTTCTTGCTCTGCCCAACTGATGGTGTAACGGATGGCTCAGTTAGCTTGAGCACGAAGGTCCCTGGTTCCACAGGTAGCTTCAGTGCAGCACACTTTGACAGGCCGTCTGCGATATCATTTTGAGCTCTTGGAACGTGCTCTATCTGCAGGCCTTCAAAGTGTTCTTCAAGTTTCCTTACTTCATCGACATAAGCTTCCATCAAAGGACTCTGGTAGCTCTTGTTTACTTGTCGGACCACCAACTGTGAATCTCCTCGCACAATCAGCTTCTTGATCCCAAGTTCGGCTGCAATTCTGAGGCCGGCAAGCAAACCTTCATACTCTGCAGTATTGTTTGTCGCTTGCTCCTTGGGAAAGTGCATTTGAACAACGTACTTGAGGTGCTCCCCGGTGGGCGCTACGAGTAACACACCAGCACCGGCGCCTTGCAGCGAGAAGGCTCCATCGAAGTACATTATCCATTCTTTGCTTGCTTCTTTGACGAGGATGTTTGTCTCTGGAACTTCTTCGTCTAGTGTTTGTGTCCATTCTGCTATGAACTCTGCCAAAGCTCTGCTCTGTATAGTTGAAGTGCTTTCAAACTTAAGACCAAAGCTTGACAGCTCCAGTGCCCACTCGACAATTCTACCTGTTGCTTCTGGGTTTTGCTATATCCTCTTCAGCGGAAAGCGAGTGACCACTGTTATCTCATGTGCTTGGAAGTAATGGCGTAGCTTTCTCGAGGCCATGAGGAGGCCAAAAAGCAACTTCTACACCCCAGAGTATCTTGATCTAGCCCCCTGCAAGAGGGAACTTACAAAATAAACTGGGCGCTGCACCATCTTCTTTCGCACTTCTCCTTGTATCTGCGCAGACTCGTCCTTGTCGGGGCCAGAGCTTGTCGGGGAAGCCCCCTGCTTGTCGCTGGATGCGCTTGCCGGGGCTGTGGATTCCTCATCTGCCTCCCTCTCCGCTACCAACGCAGCACTAACCACTTGATTTGTTGCTGCTAAATACAGCAGCAACTTCTCTTGTGGCCTAGGTGCGACAAGTATTGGAGTGGAGGACAGGTATCCTTTCAAGTCATGCAGCGCTGCCTCCACTTCTGGAGTCCATTTCATAGGACCTGCCTTTTTCAAGATTTTGAAAAAAGGCAGGGCGCGTTATGCAGACTTTGAAATGAACCTGCTGAGGGCAGCCACACAACCAGCAAGTCTCCGTACATCCTTGATGCGCTTCGGAGCTTCGATCTGCTCAATGGCTTTGATCTTGTCGGGATTGGCTTCAATCCCCCTCTGGGACACAAAGAACCAGAGAAGCTTGCCGGAGGAGACTCCGAAGACGCACTTCTCGGGGTTCAGCTTGAGTTGTATCTTGCGCAGATTGCAAAAGTCTCATCCAGGTCTTGGATCAAGGTATCCTTGTCCTTGCTCTTGACCACTATGTCATCCATGTAGGCTTCTACATTCCTGTGTATCTGTGGCTCAAAAGCAGTGTGGACCACCCTTGCAAATGTTGAGCCCGCATTCTTCAGTCCAAAGGGCATGCGTATGAAACAGTAAGTGCCACATGGAGTAATGAATGCGGTCTTCTCTTCATCTTCCTCAGCCATGAATATCTAGTGATACCCGGAGTATGCGTCAAGAAATGAAAGCAACTCACATCCAGCCGTGGAGTCAACGATCTTTTCAATGCGCGGCAAGGGGAATGGATCCTTGGGACAAGCTTTATTCACATCAGTGAAGTCTATACAAAGTCTCCACTTCCCATTAGCTTTGCGCACGACAACTGGATTGGCCAGCCACGTAGGATGAAGTACACCTCTAACAAGGCCTGCTGCTTCCAACTTCTTGATCTCTTCAGCAATGAACTCTTGGCGCTCCACCGCTTGCTTCCTGACCTTCTGCTTGACGGGCCGCGCGTGAGGACAAACAGCAAGCTTGTGCTCAATTACCTTCCTGGGAACGCTGGGGATGTCAGACGGTTGCCATGCAAACACGTCGACATTCGCCCGAAGGAAGGCAACGAGCGCGCCTTCCTATTTGGGATCGAGCGTAGCACTGATGGTTAAGGTACCACCAGTGCCGTCCTCCTTGGCGGACACCTTCTTGGTTGCAGGTGGAGCTGCCATTCCTTTCTTGCACTTGCCGGTGGAGCTCAATGGTGCGTCCTCGACGGCAGCGCAGCACTCCGAAGAGGTGCGTTTGCCGGAGTGGGCCCCGGAGCTCTTGCCGGACTGCGTCTTCTTGGTCTTCCCCCCGGGAGCTTCAGCGGCAAGTGTCTTTTTTTGACTATATACTGCAAGGCAAAAGCCCCACAGCCCACTTTATTGAATTATAAAAGAAACAAAGTACAACAAAGTTAGAGATACTTACAAGGGTAGAGTAAACAAAAAGACCTAAGGTAAGTTAGCTAGCCAATACATAAAGCTATCTTTGTATTTACATTTTATCCTATGAGATAAGAGAGTCATGTCATGGATAAAATTGTGCCTCCATCGCCTGAAAAGAGGAGATTCGTTTCTGAAGACCTTTCCATTCCTGGTAATCCAGATGTTCCAGGCAGCAGTGAAAACCACTTCAGTAAAGAATGGTTGGCCAAATTCAGCCCTTGCTTTGCAAGCCATGTGGTAGGTAGTCATACCAGGTGCAGGATCCCATGAAATTTGCAAATAGTTCCAAACTCTTTGGCTGAATATGCACGAGAAGAAAAGATGGCTGACATCTTCATGTATATGATGAGGACATAGAACACAGGTTAGGTCATCCACATGCCAGTGCCTGCGTTGAAGCATATCTCTGGTGTTTAACCTGTCTCTAAGGAGTAGCCAACCAAACATTTTAATCTTCATTGTGCATGCACTCTTCCATATCCAAGAAAAGATAGGGTCAGAAACTATTTGTTGATGAACCTGAGTGTAGTATGATTTGGGCCTAAAGGATCCTTTATTGAAAGGCCAAATCCAGCTATCAGTGTCTTGTGAAGTACACTGAGAGCTCAGAGCATTCTGCAGGTGTTGCAGTTCATCAAAAGCATGTGTGGATAAAGGCATATGAAAAGATCCCAGAAGATCCTGATCCATAACTTGAGCAACAGAAAGTTGACCATCAATCACATAAGAGTATAACCTGGGGTAATAATTGCTCAATGATTCTCCATTGATGTCAGATAGCCAGGGATCATGCCAGAAAAGGATGGAGGTGCCATTACCAAGGCAAGGTTTGGCAATAGACAAGTATTTGGCAGATAATTTGAAAACATCTCTCCACCAAAAAGATCCACAAAGAATAGTTGAATGAGGCACAGAATCATGGTAGTAAGAATCCCAGACCAAGCTTACCCAAGGGATATCATGATGGTTGTAGAACTTATGGAGGAATTTCATCAACAGAGCTTCATTGTGCACCTTGAGGTTAAGCACCCCAAGACCCCCTTTATCTTTTGGTAAGCAGACCAATTTCCATGCAGCAAGAGACTGCTTTGGTGTGTCAGAATTGCCTCTCCACAAACACTGTCTCTGTATCCTTTCAATTTGTTTAAGAATGCCAATTGGGATGTCCAGAGAGCAAAAGAAATATATGGGCATGGAAGATAAGACAGACTATAGTAGCTGTAGTCTGCAGCCTTGATTAAGAAAACAAGAAGATGCAGAAAGCCTTCTTTCAATTCTATGCACCAGAGGAAGCAAGTCCTAAACTGTAGGTTTAGTTGTACCCATAGGCAAACCTAAATAAGTAAATGGCATTGTTCCAAGCTGACAGCCTAATACTGTGGATAATCTGTGTGCCTCATCAGCAGATAAATTAATGGGGACCATCATAGATTTAGCAAAGTTGACTGATAATCCAGTTGAAGCTGCAAAAACATCCAACATGTCCTTCAGTGCAATTAGTTGCTGATCTATAGCAGGAAGAACAATTAAAGTATCATCTGCATATTGAACAATTGGGTAATGTGGACAGTTTGTAGGGATTGGCAGAGTTAAGATTCCTCTACTGCACATGTCATTCACCACATATTGCAAAAGATCAGCAGCAAGAACAAAGAGCAAAGGGGACATGGGATTCCCTTGTCTGACCCCTCTCTTACAATGGAAGTGACTTCCAGGTATCCCATTCAGTAGAATTGATGACGATCCAGAAGATAAAACGGTCTTGATCCATGAAATCCACTTCCCATTGAAACCCTTATATCTGAGGATTCTTAAAATAGCTTCATGTTCAATGGTGTCAAAGGCTTTAGTGAAATCCAGCTTTCGAATGTCTTGCTGTCTGCCGCGGCTGCTGTGTCCCGGTAGACCTTGTCGGCGCAGACAAGCGCGTCCTTCTTGTCGCCGGGGACAGAGATGACGCTTATTGGCCCTGGCATCTTGAGCATGTTATATGCATAGTGAGAGGCTGCCATGAACTTGGCGAGTGCAGGACGACCAAGTATCCCATTGTATGGCAATGGGATATCGACGACGTCGAAGGTGATCCTCTCAGTCCTGAAGTTTAGCTCTCCACCAAAGGTTACTGGCAGTGTGATCTTCCCCTTCGGCTTGCTCCTTCCCGGGTTGATTCCTTGGAAAGTTCCGGTTTCCTCGAGCTCGCTGTTGGGGATCTGCAGCTTCCGGATTACAGCAGAGGAGATCAAGTTTAGGCCGGCCCCGCCGTCAACCAACATCTTGGTGACCTTGAGGTTGCGGATGGTTGGCGAAACCAACATCGGCAAGCACCCAACCGCAGTTGTGCGGTCAGGGTGGTCCTCAAGGTCGAAGATGATGGGCGTGCTGGACCACTTCAGCAGCTTGCGCGACTCGACGGGTGGTTCAGCTGCATTCACTTCCCGCACCCATTGCTTGAGTTGGCGGTGGGAAGTGTGCAGAGAGGCACCTCCATCGACGCACAAAATTTCTGTGGCCTTCTGGAACTCCTGCTCGCTGTTGTCTCCGTCATCAATGTCCTCGTCATCGTCTTCGTCTTCATCCTTGTCGCGGCCGCGGGGAGGTCTATCTCCTTGCCGCTGCTTGGCCTTGCCGCGGCGTCCTCCCCGACCATTGAATGGCCGCTTCTTGTCGGACTCTCCTCCACCTCCTTGGGCCTTCTCCTTGTCGCGTCGCTCGTACTCAGCCTTCTGCTGCTCGACGAGGTATTCGACCCTTTTGCAGTTCTGGAGATCGTGGCCCTTGGTGCGGTGGATCTTGCAGTACTGCTTGTCAGAGCCATCCTGCTTGTCGGCGGCCGCCACAGGGGTGGCCTCCTTGCCGGAGCCACCAGCCTGCGTCTTCTTGGCGGCAGCCTCCTTGCCGGACTGCTCGACAACCAGTACTTCCTTGTTCTTCTTCTTCTTGTTCCGCCGCCGGCCTTTCCTTGCCGGGGCGGCATCCTCGCTGTCTGTCGTGGAATTAACACGTCAGATGTCCGGATTAACGGACTTA
Source organism: Secale cereale (assembly GCA_902687465.1). Taxonomy (NCBI): domain Eukaryota; kingdom Viridiplantae; phylum Streptophyta; class Magnoliopsida; order Poales; family Poaceae; genus Secale; species Secale cereale. The sequence goes on along the minus strand of LR738715.1, from coordinate 105,487,282 downwards.
GTGGTGAGGCTGCGCATCTATGTAGTAGCTTGAGAGGGGTTGAGCGGAATCGAGAGACGCGATGCAAGACACGGATTTAGACAGCTTCGGGCCCCGGGAAACATCATCCGGTAATAGCCCTACATGCTGTTTGAGGCTAGGTCTCATTATGATCCTCGTGGTGTCCCCGGTAAACCGGCTCTTTGTGTCTAACCCTAGAAACTTGTCTAAACCTCTCCTCTAAAACTTGTCTTCTAACTTGTGAGAACTTGTCCCTCCTTGAGGAGCCCTGCCCCTCCTTATATATGTTGAAGGGGCGGTTTACATGACTAGTCCTAGTAGGACTAGGATTGATCTATTACATGGAGTCCTAGTCTTGCTTCCTTTACAGGAGAATATTCCTTATGCTTTCTTCATAAACCGGCCCACTATTAATATGAACCGGCCTTCTGGGCCTTGGGCCTTGTCATCCGTGATCCGCCCTCCGGGTTACCAGTGAGTGGTATTATTTAGGCAGGTTGCTTGTAAACCGTCTGGTTGAGATAGATCACCAGTGAATCATTAAGTGTAAATCGTCAAGTAAACCACCAAGTCCGGCTGGGTTATAATTCCGGCCGGTTCATACCGCGGGGTATATCCCCGACACTGTCCGTTCCTCCTGCTCCAGCATCTTCTCCGGGGAGTCTTCTCCCCTCTTCAGCGCGCGCACACTTGTCGGCAAGAGCGTAAAGCTCGCTGACATCCCGGATCTTGGTCATCGCCATTTCCTCCCTCATCCGGCGGTTACGCACGTTCTGGTGGAACGCGCTGATAACCGCGGCAGGGTGGACATCCGGGATGTTGTGCTGAACGCGGCTGAACCTCTGGATGTACTTTCGCAGGGACTCTCCCTCCTTCTGGGCAAGAATGTGGAGATCGCTCTCCTGGTCGTGGGGTTTGTGGCCGCCCGTGAAGGCGCCGACAAACTGGTGGCACAGGTGTGCCCAAGAAGAGATGGAGTTCTCCGGCAAGTGCATAAGCCAAGATCTGACGTTTGGCTTAAGCACGAGCGGGAAGTAATTCGCTAGAATCTTCTCGTCGCGTCCCCCGGCAGCCTGCACCGCAATGGTGTAGATGCTGAGGAACTCCGAGGGATGGGTCTTGCCGTCGTACTTCTTGGGTACGTCGGGCTTGAAGTTCTTCATGCTGGGCCACTGGACTTGCCGCAGCTCTCGGGTGAACGCAGGGCAACCTGCCGCATACGGCAAGTCGCCTGGTTCACCGGGCGCGTGCATGTCGACAGCGGTCCCAGCGCGCTGGTCGGACTGTCGTCGCGCTTCTCTTCGACGCTCGATGCGAGTTCGAGCGTCCTCTTGTCGCCTGTCGTCGAGGACTTGGCGTTGATCGCGGTGAGCTCGCGGGTCCGACGACGCCGTGGAGTCGTCGTCGACGTTGATCCGGCGAGTCGGCGATTTTTGCTTCTGCGGCGGGGAGTGCACGGTAGTTGCACCCCCGGCGGTCTTGTCTCCATCAGCCTTCGCTTGGCTGACTTGCCGCGGCCGTGATGTTGCCGACTGCTGCGGCGTGTCGTTGTTGGCGAAGGCGATGAGGCTCTGGATTGTAGCCCTCCAGTCTTCGGCCTTGTCCGCCGCTGGAGGGAAGTCGAGGAATAGCTGAGCCCTAGCTAGAGCTTCTGCTGGAGAGGAGGGAAGCGGTGGCGAGCGGTGCGAGGAGCGAGATATGCTCGGACTTCTAACAGCGTTAGAAGGAGCAGGGTCTCGCCCCGGCGACCGCGCCTTGCTCGTACCGACGCGTTGGCCTTGAGCATCCCGCGACCCGCCGGCTTGGCCACGTCCCAGCAAGCGTATGGTACCTTGTGTACCACGCCGCTGCTGGTCCGGCACCTCCTGAGAGGGGCGTGGTGCATGCACGGACACCGAAGTTTTGGAATGGGCTTGGTCGTCTGTCTTGTCCTTGGACTTGGCGGCGCCGCGAGTTTCCTCGCCGGCGTCCGCCCCTCCGCCAGCGTCTACCCCACCAACCGTTGGTTCTGGTGGTGGCGGGATCGAAGCGGACGGGCCTCCGACCTCCGAAGCTTTCTTCTTCGGCGGCATGTCGATGTAGTCGATGAAGCCGACGAAGTTGGAGAAGGTTGCGCCCGCGTGAGCGCCGGATCAGGTTCGCACAACCTCGACGCCCCCTATCTGGCGCGCCAAAAATGTCGGGGAAATTAATCGCCCACGAACACCTATGGGACCGGAGCCCCTTTTCGGTACGGCAAGGGAGCGGAGGGAGCACAAAGAGCAGATCGAGGGGCCCACGCGAGCAGTTTACCCAGGTTCGGGCCGCACGGATGCGTAAAACCCTACTCCTGCCTTGGTTGTATTGAGTTCTTGGCTCGGGAGCAAGAAGATCTACAGTACTAGCTACACCGAGCGTAGGAGTGATCAAGTTTCGGAACCCCCTCTACGTTGTGCATGGGCCTCCTTTTATAGTTCAAAGGGGTCACCGACAGGTGTCAACGTAGATGAGGGTAAAAGCGTAAAATTGGTGGTAGTTGTAACAGTGGATGCACAGTGCATGCACAGTGGTCTATACCTAACCCAGACGGTGGGGGACAAGGGCATTGAATGCCCGTCACCGTCGCCCCAAACAGTGTAAAAAGCGTCCGTCCGGGCGTCTCCGTTCGCCACGACGGTAGCTTCGTCATCGTGGCTCGCCACCGTGTACCCCAGGCTGCACAGCCATCCGCCACGTGCCCCAGGAAGGGCCCCAGGGCGACGCGTGGCCAGATGAGCTGGAGCGCAGGCACACGGTGGAAGCTTGTCGCGGCAAGCTCCTTGCCGCGGTCGCTATCTTGCCGGGCCCGGAAGTTTTTCGCTCTCCGGGTCTTGCCGGGGCGCGCTGTGCGCCGCGGTATGTCTTCTGAAATGCTGTTCTTTGGCCTTCCTGGCAAGCTCCTCTTGCCAGGGTCTTGTGCAGAAGGGATGATCTCGAGCCTGGAGCGGCCTTCCCGGCAAGCTCCTCTTGCCGGGGTCTTGTTTCTTAACTTGAATACTTTGTTCTTGAATGGCTTCAAGGGAACCAGAGTGGGCTTTGGCGGGCACGTGGTGAGCCTGACCACGGGACGCTGCTACTGCCCGTGCGCAAGTCGGGATACTAAGGTACCCCTACTTTAGTACACCGACAAAATACCTTTCCTTCGGATCTGTGATAGAAGGTGTACCCAACAATCCCCTTGGGTTATCCTATGAAGACACATTTCTGTGACTTGGGTTCGAGCTTACAAGGTTGAAGTTTTTTCACATAAGCATCGCAGTCCCAAACTTTAAGAAACGACTACTTGGGTTTCTAGCCAAACCACAGTTCATAAGGCGTCGCCTCAACGGATTTAGATGGTGCCCAATTTAACGTGAATGCAACTGTATCTAAAGCATGACCCCAAAATTATAGTGGTAAATCAGTAAGAGACATCATAGATCGCACCATATCTAATAAAGTACGGTTACGACGTTCGTACACACCATTACGCTATGGTGTTCCAGGTAGCGTGAGTTGTGAAACTATTCCACATTGCTTCAAATGAAGACCAAACTCATAACTCAAATATTCGCCTCCACGATCAGATCGTAGAAACTTTAATTTCATGTTATGATGATTCTTTATTTCACTCTGAAATTCTTTAAACTTTTCAAATGTTTCAAACTTGTGCTTCATCAAGTAGATATACCCATATCTTCTCAAATATCTGTGAAGGTCAGAAAATAACGATACCCACTGTGAGCCTCAACACTCATTGGACCGCATACATCAGTATGTATGATTTCCAATAAGTTAGTTGCTCGCTCCATTGTTCTGGAGAACGGAGTTTTAGTCATCTTGCCCATGAGGCATGGTTCGCAAGCACCAAGTGATTCATAATCAAGTGATTCCAAAAGTCCATCATCATGGAGTTTCTTCATGCGCTTTACACCGATATGACCTAAACGGCAGTGCCACAAATAAGTTGCACTATCATTATCAACTTTGCATCTTTTGGCTTCATTATTATGAATATATGTATCACAATGATCGAGATCAAACAAAAATAGAACATTTATCAAGGGTGCATGACCATAAAAGATATTAAGATATTACTCATATAAATAGAACAACCATTATTCTGCGATTTAAATGAATAACCGTCTGGCAACAAACAAGATCCTGATATAATGTTCATGCTCAACGCTGGCACCAAATATCAATTATTTAGGTCTAAAACTAATCCCGAGGGTAGATGTAGAGGTAGCATGCCGACGACGATCACATCGACTTTGGAACCATTTCCCATGCGCATCATCCCCTCGTCCTTAGCTAATCTTCAATTAGTCCATAGCCCCTGTTTTGAGTTACAAATATTAGCAATCGAACCAGTAGAAAATACCCTGGTGCTACTACGAGCATTATTAAGGTACACATTAATAAGATGTATATCAAATATACCTTTGTTCACTTTGCCATCCTTCTTATCCGCCAAATACTTGGGGCAGTTCCGCTTCTAGTGTCCAGTACCTTTGAAGTAGAAGCAATCCGTTTTAGGCTTGGCTCCAGACTTGGGTTTCTTCGCGGGAGTAGCAACTGGCTTGCTATTCTTCTTGAAGTTCCGCTTCTTTCCCTTGCCCTTTTTCTTGAAACTAGTGGTCTTGTTAACCATCAACACTTGATGCTCCCTTTTGATTTCTACCTCCACGGCTTTGAGCATAGCGAAGAGCTCGGGAATTGTCTTTTGCATCCCTTGCATATTATAGTTCATCACGAAGCCTTTATAGCTTGGTGGCAGTGATTGAAGAACTCTATCAATAACACTATCTTCATCAACTTTGCATCCAAGTTGAGACATGTGGTTGTAGTACCCAGACATTCCGAGTAAGTGTTCACAGATGGAACTGTTCTCCTCCATCTTGTAGCTATAGAACTTATTGGAGACTTCATATCTATCAATTCGGGCATTTGCTTGAAATATTTACTTCAACTCTTGGAACATCTCATATGTTTCATGACGTTCAAAACTTCTTTGAAGTCCCGATTCTAAGCCATAAAGACACACCGAACTATCGAGTAGTCATCAAAATGAGCTTGCCAGACGTTCATAACGTCAGGAGTTGCTCCTGCAGCAGGCCTGTCACCTAGCGGTGCTTCTAGGACATAATTCTTCTGTGCAGCAATGAGGATAATCCTCAAGTTATGGACCCAGTCCGTGTAGTTGCTACCATCATCTTTCAACTTAGCTTTCTCTAGGAATGCATTAATATTCAAAGGAATGGTAGCATGGGCCATTGATCTACAACAACATAGATATGGCAAAACTATCAAGACTAAGTTCATGATAAATTGAAGTTCAATTAATCATATTACTAAAGAACTCCCACTTAGATAGGCATCCCGCTAGTCATCTAAATGATCACGTGATCCAAATCAACTAAACCATGTCCGATCATCACATGAGATGGAGTAGTTTTCAATGGTGAACATCTTATGTTGATCATATCTACTATATGATTCACGCTCGACCTTTCGGTCTCCAGTGTTCTGAGGCCATGTATGTACATGCTAGGCTTGTCAAGAACCCGAGTATTCTGCATGTGCAAAACTGTCTTACACCCATTGTATTTGAACGTAGAGCTTATCACACCCGATCATCACGTGGTGTCTCGACACGACGAACTTTCGCAACGTTGCATACTTAGGGAGAACACTTGTTCCTTGAAATTTTGTAAGGGATCATCTTATAATGCTACCGCCGTACTAAGCAAAATAAGAAGCATAAACATCACATGCAATCAAAATATGTGACATGATATGGCCATCATCATCTTGTGCTTTTGATCTCCATCTCCAAAGCATCGTCATGATCTCCATCGTCACCGGCTTGACACCATGATCTTCATCGTAGCGTCCTGGTCGTCTCGCCAACTATTGCTACTACTACTATCGCTAACTCATAGTGATAAAGTAAAGCAATTACATGGCTTTCGCAATTCATACAATAAAGAAACAACCATAAGGCTCCTGCCAGTTGCCGATAATTTACAAAACATGATCATCTAATACTAACATATAACTCATCACGTCTTGACCATATCACATCACAATATGCCCTGCAAAAACAAGTTAGACGTCCTCTACTTTGTTGTTGCAAGTTTTACGTGGCTGCTATGGGCTTAGCAAGAATCGTTCTTACCTACGCATCAAAACCACATCGATTTTTCGTCAAGTGTGCTATTTTAACATTCAACAAGGACCGGGCGTAGTCACACTCGATTCAACTAAAGTGAGAGAGACAGACACTCGCCGATCACCTTTAAGCAACATGTGCTCGTAGCGGTGAAACCGGTCTCGCGTAAGCGTATGCGTAATATCGGTCCGGGCCGCTTCATCTCACAATACCGTCGAATCAAAGTATGACATGCTGGTAAGCAATATGACTATTATCGCCCACAACTCATTGTGTTCTAGTCGTGCCTATCATCTACGCATAGACCTGGTTCTGATACCACTGTTGGGGAACGTAGTATTTCAAATTTTCCTACGATCACGCAAGATCTATCTGTGAGAAGCATAGCAATGAGCGGGGAGAGTGTGTCTATGTACCCTCGTAGACTGAAAGCGGAAGCGTTTAGTAATGTGGTTGATGTAGTCGAACGTCTTCGCGATCCAACCGATCCAAGCACCGAAAGTACGTCACATCCGCGTTCAGCACACGTTCAGCTCGATGACGTCCCACAAACTCTTGATCTAGTTGAGGTCGAGGGGGAGTTCCGTTAGCATGATTGCGTGGTGACGGTGATGATGAAGTTACCGGCACAGGGCTTTGCCTAAGCAGTATGACGATATGACCGAGGTGTGAAAATGTGGAGGGGGGCACCGCACACGGCTAAGAAATCAACTTGTGTGATATGGGGTGCCCCCTCCCCACGTATATAAAGGAGGGAGGGAGGAGGAGGCCGGCCTACATGGGGCGCTCCAAGGGGGAGGAATCCTACTCTTAGTAAAACTAGGTTTTCCCCCTTTCTTAGTCCAACAAGGAGGAGAAGGAAGGAGGAATGGGAGAGAAGGAAGGAGGGGGCGCCGCCCCCACCCCTTGTCCAATTCGGACTAGGGGGGCGCGCGCCACCTCCTGGCCGGCCCTCTCACCTCTATAGCCCATGGTGGCCCATTAACCTCTATGGGGGGGGGGTTCCAGTAACCCTCCGGTACTCCGGTTTTATCTGAAACTCTCCGGAACATTTCCGATGTCCAAACAACATGGTCCAATATATCTATCTTTATGTCTCGACCATTTTGAGACTCCTCGTCATGTCCGTGATCTCATCCGGGACTCTGAACAACCTTCGGTACATCAAAACACATAAACTCATAATATTGATCGTCATTGAACGTTAAGCTTGCGGACCCTACGGCTTCGAGAAATATGTAGACATTACCGAGACTCATCTCTGGACAATAACCAATAGAAGAACCTGGAATCTCATATGGGTTCCTACATATTCTACGAAAATCTTTATCGGTCAAACCGCACAACAACATATGTTGTTCCCTTTGTCATCGGTATTTACTTGCCCGAGATTCGATCGTCGGTATCATCATACCTAGTTCAATCTCGTTACCGACAAGTCTCTTTACTAGTTCTGTAATACATCATATCGTGACTAACTCATTAGTCATTTGCTTGCAAGGCTTATTGTGATGTGTATTACCGAGAGGGCCCAAAGATACCTCTCCGACACTCTGAGTGACAAATCCCATTCTTGATCTATGCCAACACCACAAAAACCTTGAGAGACACCTGTAGAGCATCTTTATAATCACCCAGTTTCTCTATGACGTTTGACAACACACAATGTGTTCCTCCGGTATTCGTGGGTTGCATAATCTCATAGTCAGATGAACATGTATAAGTCATGAAGATAGCAATAGCAGTAAAACTAAACGATCATAGTGCTAAGCTAATGGATGGGTCTTGTCCTCACATCAGTCTCCTATTGATGTGATCTCGTTGATCAAATGACAACATATGCCTATGGTTAGGAAACTCAACCATCTTTGATTAACGAGCTAGTCTAGTAGAGGCATACTAGGGACACTCTATTTTGTCTACGTATTCACACATGTATCAAGCTTCCGGTTAATACAATTCTAGCATGAATAAAAGACATTTATCATGATATATAAGGAAATATAAATAACAACTTTATTATTGCCTCTAGGGAATAATTCCTTCAGCAGCCATATTTGCTTCACCATCAGTGGCTTCGTGGAGAGGGGACTCATGCGTAACAGTTTCTTGGAGAGGGGGTTCTTGCCTTACGGGCACATCTTCTTGTAGAACAGTTTCTTGGGGGAGGGGGAGTAACTTCACGTGTTTCTTATTTTTCCTCATCGGCTCATGCAGCCGGAACATCTTCAGGCACTTTGGCTTTAGATTCTGGAGTGGATGATGAAGGAATAGCATCAGGGAACACTTGACGTGCTACTAAGCTTGAGTTTTGTACTTCGTCTTCAGGAATACTTGACATGGACACCTGAGGCCTGAGACCTTTGCAAAGCCTTCGAACTTGGGCGACGTCATTGGTGCAGCATTGGTCTGCTCCATGTCTTCTTCAGGTGTTTCTTTTGGTGTCTCGAGTAACGGAGTGGTAACAAGAGATGGCAGAGTCCGAGGAATGACTTCATGTAGGGGGTATTTGGGTGTTGCTCTTCCCAAAATTCATCTTTAGCAATTGGCGTCATGGGACCGCCAATGCTAATGAGTTCACTGCTCATGTGAGCAAGTGATTGAGCTGGATGGTGTTCTAGTTGAGGAAGGACTTCATCATCATTAACATTGTCATCACGACCAATGTCTTCAGCTGCAGGAGAGTAAGCAGTTGGAATCTTTTCAGACGGATGAACCTCCGTGGTAGTAGCCTCATGTACAACAAGACGACGCTCACTGTTGGAGGAGGCAGGCAGGGAAAATGAGATGGGTTCAACAACCAGAGGTTCTTGGGAGGAGGCGTGAGGCTTATGTGAAGTCTTTGAAGCTTTTGTCTTCTGCTTCTTCTTGGAAGGAGCAGCATCAGGAGCATCAAGATGCTTTCTTTTCTTGGCTTCAACTTTAGTCTGCCTAGTCTTCTTTTGTTCAGAATCTGCTGACGAGACATTTGGCTTCATGCTAGTCATACTGGCAAGGAAGACAATGCTCGGTCTCTCCTGCCTTGGAGCTTCAGTGTCTTCAGCAGCAGGATTCTTCTTCTTCTTGAGCTCCTTGGCAGCCAGCTTGGGGTCAATGCCTGGACGACCAAGAGATTTCCTCTTTACGGCTTCATTGTGGGCTTGGGCACCTTTCTCAGCATAGCGCTTGAGATGTTCCCTTGAGCCTCTTGTAACATCGTGGCGCTTGGAAAATTCATCCTTTAGATCTGCCATCATAGTCTTGAAGTTTTGAACTTCTTGAGCACTAAGGATTGCCATATGCTTCTTGAACAGAGCCTTTTCATGATCAATCTTGTTCTTCTGCTCAATAACCTTCTGAGCCATGGTCAGTTCATGAGCAATGTACCCTTGAAAGGTTATACCGATATCAATCGGCAGTTGAAGATTATCAGGAGAGAGTTGTGTGTCTTCAAACCACTCATCAATGAAGTTGTTGATAATATCAGCATCAAAGAGAGGCAAATCATTGAAGATTTCTGCCTATTGCTTGCTCTTGATCAGCATCTCAAGGGCGTCATGAGCGAGATCTTCATCACTGGACAGATCTATTATTTCATCATCATTGCGCAGAATGCTGCCTGGAGTGAGCCCTTGACCAGATGGCTTCATGGGCAGCTTGGACCTCTGTGAGATATGAGAGTGGTCCTCAGATTGCCCACTTGATTCAGGAGGTACAGTTTTGAAAGGCTTCACACTTGAAGCTTTTGGAGCAGCAGAAGGTTTATAAGCCTTTGTCTTCTTTTTTGGCTTCACAGGCTCAGGAACATCTTCAGGTTCCACGTCTTCAGCAACATCCTCCACAGTCGCCCTTTGAGCAGCTATGTGGGAGAGCAATCCATCAAGGCCATTAACGGGCCAACTCTATTTTCATTGGCTTCACGAGTTCTATCAGAACGAGGACGAGATGGACCAGGATTGAAGTTGATGTCAAATTCCTTCTTGTTCTGGGTTGTAGAGTTCTTGGCAAACTTGTAGTTTTCGTCAAACAATTCATCATCACGACACCATCGAAGACTAGATGGGTTAGCATTTGCAGGCATCGGTCCTCTGACCATGCAAGGATATAAGTTTTTGGCAATGGCTTTAGACATGTTTTTGGGCTGAAGCTTCTTGTAGACGACATCACTCCATGGAGGGCGGATAGCATTTTTGGTTGCATATTCAGGAGTCACGAAGCGGTATAGAAGCCATTTTTCTTCCCAATATCTTCGAATTCATTGGATTCGGGATTTGCGTTCTCCGTAGGTTTCTTTTGGAAAAGACTTGTACATGTCGAATAGGTCCAGAGGAAGATCTTTGGCAGTGTCAGTATGTCTCTGCCTATCACCTTTCTTTGACTGTTTCTCAGAAGCCACTGGACTCAGACAAAAGGGCTTCACAAAGTTATTTGTCTTCCGACGACTAGTCAGACAAGAACTGGCTTCAGGATATTCAATGTGACGCTGTAGGAATTCTGTAAATGAATGCGGACTATGAGAACCAAGGGATTCTCCCATGGACATGTACCTGTGACAGCATTAGAGATGCGAGGGAAGGGGAAGAGGTCATATGCATTCTCAGAAGTCTTTGAAGATAAAATAGTTTGAAGACATTGACCTCATAGTGCGAAGACATTCACTTATATGGAGTGAGTTGGTTCCAGATTTGTACGAATCCAAGAATAGGTACAAGTGAGGAATCTAACTAGTAATGAGGCATAAGTGAATATACTTGCATGATATGAGAGAAGGATACAGAAAGAAACCAATATCAGATGGACAGAAATCACTTGTGGTGAAGTTACATGGTTTCAACGGATCAAAGCAATGGTAAAAAGAGAGATTTATTTACCGCGTTGATGAACTACTAGACGGGAAGATATGGATGTCGAGCAGATCGATCTTCCGTGCCCTAACTTGGTGGCGGAAGACACCTACGGCGGCGGCGGAGAGAAGAGGTCTGCGGCTAGCGGGAAGACGGCGTCGAAGAAGTCACGACAGCTAAGCGCTTCGTCTCCGGCGTTGACTGGAGCTAGCGGAGGCACTAGAGTTTGAGCGAGTTGGCGTGAGGTGGGAGAATTAATTATGACCGCGTGGGTGGAGTACTTATAAGGAGAGAGGGCAGTGCAGCACAATTACGCAGGTACCCCTGGCGGTTCACATCTGTAGGACACGTGGCAAGCATGCAACTTATGGAGAGTTGAGCCATGACCCCACACATGGCTGGTTTGTCGGATGGACGTTCCGACTTCTCCGGTTTTCAGGCAAAAAGGATAAGTCATTGAAAACAGATTTAATGGTGCATCACAATATCTTCAGCTGACAAGGACACAATGTAGACATTCGACACGTGTCAATAGAATGCATATGATGAGATAGAAAGAGTTTGAGAGATAAGCATAGAGAGGGTTAGGGTTCGATCACATTCTCTTAGATCCAATTTTTTTGAAGACATAGCTATAAGTGAATGTTTTAGAGGACATAACACGTGTATATATATCAGAGAAGCCAAACAATCAACATTGAGAAGATAAAATCTTGAGGAAAAACGATGTTGAAGACAAAACAAGTAAAAAGATAATGCAGTCATGACGCCAAAAGAAAATCTTCAGGAAAGTTTGGTGGTGGCGTTACCCACTGTATAGGAAGTATTAGACCAGGACACGATGCACAATTATTGTGGTGCTCCAGGGTCCAATTACACATTAATGTATTCATTGTCAGAGTGTATGTGTTCATGAATTGAAGACATACGTTACTTCGTGTGTTGCACATCTAAGTCATCAAAATGCATAATCTTTAGGATGTGTGTCCAATCACATGACATTCGAGGATTCTAGGATATTTAGCTCGCACCGCAGCTTGCAAAACCATTTCTCATCCAAGGTCTTAGTGAAGATATCTGTCAATTGCTCTTCGGTGTTAACATATATAATTTCAATGTCCTTCTTGATCACATGATCCCTAAGAAAGTGCTGACGAATCTCAATGTGCATTGTCTTTAAGTGCTGAACAGGATTGTGAGCAATCTTGATGGCGCTTTCATTATCACAGAAGAGGGGCACCTTCACCATGTTGATGCCATAGTCCTTAAGTGTTTACTTCATCCAGAGAAGCTGAGTGCAACAAGATCCAGCAGCAATGTATTCAGCTTCATCGGTGGAGAGAGAGACTGAGTTCTGCTTCTTTGAAGACCAACAGACAAAAGATCCTCCAAGAAAGTGACATGATCCTGATGTGGACTTGCGATCAACCTTTTCACCAGCATAGTCAGCATCTAACATTCCAACTAGATCAAATATAGAGCCCTTGGGATACCATAATCCTAGTGTTGGGGTGTGAGCCAAGTATCGAAGAATTCGGTTCACAGCGAGGTGATGCGATTCCTTTGGTGCCGTTTGGAATCAGGCACACATGCAAACGCTAAGCATTATATCAGGCCTATGTGCACATAAGTAGAGTAAAGATCCAATAATGGAGCAGTATACCTTTTGATCGAACTATTCATCATTGTCGTCGGAGCCCAATTGACCTTTGGTTGGCATTGGCGCCGTGTACCCTTTGCAATCTTGCATTCCAAACTTCTTCAGGCAATCTTTGAGGTATTTATCTTGAGATATGAAGATGCCATTCTTCTGTTGACGAATTTGGAGTCCAAGGAAGAACTTCAGCTCACCCATCATGGACATCTGATATTGCTCTTGCATCATGTGACCAAACTCATCACTATATCTTTTGTCAGTGCATCCGAAGATAATGTCATCCACATAGATTTGGCATACAAATAGTTCACCATCATATGTCTTCGTGAAGAGTGTGGGATCTAGTGAACCAGGTTTGAAGTCTTTGAGTATGTCATACCAGGCACGAGGTGCTTGTTTGAGGCCATATAGTGCCTTGTCGAGCTTGCAAACCATGTCAGGACGCTTTGGGTCTTCAAAGCCGGGAGGTTGTGCAACATACACTTCTTCAATTTTTCCATTCAGAAAGGCACTCTTTACATCCATTTGATACAGAAATATGTTATGGTGGTTGGCATAGGCTAGCAGTATGCGAATGGCCTCAAGCCTACCCACTGGAACAAAGGTTTCATCAAAGTCAATTCCTTCCACTTGAGTATAACCTTGAGCAACGAGACGAGCCTTGTTTATGACAACTTGACCATGCTCATCTTGTTTTTTGCGATAGATCCATTCGGTGCCAAGATGTTATGCTTCCATGGATCAGGACACTTAACAAGTTTCTATACATTATTCAGTTCAAACTATTGAAGCTCTTCTTGCATTGCTTGAATCCAGTCAGGTTCCATAAAGGCTTCATCAACTTTCTTGGGTTCAGATATTGAAACGAATGCAGAGTGTGCACAGAAGTTGGCTAGCTGAGTTGCTTTTGAACGAGTAAATGGACCAGTTGCATTGAGGCTATCAAGAATATTTTCCACTTGGACTTCATTAGCTACCCGAGGATGAACTGGGCGAAGACTTTGCTCATGCTGTTGATCATCTTCTTGCTCATGATTGGCTTCAGGCTGAGTATTCTCTTCAGATTGATTAGGTGGAGAGATGATGATTTCCTCTTCAGTTGGTTACTCGGTGGGTATAATTTTTCCTATACCCATTTGTTTGATAGATTCACTGGGAGAAGCTTCATCTAGCACATTTGACACGTGCTCTCTTTGCGAGCCGTTAGTTTCATCGAACCGCACATCTATGATTTCAACCACTTTATAGTGAAAGAGGTTGAAGACCGAGTAGGTGTGCGAGTCCCTTCCGTAACAAAGCATAAAACCTTCATGTGCTTTCGGTGCAAATTTGGAAGTGTGATGCGGATCTTTGATCCGGCACCTAGCGCCAAATACTTTGAAATAGCTGACGTTTTGCTTCTTACTAGTCAGAGGTTCATATGATGTTTCTTGAAGAACTTGTGAAGATAAACTTTGTTGATGATGTGGCATGCAGTATCAATGGCTTCGAGCCAGAACTTTCTTGGTGTCTTGTATTCATCGAGCATAGTACGTGCCATCTCAATGAGAGTCCTATTCTTGCGCTTAATGACGCCATTCTGCTTAGGTGTGTATGGAGCGGAGAACTCATGCATGATGCCCAATGTATCGAGATATGTGTCGAGCCCTTTATTCTTGAACTCGGTCCCATTATCACTTCTGATGTGCTTGATCTTGATGCCATAGTTGTTCATGGCTCGATTGGCGAATCGTTTGAAGACATCCTGCACTTCAGTCTTGTAGAGGATTATATGCACCCAAGTGTATCTGGAGTACTCATCAACGATAACGAAGCCATATAAACAAGCAGTAGTAAAGAGAGTAGAGTAGCGAGTAGGGCCAAATAAGTCCATGTAAAGCAGCTCGAAAGGATGAGATGTAGTCATGATTCTCTTCGAAGGATGCTTGGCCCTACTCATCTTCCTAGCTTCACAAGCGCCACACAGATGATCTTTCTTGAACTTGATGCCCTTGATGCCTATGACGTGTTTCTTCTTGGTGAGAGTATGCAGGTTTCTCATGCTGCATGACCTAGTCTTCGATGCTAGAGCCAACACTCTGAAGCTTTTGTAAGAAGACAAACGGCGAGATGTGGTCCTGCAGAGAAATCTACCATATACAGATCACCTTTTCGATGTCCTTCGAAGACTAGAGACTTGTCAGATTCCATAAGCACAAGGCAATGATATTTTCCAAATATCACAATCATGTTTAGATCACATAGCATAAAGACTGACATTAAGTTGTACCCAAGGGATTCAACCAGCATCGCTTTATCCATGTGTTGATCTTTGGAGATAGCAACTCTACCGAGACCCAATACCTTGCTTTTACCAGTATCTGCGAATGTGATGTGGCTTTTGGGAGAAGGATGTAGGGTTGAGTCCATGAGACGACGTCGATCACCAGTCATGTGGTTGGTGCATCCACTGTCAAGTATCCATTCAGTGGCTTCCGAAGCAGTATCCTACAGATCAGTTAGTAGCATAGTCTTCACAGAGAGAAGTGTGAAGCACAAACATTTGACGAACAAGCATGCTATGAAAGTTAAGGTCCTTGTTAGGAATGATAGGAAGCTTGTCAAGAAATCATGGGACGAAATACATGGTTAGACCATTTTGACATTTAATCTTGTGTCCCACAAGATGTTTTAGGTCCCCAGCATTGGCGTCTAAAGTCTTTGATTTTCGGCTGGAGACCTTTCCCTGCAAGAGAAGTTAATTCTTCTTAACCACCCACATCTTTATGGGTGGATTAGAAGCAATAAGTCTAAGAGCTGCATCTAAGAACTTTGGCTTGGGAGCCCTAGCAAATAGCTTTACAAGTGGTGAATAATAGTCATATGAATATGCAGAGAAATTCTTTGTCTGATGAACAAAGCGGTTAGATGAAACATGCTCATATTCATGAGTCTGATGATAATCTCCCTACAAAACATTTGCGTTAGAGTGACCCAGTGAGGTCCTTTGTCTGTATGAAGTCTTTGGATAGTATGAAGCCTTTGGTTTGGGGTTGATCTTATTTATAGGTGATGTCATGGTGACATTCACTAGAAGCTTTTCAAGAAGACTTCTCGGAACCCAGATCTTCTTCATAGGTGACCCATTCCCACAGTTAGTTCCAATGAACCTGGCAAACACTTTACCATTCTGATCCTTGAACAGTTTATAGTTTGGGTCAAATAACCCGTCAATGACAATAGGGTTAGCACAAGTGAAGCCAGATAGGCTAGATGGATCTACCGGAGGGCCCTTTGTAGTAACCCACATTGTTTTGGGGTACTGCTCAGGCTTCCAGTATGAACCATCAGCATTCATTTTCCTTTCGAACCCAACACCCTCTTTCCTAGGGTTCCAATTCAAAATCTGTTTCTTGAGAACATTGCAATGTGTCTAATGCCCTTTTAGGATTTTGTACATGCCTGTTTCAAGCAATGTCTTCAACCTAGCATTCTCATCAAAAATAGCAATGGTTTCCTTAGTAGAGGGGTTAGTTACAACATCAACAGTTGATGATATTGCAATTTCAGAAGCAGTAGAGCATTCAGCAACAGAGACATCATTGTCACGCTCAAGAAATTTTAGACAAGGTGGCACAAAGTCTTCCTGACCAGAACTAATATGTTGGGCGAGTAGTTTCCTTTTGAAGATCATCATGAGACGCTCTAAGTTTTTCTAGGTCTTGCTTCCTTTGAAGATATAATCATAGGAAAGCTTCTCATGAGTAGCTGAGAGGGTTTCATGATGACTTTCAAGTTCAGTGTACTTAGCATGAAGATTTTTTATGTCTTGAATTAACGACTGAGTTTGATTCATATCTGCGTCCAACAAATCATCACTTTTTTCTAGTAGCTTTTGAATATGTTCCATAGCATTTTGTTGTTCTGTTGCAATTTTAGCAAGAGTTTTATAGGTGGGTCACTCAGAGTCATCGGAGGTCTGAAAGTAGGCATCGCGTGAGTTTACCTTTACACCACGTGCCATGTAGCAGTAGGTTGAAGAAGAGTCATACTCGTCATTTTCTTCGGCGTCGGCGGGGTGACCTTTATCATTAGTGTTGAAGATCGACTTGGCGACAAATGCCGAGGCTAGAGCTAGGCTAGCCACGCGCGAATCAGATTCCTCCTCAGAGTCCACCTCTGCTTCCTCAGAAGCAGACTCCTCTTATGTATCCATTTCCTTGCCAATGAACTCACGAGCCTTGCCAGATGAACCCTTCTTGTAAGACGATGACTTTTATGAAGACTGGGAAGAAGACTTTGAAGATTTCTTCTTCTTCATGTCGTCAAAATCATATTCCTTGCTCTTCTTCTTTCTCTTGGATTCGTTGTCCCACTAAGGACACTCAGATATGTAGTGGCCAGGCTTTTTGCACTTGTGGCATGTTCTCTTCTTGTAGTCACGAGAAGAAGCCTCGTCATTTCTAGAGCTGGATCTTAAAGACTTTTCGAAGTTTTTCTTCCTTGAGAACCTCTGAAACTTTTTCACAAGCATAGCTAGTTCTCTGCCAATGTCTTTAGGATCATCAGAGCTGCAGTCAGAGTCTTCTTCAGATGAGGACACAACCTTCGCCTTCCAAGCTCTGGATCGACCATAGTTGGGGCCATAGATATCTCTCTTCTCAGATAGCTGGAACTCATGAGTGTTGAGCCTCTCAAGTATGTCAGATGGATCAAGACTTTTGAAGTCAGGTCGTTCTTGAATCATCAACGCCAATGTGTCAAACGAACTATCAAGAGACTTCAATAGCTTCTTCACAACTTCATGCTTGGTGATTTCAGTAGCGCTAAGTTCATGAAGCTTATTGGTGATATCATTGAGGCGGTCAAATGTAAGCTGGACATTTTCATTGTCATTTCTCTTGAAGTGATTGAAGATATTGCAAAGAACATCAATCCTTGAGTCTCTCTATGTTGAAACACCTTCATGGACCTTGGACAGCCAATCCCATAGCAGCTTGGCTGAATCCGGTGCACTCACATGTTCGTATTGTCCTTTGGTCATATGACCACAGATGATGTTCTTGGCGGTTGAGTCCTGTTGAGCAAACTTCTTGACATCAGCAGGGGTGACACCTTCACCAGCCTTGGGAACACCAGTCTTGATGACATACCAGAGATCATTATCAATAGCTTCAAGATGCATGCGCATCTTATTCTTCCAGTAGGGGTAATCAGTCCCATCAAAGACAGGGCACACAACGGAGACTTTGATTATCCATGTAGTCAACATAACTAAAACTCCAGGTGGTTAAACCGAATCACACAGAACAAGGGAGCACCTTTCACTTATACCAATTGAAAGTGCAAGTTATCGACTAGAGGGGGGTGAATAGGCGATTTTCACGAAAGTCTTCAATACACGATATCTTTTGAAGAGATAGTGATGAAATGAACCTATGTGATAAGCAGCAGAAGATAAACGACAGTAGACATGCAATAGTCAAGTAAGCATCATAGTGGAAATACAAAGACTATTGATAGCTAGTTAATATGGATCAAGATGGAAGACCGAGAGAAGCTAAACAGGGAACAGTCTTCACATAGTGAAGCCACACAGATCAGACAAGTAAGCAATGACTTCACAAAGACAAAATGGAATGTAAATGAGTTGGAAGATAGAAACAGTAGCTTGGAGACGAAGGGAATTTGGTAGACCAGTTCCAGTTGCCGTGACAACTGTACGTCTGGTCAGGGAGGCTGAGATTGAACTCTGAAGACCGTGTCTTCCCTTATTCCCCTTGATCTAAGGACACCTAGTCCTCGCCCAATCACTATGGTAAGTCTTCAAGGTAGACTTCCAAACCTTCACAGACTTCATTCATTGGCGATCCACAATGACTCTTGGATGCTTAGAACGCGACGCCTAACCGGTTGGAGGATACATAGTCCTCAAGTGTAACAAGTCTTCAGATCACACAGACAGAAAGACTTCAGTGATGCCTAACCCTCTGTGGCTCTGAGTGTTTCGGGATTTGTCCTCGCAAGGATCTTTTCTCTCAAAGGCTTCAGAGGTCGGTTGCTCTCAAACGACAAAAGTCGTGCACTAACTCTGAGCAGCCACCAATTTATGGTGTAGGGAGTGGTCTATTTATAGCCAGGAGGCAACCTAACATGATATGTCCAAAATGATCCTTGGTCACTAAGGAACTGACACGTGCCCAACGGTCGGATTTTGAACACATACGATAACTTAGCTTGAGCTCCAAGCAAAGCGGACTTATCGAACTCTGGATAAGATTTGCTCTCATTGTCTTCACTCGAGGACATAGAATTTTGGTTGAGCATCACTATAGTCTTCTGACTATGTTTGACTTGGACTTATGGTGGTTCCTGTGACTCAAGAAATAAGAAAAAGAACTACGAAAGAAACTATGTCTTCGCATTCCATAGTCTTCATTGAATGTCTTCATAGGTCATTATCTTCATGTGAATGTCTTCAAGAGCCACCACTGTCTTCAATGTCTTCACACATTTTTAGGGGTCATCTCCGGAAGGTAAAGCGAATCAGTGAGGGACTATTACATGTGTTATCCTGCAATTCTTCACAAACACGTTAGTCCCTCAACCACGTTTGTCGTCAATACTCCAAAACCAACTAGGGGGCACTAGATGCACTTACACCTGGAAACTATTTGGGGGCTCTATTTTATTTTAAAAAATTAGATCTAAGTATTTTACTAAAACAACAATCAAACAAAATAAAATGACATTTCAAGAACAGCACACCTCATGTGAAGAAGCAAAATCTTAGGATCAGCCGATACTAAACGATAATTGTTGATGAAGAAAGGTGGGATGCCTATCGGGGTATCTCCAAGCTTAGATGCTTGAGACTTCTTGAAATATTATCTTGGGGTGCCTTGGGCATCCCCAAGTTTGAGCTTTTGTGTCTCCTTAATTCTTCTCATATCACGGTTTTCCTAAATCTCAAAAGCTTCATCCACACAAAACTCAACAAGAACTCGTGAGATAAGTTAGTATAAACCAATGCAAATAACTTATCATTATCTACTGTAGAAAATCACTAAAATTATTATTCAACATTGCATACTAAATGCCTCTGCATATTTAATACTCCTATCCTCAGATATAATCATTAAACACGCAAACATATGCAAACAATGCAAATATAACAGCAATCTGTCAAAACAGTATAGTCTGTAAAGAATGCAAGAGGATCCATACTTACCTAACTCAAAAGTTTTTGAAAATTTAACATGCTGTAGGAAATTTATCATAGCTTGATGTGCAAAAAGTTTCGACATTTTACCACATTCTGACTTTTCTCAGGAATTTTTGCAACAACGACAAACTTTCTGTTTTCAAACAGCAACATATAGACTTGCAAAATAAGCATGACAAAGGCTATACTTGACATTTTTATTGCAATAAAAGATGCAAAACATTATTCTAAATACTAGAAAGGAAATCCTAACAAAATAAAATTGACACTCCAAGCAAAACTCATATCATGTGATGAATAAAAATATAGCTTCAAGTGAGGTTATTGATAATGTTGGAGATGAAAGAGGGGATGCCTTCCGGGGCATCCCCAAGCTTAGTTGCTTGGATCTTCCTTGAATATTACCTTTGTGTTCATTGGGAAGCCCCAAGCTTAGGGTCTTGCCACTCCTTATTCTCCTCATATCAACATCTCACCCACAACTTGAAATCATCAATCACACAAAACTTAACAAAACTTCGTGAGATGGGTTAGTATGATAAAACAAATCATTCACTTTCGGTACTGTCGAAGACAAGATTCATAATTGTTCTCACACAATTCCTACTGTATCATATCATTTCTACAATTTATATTGATCAATATAAGCCATAGAAACTAGAAAACAAGAAAACTATGCATTGGAAATAGAATCTGTCAAAAACAGAACAAACTGTAATGATCTTGACAACCACCATACTTATTCAAATCTAAAAATTCTGAAAAATCAGGACAACGTAGGCAATTTGTATATCAACCATGTGTCAAAATTGCAGTTAATTATCACATTCCAGTTATGTATTGAATTTTCTGTATTGGACGCGAAACTTTGTGTTTTTGCACATAATCAAATCAACTATCATCCACACTATCCCAAAGGCTGTACTTAGCACTTTAATGAAACAAAACATGTAAGACATGATTACTACAGTAGCATAACATGAAAGATATGAGTGTTGGGTTGTCTCCCAACAAGTGCTTTTCTTTAATGCATTTTAGCTAGGCATGATGATTTCAACGATGCTAACATGAAAGATATGAATTGAAACACAAAGAGAGCATCATGAAGCATATGACTAGCACATTTAAGTCTAACCAACTTCCTATGCATAGGGATTTTGTGATCAAACAACTTTTGGGAGCAAGAATCAACTAGCATAGGAAGGTAAAACAAGCAAAACTTCAAGATTTTCAACACATAGAGAGGAAACTTGATATTATTGCAATATCAAAAAGCATATGTTCCTATCTCATAATAATTTTTAGTAGCACCATGAATGAATTCAACAATATATCCATCACATAAAACATTCTTTTCGTGATGCAAAAGCATAGAAATTTTGCTACTCTCCACATAAGCAAATTTATTCTCATGAATAGTGGTGGGAGCAAACTAAACAAAATAACTATCATGAGATTGAAAATTGAAGTCATGATGACAAGTGTCATGATTATAATTATTCTCTATAGCATACACGTCATCATCATAAACATCATAGATAGCAACTTTGTTATTATTGTCAATTCAAACATCCTCTAATGTAGTGGATTCATCACTAAATAAAGTCATGACCTCTCCAAATACACTTCTATCAATATAATCATCATAAATAGGAGGCATGCTACCATTATAACAAATTTCCACATCATATCTTGGGGGGCTAAAAATATCATGTTCATCAAACATAGCATCCCCAAGCTTATGGCTTTGCATATCATTAGCATCATGGATATTTAAGGAATTCATACTAACGACATTGCAATCATGCTCATCATTTATGCCAAACATTGTATAACATTTTTCTTCTAACATTTGAGCACAATTTTCTTTTCCATCATTTTCACAAAAGACATTATAAAGATGAATAATATGATGCAACCTCAATTCCATTTTTTGTAGTTTTCTTTTACAAAACCAAACTAGTGATAAAACAAGAAACTAAAAGATTCGATTGCAAGATCTAAAGATATATCTTCAAGCACTCACCTCCCCGGCAACGGGGCCATAAAAGAGCTTGATGTCTACTACACAACTTGTTCTTGTAGACTTGTGTTCGGCCTCCAAGCGCAGAGTTTCGTAGGCCAGTAGCAAATTTCCCTCAAGTGGATGACCTAAGGTTTATCAATCCGTGGGAGGTGTAGGATGAAGATAGTCTCTCTCAGACAACCGTGCAACCAAAAAATAAAAAGTCTCTTTTGTCCCCAACATACCAAATACAATGGAAAATTGTATAGGTGCACTAGTTTGGCGAAGAGATGGTGATACAAGTGTAATATGGATAGTAGATATGAGTTTTTGTAGTGCGAACAATAAAAACAGAAAGGTAGTAAATAGTAAAATGGAGCACAAACGATATTGCAATGTTGGAAAATGAGGCCTAGGGTCCGTACTTTCGCTAGTGCAATCTCTCAACAATGCTAATATAATTGGATCATATAACCATCCCTCAAAGTATGATGTCGAATCACTCCAAAGTTCCTATCTAGCGGATAACATAAGAAGGAATTGTTTGTTGCTATTCTTTCCGATCGATCTATCCAAGAGTTCGTACTAAAATAACACAAGGTATTCTTTCTGATGGATCTATCAAGAGTTCGCACTAAAATAACACAAGTTATTCTTTCTTGTCTGTCTATCAAGAGTTCGTACTAGAATAATCACCAAGACAAATTCAGATTCATAATACTCAATCCAACACAAAGAACCTCAAAGAGTGCCCCAAGATTTCTACCGGAGAAACAAAGACAAGAACATGCATCAACCGATATGCATAGATTACCCCAATGTCACTGCGGGAATCCGCAAGTTGAGTGCCAAAACACATATGAAGTGAATCAATACGATTCACCACTGTCACCACGAGTATTCAATTACAGGACATGCATCAAGTGTTCTCAAATCCATAAAAGTATTCAATCCAAAGAAATATTAAAGGGAAAACTCAATTCATCACAACAAGATAGAGAGTGGAAAACACCATATGATCCGACTATATTAGCAAAGCCTACGATACATCAAGATTGTGCATCTCAAGAACACAAGAGAGAGAGAGAGAGAGGTTAAACACATAGCTATTGGTACAAACCCTTAGCCCCGAGGGTGGACTACTCTATCCTCACCATGGTGGCCACCAGGATGATGAACATGGCTACCGATGATGGTTTCCCCCTCCGGCGGAGTGCCGGAAAGGGCTCTAGATTGGATCTCGTGTACTACATAGCCTTGCGGCAGTGGAACTTCAGATCTAGGTCTACCCCCAAGGGTTTCGAAATATTTGGGAATTTATAGGGCGGGGAAGGGGTGTGGTAGGCCATCGAGGTGGGCACAACCCACCTGGGCACGCCAGGGGGGCTGGATTGCCCTGGTGGGTTGTGCCCCCCTCAGGGCACCCCCAGGTGCAGCTCTGGCCCAATGGGTGTCTTCTAGACCATAAAAAATCTCCAGAAAGTTTCGCGGTGTTTGGACTTCGTTTGATATTGATTTCCTGCGATGTAAAAACATGCAGAAAACAACAACTGACACTTGGCACTATGTCAATAGGTTAGTACCAAAAAATGATATAAATTGACTATAAGATGACTGTAAAACATCCAAGAATGATAATAATAGCATGGAACAATAAAAAATTATAGATACGTTGGAGACGTATCAGGGTATATTATATCTCAGTCCTGAAGATATGCAAGAGGCAAAGAAATCCTTGAAGGAGAAAGATATTAAAGCTGAGGATGTCAAAAACTTACCTCCTATTGAAGAGATACATGGGCTTAATGCACCATCACTGCCTAAGGTGGTAGAGGTTAATTCTCTAATGAAATTCAATGATAATGATAATCGTCAGAATATGCACCCTAGTCAATGCCTTCATGAGTTTGAAAATTACATTAGGAAACAAGATCATTTCAATGCAAATGTTATGAAACAGCTGAAATACAATTCTGACCTGATTGCTCGCTTGAGTGACTTGTTATTTAGAATCTCAAATGATGTTAGTGGTGTGGGATAGCATGCTTCTATGGTACAAAGTCGGTTAGAACAAGTTGCTAAATCACAAAGTGAATTACTTGATGAAATGAATAGCAACATACGTGACTTTGCTGTTACAGTTGCAACTAGAAGAGGTAAATGACTCAGGAACCACTTTATCCTAAGGGACACCCAAAGAGAATTGAACATGATTCACAAAAAAACAACACCACTGAACCTAGTCCTTCTAAAAATAAAAATAAAAAGAAAAATGATAGGACTTTGCATGCTACTAGTGAACCTGAAGTAGAAAAACCTCCTGATAATGATAATGATGATTCTATCTGTGATGCTGAAACTAAATCTGGTAATGAACATTCACCTAGTGATAATTAATAAGATAATGCTGAGGTTCATGAAGATACTCAACTAAACAATGAAAGGGAACTAGATAATGCTGTTGAGATCAAACCACCAGTTGATCTTAATAACCACAACCGTAAAAGAGACTTTGTTGCTAGGAAACACGATAAAGAAAGAGAACCGTGGGTTCAAAAACCTGTCTTTTCCACCCAAGCCAACTAAAAAGAAAGATGATGAAGAATTTGAATGCTTTGCTGAAATGCTGAGGCCAGTCTTTTTGCGTTCGCTTGATTGACATCTTTAAAATGCCTCCTTATGCGAAGTACATGAAAGACATCATCACCAATAAGAGAAAAATATCGGAAGCTGAAATCTCCACCATGCTTGCTAATTATACTTTTAAGGATGGAGTACCTAAAAAATATGGATACCCAGGAATACCAACTATACCTTGCTCCATCAAAAATAATTATGTGAAAACTGCTTTATGTGATTTAGGAGCTCGTGTTAGTGTTATGCCTTTCTCTTTGTATAAAAGACTTGATTTGAATAAACTCACACCTTCTGAAATATCTTTGAAAATGGGTGATAAATCAACTGCCATACCTATTGGTATCTGTGAGGATGTGCCCGCAGTTGTTGCTAATGTTACTATTTTGACCGACTTTGTTATACTTGAGATGCCCGAGGCCGACAACATGTCGATTATCATTGGTAGACCCTTCTTGAATACTGCAGGGGTTGTTATTGATTGCAACAAAAGCAAGGTCACTTTTCATCTCAATGGTAATGAGCATACCGTGCACTTTCCGAAGAAACAATTCCAAGTGAATGGTATTAATGTTATTGAAAAATCTCCGACAATCACTATTGGAAGTTTTAAAATACATCTACCTACTATTAAAAAGAAATATGAAATGCGTATTGTTGGGGACATTCATATCCCCGTTGAGGTAACTTAGTGATTTACGAAAGTTCTTTGATTTCATGCTAATCGAAAGTGGTTGTTAATAAGACTTGATCAACCTTATTAATAAATCAATTTTGAGAGGAATGAAGTTGATGAATTTAGTGAGCACTACCTTCTGACCCTACCTTTTGTTTTATGTTTTTATTAGTTAAATAAAATAAAATGCCATGTGTTGTCTGTTTTCTGAGTGTCCCGTACAATAAAAAAATGACCCAAAATTAAAAGTTCTCAGAATGCTCTGAAAATTTAACACGATTTTTTCTGAATATTTAAGAATTTTTGGTGCAAATAATATCAAAGGGAGGTGCACCAGGTGGGCACAACCCACCTGGGCGCGCCAGGACCCCCAGGCGCGCCCTGGTGGGTCATGGTCCCCACGCCGGCCCTCTTACTTATCTCTTTGTACCACACCATCACCTACCTCGAGAAAAAATTCACCATTGCTCTCTCTATCATGTTCTTGCTCTCAAATCTGTGGATTTTGATCTCTTTGCTCGAAGCTCCGTTTCCCAAACTGTTTCGGGGGATTGTTGCTTGGTATGTGACTCCTCTATTTGTCCAATTAGTTTTTGTTTCAGTGGTTTATATTTTGAATAATTAGCTACTCTTAGTGCTGCTGTAGATGAGCTTGCATGTTGAATTCTTAGAGTTCTAAGTAGTTTCAATGATTGCTATGGCCTCTAGGCATCCCTATGAGTAGTTACTATCATTCTTGTAAAGTTTTATTGAGAAAAAAATCGTGGACTAAAAATTTACATTTTTGTTCATAGGAAAAATATGAGTATCTTTAGGAAGTTTGCTTCCAAGAAGAACTCCAAAGGAGTGATTGGGGAGTCATATGATAGTGATCTCCACATCCGAAGATTGGCGAAGATACGGCGATGGTAATGGCTGCATATTCCATTCATGGAAGATGCTAGAATCCTTCAAGAGTTTGCACAATATGCTGCTAATGTTGGCCTCACCAATTTCATTTCGGCTGAATGTGAACAGTATCATCTCCTCACAAACACCTTTGTGCAAAGTTTTAATTTTTTTCCTAGGAATAATACCCTTGAGGTGCAATTTAATTTATATGCTGAACCCCATCAGATACCGCTTATTAAATTTTGCGAAATATGATTGCTTCCTACTGATGGTAGTTTGGCAGAGCCTAAACCCGTAGAGTTTGAAAGCTTTTACCATCCTCTGACATTGGGTGATGAGAGAGGGGTGTCGGGTATCACTACCGCTGGCTTGTATTTTGCCGTTCTTCATTATTTTGCTCTTTTAATTACAAAATGCTTACTATCTAGAGAGAAGGTAGGTGCACTCAGTGATACGTCTCCAACGTATCTATAATTTTTGATTGTTCCATGCTATTATATTAAACTTCTACGATGTCTTATGGGCTTTATTATACACTTTTATATGATTTTTTGGACTAACCTATTAACCCAGAGCCCAGTGCCAGTTTCTGTTTTTCTTCTGTTTTACGGTTTTACAGAAAAGGAATATCAAACGGAGTCCAATTGACGAGCCAATTTTTTATGATTTTTTCTGGACCAAAAGAAGCCCCCGAAGCAAGAGAGTTGGGCCACGAGAGCCACGGGCTGCCCTCGAGGGTGGAGGGCGTGCCCTGGGAAGATGGTGTCGTCCTCCTATCTCGAGGACAGCCCAGAAGCCCCCCTGATGTGGGACCTACGCCAAAAATTCCTATAAGTACTGAAACCTTCAGAAATTAACCTAGATCGGGAGTTCCGCTGCCAAAAGCCTCTGTAACTACCGAAAACCAATCTACCCGTTCTGGCACCCTGCCGGAGGGGGGGGGGAATCCCTCTCCGGTGGTTATCTTCATCATCCCGGCGCTCTCCATGACGAGGAGGGAGTAGTCCACCCTCGGGGCTGAGGATATGTACTAGTAGCTATGTGTTTGATCTCTCTC
>LR738715.1:105430941-105460142 GCA_902687465.1 Secale cereale | reverse complement strand
TCTCTCTCTCTCTCTCTCTCTCGTGTTCTTGAGATGGCACGATCTTGATGTATCATGAGCTTTGCTATTCTAGTTGGATCTTATAATGCTTCTCCCCCTCTACTCTCTTGTAATGGATTGAGTTTTCCCTTTGAAGTTATCTTATCAGATTGAGTCTTTAAGGATTTGAGAACACTTGATGTATGTCTTGCACGTGTTTATCTGTGGTGACAATGGGATATCATGTGATCCACTTGATGTATGTTTTGGTGATCAACTTGCGGGTTCCGTGACCTTGGGAATCTATGCATAGGGGTTCGCACACGTTTTCGTCTTGACTCCCCGGTAGAAACTTTGGGGCACTCTTTGCAGGTCTATGTGTTGGTTGAATAGATGTTTCTGAGATTGTGTGATGCATATCGTATAATCATGCTCACGGATACTTGAGGTGACAATGGAGTATCTAGGTGACATTAGTGTTTTGATTGATTTGTGTCTTAAGGTGTTATTCTAGTACGAACTCTATGATAGATTGAACGTTACTATGGACTATTGAATAGATCGATCAGAAAGAATAACTTTGAGGTGGTTTCGTACCCTACCATAATCTCTTCGTTTGTTCTCCGCTATTAGTTACTTTGGAGTGACTCTTTGTTGCATGTTGAGGGCTAGTAATATGATCCAATTATGTTATCCTTGTTGAGAGAATTTCCACTAGTGAAAGTATGAACCCTAGGCCTTGCCTACTATCATTGCGACACCGTTTATACTCACTTTTACCACTTGCTACCTTGCTGTTTTTATATTTTAAGTTTACAAAAACCTATATATACCATCCATATTGCACTTGTATCACCATCTCTTCGCCGAACTAGTGCACCTATACAATTTACCATTGTATTGGGTGTGTTGGGGATACAAGAGACTCTTTGTTATTTGGTTGCAGGGTTGTTTGAGAGAGACCATCTTCATCCTACGCCTTCGACGGATTGATAGACCTTAGGTCATCCACTTGAGGGAAATTTGCTACTGTCCTACAAACCTCTGCACTTGGAGGCCCAACAATGTCTACAAGAAGAAGGTTGTGTAGTAGACATCAAGCTCTTTTTTGGCGTCGTTGCCGGGTAGGTGAGTGCTTGAAGGTATATCTTTAGATCTTGCAATCGAATCTTTTAGTTTCTTGTTTTATCACTAGTTTAGCTTATAAAAGAAAACTACAAAAAAATGGAATTGATGTTACCTCATATGCTTCATCTTTTTAATATCTTTCGTGAAAATGATGGAAAGGAAAATTGTGCTCAAGTACTAGAAGAAGAATTACGTAGAATGCTTGGCACTAAAGACTTGAATGATGAGCATGCTTGCAAAGTTGTTAGTGTGAATCCTTTGAATATCCATGGTACTAATGATGATTGCACTAGTCATGATGAAAATATCTCATATAAGCCTGTTGATTTTTGTGGAGTGTATAGAGTTTGAAAGTACATACCAAAGAGGGAAGATAGATTTTGCAAGAGGCATAAGTATTTAGAAACTAAATGGTTGCTACAGATGCTAGATGATTGTGCTGAAAATTTAAAATATCTTAGCCGTACTTGTGAACTTTGAAATGAACGTGGCCATTTCATTACCCAATGCGAATTGTTTCATGATCGAATCGTGTCAAAAAATTGTGATGACTTGATTTCCCTTGCCCATCATAATGAACTTATCTTGCTTTTGGGTTATGAAGAAATTAAAGGTAACACTAAGTTTCTTCCAGGATTTGCCATTGATAAACTTCTTGAGTTTGATATAAAGGAAATATATATGTATTGTGCGGTGAATTGCATTGAAAATCCTTATATTGCCAATTACCTTAAGTCAACAAAACAAATAGGAGATGAAGAGAATACTAATGAAAGGGAAGAGATTTCCCAATATCCTCCTATTATTTCTTATGATGAATCAGGTAACGAGGAGGAGCCTCTTATTCTACCAATCTCAGTAGTAAGGAGCTCCAAAAAGAAGATTATACCCACACATGATGAGAAGAAGAAAAAGAAAAGACGGAGAAGCAAAGCAAAAAGGTATCCCTTCCAAATGATGTTGCTTCTATTACTCATTGTGATGATGATAATTGCTATACTATTGGTGCTATCCATACTATTAACGATGGGAGTGATTATGCTTATGATATGGAAAGGCCCAAGCTTGGGGATGCTATGTTTGATGAGAATGATATATTTGAGAATTTATTTGCTGCAATTAATGTTTGCCCCAAGCTTGGGGATGCTACGCTTGATGAAGATGATATTTTTAGCCTCCCAAGTCTTGATATGCAAATCTATTATGATGAAAGCATGCCTCCTATTTACGATGATTATTGTGATGACAATTATGCTATAAAATGTAGTGATGATCATACTTATAAAACTTGTCATGATTATGATTACCCTCTATCTGAACATTACTCTTTTAATGTGGAAACAATCTACAGTATTCTAGTCTCTTATGATACTTCCACTGTTCCGAATGAGAAGAATTTTGCTTATGTGGGGAGTAGTAAAATTTCTATGCAAGTAGATCATGAAAAGAATGCTTTTTGTGCTGGTTATATTGTTTAATTCATTCATGATCCTACTGAAAATTATTATGAGGGAGGAACATATGCTTGTAGGAATTGCAATAATATCAAGTTTCCTCTCTATGTGCTTAAAGTTTTGAAGTTATTCTTGTTCTGCCTTCCTATGCTAGTTGATTATTGTTCCCATAAGTTGTTTGCTAACAAAATCCCTATGCATAGGACGTGGGTTTGACTTATATGTGTTAGTCATATTCTTCATGATGCTCCCGTTATGTTTCAATTCTTATCTTTTATGGAAGCATCATTCAAATCATCATGCCTAGCTAGGGGCGTTAAATGATAGCGCTTGTTGGGAGGCAACCCAACTTTATTTTAGTTTGTTTATTTTTTCTTCTGTTTAGGAATAAATATTGCATCTAGCTTCTGTTTAGATGTGATTTGCGTTTTGTTTAGTGTTGGTGCCAAGTAGAACCTTTGGGAAGACTTGTGTGAAGTTTATGTGATCTTGCTGTGAAAAACAGAATCGTTAGTGCTCGCTAAAGTAGTCTTCAGATTTACTGGAGCGTGTGTTTTAGTTGATTATTTTTGAAGAAGATTGGTAGACAAATTCCGAAAATTTAGCAATTTAGTTTGAATTTTTTGGAGTTCCATAAGTAGGCGAATCCTGCAGATTACTACAGATTGTTCTGTCTTTGATAGGTTCTATTTTTCGTGTGTTGTTTGCTTATTCCAATGCATCTATGAGTAGTATTGGAGGATATGAACCATAGAGAAGTTGGAGTACAGTAGGTTTAACACCAATATAAACAAAGAATGAATTCATTGCTGTACCTTTGAGTAGTGGTTTGCTTTCTTATACTAACGGAGCTCACGAGAATTTTTGTCTAAGTTTTGTGTTGTGAAATTTTCAAGTTTTGAGTATTGCTCTAATGGACCATGGAACAAAGAGTGGCAAGAGCCCAAGATTGGGGATGCCCAAGGCACCCCAAGGTAAAACTCAAGGACAACCAAAAGCCTAAGCTTGGGGATGCCCCGGGAAGGCATCCCCTCTTTCATCTTCATCCATTGGTAACTATACTCGGAGCTATATTTTTATTCACCACATAATATGTGTTTTGCTTGGAGTGTCATTTTTGTTTTTGTTTTTTTTTGCTTGCTGTTTGAATAAAATACCAAGATCTGAAGTCTTAAATGTTAGAGAGTCTTCACATAGTTACATAATTATTCAACTACTCATTGATCTTGACTTATATCTCTCGGAGCAGTTTGTTATTTGCTCTAGTGCTTCACTCATATCTTTTAGAGCACGAAGGTGGTTTTATTTTGAAGAAATAGATGAGCTCTCATGCTTCACTTATATCCTTTTGAGAGTCTATTAAAACAGCATGGTAATGTGCTTAGGCTATAAAACTAGTCTTCACATGATAGACATCCAATATCAATGTAGTAAAAACTCTCACACTAAGTGCATTGAATATGATGAGAAGTTGGATGCTTGATTATTGTTTTGAGATATGAGGATAGTGATATTAGAGTCATGCTAGTGGAGTTATTATGAAATTGAGAAATTCTTGTGTTAAGGTTAGTGATTCCCGTAGCATGCACGTATGGTGAACCGCTATGTGACGAAGTTAGAGCATGAGGTATTTGTAAACTGTCAACCTTTGTGTGGAGGTCGGGGGCGCGCGATGGTTAACTCCTACCAACCTCCCCCCTAGGAACATGCTATGATTGCTTTGTTTTGATGACTTATAGATTTTTGCAATAAGTATATGATTTCTTTATGACAAATGTTGAGTCCATGGATTATACGCACTCTCACCCTTCCACCATTGCTAGCCTCTCTTGTACCGCGCAAATTTTGCCGGTACCATAAACCTACTATATATTATTCCTCAAAACAGCCACCATACCTACCTATCATGGCATTTCCATAGCCATTCCAAGATATATTTCCATGCAACTTTCCACCGTTCCGTTTATATGACACACATCATATTGTCATATTGCCATTGCATGATCATGTAGTTGACATCGTATTTGTCGCAAAGCCACCAAGCATAATTTTTCATATATGTCACTCTTGATTCATTGCATATCCCGGTACACCGCCGGAGGCATTCATGTAGAGTCATACTTGTTGTAGTATCGAGTTGCAATATCGAGTTGTAATAAAAAGTGTGATGATCATCATTATTAGAGCATTGTCCCATGTGAGGAAAGGCCAATAAAAAAGAGAGAGATGGCCCAAAAAAATAGAGAGGGGCTAATAATAAAAAAAGGGAGAGAAAGACCCTCCAAAAAAAATAAAGAAAAGAGAGAAGGGACAATTGCTACTATCTTTTATGCACACTTGTGCTTCAAAGTAGCACCATGTTCTTCATTGTAGAGAGTCTCATGTTTAGTCACTTTCATATACTAGTGGGAATTTTTATTATAGAACTTGGCTTGTATATTCCAACGATGGGCTTCATCAAATGCCCTAGGTCTTCGTGAGCAAGCAAGTTGGATGCACACCCACTAGTTTCTTTTGTTGAGCTTTCATTCATATTTAGCTCTAGTACATCCGTTGCATGGCAATCCC
Organism: Secale cereale; assembly: GCA_902687465.1. Classification (NCBI taxonomy): domain Eukaryota; kingdom Viridiplantae; phylum Streptophyta; class Magnoliopsida; order Poales; family Poaceae; genus Secale; species Secale cereale. Next base: position 105,455,013 of record LR738715.1, on the reverse strand, counting down.
TACTCACTCACATTGATATCTATTGATGCGCATCTCCATAGCCCGTTGATACGCCTAGTCGATGTGAGACTATCTCCCTCCTTTTTGTCTTCTCCACAACCACCTCTATTCCACCCATAGTGATATATCCATGGCTCACGCTCATGTATTGCGTGAAAGTTGAAATGTTAGATAGAGTATGAAAACAAATGCTTGGATGAAATCGGGGTTCTGCATGATATGAATTTTTGTGTGATGAAGAGGGAGCATAGCGAGACTATATGATTTTGTAGAGATAACTTTCTTTAGCCATAGTATTTTGAGAAGACATGATTGCTTTGTTGGTATTGCTTGAAGTATTGTTATTTCTTATGTCAATATAGACTTTTATCTTGAATCTTTCATATCTGAACATTCATGCCACAATTAAGAGAATTACATTGAAAACTATATTGTTTAGCATTCCACATCAAAAATTCTTTCTTTATCATTTACCTACTCAAGGATGAGCAGGAATTAAGCCTGGGGATGCTGATACGTCTCCAACGTATCTATAATTTTTGATTGTTCCATTCTATTATATTATCCTTCTAGGATGTCTTATGGGCTTTATTATACACTTTTATATGATTTTTGGGACTAACATATTAACCCAGAGCCTAGTGCTAGTTTCTGTTTTTCTTCTTTTTTAGGGTTTTACAGAAAAGGAGTATCAAACGGAGTCCAATTGACGAGCCATTTTTTTATGATATTTTCTGGACCAAAAGAAGCCCCCGAAGCAAAAGAGTTGGGCCAGGAGAGCCATGAGCTGCCCTTGAGGGTGGAGGGCGCGCCCTGGGAAGGTGGTGGCGCCCTCCTATCTCGAGGACAGCCCAGAAGCCCCCCTGACGTGGACCTATGCCAAAAATTCCTATAAATACTGAAACCTTCGGAAATTAACCTAGATCGGGAGTTCCGCCGCCGAAAGCCTTTGTAGCCACCGAAAACCAATCTACACCCGTTCTGGCACCCTGCCGGAGGGGGGAATCCCTCTCCGGTGGCTATCTTCATCATTCCAGCGCTCTCCATGACGAGGAGGGAGTAGTCCACCCTCGGGGCTGAGGGTATGTACTAGTAGCTATGTGTTTGATCTCTCTCTCTCTCTCTCTCTCTCTCTCTCTCTCGTGTTCTTGAGATGGTACGATGTTGATGTATCGCGAGCTTTGCTATTCTAGTTGGATCTTATAATGCTTCTCCCTCTCTACTCTCTTGTAATGGATTGAATTTTCCCTTTGAAGTTATCTTACCGGATTGAGTCTTTAAGGATTTGAGAACACTTGATGTATGTCTTGCACGTGTTTATCTGTGGTGACAATGGGATATCATGTGATCCACTTGATGTATGTTTTGGTGATCAACTTGCGGGTTCCGTGACCTTGGGAATCTATGCATAGGGGTTGGCACACATTTTCGTCTTGACTCTCCGGTAGAAACTTCAGTGCACTCTTTGAAGTTCTATGTGTTGGTTGAATAGATGTTTCTGAGATTGTGTGATGCATATCGTATAATCATGCACACAGATACTTGAGGTGAAAATGGAGTATCTAGGTGACATTAGGGTTTTGATTGATTCGTGTCTTAAGGTGTTATTCTAGTACGTACTCTATGATAGATTGAACGTTACTACGGACTCTTGAATAGATCGATCAGAAAGAATAACTTTGAGCTGGTTTCGTACCCTACCATAATCTCTTTGTTTGTTCTCCACTATTAGTTATTTTGTAGTGACTCTTTGTTGCATATTGAGGGCTAGTAATATGATCCAATTATGTTATCCTTATTGAGAGAACTTCCACTAGTGAAAGTATGAACCCTAGGCCTTGCCTACTATCATTGCAACATTGTTTATACTCACTTTTACCACTTGCTACCTTGCTCTTTTTATATTTTCAGTTTACAAAAACCTATATCTACCATCCATATTGCACTTGTATCACCATCTCTTCGCCGAACTAGTGCACCTATACAATTTACCATTGTATTGGGTGTGTTGGGGACACAAGAGACTCTTTGTTATTTGGTTGCAGGGTTGTTTGAGAGAGACCATCTTCATCCTACGCCTCCCACAGATTGATAAACCTTAGGTCATCCACTTGAGGGAAATTTGCTACTGTCCTACAAACCTCTCCACTTGGAGGCCCAACAATGTCTACAAGACGAAGGTTGTGTAGTAGACATCACACAGCTCCCCAGACCTTGTTGTTTTTCGTCGTGCACTAAATGGCGACAACACTTATAGCCTGGGAGCTATTGTGGCACGTCGCCTCCATAATAATAAGTCCAATGGTAAAATACACGATGGTATTTACGCCGCTCATTTGGCGGCTCGCTTTAATGTTCAGATACGCCTGCATGATTTTCCTTTACCTAAGGATTACCTAGATCGCGCTGTCATGGATCAGCACCAGTCTACTGCTGTCAATTATCCTAACATTCATATTCCTTATAACCTGGTTTTTAGCGTGACAACTCGTGATATTATTCCCTTGCATGCACCTGCTTTGTTTGATCATATTGCCAGGGGAGGATATAGGATTATGCATGCTGATATCATCGCTTATCGGAATGACCAGGCTAAAACAAAGCAGGAGCCTCAGCAGTGGGATGCCTGGATGCCTGCTCCTTAGTGCCCTGACGACTATCCAGGTTACTGATTGCTTACCAAGTTAGGCCAAATCCTAAGCTTGGGGGAGTACGTGTTTCTCACCGACTTTACATTCATGTCCACACATTTCATTGCAGTAGTCGGTGTTCACACTTTTTCATTCTATTATCCATGCTTAATTTATTTTCTCGCTTTTTCTGGTTTTTTGAAAAACCTTGGAAAAACAAAAAAAAATGCCTAGTTGTAGTTAGTTTACTTTCTATGCTTGCCTAGTTGTAATGTTAAGAAGAAAATCCAAAAATATTTCCTTGTTCTTCTTTTGCTTGTTGGGAGTTTTCCTGTGTAAATAGTTTTCTCGTTTTTGCTTTCCTCTTTCATTTGCTTGTTCTAGAAAAACAAAAACTCCAAAAATATTTCAGTATGCTTCTCTGAATTCCTTTCTTTTTATTTTTGAGTCGTACCAACGAGAAGTCCACGATGGAAATGTTAAGTGGCTCTCATTTGCGTAACTATTGATTTAATAAAGAGCCCATTTTATCTTGCCTTCTCCTGTTGAATAAAATGTCTGCAGGTCCCAGCTTAGTCCATGGCACTCTTGCACTATTATTATTTTCACATCATTCGGTCGTGCAAGTGAAAGGCAATAATGGCGATATTTGATGAACCGGTCGTGGCAGAGAGAAACTGGTATGAACTTAACTTTTTCTATTTTTGTAAATATGTTTAACCTAGTACCCATGATTCAGACCATTATGATTAAACATGTTTGCAATGACAATTAGAGATTATAGTTTCACATGCCATGCATAAGTAGCTAGGAGTTGATAATGATTTACCTTGGATATCAATATTGCGTTAAAATGATTGTGATGTAGTAAGATGATATGGTATCCTCCTCTGAATATTCATGTGGGTTGACTTGGCACATGTTCATACATGTAGTTGAATCAAAACCAACATAGCCTCTATGATATTTATGTTCATGGTGTCCATATCCTACTCATGCTGGTGTCCAATGTTTGTTATGCATAATATATGTTCGTGACCGTTGTTGCTCTCTAGCTAGCCGCTTCACAACCAATTTGATAGCCTTCGCCTGTACTACGCGGGATACTGCTTGTGCATCAAATTCAAAAACCCAAGTTAATCCAGATGAGTCCACCATTCCTACCTATATGCGATATTACCCTGCCGTCATAAGTAAATTTGCATGTGCCATCTCTAAAAACTTCAAATAAATATCCTTTTATGTGCCTGGATCGTTCATGGAACGACAGGAGGTAGTCGTTATCTTCCATGCTAAGCGGGCTATTCTCAGATCGAGTGTTTATTCACTCGCCATCACACGAGAAAAGGGCGGTAATAGGGATTCCCAGTCCCAAATTGCAAAAAGAAAAAGAGCTTATAAATAAACAAACAAAAACTCCCAATGGAGTCCAAACCTTTACTTTTCTGCTTGGGAACCGCCACTAGCTTAGCATGGGAGATATTGATATCTGATAGTCGTGAAGTAAATGAGAAGAGTGTGATAACCCACAAGTGTAGGGCATCGCAACAATTTTCGAGGGTAAAGTATTCAACCCAAATTTGTTGATTCGACACAAGGGGAGCCAAAGAATACTCTTAAGTATTAGCAGCTGAGTTGTCAATTCAACCACACCTGGAAACTTAGTATCTGCAGTAAGATAGTTTAGTAGCAAAGTAATATGATAGTGGCGGTAGCAGCAATAAAAGTAACGATAGTGTTTTTGTAGTTTTTGTAGTTTTTGTGATAGTAGCAACGAAAAAGTAAATAAGAAACTAGCAATATAGGTAAAGCCCGTAGGCATTGGATCGGTGATGGGAAATTACGTCGGATGCAATTCATCATGTAGAAGTTATAACCTAGGGTGACACAGAACTAGCTCTAGTTCATCAATGCAATGTAGGCACGTATTCCGAAAATAGTCATACGTGCTTATGGAAAAGAACTTCCATGACATCTTTTGTCCTACCCTCCCGTGGCAGCGGGGTCCTATTGGAAACTAAGGGATATTAAGGCCTCCTTTTAATAGAGTACCGGACCAAAGCATTAACACATAGTGAATACATGAACTCCTCAAACTATGGTCATCACCGGGAGTGGTCCCGATTGTTGTCACTTCGGGGTTGCTGGATCATAACACATAGTAGGTGACTATAGACTTGCAAAATAGGATCAAGAACACACATACATTCATGGAAACATAATAGGTTCAGATCTGAAATCATGGAACTCGGGCCCTAGTGACAAGAATTAAGCATAGCAAAGTCATAGCAACATCAATCTTAGAACATAGTGGATACTAGGGATCAAAACCTAACAAAACTAACTCGATTACTTGATAGATCCCATCCAACCCATCACCGTCCAGCAAGCCTACGATGTAATTACTCACGCACGGCTGTGAGCATCATGGAATTGGTGATGGAGGAAGGTTGATGATGACGATGACGACGATCTCCACTCTCCGGAGCCCCGAACGGACTCCAGATCAGCCCTCCCGAGAGAGATTAGGGCTTGGCGGCGGCTCCGTCTCGTGAAACGCGATAATTCCTTGTCTCTGATTTTTTTTCTCCCCGAAACGGAAGATATAGGATCTGGGGGTACATTGGTGGAGCACCAGGGGGCCCACGAGGCAAGGGGGTGCGCCCTGGGAAGGGGGGTGCGCCCCCACCCTCGTGGACAGGCCATGGGCCCCCTGGTGTGGATCTTGTTGCATGTATTTTTTATATTTTCCAAAATAATTCTCCTTTGGTTTTCAGGCGATTTCGAGAACTTTTTATTTCTGCACAAAAACAACACCATGGCAATTCTGCTGAAAACAGTGTCAGTCCGGGTTAGTTCCATTCGAATCATGCAAGTTAGAGTCCAAAACAAGGGCAAAAGGGTTTGGAAAAGTAGATACGTTGGAGACGTATCAACTCCCCCAAGCTTAAACCTTTGCTTTTCCTCAAGCAATTCAGTTGATAAACTGAATGTGATAAAGAAAAACTTTGACAAACTCTATTTGCTCTTGTTGTTGTAAATATGTAAGCTAGCATTCAGGTTTTCAACAAGATCATGAACTAACCACATTCACAATAACTTTCAGGTCTCAAGACTACTCACATCAATGGCATAATCAACTAGCGAGCAATAATAATAAACCACGGATGACAACACTTTCTCAAAACAATCATGATATGATATAATAAGATGGTATCTCGCTAGCCCTTTCTTAGACCGCAAAACATAAATGCAGAGCATATGAGAGCCACTGAGCATTTTAATCATGGTCTTCTACTCTTAACCCCCAATGAAAAGAAAAGAAACTATTTACACGGGAAAACTCCCAACAAGCAAAAGAAGAATGGGAAATCTTTTTGGGTTTTCTTTTAACTGCTACTACAAGCGAAGAAAGTAAACTATCTAGATGCTACGGCTAATTTTGTTTTGTTTTTCTGGGTTTTTCTAGCACACAAGAAAAATATTAAGAAAAAGAAATGAAACTAAACATGGATGGTACAGTGAAAGAGTGTGAGCACCGAAAACTAGAATAAGTGTGAACATGAATGTAAGTCGGTGAGAAACACGTACTCCCCCAAGCTTAGGCTTTTGGCCTAAGTTGGTCTATGGCAAGTATTGGCCTGACGAATATCCAAAGTTGTAGTTGGGGTCGTATTGAGACGCGGAAGATGTTGCGTGCTGAGCTGCAACTCGAAGGCGGGCTGCCTCGGTCATGCTATAATAAGCATTTGCTTCCTCCATAGTTATAGTGTATCTCCCTTTTTCCTGAAAGTTAGACAATGTAGGGGAAGGAAGAACAATAGGGATGGCATGCTGCCTGTTAAAAATTAGTCGATATTTGAGGGTTTGATTATCCCACTCTATAAACAGGTGACTAGTCATAGCATGGCAGTCTAAATAAGCAGGAGGTAAAGGTTCATCATTCACGTGCACATGTATACCTAGAAAGTGGGCTATGCGGGTAGCATAGATCCCACCAAATAAATCTCCATGCAACCCATTATGGTGTAGCCTACGTGCAACAATTGCTCCCAAGTTATACTGCCTATCACCTAGTATAGCAATCCTGAGAACACTAAGATCAGGGACACACATGTGACAAGCCTCATCTTTACCGTTTATGCATCTACCGATAAAGAGAGCAAAGTAATGAATAGCAGGAAAATGAATGCTCCCTATGGTAGCCTGTGTGATTTCCCTGGATTCCCCCACTGTAATACTAGCTAGGAGTTCTCTAAATTCAGATTTGCGAGGATCACTCATACTGCCCCACTGTGGGAGCTTGCATGCAACATTAAAATCCTCTAAATCCATGGTATAGGATTTATCATATAGGTCAAACAGTACAGTGTGAGAATTACGTGAAGATGAAAACTTAAACCTTCTCACAAAGCTATCAGTTAAGCACGGTATTGAGGACACTTATCTTGTATGAATTCCTCGAGGTCAGCGTTGCGCACGTATGCGTAAAATTCATATTTGATGCCAGCTTGACCCATCAATTCATCTGACGGCCATTCACAAGGCCGCACATCAGCATCCCTCGGTGGTTCATCGTCCGGCTCACGGAACACGAGCCACGGTTCTTGCTTCCTTGAAGGACCACCTTGGAAGTTTCTCCTAGACATTTTTCTGAAATTTTCTGAAATTTTTAGTAACTTCAAAATAAAAGTTAACCAAACTCAACAAGATTGATAGCAACAACTCCTACTAGTGCCTAGAGGCTATATAATGCATTATAACTACTTGGGACCAAGAAAATTTGACATGCAAGCTCAAGAACAAGGTCACCACAGCAGCATAAATTTGCAACAGATAAAGGACTAGAGCCAAAACTAATTGGACCAATGGAGGAGTCACATAGCAAGGAACAATCTCCCCAAACACATTGGTAAATGGTGCTTCGAGCAAGGAGATCGAAAATGGCAGCAAGATGAGCTAGAACTCGGGTTTGAGCTGGTTGGTGATTTTTTTGGGAGGAAGAAGAAGAGCATGGGTGCAGGAATAAGTGCAGGGGGGCCCCACGAGGTAGGGGGCCCGCCCTGGACCCTCGTGGACACGTGTTGGCTCCCCTCGATGTGTGTTCAGTGCCATATTTCCTCAACTATTCTAGAAAAAATCATATTTCATTTTCTTGGCATTTGGAGAACTTCTATTTTCGAGATATTTTTTTTATTGCTCGGATAAGTCTGGAAACAGACAGAAGATACTATTTTTGTTTTATTTATCCTAATTAACAGAAAGTAAAAAGAGGATACAGAAGGTTGTGCTGTCTAGATTCACCTATCCCATGTTCATCAAAAGGAATCCATTAACAAGGTTGATCAGGTCTTCTTAATAAACTCTTTCCGAGTAACATGAAACCAGAGAATTTTCGAATAACACTAGGTTACCTCAATGGGGATATGTATGTCCCCAACAATAAGAATGTCATATGTCTTATTGATAGTATGAATTGGAAACTCAAAACCTCCAATAGTGATAGTTGAAGTTTTTCCAATATAATTAATACTATGGACCTGAGGTTGTTTCCTCGGAAAGTGTACCGTATGCTCATTATCATTGACATGAAAAGTGACATTGCCTTTGTTGCAATCAATAACAGCCCCTGCAGTATTCAAAAAGGGTCTTCCAAGAATAATAGACATACTATCGTCCTCGGTAATATCAAGGATAACCAAGTCCGTTAGAATAGTAACATTTGCAACTACAACAGGCACATCCTCACAAATACCGATAGGTATAGCAGTTGATTTATTGGCCATTTGCAAAGATATTTTAGTAGGTGTCAACTTACTCAAGTCAAGTCTACGATATAATGAGAGAGGCATAACACTAACACTGCCTCCAAGATCACACAAAGCAGTTTTAACATAGTTTCTCTTAATGGACCAAGGTATAGTAGATACTCCTGGATCTCCTAATTTCTTAGGCATTCCACCCTCAAAAGTGTAATTGGCAAGCATGGTGGAAATTTCTACTTCAGGTATCTTTCTTTTGTTGGTAATATTGTCTTTCATATACTTAGCATAAGGATTTGTTTTAAGCACATCAGTTAAACGCATACGAAAGAAGATAGGTCTAATCATTTCAGCGAAGCGCTCAAAATCCTCATCAACCTTTTTCTGGGATAGTTTCGGAGGAAAAGGCATGGGTTTCTGAACCCATGGTTCTCTTTCCCTACCGTGCTTCCTAGCAACAAAGTCTCTCTTAACATAACATTGATTCTTTGATTGTGGGTTATCAAGATCAACAGCAGGTTCAATCTCTACATCATTATCATTGCTAGGTTGAGCATCATCATGAACATCATCATTAATATTATCACTAGGTTCATGTTCATTACCAGATTGTGTCTCAGCATCAGAAATAGATATATCATTGGGATTCTCAGGTGTGGCAGCTATAGGTTCACTAGAAGCATGCATAGTCCTATCATTTTTCTTTTTCTTCTTCTTAGAAGAACTAGGTGCATCTAAATTAGATCTCTGAGAATCTTGCTCAATTCCCTTAGGGTGGCCTTCAGGATACAGAGGTTCCTGGGTCATTTTACCACCTCTAGTAGCAACTCTAACAGCATAGTCATTATTCTTACTATTTAATTCATTGAGAAAATCGTTCTGAGCTTTAAGTACTTGTTCTACTTTAGTGGTAACCATAGAAGCATGTATACTAAAACGTTTCAGTTCACATTTAGCTCTAGACAGATAATCAGTCAAGCGCTCAATCATATTAGCATTGTGTTGTAATTGTCTACCAACATAAGCATTGAAGTTTTCTTGTTTCACAATAAAATTGTCAAACTCATCTAAGCATTGGCTAGCCGACTTATAACGAGGAATATCACCTTCATCAAATCTATAAAGAGAATTTACCTTTACTACCTGTGTCGAGTTATCAAGACCATGTATTTCTGCAATAGGTGGTAAATTCTTAACATCTTCAGCTTTAATACCTTTTTCTTTCATAGATTTCTTTGCCTCTTGCATGTCTTCAGGACTGAGAAATAGAACACCTCTTTTCTTTGGAGTTGGCTTAGGGGCTGGTTCAGGAAGTGTCCAATTATTTTCATTGGCCAGCATATTATTCAATAGTAATTCAGCTTGTTCAACTGTTCTTTCCCTGAAAACACAACCAGCACAACTATATAGGTGGTCTCTGGAAGCATCGGTTAGTCCATTATAAAAGACATCAAGTATATCATGCATCTCAAGAGGATGATCAGGCAAAGCATTAAGTAATTGGAGAAGCCTCCCCCAAGCTTGTGGGAGACTCTCTTCTTCAGTTTGAGCATAGTTATATATTTCCCGTAAGGCAGCTTGTTTCTTATGAGCGGGAAAATATTTAGCAGAGAAGTAATACATCAGATCCTGGGGACTACACACACAACCAGGATCAAGGGAATTAAACCAAGTCTTAGCATCACCCTTTAACGAGCACGGAAATGGCTTAAGGATATAGTAGTAACGAATCTTTTCATCATTGGTAAACTGGGTGGCTATATCATTCAACTTAGTAAGATGTGCCACAACAGTTTCAGACCATAGCCATGGAAAGGATCGGATTCAACCAAAGTAATTAACTTAGGATCAACAGAGGAGTCATAATCATTATCAGTAACACAGATAGGTGAAGTAGCAAAAGCAGGGTCATGTTTCATCCTAGCATTCAAGGACTTTTCTTTTAGCTTAGCTAATAATTTCTTAAGATCATATCTATCATTGCAAGCAAGAAAGTCTCTAGCAGTTTCTTCATCCATAACATAACCCTTAGGAACAACAGTCAATTCATATCTATTGGGAGTAGTTTCATCATCACTTTCATAAATATCATCAGTTTCAACATTTGCACTCTCCCTAACCTTAGCAATTTGTTCATCTAGAAATTCACCTAGTGGAACAGTATCAAGCATAGAGGTAGTTTCATCATACATAGCAGAAGTAGCATCATCAAGAACATACGACATAACAGATTCAATAGCAGGAGTAGGTGTCACAAGTTTACTCATAACAGAAGGAGAATCAAGTGCAGAGCTAGATGGCAGTTCCTTACCTTCCCTCGTAGTTGAGGGTAAGATCTTGGTTTTTGAGTCCTTTGAATTCTTCATAGTGGTCAACAGATATAAATCGCAAGTGACTTAAAGAATAGAGCTATGCTCCCCGGTAACGGCGCCAGAAAATAGTCTTGATAACCCACAAGTGTAGGGGATCGCAACAGTTTTCGAGGGTAAAGTATTCAACCCAATTTTTTTGATTCGACGGAAGGGGAGCCAAAGAATACTCTTAAGTATTAGGAGCTGAGTTGTCAATTCAACCACACCTGGAAACTTAGTATCTGCAGCAAGATAGTTTATTAGCAAAGTACTATGATAGTGGCGGTAGCAGCAATAAAAGTAACGATAGTGTTTTTGTAGTTTTTGTGATAGTAAGAACGGAAAAGTAAATAAGCAACTAGCAATATAGGTAAAGCTCGTAGGCATTGGATCGGTGATGGGAAATTACGTCGGATGCAATTCAACATGTAGAAGTTATAACCTAGGGTAACACAGAACTAGCTCCAGTTCATCAATGCAATGTAGGCATGTATTCCGAATATAGTCATATGTGCTTATGGAAAAGAACTTGCATGACATCTTTTGTCCTACCCTCCCGTGGCTGCGGGGTCCTATTGGAAACTAAAGGATATTAAGGACTCCTTTTAATAGAGTACCGGACCAAAGCATTAACACATAGTGAATACATGAACTCCTCAAACTATGGTCATCACCGGGAGTGGTCCCGATTATTGTCACTTCGGGGTTGCCATATCATAACACATAGTACATGACTATAGACTTGCAAGATAGGATCAAGATAACACATATATTCATGGAAACATAATAGGTTCAGATCTGAAATCATGGAACTCGGGCCCTAGTGACAAGCATTAAGCATAGCAAAGTCATAGCAACATCAATCTTAGAACATAGTGGATAGTAGGGATCAACCCTAACAAAACTAACTCGATTACATGATCAACCGTCCAGCAAGCCTACGATGGAATTACTCACGCATAGCGGTGAGCATCATGGAATTGGTGATGGAGGAAGGTTGATGATGACGATGGCGACGATCTCCACTCTCCGGAGCCCCGAACGGACTCCAGATCAGCCCTCCCAAGAGAAATTAGGGCTTGGCGGCGGCTCTGTCTCGTGAAACGTGATAGTTCTTTCTCTTTGATTTTTTTCTCCCCGAAACGGAAGATATAGGATCTGGGGGTACGTCGGTGGAGCACCAGGGGGCCCACGAGGCAGGGGGGCGTGCCCTACGCAGGGGGCCGCGCCCCCCACCCTCGTGGACAGGCCGTGGGCCCCTGGTGTGGTTCTTCTTGCAGGTATTTTTTTATATTTTCCAAAATAATTCTCCTTTGATTTTCAGGCGATTCCGAGAACTTTTTATTTCTGCACAAAAACAACACCATGGCAGTTCTGCTGAAAACAGCGTCAGTCCAGGTTAGTTCCATTCAAATAATGCAAGTTAGAGTCCAAAACAAGGGTAAAAGGGTTTGGAAAAGTAGATACGTTGGAGGCGTATCAGGGTGCATGTCTCAAAATATCATTTACCTCTGTTTTAAAAAACTTGAGATCTGGCACCTCTACAAATCATTGCTTCCCTCTGCGAAGGGACTATCTATTTACTTTTATGTTGTGTCATCACCTTCTAAAATAAGCGCCAGATCTGAGAGCACTGTTGCCATGCCTATGCATTGAATATAATGAATGTTGAGGGTTAGCATGACTGGATCTTTTCTACCATTAATTACAATGTTTAGTCGCTGCTTGAACTTTGGAGGTGCTCTGCTTTTATGTTTTGCGGTCTCAGAAAGGGCTAGCGAGATACAATTATTGTCATATTATATCGTGGTTATTTTGATAACATGTTGCTATTTGAGATGTCTTATTATCGCTCACTAGCTGATTATGTCATTGATATGAGTTAATATAATTTCTAAGAGTTATTGTTGAAATGGTTAGTCATGATCTTTGCTGAAAACGTGGATACTGTTTAACCTTATTTATGAAAACAAGAGCAAACGAGTTCTTAAAAGTTTTTCTTTCTCACTTTCAGTTTATCAACTGAATTGCTTGAGGACAAGCAAAGGTTTAAGCTTGGGGGAGTTGATACGTCTCCAAGGTATCTACTTTTCCTAACACTTTTCCTCTTGTTTGGACTCTAATTTGCATGATTTGAATGAAACTAACCCCGGACTTACGCTGTTTTCAGCAGAAATACCATGGTGTTGTTTTTGTGTAGAAATAAAAGTTCTTGGAATGGAACAAAACTTTGCGAGGAATTTTTATACAATAAAAGAAAAATAATGGAGCCAAGAACCACTAGAGGGGGGGTACCAGGGTGGGCACAACCCACCAGGGCGCCCCCTCCCGGCGTGCCCAGGTGGGTTGTACCCACCTGGTGGCCCCGTAGACGTCAACCCTGATACTATATAGTCACATTTGCGGAGAAAAAATCAGGGAGAAAGAATTATCGCGATCCACAAGATGAAGCTGCCGCCACCTCATGTTCTTCATCGGGAGGCCAGATCTGGAGTCTGTTTGTGGTTCTGGAAAGGGATCTCTTCGTTCTTCGTCATCACCAACCCTTCTCCATCACTAATTCCATGATGCTCCCCACCGGGAGTGAGTAATTCCTTCGTAGACTCGCTGGTTGGTGAGGAGTTGGATGAGATTCATCATGTAATCTAGTTAGTTTTGTTAGGGCCGATCCCTAGTATCCACTATGTTCTGAGATTGATGTTGCTATGACTTTGCTATCCTCAATGCTTGTCACTTTGGGCCCGGGTGACGTGATTTCTGATCTGAACCGTTTATGTTACCACCATTATATTCATGTTCTAGATCTGATTTTGCAAGTTATAGTCACCAACTACGTGTTATGACCCGGCAACCCCGGAGTGACAATAGCCGGGACCACTCCCGGTGACGACCGTAGTTTGAGGAGTTCATGTATTCACCGTGTGTTAATACCTTGTTCCGGTTCTCTATTGAAAGGAGGCCTTAAATTCCTTTAGTTTACAATATGGACCCTGCTGCCACGGGAGGGTAGCAAAAAAGATGGCATGCAAGTTCTTTCCATAAGGACGTATGACTATTTACGAAATACATGCCTACATTATATTTATGAACTAGAGCTAGTGCCATATCGCCCTAGGTTATGACTGTCACATGATGAATATCATCCAACACATTATTGATCCAATGCCTACGAATTTATCCTATATTGTTCTTGCTAAGTTACTACTGCTATCGTTACTGCTGCACTTGCTACAAAACTATTCCTATCACTGTTACTGTTACTATTACTGCTACCACTACTATCAAAACTATCATATTACTGTGCTACTGATCACTTTGCTGCAGATAATTAATCTCCAGGTGTGGTTGAATTGAGAACTCAGCTGCTAATACTAGCAAATGTTCTTTGGCTCCCCTTGTGTCGAATCTATAAATTTGGGTCGAATACTCTACCCTCGAAAACTGTTGCGACCCCCTATACTTGTGGGTTATCACGGAGCTTCGCTAAGTACAACGGATTTAAACGGGAGAGGAACTAGAGGGAGAGGGGGCACCGCACACGGCTTGGGGATTCATGGTGTGTGGCGCCCCCTCCCCTCCTCTCATATATATAGGGGGAGGGAAGTGAGCCCTAGGTGCTCCCCAAGGGGGCTAACGCCCGCCCTAGGCGCGCCCCCTCCTTCCTCCTTTGCGCATGGAGGGGAAGGCAGGAGAGGCTGGCCCTCCTCCTTCCTTCTTGGCGCGTGGAGAGGAAAGGCAGGAAGGGGCCAACCCTCCTCTTTCCTTCCCTAGGGGTCAGCGTCCTAGAGGTGCGGTGCACACGCCCCTTGTGGGTTGGTGTGCTTCCCTCGTTGGCTCAATAAGCCCCCGTGGCCTCCCGGAACCCCTTTCGGCCATCCGACAATTATCCGGTGCACCCCGAAACCCTTCCAGAGACTGAATACTATCATCCTATATATCAATCTTTACCTCCGGACCATTCTGGAGCTCCTCGTCATGTCCGTGATCTCATCCGGGACTCGTAACAACATTCGGTCACCAACATACATAACTCATATAGTACTATATCGTCAACGAGTATTAAGCGTGTGGTCCCTACGGGTTCGAGAATGATGTAGACATGACCAAGATGCTTATCCGGTCAATAATAAATAGCGGGACTTGGATGCCCATATTGGTTCCAACATATTATATGGAAGATCTTTATCGGCCAAACCTTCATGACAACATATGCTGCTCCCTTTGTCCGTTAGTATGTTACTTGCCCGAGATTTGTATCTACATACCTAGTTCAATATCGTTACAGGTGTCGTGGTTTTGTCACGGCAGATGTCCTAGCAAAAGGACTTAGTCCCGAGGCCATCGCTACGGGTTAGCTTAAAGGGGTTAAAGCGGACAAGGACACAGGGGTTTTATACTAGTTCGGCCCCTTCGATGAAGGTAAAAGCCTACGTCTAGTTTGGTGTGTATTGCTAGGGTTTTGATGACCAGGGAGGGAATCCGCTTTGCGTGTGTCTCGAGCTGTTGTTTTCTGCCTTGAACCATCGACGGGTCGTCCCTTTATATAAGAGGTGACGCCCGGTCCGGTTTACAGAGTCCCGAGGCCGGCTCATAAACGTGTCCGCCTCGGTCTCTGTTCTTTCTATCTTACATCCCAAGTTACATAATATGACGGTTTACAAATCATGGGCCCTAACACTTGGGCTCTAAACCTCTTGGGCTGAAATCTTCTACTGCATAATCCGCTGGTCATTGGTAAAATAATCTTGATAACATAAACCGGCCCCTCCTGGGCGGTTTATAGCTGGTAGTAATATCCCTGACAACCGGTAAGTCTCTTTACTCGTGCCATAATACATCATCTTGTAACTAACTCCTTAGTCACTTTGCTTGTAAGCTTCTTGTGATGATATATTAGCGAGAGGACCCAGAGATACATCTCCATCGTATGAAGTGACAAATCCCAATCTTGGTTCAGGCCAACTGAACAGACACCTTCGGAGATACCTGTAGAGCACCTTTATGATTACCCAATTACGAAGTGATGTTTGATACACACAAGGCATCACTACAAAAAAAGACACATCCGTGACATTTTGGGCCGAACGAAACTTTTTTCTGTCATACTTATGACACCTCTATGACAATAATTGTGACAAAACACGGTATCATCATAGATGTGGTGGGGTCCTACTTCTATGATAAAAATCATGAAAAAAATGGGGGTTTCGTCCTGGGCAGGCCGGAGACGCACATGCATGACATTCTTTGGGCCGTCCATGACGAAAAAAACGGTGGTAGAAGCAAGGGCGAGGAAAATATCGGGGTGTTCCCGGTTACGGTGGGTGGTCGGGGCCGAGCGATGCGCGTTTCTCTCGTAGACGCATGCGCGTGGGTTCGAGCCGTTGGGCTCTAACTGAACCCGAGCGATTGCACTGCAGGCTACGCATTACGGAACGAGAGCGATCGATCGATGGCTGTTAACTGAACTCGATCGAGCAATTCCTTCGCTACTGCTGCTAACTGAAGCCGATCGATGTTGCCTCTGCATGAACAGTGAGTGTTGCTGGGAGGGTTTGGATGAACAGTTCCCTATGGGGGTGGCTGAACAGGACCCTGTGGTGTTGCCTCTGCATGAACAGGACCCCGTTCGATCAATCCGGTTGGGGCTGCATGAACAGGACCTCGTGGAGGGCTGCATTAACAGGACCACCCCGTGGAGGGCTGCATGAACAGTAGACTGTGGAGGGCTAGATGAACAGTAGCCCGTGGAGGGGTGGTTGAACAGGAGCCCGTGAAGAGGGCTGGTTGAACAGTAGCCGGCGGAGTAGCACGTGGTGGAGGCTGAACAGTCGCATGTGGAGGCTGGAGGAGGTCGACGGTAGATGAACAGCAGCCCGTGGAGGCTGGAGGGGGTCAGCGGTGGTGATGAATAGTATCCCGTGGAGTCCTGTTTTGTGGTACGCCACACCCCTCCCGATGAACAGGACCCCCGTTTCGACCGTAGCGCTTCAACACAAGTCTGTTTCCTCCGTTTTGCGGTACGCCACACCCCTCCTGATGAACAGGACCCCCGTTTCGATCATAGCGCTCCAACACAAGTCTGTTTCCTCTGTTTTGTGGTACGCCACACTCGTCCCGATCAACAGGACCACCATTTCGATCGTAGGAGGTGCATTTCCTCCGTTTTGTGGTACACCAGACCCCTCCAATGAACGGGATCCCGTTTCGACCGTGGTTGGTCGAACACAAGGTCGTTTCCTCCGTTCCACGGTATGCCATGCCTCGTCCAAGCATTATTGAAACCGCGGGTGTTCTATTTACCATTTACGTGCCGCCACGCATACCCTTTTTTATTAGCTAGGAGGCGCTGTGCAAGGTAGCTATTTGACTACGAGAGGCGTGTGATCAGAACCATGCGCGTGCTTATTGGGAGGAGAGCCCTTTGACCTCCATCTTCCGTCCACCTCTCTCCCAAGGTCTCCATTAATGGCGCTCGATCCTCTATTTAATGGCGCGGCAATGTCTCGCTCGACTGAGATTTAAGAGAGAAAAAGGAAAATCTGAAAAGAAATTTTTGCATGGATCTTGATGTAAGACCCGACGGACCTATATAGCATCTACTGCGACTTATAGCAAGACTGATGAATATATATAAGGATGACGAGAGTGGATAATAATTGTCTTACATAATTAGGAAGATAATTAGAAAAGCCACATGCGGCTACGCCCGAAATACACAAGGGAAAAAAAGAAGGAAGACGCATACAACGATCTGCCTCGCTGATCTCTACTTTCTTTATGCGCTACAAGTCGCGGAGACTAGTTCTCGCGGCGGGCGATGATCTCTTTCATCAGTTTCATGTCCTTAATACGCTGCTTGGCAATATCCATGGATTCCTCCACCAGCCTATTGCCCTCGATTGAGCATGTCATTCTCTTCCATAAGTTTCTTGATGATGACGCCCGTCCTCTGCAACACAGCAGCGGTCTCCTCCTCCTGATTCGCCCTTCCGGCGATCTTCGCCCTCAGCAGGTCTCGCTTGCCCCTGAGCTTCGCATTGCTCTCCCCCAGTTGGCGGATGATGCCGGTAGCCTCGTCCTGCATCCTCGCCCAGCCGGAGATCTGATCCATCTGGCTATGGACTATCGCATGCATGCGTCTATAAGAGTCCTCGTCTGCCCGCGAGAAATTTTCCCAGGCCGCCGTGGTGCGGCGGGATGTCCTTGCTGCTTTGGCGGCACGGCGGGACATCTCTGCTGCTTCCGCGGCGTGGCCGGACCAGTCTGCTACATCGACGACGCGGTGGGACCTCTGTGCTGCTACTGCTGGGCGGCTGGACATGTCGGCTGCTTTCGCGGTGAGGCGGGACATCTCTCGTGTTTTCTCTTCCATGCTCACCTCTCCCTAGTGGAAATCTCTCGACCCAGAACTCACGCTGGCTATGGCTTGACTGACTTGATTGTTTTTTGTGTATGAGGAGTTGAGGAGGAATGTGCAGTCATCTTCTAACCGAGTACTACTAATACGGTCCTAAGTGGGAAACCGTTTAGGTTGTGATCGGTGTGAATAGGTTTGCAATTAAATATAGCGTGGTAGTAGTAGTAATTTGGAATGTGACGAGACGCGCTCAAAATTTATTAAAAGGATATAGGGTGGGGCAGTCTAGCTTGGTCCTTTTCACGAGAGGCGAGGGGCCTTTGTGATTTGACGGCTCATTACTGCTAGAAGGCGGGGCGTTGTGATTTGACTGCTCGTATAAATGTGTCGACGACCTGAGGAGGAGCAAAGAACCGTGCAGTACACTCAAGTTTTCCAGTGGAGTACGACGGAGGAGCACGAAACACGGCAGCCCAGTGCCATATCCTCTACTCTCTACTCTTATTATATATTACTAGCAAGAGGCATTGTTCTATTGGCGATAAAGAATGATCCAATTTGCTAGTCATCTCATTTTTAGCATTGTTCTATTCATGCCTCGCAGAGAAGGTGACACGCGCGGCGAAACACTCGAAGCAAAATAAGAAACACAGGAGCAAAAGAAGAAGGAGGATTATCACCCCAAAAAATAAGGAAGACGCACACACAAGTCTGGGGCGCTGCTCTCACTACATGAAGGGATGCTGGCCGCGGAGTCGTAACTGCTTCTTCATCGCCTCCACGACCTCCATCTACTTGCGCGTCTCCTCCGCCATCTTCATCATTGTGTCCATGACGCGGGATTTCTCGACGCGGGCCTTTAATATCTGTTCCACGGCCGCATTACGTACCCTGACAGCAGCCGGGTGCTCGATGCATAGCTTCACCAACTCCTCCTTCTGTTCCATGACGAGGGCCTGCAACATCTTCATCGAGGAACTACTATTCTCATGCAGCTTCTTCCAGCCGGTGTTCTCCTCCTTCAGCAGGTCGAGCTCGTGGCAGAGCTTCACCTTGTCCTCCTGAAGTTGCAGGATTTTGGCGGTCGCCTTCTTCTCCAAGGCAATGCTCTTCTTCAGTAGCATCACCAAGTCGGCGGTCAACTCCCCTGCTCATTGAGCTCAGCGGGCATGTCATTGAGGCTCTCCTTCAGCAGCTCCACCAAGCCGTGGATGAACTCCTTCTGCTTATTCAGGTGCTTATTGAGCTGATCGGGCATGCCGTTGAGGGAGAAAGACTCCAGCGCCGCCAGCTCGGCATGTTCGCCTCCGCGTCTGGGGCGCTCCTGGAAGCCATTGCCTGCCCGTGAGAGATCTTTCGAGGTCTCTGCGTGGCGTCGAGCCCTCTCTTTTTTCCGCAGCCATGGTTGGTGCTCGCTTGTTACGAGTAATTCTCGACCTAGAGCTCTGCACACCGGCCATGGCAAGGACAGACGAAGAAGGAGGACTTATGAGGAGGAAGGTAGAGTAATTTTCGGTTAGGTAGTTCCTCTTTCTATAACCTAAGTACTAGCACTAGTACTAAAACCTGCATGGAACGCGTTCAGGTTTGGTACGTACTGGTAGGTGTGAGCAGGCTTGCACTTAATTGTAGTACTAGTACTTTCGAATGTGATGGGAACAAGGTAAATATTAATTGATGGTATTTGTTTTTGAGGCCCAAAACGGCTTCCGATGAGTTTAGTGGAACATAAATTTCAAGTAGACTACATTGCTCAGATGCGTAAATATTATGTGTCAAAAATTGGCACAAAATACGAAGGAGACCAATGGAACTACTACTAGCAAACCCATGATTTAACTACTCGCATGCGCGCAGTGGAGTGGTAATGTCTTTCTTCCGCCCTCACGTCCACTCAATTTGCATGCGCTGTATTAATTGACCATAAATGAAGTGAAGGACTTTACACGCGTCAAATTATTAGGCTGGTCGTAGTGGCAGTATCATAGCTAGTATCATGCATGCCAACTAGGCAATTTTGATGAGGTGTCATAACGTTAAATGAAGAAAGAGAGGGTGTAGTATCATATCATGATACCGTATCATATTAAATGCTATGCTACTTTGTGTCATGCATGGCAATAAATAGAGTACTACATGATACTAATATATGATAATATGCATTAGGGAGGTAGTATCAGACACCAGTATCATATGCATGATACTAGTATATGATACTCCCCATTACAACCAGCCTTACATGGGGTGGATCTTGGTACAAAATTGCGTCCGCCCGTGTACCCGCGTGTGCATGCGAGGGAATGAGTGCGTGTGTGCCGTGCGTGCACATCTTCTCTCGTACCGCCAGTGCGGCTCAGGGAGGACGAGTACATTCTTCTGGAACCAGCAGCACGTCACTATGATCAATCCACACAAGGATGTCGCGACAACGCCTCCACATGTGCCACGTGGCTTCATGAACTGTAAGAGAGACACTGTGTAGCGTGCCATTGTACTTTGCACATACTCGAAGTACTAGTAAGGTACACGTGCATTGCACGCGTCAGATTTTGCAACCAAATTACGAATAAATACCACACAGTAGCATGTAAGCTCTGAGTCATATATGCCTGATGTAGACCTTCGTTTAATTCTTATAGTTCATATCATTCAAAATCAATTAGTTTTTATAAAAAAACTAGTGCCTCTTTGATTCGTAGGATTTCCAAAACGCGGGAATAGGAAGAACATAGGATTAGAGTGGAATGTCGTCTTGAATCCTACAGGATGGTACGAGTGTTTGATTGTGCATAGAAAAAACGCAAAATTCTTTCAAAGAGGTTTGAGTGGATGGGATGTTTCCTATGAAATCTAGTGCAAATGAATCATATGGAAAAATTCCTATCGTTTACAATCCTACGAATCAAACAACCAAGATAGGAAAAATTCCTAAGGATTAGAATTTCCAAAATTCCTTCGAGAATCCTTTGAATCAAAGAAGCCCTTAATCTATTTTATGATTCTTGGAATTGTGCGTTGTAAAGCATAAAGTAAAAACAAATAATCGCAGTTCAACTAGAAAAATAGTTTGGGCAGTTATGATATGGAAGATTCTAGAACAAAGGAGAACCACTGTTGTTTTGAGATTTGTGCATTATGCTTAAGTTCAACCATGGAGTCTGCTAGATTGTACATGTGGCAAAATCCGGTGGGGGCTAGAAGATGGTGCGAGGGGCCGAGTGGAGGGAGACTATGTAGGAGTGCACAACTGCGAGATCGATATTTAGAGAGAGGGGGGTGAGAACGTGCGATGTTGCGCGCAGTGGCGGAGCCATGAAAAATGTCCCATGAGCTAGGGGGCTAAGCATTGCTAATCCTTTACGAGGAGGGCGAATTCATCAACTTAAACCATTTTTACCAGCAATTGTCTAATGATCACATTCATATTAGCCTCGATATATAGTGATGTTAGGGGGGGCAGGGCCCTTGCTGCCCCCTGTCTTCGCCATTGTGCGCGCGTCTGAGACATGAAGCGGAAGGCATGGATGATGATAGGGGGGTGTTGGATATATAATTAATGTGGGTGTATTAGCTATATATGGAAAGAAGGTGATACCTCACTAGATATATAGATTGATCAGTTTATGTGGAAAACTATGAAAGACCTAGCTATACACACACACACATAGAGGAACATCGATAGTTGCGGATGCATGTGAGAGTAAAGAATGCCCGATATGATGGAGAGGGGGATGTGTGTGTGTGTGTGCCTTCATGGGAGACCGACCTGAAGAAAAAGATTGCATGTGTGCGATAGATAATGTCAACTGGTAGTGCGTGTGTATGCATGCATGAGAGAAAGTTAGTGGTACAATTATAAAGAGAATACTAATGTGTGGGTGTAAAAGACTAGGTGAGGTCATAATCAATGTAAAGTTGAATTCAAATATTTGAATAAGAGATCATGATGTTTGAAACCCATGCATGCATGAATATAACGGAGATCTGCGTGGTGTGGTTTGGAAACGAGCATGTTGCAATGTATACACATTGGACAAGGTCAGATTGGTTTGAATCTGATATACCGGTGGCAGATATCGTTTGGCCACATTGCATCCGTGCATGGACACACTGTTCTAATTGGAGATGATGGGTGGCTTTCGCATCACATATCTAAATCTATCTATATATATATATATATATATATATATATATATATATATATATATTAAATTTTATATTTTTTATATAGTGTGCAGATAACTTTAACTTTGAAAGATGGTCGTTGGACGAGGCCAATCCGATGGTGCAGAGCTGGCAAATTTGAGCACTACTGGCCGTTGGATATCATCTAGATTCCACCAGATTTTGCCACATGTACAATCTAGAAGACTCTATGGTTGAACTTAAGCATAATGCACAAACCTCAAAACACAAGCACTTCTTCTTTGTTCCAGAATCTTTCGTATCAGAATTGTCAAAATGTTTTTCTACATGATTTGTTTTTACTTTATGCCTTACAACGCACAATTCCATGAATCTTAAAATAGATTAGCTTTCTTATAAAAACTAGATGATTTTGAATGAAATGAACTACAAGAATTAAATGAACATCTACATCATGCATATATGACTCAAAGCTTACATGCTATAATGTGGTATTTATTCATAATTTGGTTGCCAAATCTCATGCGTGCAATGCACGTGTACCTTACTAGTCTAAATGGTGTATGAGTGTGTGTTGTGCGTGTTAAACACATTGTACGTAGTATATCATACTATTCTAAATTGTCTTTTTTGGTAGACGTTAAGCTTGTTCTCCCGAAATTTCGAGCCGCGCCTTGTTATGCCGAAATTTCAAGCTAGCGTCTCTGTCTATCGTGCTGCGAAACTCCCGCCTCTTCAACCCATGCCTTGTTAGCCAGAAAAATTTAAGATATATCTTTGTCTCGTTGTGCTTCGACAACTCCCTCCATCTCAACCCGCGCCTTGTTATTCCAAAATTTCAACGCGCGCGAAAACTCCCACCTCCTGTGAAATCCCGACACGCGAAATGCCCGTGATACCCCTGAACCGAAAGAACCGCCTCAAATCGGTGGGGGTACTTTCATAACTTACCCCACATTTCGGACAAGTGCATCCCTAAGCCATGGTTCCCCACTCCCATCCCATCCGCCCACCCATTCGTACCCCGAGGCCGGCAAAACCCGCGAAGCCCCACACCCTCCTCCGTCCACCACCCAGACGGAGCCTCTTCCCCGACAACGGCGTCCACAACAACACCTCGACGTCCCTCATCCACCGTACCGAATGAGGATCCGTCGTCGATCTAGTCGTCCCACCGGTTCAGCCACCCCGTCCTCCACCTCCAAGGATCTGCCCCGACGTTCCCCTCGTCTTTCGTGCCACCTCCATTCCCACACCGCCGTCTTCACCTGCACCACCGAAAGAGCATCATCATCATCATTTCCTCGGATGAAGCTACGGCCTAATCGGCGCCACCAAAGAGGTTGTACATTAATCGCCGCATTTTCTTGTTGATTCGATCACACGGTGCTGCCGGCGCTTGGTCCCGAGCCGACACGACGCGGCTCCATACACGGCGGCGTCGCCGGCCACTTCCTCCACGGCGTCGCTCCCTCTTCGGCGATGTCCACATCAGTAGGAGCTGCTGCTTCTTTAGCTCTCGCTTGCGCTGCTGCTCTGCTCTTGCTCTCGGTCCCCTGCCTGGTCTGCTCTTGCTCTTGCTCTTGCTCGCGCTGCTGCTCTCGCTCTTGCTCTTGCTTGCGATGCTGCTCCGATGTAGCTACACTTCAGTCGACTGAATCAACTTTTTGGTCAATCAATTTTCAGGGGTGGGGGGGCTCGCCGGAGTTAAGGAAGAACCAGCCGCGACGGGGAGGGGGGCTCGCCGGAGAGGTACCCCACTATCTATCTTAGGGTTCAGGGTGGGGGCAATGGTCGCCGACGGTGATGGGGCGGTGGTGTGG
>LR738715.1:105332697-105429076 GCA_902687465.1 Secale cereale | reverse complement strand
CCCCCCCCCCCCCCGAGGTGCATGCTCTAACTTGGCAAGGTTAGGTTGCTCATATCGTGCGTATGGTATCTTGCATTGCTATGTCATTTGCTTAGTTTAGACATGATTTGTGTGAATGCCACATGTTTAGTGTCTAATAACCATATATGTGAATTATGCAATGCCATATTTTTGCAAGACATTATATATGTGAATTATGCAATGCTATCTTGTTGCAAGACATTATATATTTGAATTATGCAATGCCATGATGTTTAGCCAAGCGTCATATTTGTGAATTATATCATGCTGTCCTTTTTTTGTATTTCTCATTGCTTTTGTCGACAATGTTTGTATATTCAACTGCTCTTCCTGTGCATCAGCCATTTGAATTGGTGATGGAGAAATCTGGAGTGAAAACAAGGTCTTCAGAGCATACAATGCTACCTGGTGAAGCAGATATGTTGCTGGTTACAGATAGCTCTTCAGAGGAAAATTCAGAGGCAGATGAGCAGTCCTATTATCCCCCTGAGTGTATGCTCAAACATGGCAGGGTTATATTACTCATATCATGCATATGTTGTATTGCAATGCTTAGTTTTTACATCATATACACGATATTGAATGCCATCTCCTTAGTTGACACATCATATATGCGATTGCCCTCTGCTCACTTTCTTAGTATATAAATCATATATTTGAATTATATCATGCCATGATGTTTACATAGATAGCATGTATCTGAATTATGGCATGCCAACCCATTTTCTAAAGACATAATATACTTATATCATCTCATCTTGTTCACATAGTCATCATATTTTGAATTACGTCATTCTATCCGTGAATTATCATGCCATCATGTTTCCATCGACGTCATGTTTGTGATTTATGGCATGCCGACCACATTAATAGACACATCGTATAGTTATATCATGTCATCCTATTTACATAGTCATCATATTTTGAAGTATGTCATTCTATCATGTTTAGTTAGCCATCATAGATGTGAAATTGTGTCATGCTATCCTGTTTAATTAGCCATCATATATTTGAAATTATGTCCTGCTATTCTGTTTGGTTAGACAACATAAATGTGAATTATTTCATGCCCTGTTTTCTTCCCTACTATCCATTGCACCTGTCTATCTTACAATGTCTATACATTCAATTACTTTTCTTGTTTATCAGCCATTTCAATTGGAGGGGTTGATGGCAGTATCTGTGGGAGTAAAAACACGGTCTTTAGAAAAGATCGTGCTACCTGTCGATGGAGATAGAACCACGGTTGTACTTGCCCAAGAACCAGCCCCACCACGCATAACCCAGACTCACGCATATTCTACCCCTACCCAGTTGGACAGAGAACTAGCTACACCCCTTCTAACCCCAACCCCGGCAGATAGTAACCCAGTTCATGTTGACACAGCACCATCTCCACCACAGAGCACCCAAACACGAGCAGTTAGTAAGGCAAATGCAGTGCCCAAGGCACGAGGACCACCACTGCGAACCCCAAGTCAATGCTTAAAGCAGAAGAAGAATTGTTCTCAGGTCGGGTTCTGTAGCTATGGTTCATACTACTTTGCTCTTACATCATTGTATTTACACATGCCAACTAATTTGAAATTTGAAGGATGCAATTGAAACTCCAATGGCGCAACAGGTATGTTTTAAACCTGGTTCTTTAACGTGTTTATTGTTGTAACTTGCTCTATTTTGATTTCAGTTTCAATTGAATACGCAGTTATGTTCTCATGCCATGCACATTACAAGTGTTGTTATTGATGTGTAGTTTCCCAAACTTATATTCTTTGTATGCTGCTTTGCCTTAAATTGATATGATTCGAACTGTATGTATCTTGATTTGGCAACATAAACTAGAATGATATAGACCATACAGTGACCATACTACATAGATATATGTTTGTTTCATGCTATTATCCTGTCCACCTTACTACTGAACTGGTTTACCGAAATGGGTTTCATATACTACATTGTAAATATGTGATGTGTTTCTTTGTTTCTCCTTTAGAACGCGTATAAAATATTGGAGAAGAGTACCCCGTTATGCAATGGTATAGGAAGTAATGCAGATCAGGTTCAAGATAGTGAGACATCCCTGTTGTTCTCCAAGAAAGCAGATAAAAACTATATTGAAGACACTGAGACAACCCCAAAGTCCTGTCTTGATGTAGTGTTCGAGTTATTGGCTACTACTGCTGGCGCCAGCTCTTCGAACTCGCTGCCTGAATCAGTTCATCTTCTTGAGTCTCAACTTCAAGTTGAAAGACATCGATCAGATGTTACGTGACAGGAAGCCGAAGGACTGCGGAAGTCCTTGCAGAATTCAGATGCATACTTTCTGGTGCCACAGCAAGTGCTGGAGGATTTAAGCGCCAAACAAGAGAAAGTTAATAAGCTTTCTAAGCATCTTGCCAGCATTATGGGTACCCATGATATTGTTTCTTGAGCTCTTCTGAAGTGGTTTCAGTTCTGGACTTGTTTTGCTGCGGCATTTATATGCTGCTTTGTTCCCTATATTTGCACTGGTGGCGAACTTTGATGCGTGGTGGATGTAATATGTGTAATAGCCGTGATAGCCTAGCATAAGTTGCTTGCCTATTTATTTCCTTATTGTCTTGTTTATTTGTTTTCTTGTAGTGGGTGCAGTTCTTTTTCCATGGTTTGCTAGTAGCCGCAATAGCCTATTTTTTAAAACTAGGCCACATTAGCCATGGGCTACATATTTACGGTAGTTAACATGGGCCTCTTACGGGCCGTAGAAACAACGAGCCTTCTAAGGGCCGTAGAAACAACGGGCCTTCTACAGGGTGTAGAAACAATGGGCCTTATACGGGCCGTAGACACAATGGGCCTTCTATGGGCCGTGTGATCGGTTTGCCAAACATGGGCCAATAACATACCACATTATGGCCGTAAATGGGATCTAGTTGAAATCATCCGGTCATGGGCCGACCATAATGGGCCATCGTTAATCGGCTGTATTTGATGACGCTATGAAAACGGGCCAACGTATTAACGGGCCACAAACAGGCCGACTGTAACCACAGGCCGAATTTGGCCCACAAGCAGAAAATAACAGTAACGGGCCTAAAGTAAACGAATGCTGGAAATGAGTCCATGAATACATGGGCCTTTAGAAAGCCGAAAGATAACATGGGTTGGAAACGGCCCAATGGAATAATGGGCCGTTAATGGGTATAAAGTGAAACACTATTGAATATGGGCCAGTTTTACCACAGGCCATTAATGGGCCGAGGGTCACTAAGGACCTCATATGGGCCGGACGTCATGGGCCATACATGGGCCGGAAGTTAAAACGGGCTGGAATTATATTGGACGGCCCAGATGACGCTACTGGGCCAAATTCGGATAGGCCGTAAATGGGCCCTGGGTTAGCAGGCTGTAAATGGGTCGTGGGCCGGCCCATCACCTTTTGACCAAGCCAAACGGGCCAGCCTTTTCATCGGAATGGGACTCTGTTGGGCACTGTTCAATATGGGCTAGTTTTACCACGGGGCATTAATGGGCAGAGGGTTACTAAGGGCCTCATATGGGCCGAAAGACGTCATGGGCTATACATGGGCCGGAAGTTAAAACAGACTGGCATTATATTGGACGGCCCAAATGACACTACTGGGCCTAATTCGGATAGGCCATAAACGGGCCCTAGGTTAGCGGGCTGTAAATGGGCTATATGCGAACAGGCCGTTAACAGGCTTACCGTGGGCCGGCCCGCCACCTTTTGACCAAGTCAAACGGGTCGGCCTTTTCACAGGAATGGGCCTCTGTTGGGCCGTGCCACGTGTCGACGTATCATAGGCGCTTTTGGTCCAATGAGTGTATGACATCTGTCCCAACGGTGAGCTGACACGTGTTTCCTCCAGCCAATGATGATTTTACACATGGAAAATCCCCATTGGTCGGTGTTGTTAATGGGTTATCAGATCCAAAACCGGGCCCGATAGCTTAACGGCGTTTCGTTACGGTGGATGCCACGTGCCGGTCACCCTAGACGAAAGCACCTCTGTGATGCGCGATTTATCGTCATGGAAGTGGACATTTCCTTGATGATCCTTTTGGTAATGTCATGGAACACTTCTACGACAACACATGTATGACTATCTTCATTCTGTCATAAATTTGTCATGGATGTACATACATGACAGAAAACGTGACCTACTGTGACAAACACGTATCATCACGGAAGTGTATTTTTTTGTAGTGCATTCCTCCGGAGTCCAGGAGTTGCATGATCTCATGGTCGAAGGAACATCTATTTGACATTAAGAAAGAGTAGCAATAAACTGAACGATCATATGCTATGCTAACGGATGGGTCTTGTCCATCACATCATTCTCCTAATGGTGTGATCCCGTTATCAAATGGCAACTCATGTCTATGGATAGGAAACCTTAACCATCTTTTGATGAACGAGCTCGTGTAGTAGAGTCTTACTAGGGACTTGGTATTTGTTTATGTATTCACACATGTATTTAAGTTTCTGATCTGTACAATTATAGCATGAATAATAAACCGTTATCATGATTAAGGAAATATAATAATAACTACTTTATTATTGGCTCTAGGGCATATTTCCAATATTCTCCCACTTGCACTAGAGGCAATAATCTAGATTACATAGTAAAGAATCTAACACCCATAGAGTCTTGGTGATGATCATGTTTTGCCCGTGGAAGAGGTTTAGTCAACGGGTCTGCCACATTCAGATCAGTATGTACTTTTCAAATTTCTATGTCTCCATCCTTGACATATTCACAAATGGAGTTGAAGCATCGCTTGATGTGTTTGGTTCTCTTGTGAAACATGGGCTCCTTTGCTACAACAATTGCTCCAGTGTTGTCACAAAAGATTGTCATTGGACCCAATGCACTGGGTATTACACCCAGATCAGATATGAACTCCTTCATCCAGACTCCATGTGCTGCTTCCGAAGCAGCTATGTACTCTGTTTCACATGTAGATCCCGCTACGACTCTCTGCTTAGAACTGCACCAACTAACAGCTCCACCATTCAATATAAATATGTATCCGGTTTGTGACTTAGAGTCATCTGGATCTGTGTCGAATCTAGCATCGACGTAACCCTTTACGACCAGCTCTTCGTCGTCTCCATAAATGAGAAACATATCCTTGCTACTTTTTAGGTACTTCAGGTTATTCTTGAGTGTTGTCCGGTGATCCACTCCTGGATTACTTTGGTACCTCCCCGACAAAATAATGGGAAGGCACACATCAGGTCTGGTACACAGCATGGCATACATAATTGAACCTATGGCTGAGGCATAGGGAATGACTTTCGTTCTCTTTCTATATTCTACCGTGGTCAAACGTTGAAGCTTACTCAATTTCACACCTTGCAACACAGGAAAGAACCCTTTCTTTGCCTTGTCCATTTTGAACTTCTTCAAAACTTTGTCAAGGTATGTGCTTTGTGAAAGTCCTATTAAGCATCTTGATCTATCCCAATAGATCTTGATGCCCAATATGTAGGCAGCTTCACCAAGGTCTTTCATTAAAAAATTCTTATGCAAATATCCTTTTATTCTATCCGGAAATTCTACATCATTTCCAATCAGCAATATGTCATCCACATATAATATCAGAAATGCTACACAGCTCCCACTCACTTACTTGTAAATACAAGCTTCACCATAAGTCTGTATCAAACCAAATGCTTTGATCACCTCATCAAAGCGTATATTTCAACTCAGAGATGCTTGCTCCAGTCCATAGATGGATCACTAGAGCTTGCACACTTTGTTAACACCCTTAGGATCGACAAAACCTTCTGGTTGCATCATATACAACTCTTCTTTGAGAAACCCGTTAAGGAACGCATTTTTGACGTCCATTTGCGAGATATCATAATCATAAAATGCGATAATTGCTAACATGATTCTGATAGATTTAAGCATCGCTGCGGGCGAGAAAGTCTCATCGTAGTCAACCCCTTGAACTTGTCGAAAACCTTTCGCGACAAGTCAAGCTTTATAGACAGTGATATTACCATCGGTGTCCGTCTTCCTCTTGAAGATCCATTTATTCTCAATGGCTTGCCCATCATTAGGCAAGTCCACCAAAGTCCACACTGTGTTCTCATACATGGATCATATCTCAGATTTCATGGCCTTGAGCCATTTGTCGGAATCTGGGCTCATCATAGCTTCTTCATAGTTTGTAGGTTCGTCGTTGTCTAACAACATGACTTCCAGGACAGGATTTCCATACCACTTTGGTGCGGAACATTTTCTGGTCAACCTACGAGGTTCTGTAGTAACTTGATCTGAAGTTTCATGGTCATTGTCATTTTCTTCCTCTCTGGTTGGTGTAAACATCACGGGAACGGTTTCTATGATGTGGTACTTTCCAATTCGAGAGAAGATACACCTACCTCATCAAGTTCTACTTTCCTCCCACTCACTTCTTTCCAGAGAACACCTTCTCTAGAAAGGACCCATTCTTAGCAACAAAGATTTTGCCTTCGGATCTGTAGTAGAAGGTATACCCAATAGTTTCTTTAAGATATCATGTGAATACGCTCTTCTTCGCTTTGGGTTCGAGCTTATCAGGCTGAAGCCTTTTGACATAAGCGTTGCATCCCCAAACTTTAAGAAACTACATCATAGGTTTCTTGCCAAACCAAAGTTCATACAGTGTCATCTCAACGGATTTAGACGGCGCCCTATTTAATGTGAATGCGGCTGTCTCAAATGCATAACCCCAAAATGATAGCAGCATATGGGTAAAAGACATCATAGAACGTACCATATCTAATAAAGTATGGTTACGACGTTCGGACACACCATTACGATGTGGTGTTCTAGGTGGCGTGAGTTGTGAAAAAATTCCACATTGTCTTAAATGAAGGCCAAACTCGTAACTCAAATATTCACCTCCGCGATCAGATGTAGAAACTTTATTTTCTTGTTACGATGATTCTCCACTTCACTCTAAAATTCTTTGAACTTTTCAGATGTTTTAGACTTGTGTTTCATTAAGTAGATATACTCGTACCTACTCAAATCAACTGTGAAGGTTAGAAAAATAACGATACTCATCGCGTGCTTCAATACTCATTGGACCGCATACGTCAGTATGTATTATTTCCAATAAGTCATTAGCTCGCTCCATTGTTTCGGAGAACAGAGTTTTAGTCATCTTACCCATGAGGCATGGTTCACAAGTATCAAATGCTTCTTAATCAAGTGATTCCAAAATTCCATTCGCATGGAGTTTCTTCATGCGCTTTACATCAATATGACCTAAACGCCAGTGCCATGAGTGGGTTGCACTATCATTATCAACTTTGCATCTTTTGGCATCAATATTATGTATATGTGTATCACTACGATCGAGATTCGACAAGAATAGACCATTCACTAAGGGTGCACGACCATAAAAGATGTTACTCATATAAATAGAACAACCATTATTCTCTGACTTAAATGAATAACCGTCTCGCAATAAACAAGATCCAGATATAATGTTCACGCTCAACACTAGCACCAAATAACAATTATTGTGGTCTAAAACTAATCCCGAAGGTAGATGTAGAGGTAGCGTGCCGACGGCAATCACATCAACCTTGGAATCATTCCCGACGCGCATTGTCACCTCGTCCTTAGCCTATCTTCGTTTATTCCATAGCTCATGTTTCGGGTTACAAATATGAGCAACTGAACCAGTATCAAATACCCAGGAGCGGCTACGAGCACTAGTAAGGAACACATCAATAACATGTATATCAAATATATCTTTGTTCACTTTGCCATCCTTCTTATGTGCCAAGTATTTGGGGTATTCCGCTTCCAGTGACCATTTCCCTTGCAGTACAAGCTCTCAGTTTCAGGCTTGGGTCCAGCTTTGGGCTTCTTCAAGGGAGAGGCAACTTACTTGTTGGTCTTCTTGATGTTCCGTTTCTTTCCCTTACCATTTTTCTTGAAACTGGTGGCCTTGTTAACCATCAACACTCGATGCTCTTTATTGATTTCTACCTCCACCGATTTCAGCATCGCGAAGAGCTCGCAAATTGTTTTCGTCATCCCTTGCATATTATAATTCATCACAAAGCCTTTGTATCTTGCTGGCACTAACTGAAGAACTCTATCAATAACACACTCAACTAGAAGATCAATTCCCAGCCGAGTCAAGTGGTTGTGGTACCCTAGATATTCTAAGTATGTGTTCAGTGACATAACTGTTCTCCTCGATCTTACAGCTAAAGAACTTGTTGGAGATTCGTATCTCTCAACCCGTGCATTAGCTTCAAATATCAACTTCAGCTCTTGGAACATCTCTTATGCTTTGTGGCGTTCAAAACGCTTTTGAAGTCCCGGTTCCAAGCCGTAAAGCATGGCACACTGAACTATCGAGTAGTCATCAGATCGAGCCTGTCAGATATTCATAACATCTGCATCAGCTCCTACATCAGGTCCGTCACCTAGCGGTGCATCAAGGACATAATTCTTCTGTGCACCAATGAGTATAATCCTAACGTTATGGACCCAGTCCATGTAGTTACTACCATCATCTTTCAACTTAGCTTTCTCTAGGCATGCCTTAAAATTGAAGGGAACGGTAGCACGGGCCATTGATCTACAACATAGATTTTGCAACTACTATTAGGACTAAGTTCATGATTTTATTTCAAATAATCAAATTACTAATGAACTCCTTCTTAAATAAACATCCCTCAAGTTTTCCAAGTGATGCATGATCTAAATCAACTAACCCATGTATGATCATCACGTGAGATGGGGTAGTCTTCAATGGTGAACATCTCCATGTTGATCATATCTACTATATGACTCATGTCCAACCTTTTGGTATCCGGTGTTCTGAGACCATGTATGTACATGCTGGCTCGTCAAGTTTAACCCAAGTATTCTGCATGTGCAAAACTAGCTTACACCCGTTGTATGTGAACGTTGAGTCTATCACACCTGATCATCAAGAGGTGCGCCGAAATGACGGACTTTAGAAATGGTGCATACTCCAGGAGGACACTTTTATCTTGAAATTAAGTGAAGGGTCATCTTATAATGCCACCTTCATTCTAAGCAAAATAAGATGCATAAAGGATAAACATCACGTGCAATCAAAATATGTGACATGATATGGCCATCATCATCTTGTGCTTTTGATCTCCATCTCCAAAGCAACGGCATGATCTCCATTGTCACCAGCGCGCCACCTTGATCTCCATCGTTGTGTCGGGGTCATCTCGCCAACTATTACTAACGCAAAGCGATAAAGTAAAGCAATTACATGGCACTTGGTGATTGACACACAGGTCATAAAATAATTAAAGACAACCCTAAGGCTCTTGTAGGTTGTTGTACTCATCGACATGCAAGTACTGAACTTATTACAAAGCATGATCATCTCATACATCAACATATACCATATCACGTCTTGACCATATCACATCACAACATACCCTGCAGAAACAAGTTAGACATCCTCTACTTTGTTGTTTGCAAGTTTTACGTGGCTGCTATGGGCAACTAGCCAGAACCATTCTTACCTACGCAAAACCACAACGGTGATTCTCAAGTTGCTTTTTAACTTTCTGCAAGGACCGCTATAGTCCAATAAGATTCAACTAAAGTAGGAGAAACAGACACCCGCCAGCCACCTTTATGCAAAACAAGTTGCATGTGAGTTGGTCCGAGCCGCTTCATCCCACAATACCGCCGAATCAAAATAAGACATTGGAGGTAAGCAATATGAACATCACTGCGCACAACTCCTTTGTGTTCTACTCGTGCATATCATCTCTGCATAGACCTGGCTGATGATGCCACTGTTAGGGAACGTTGCATGGAAAACAAAAAAATTATACGCATGTGCAAGATCTATCCATGGAGATTCATAGCTATGAGAAGGGGAGAGCGTCTACATACCCTTGTAGATTTCTAAGCGGAAATGTTTATCAACGCAGTTGATGTAGTTGTACACCTTCACGATTCTTTCCGATCAAGCACTCAACGTACGACACCTCCACATTCAGCACACGTTCAGCTCGATGACGTCCTTTCCTTCTTGATCCAGCAAGACGGGTGAAGTAGTAGATGAGTTTCGGCAGCACGACGGTGTGGAGACGGTGCATTCCGGTTGCACAATGCTACTTCTCGAGCTGGCATTGTATTCCCTCGAAGAGGAAAGGGTGATGCAGCACAGTAGCGTAAGTATTTCCCTCAGTTTTTGAGAACTAAGGTATCAATCGAGTAGGAGACCACGCGCGAGTCCCTCGCACCTGCACAAACAAATAAGAACCTCGCAGCCAACGCGGTAAGGGGTTGTCAATCCCTTCACAGTCACTTACGAAAGTGAGATCTGATAGATAGGATAGGATAATATTTTTGGTATTTTTGGTATAAGAACAGAAAGTAAAGAAAGCAAATATCCAATGGCAACAGAAATTGGCTAGGTTATGGGAAAGTAATATGATAAATATAGACCCGGGGGCCATAGGTTTCACTAGTGGCTTCTCTCATGATAGCAGAATTCTACGGTAGGTGAACAAATTACTGCCGAGCAATTGATAGAAAAGCGCATAGTTACGAGAATATCTAGGCATGATCATTATATATAGGCATCACGTCTGTAACAAGTAGACCGAAATGATTCTGCATCTACTACTATTACTCCACACATTGACCGCTATCCAGCATGCATCTAGAGTATTAAGTTCATAAGAACAGAGTAACGCCTTAAGCGAGATGACATGATGTAGCGGGATAAACTCAAGCAATATGATATAAACCCCATCTTTTTATCCTCGATGGCAACAATAAAATACGTGCCTTGCTGCCACTACTGTCACTGGGAAAGGACACCGCAAGATTGAACCCAAAGCCAAGCACTTCTCCCATTGCAAGAAATATAGATGTAGTAGGACAAACCAAACCAATAATTCGAAGAGACTTTCAAGGATATTATAATCGTACATAAAAGATTTCAGAAAAGTATCAAATATTGTTCATAGATAATCTTGATCATAAACCCACAATTCAGCGGATCTCGACAAACACACCTCAAAAAGATTATATCGAATAGATCTCCTCGAAGATCGAGGAGAACTTTGTATTGAGATCCAAAAAGAGAGAAGAGGCCATCTAGCTAATAACTATGGACCCGAAGGTCTGGGGTAAATTACTCACAACTCGTTGGTGAGGCAATGGTGTTGATGTGGAAACACTCCGCGATCGATCCCCCCTCCGGCGGAGCTTCGAAACAGGCCCCAAGATGGGATCTCACGGGAACAGAAGGTTGCGGCGATGGAATTAGGGTTTTCTCTGTTGCATCGATGTTTTCAGGGTACGTGGATATATATAGGATGAAGGACGGCACCAGGGGAGCCAGAGGGGGCCCACGAGGGTGGGGGCGCCCCTGCACCCTCGTGGCCGCCTCTCTCGTTCCCTCGCGTGTACTCCAAGTCTTGTGTGAAGATACGGTTCCAAAAATAACTCTCCCGAAGGTTTCATTCCGTTTGGACTCTTTTTGATATTCCTTTTCTGCGAATCACTGAAATAGGCAAAAAAGAGCAATTTGCACTGGGCCTTGGGTTAGTAGGTTAGTCCCAAAAATAATATAAATTTGTATAATAAAGCCCATTAAACATCCAAAACATAATATATAATAGCATGGAACAATCAAAACTTATAGATACGTTGGAGACGTATCAAGCATCCCCAAGCTTAATTCCTACTCGTCCTCAAGTAGGTAAATGATAAAAAACAGAATTTTTGATGTGGAATGCTAACAACATAATTCTCAATGTAATTTTCTTTATTGTGGCATGAATGTTCAGATCCAAAAGATTCAAGACAAAATTCTATATTGACATAAGAATAAAAATACTTCAAGCATACTAACAAAGCAATCATGTCTTCTCAAAATAACATGGCCAAAGAAAGTTCATCCCTACAAAATCATATAGTTAGGCTATGCTCCATATTCGTCACAAAAAATATTCCAATCATGCACAACCCCGGTTTTAGCCAAGCACTTGTTTCATACTTTAATTTTTTCAAACTCTTTCAACTTTCATGCAATACATGAGCGTGAGCCATGGACATAGCACTATGTGGAATAGAGTGGTGGTTGTGGAGAAGACTAAAGAGGAAGATGGTCTTACATCAACTAGGCGTATCAATGGGCTATGGAGATGCCCAACAATAGATATCAATGTGAGTGAGTAGGGATTGCCATGTAATAGATGCACTAGAGCTAAAAATGTATGAAAGCTCAACAAAAGAAACTAAGTGGGTGTGCATCCAACTTGCTTGCTCACGAATACCTAGGGCATTTGAGGAAGCCCATCGTTGGAATATACAAGCCAAGTTCTATAATGAAAATCCCACTAGTATATGAAAGTGACAAAACAAGCGACTCTCTATCATGAAGATCAAGGTGCTACTTTGAAGCATAAGTGTGGAAAAAAAATAGTAGCATTGTCCCTTTTCTTTTTTTTTCTTTTTTCTCTTTTTTTTGGGCCTTTTTTGGCCTTTTCTTCTTTTTTTTCTTTTTTTCTTTTTTTTTCTTTGGGACAATGGTCTAATAATGATGATCATCACACTTATATTCATTTATAATTTGATATTACAACTCGATACTAGAACAAGGTATGACTCTATATGAATGCCTCAGGCGGTGTACCGAGATGTGTAATGAATCAAGAGTGACATGTATGAAAAATTATGCATGGTGGCCTAGCCAGGAATACGATGTCAACTACATGATCATGCATGGTAATATGACAATGATGAAGCATGTCATAGCAAACGGAACGGTGGGAAGTTGTATGGCAATATATCTCGGAATGGCCATGGAAATGCCATGATAGGTAGGTATGGTGGCTGTTTTGAGGAAGGTATAAGGTGGTTGTATGGTACCGGCGAGAGTTCTGCGGTACAAGAGAGGCTAGCAATGGTGGAAGGGTGAGAGTGCGTATAATCCATGGACTCAACAATAGTCATAAAGAACTCACATACTTATTGCAAAAATCTACAAGTCATCAAAACAAAGTACTACACGCATGCTCCTAGGGGAAGGGTTGGTAGGAGTTAACCATCTCAAAACAATCATCAACTATCAAACTTCTCATAATATTCAATGCACTTTATATGAAAGTTTTTACTATACTCATCTTGGATGCCTATCATATTAGGACTAGTTTTATAACCAAAGCACATTACCATGCTGTTCTAAAAGACTCTAAAAAGGATATAAGTGAAGCATTTGAGATCAATAATTTCTACAAAATAAAACTGCCACCGTGCTCTAAAAGATATAAGTGAAGCACTAGAGCAAAACTATCTAGCTCAAAAGATATAAGTGAAGCACATAGAGTATTCTAATAAATTGTAAATCATATTTATCTCTCTCAAAAGGTGTGTCCATCAAGGAATATTGTGGCAAACTAACAAGAAAAAACTCAAATCATACATGACGCTCCAAGCAAAACACATATCATGTGGTGAATAAAAATATAGTCCCGAGTAAAGTTACCGATAGACGAAGACGAAAGAGGGGATGCCTTCCCGGGGCATCCCCAAGCTTAGGCTTTTGGTTATCCTTGAATTTTACCTTGGCGTGCCTCGGGCATCCCCAAGATTAGGCTCTTGCCACTCTTTATTCCATAGTCCATCAAAGCCATACTCAAAACTTGAAAACTTCACAACACAAAATGTAGCCAAAAATCTCTTGAGCTCCGTTAGTATAAGAAAACAAACCACCACTCAAAGGTACTGTAATGAACTCATTCTTTGTTTATATTGGTGTTAAACCAACTGTATTCCAACTTCTCCATGATTCATACCACCCGATACTACTCATAGATTCATAAAAATAAGCAAACAACACGGGAAAAATAGAATCTGTCAAAAACAGAACAATCTGTAGTAATCTGTAACTTTCGAATACTTCTGTAACTAAAAAAATTAAATAAATTGGTAAACGTGAGGAATTTTTCTAATAATCATGTGCAAAGTGAATCAACTAAAGAGCACTCTCCAGTAAAAAAAGTACATCCAATCTCGTCAGCGCTAAAGTTTCTGTTTTTACAGCATGATCATATAAACTTCACACAAGTCTTCCCAAAGGATCTACTTGGCACAAACACTAATTAAAAAACAAAACCACATCTAAACAGAAGCTAGATGCAATATTTATTTCTAAACAGAAGCAAAAACAAAAAAAATAAAATTGGGTTGCCTCCCAACAAGCGTTATCGTTTAACTCACCTAGCTAGGCACGATACGAGAATAGATCTAGGTATTGTCATCTTTGGTTTTTATCCTTTTGGCGCTGTCAAGCTCGAATCCGGGAGGTTCTTTACGTTTCATTTCATATTCGGAAATCCTTACAACTAATGAATCCAACCGCTTATTGCAAAGGGTAATGAACATATTCATGCGGTGGAGATTCCCACTAACACTCTTAAGAGGTTCAAGAGACTTTTGTAATATTTTTGTTACTTCGCAAATTTTCTCAAAAACTTGTGTCTCTTCCTGGGCCTGATGTAACCCTTTTTGTTGAAGTAGTGTTCCCACTACTCCCTCTATAATTTCATGCGCAATACTAGGATCAGTTTCGATAAAATTTCCTTTGGCAACGCAATCCAAGATTTGTCAATGGGACATATTTAATCCAACATAAAAATTGTGAGGTAAAATTCTAAAATTCACCTCTAAGATGCAATTATGATAAGATTCCATCGTCTTGTACCAAGCATCTTTTAAGTTTCTCCTTGCTTTTGTTTGAAGTGAAGAGCTTCAAACTCGGGAGACAAAGGAGCGAATAAGGGACTAGCCATGGCGACAAGGCAAAGCGAACGGTAAACACACGGAAAAAGAAGGGCGAATAAAACAGCAAGGGTGAAGTGGGGGAGAGGAAAACGAGAGGCAAATAATGTAGTGCAAGGGATAAGGGTTTGTGATAGGTACTTGGTATATGACTTTTGCGTAGATCTCCCCGGCAACGGCGCCAAAAATTCTTCTTGCTACTTCTCGAGCTTGTGTTGTATTCCCTCGAACAGAAAAGGGTGATGTAGCACAGTAGCGTAAGTATTTCCCTCAGTTTTTGAGAACCATGGTATCAATCCAGTAGGAGACCACGTGTGAGTCCCTCACACCTGCACAAACAAATAAGAACCTCGCAGCCAACGCGATAAGGGGTTGTCAATCCCTTTACGGTCACTTACGAAAGTGAGATCTGATAGATAGGATAGTATACTATTTTTGGTATTTTTGGTATCAAAACAGAAAGTAAAGAAAGCGAATAAGCAATGGCAACATAAATTGGCTAGTTGACGGGAAAGTAATATGATAAAGATAGACCCCGGGGCCATAGGTTTCACTAGTGGCTTCTCTCATGATAGCAGAATTCTACGGTAGGTGAACAAATTACTGTCGAGCAATTGTTAGAAAAGTGCATAGTTATGAGAATATCTAGGCATGATCATTATATATAGGCATCACATCTATAACAAGTACACCGAAACGATTGTGCATCTACTACTATTACTCCACACATCGACCGCTATCCAGCATGCATCTAGAGTATTAAGTTCATAAGAACAAAGTAACGCCTTAAGCAAGATGAAATGATGTAGAGGGATAAACTCAAGAAATATGATATAAACCCCATCTTTTTATCCTCGATGGCAACAATACAATACGTGCCTTGCTGCCCCTACTGTCACTGGGAAAGGACACCGCAAGATTGAACCCAAAGCCAAGCACTTCTCCCATTGCAAGAACTATAGATCTAGTAGGCCCAACCAAACCAATAATTCGAAGAGACTTGCAAGGATATTATAATCATACATAAAAGATTTCAGAAAAGAACCAAATATTGTTCATAGATAATCTTGATCATAAACCCACAATTCATGGGATCTTGACAAACACACCGCAAAAAGATTACATCGAATAGATCTCCTCGAAGATCGAGGAGAACTCTGTATTGAGATCCAAAAAGAGAGAAGAAGCCATCTAGCTAATAACTATGGACCCGAAGGTCTGGGGTAAACTACTCACAACTCATTGGTGAGGTTATGGTGTTGATGTAGAAGCACTCTGTGATCGATCCCCCCTCCGGCGGAGCTCCGGAACAGGCCCCAAGATGGGATCTCACGGGAACAGAAGGTTACGGTGGTGGAATTAGAGTTTTCTCTGTTGTATCGATGTTTTCGGGGTACGTGGATATATATAGGAGGAAGGAGGGCACTAGGGGAGCCAGAGGGGGCCCATGAGGGTGGGGGGCGCGCCCTGCCCCCTCGTGGATGCCTCTCTCGTTCCCTCGCATGTAGGTTAGTCCCAAAAATAATATAAAAGTGCATAATAAAGCCCATTAAACATCCAAAACATAATATATAATAGCATGGAACAATCAAAGTTTATAGATACGTTGGAGACGTATCACACCACAAGTATAGGGGATCAATCGTAGTCCTTTCGTAAGTAAGAGTGCCGAACCCAACGAGGAGTAGAAGGAAATAATAAGCAGTTTTTAGCAAGGTATTTTCTATAAGCACTGAAAGTAGCGGTAACCGATAGTTT
This sequence comes from Secale cereale, assembly GCA_902687465.1. Lineage (NCBI taxonomy): Eukaryota > Viridiplantae > Streptophyta > Magnoliopsida > Poales > Poaceae > Secale > Secale cereale. Next base: position 105,412,481 of record LR738715.1, on the reverse strand, counting down.
TATAGTAGGATAATTCATAACAACTAACACGTAGCAATAGTAATAAAGGTGCAACAAGGTGGCCCAATCCTTTTTATAGCAAATGACAAGCCGGAGAGTTCTCTTATATAAAGCAAAGTGCTATCAAGGACACATGGGAATTCTCATCAAGTTACATTCACCATGTTTAGTTGATTCGTGTTTGCTACTTTGAGAATTTGATATGTGGGTGGACCGGTCCTAGGGTGATGTTCTTACTTGAACAAGAAACCCTCTTATGATTAACATCTCTCGCAAGCATCCACAACTACGACAGAAAAAATTAAGATAAATCTAACCATAGCATGAAACATATGGATCCACATCATCCAATTACGAAATAACGCATAGACTAGGGTTTAAGTTGATGTCACTCTTGCAAACCATCATCTACTTATTACTTCCTAACGCCTTCCCCTAGGCCCAAATATGGTGAAGTGTCATGTGGTCGACATTCACATGACACCACAAGAGGAAATACAACATGCATATCAACAAAATATCGAACGAATACCAACTTCACATCTTTACCTAATAATAAAGGACAGAGTCTTTCATAGTTCTCCATCCATTATTCTATTATAGCCATTAATTTCGTGTTAACAATAAGGATTGATGGCTGAGATTTAAAAGCCGATATGCATAATGATTCACTCGTGTAATGCTTTGCTCGCCCGCAGGCATGCACACCTCGTCCCGCTCCCCATGCCTAAGTGGGCCTTCATGTATCAATGGGCCAAGCTATTTTGTACGTCAACCCATCTCCTGCCATCACACATCTTCTTGCCGATTTTTTACAGGCAGGCACACGTCTACCCGCTCAATTCTGACTTTTATGCCCCATAAAGACATGTGGTTTTTTCTATTGCGGGTAACAGACCCACGTGGTTAGCCTAGCTCCTACATAAGCTGAAGACAGGAGGCGGCACTGGGAGGTCAGCAGAGGGAGGTCAGGGAGGTGGTGTGCGTTTTATGCAGGAGCTTCAGCGCTGGGCAGCCCGTCACGCCATTGTTCCATAATTTTCAGTCGATGCTCCTCATGGAAGGCGACCCCGGGCAAAGGTCTTTCCAGCTCGTGACGCTCGCGGAGGTGCGTCCGACGAATTGCACGCTGATACGTCTCCAACGTATCTATAAATTTTTATTGTTCCATGCTATTATAATATATGTTTTGGATGATTAATGGGCTTTATTGTACACTTTTATATTATTTTCGGGACTAACCTATTAACCCAAGGCCCAGTGCAGATTGCTGTTTTTTTGCCTATTTCAGGGTTTCGCAGAAAAGGAATATCAAACGGAGTCCAAACGGAATGAAACCTTCAAGAGCGTTATTTTTGGAACAATATCTTCACAGAAGACTTGGAGTACACGCGAGGGAACGAAGGAGGAGGCCACGAGGGTCCAGGGTGCGCCCCCTCCTATAGGGTGCGCCCCCACCCTCGTGGGCCCCCTCTGGCTCCCCCTATGCCCTCCTTCCTCCTATATATACGCATATACCCTGAAAACATCGAGGCAACAGAGAAAACCCTAATTCCACCGCCGCAACCTTCAGTTCCCGTGAGATCCCATCTTGGGGCCTATTCCGGAGCTCCGCCGGAGGGAGGATCTACCACAGAGTGCTTCTACATCAATGCCATAGCCTCACCAATGAGTTGTGAGTAGTTTACCACAGACCTTCGGGTCCATAGTTATTAGCTAGATGGCTTCGTCTCTCTTTTTGGATCTCAATACCAAGTTCTCTTCGATCTTCGAGGAGATCTATTCGATGTAATCTTTTTGCGGTGTGTTTGTCGAGATCCGATGAATTGTGGGTTTATGATCAAGATTATCTATGAGAAATATTTGATTCTTTTCTGAAATCTTTTATGTATGATAATAATATCCTTGCAAGTCTCTTCGAATTATCGGTTTGGTTTGGCCTACTAGATCTATAGTTCTTGCAATGGGAGAAGTGCTTGGCTTTGGGTTCAATCTTGCGGTGTCCTTTCCCAGTGACAGCACGAGCAGCAAGGCACGTATTGTATTGTTGCCATCGAGGATAAAAAGATGGGGTTTATATCATATTGCTTGAGTTTATCCCTCTACATCATGTCATCTTGCTTAAAGCATTACTCTGTTCATATGAACTTAATACTCTAGATGCATGCTGGATAGCGGTCGATGTGTGGAGTAATAGTAGTAGATGCAGAATCGTTTCGGTCTACTTGTCACGGACGTGATGCCTATATATCATGCCTAGATATTCTCATAACTACGCACTTTTCTATCAATTGCTCGACAGTAATTTGTTCACCCACGATAGAATTCTGCTATCATGAGAGAAGCCACTAGTGAAACCTATGGCCCCCGGGTCTATTCTCAACATATTAATATTCCAATCTACTTTAGTTTGCTTTATTTACTTTTTGTCCATATATCCAAAATGTGACGCCCCGAGACCGACGCTCCAAAAGACTTCCATATGTTCCGGGTTTCACCGTGTGTTTCATCTGTGCTTGCTCTATTTATTTTGCATTGCATCATTGCATCATGCCATCATGTCATTTAATTTTAAAAACTCAAATAAATAAATTGCATGGATCTTCGATCTATTTTAAATGAGGGATGTCATATGATGATTTCTCTTTATAACATATCCTCCCATTATTTTAGGGAGCTATTATAATTAATCCATTAATTTGGAATCACCAAAAACATACTTGCATTTTAATCTCTCTCCTTTCCATCTATTCTAAATCCTCAATCTTTCTCCTTTTTGCTTTGGTTCGACTTGTGGCGCTTTGAAATTAGTCAAAGTAGCTCCATGCCAGTTTTCCATCTCAACTTGTATTTATTTGGCCTTATTTTTGCCTTGCCAAATAAGTATATCTACTTCCCTTTCTTTTTTGTAAAAGGAAAGAAACATGTTTTTCTTTCTTTTCTTTTAGAGCTAACCAGGCCGGCCGTCCATCCTCGTAGCCAGTCATCGCGGCTCGAGGCCCAGCTACTGGCTTCCTCACCTCACCCGTCTCCACCTGTAGCCAGGCCGGCCCAATTGCCCGAGGCCCAGCCGCGGCCTCATCCAATCCCCTCCTAAACCCTAGCCCGAGTGCCTGACCCCCTCCTCTCGTTCCTCCCTTTCGCCGCCATCTTCCTCTTCTCCTCGTCCCCGCAACCCTCCTTGCCCCCGATCCCCATGCCTGATCCACTCGCGCCCCGCCGTCCTTCCCCTCCATTGCAACCACCTCGCGTCTGGCCTCCCGTGCCTGACCCTCTCCTCTCCGCGCCGTCCAGCCGCACCGCTGCCTCACTAGGGAGCCGTGCCCGGCCTCCGCGGCGGCCACCAGAGCTGCTACCGACGCCCCGACTCTGCGACCTCCACCAACTCCACCCTTGCCTCCGACCGTGGCAGCCGAGGCCACCTCGCGCCCGGGCCTCCTCCTCCCTTGGTCGGCCTCAAGCTCGCCACCATCCCACCACAGCGCCCGTGCCGTCCAGCTGCGCCGGCAACAACGACATGTGTCGTGCCTCTGCCGCCGCCGCCGTCCTGTTTACGCTCGCCGGAGAGCACTTGTGCCGCCGCTGCTCTGCTTCGAGCTGCCGTGCAGCTCGTCATCCTCGGCCTTGGACTGGTTCAGGCCCGCGCGCCGCCATCCCTGTTTGGCCGGACCTCCATCGCACCAAGTTCCCAGACCACCAGGACCGTCCAGGATTCGCCAAGTACCGGTTCGAGTATGATGAGATGAACACCTACAAAACGTGTACCCCTACGTCAACGATGACCCCGACGCCCGTGTACAACTACCGTCGACCCTCGAAGACCCGTGGATGCGACAAGTACCTCTACCGACGACCCCGAACATCTACGGAAACTTGAACGGCTACAAAACGTGTACCTCTACCACCGTGAGTACCACTACTACCTCCGACATGTACAACTACTTCCTCTACCAACGCCGTGAACAACTACTTCCAATGACGACCCGTGAACGACTACTTCCACTCCAAACTCGAACCGCTCCGAAACCCACGCTTCGAAGGTATAACCCCGAGACGACGCTCGTGAACGAATGGTATGTGATCTATGAGATGAACCGTATGTTTGCATCATGCTCGAATCGTCGCTTGCGAAGCCCCCTCGTTTCCTTGCCACCAACCCGTGGGAACCCGGTAACGGGAGCACCCCACCATCTTGCATGACACGCTCACGCCGCCCTTCATCTTTTGCACCGGTCTCTCAATGAGTTACCGGAACCGATATGTTGTCGTGGCATCATTTTCAGATTCGTCGTCGTGGCACCCTTTACTTCCACCACAGTGACGAGTTATTCCATATCTTGTTCATGTCAACTTTTAACTAAAATTGCATAAAACTTGCATTTGTCATCCGCATCATGTTAACAACATTTAAATGTTTGAAATTGTTGCTTGCTTGAAAAAATGATAACTATGCACATGGGGATTTTTCCGGAATTGTTGTTGTTATTTCCGGCCTCATTTAAAAATGCCTAGATAGTGTAGTTTGCTCATGCTTCACCTCTTGCCATGTTTAAAAAACATTTAAACTTGTTGGGTTCGTAACGAGATCAAACTAAATAATCTAACATGGTGCTTTGTCAATATGCAACTCGTTGCATATTGAGCTCCACTTAACTTGTTGTTGTTTGTGCACTTTGCCATGCCATGCATATTTAAACTGGACATGCATCATACTTGTTTGTGCATCATATGCCATGTACTGCTTGTGTGTTTACCGTGTTGTATGCTTCTTTTCAGGTATGCTTCTCTTGTTAGCTTCGGTTTCGTTCCGAAGTTGTGAGGTTTTGTTCGACTACTTCATGGACTCGTTCTTCTCCCTTGCGGGATCCCAGGCAAGATGACCGTTCCCCGATATCACCTCTATCTTTGCTTTGCAAGTTGTCTTGCTCTATAGTTATGCCTCGATGCCTATTCTTGTCTTGTCAGCCTCCTATGTTGCCATTAAACACTCTAACCGCCTACCTAGCAAACCATTGATTGGCTAAGTACGCTTTTGCTCAGCCCCTCTTACAGCGTTGTTAGTTGCAGGTGAAGTTGGAAGATTGCTCCATGTTTTGGACTAGTTTTATTGGGATAACACAATATATATATATATATATATATATATATATATATATATATATATATATATATATATATATATATCTTAACTTAATTAATACACATATATATTGGTAATGGGTGGAAGGCTTGGCCTTCTGCTTGGTGTTTTGTTCCACTCATGCCACCTTAGGACCCGATAAACCGGTGTTATGTTCCTTGATTTTGGGTTCCTAACACAGTTGGGGTTTATGGGCCCCCCTCGATAATTCGCACTACTTAAAACTTTTCCAGCAAGACCCAACTTTGGTACTACATTTTTCTAACAACTGAAACTTGCATAGGGAGTAATTAACCCGAGTTCTTAATCAACAACCCGGGCCAATGCTCCTAATGAGTGTTGGTCCAAACTGGGCAACCTGCGGGGCCACCACGAGGAAACTCGAGGATTGGTATATACATGTAGCTTGTCCCATCCAGTCGTGGCCTGAGACGAGATACGTGCGGCTACTATCAAGGTGTCGGCACGCCGGGAGGTCTTGCTGGATTAGTTTTACCTTTGTTGAAATATCTTGAGCACGGGATTCCGAGAATACTCGGGTCTTCCCAACATGGAGTTGCAACTTTGCAGATCGTGACGTTGTGATGGGCTAAGTTTGGACACCCCTGCAGGATTTTGAACTTTCGAAAGTTGTGCCCGCGATTATGTTGCAGATGGGAATTTGTTAATATCCGGTTGTAGATAACTTGACACAATATCCTTAAGAATACACTACCTGTGTGAGTAACCGTGACGGTCTCTTTTTGAATGGGTTTTGGAAAGTGAACACGGTGAGGTTATGCATGAACGTGAGTAGCTAGGATCACTTATTGATCATCTTTGGCGACCATTGGCATATATTCTCCTCTTGCTCTGAATTCATAAGCTAGTTGCTTAGTGATTGCTGCAGACACTTTATTACCTCTCCACACCTAAAGGCTTTGATAGTTTTGATAACCGGGAATGGGACTGCTGAGTCCTTGTGGCTCACATATTACAACACACACCAAATGCAAGTACAACTGAATACGACGCAGGAGATGGACAAGAACTTCACTGGGAGTTCGATGAAGAGCTTGGCAGTATGTATGTGGCGTATTCCGACGATGAGTAGTGGTTCCTACTAGGGGCGATCAGGATTTGTGGTTGTGGTATCTTTTCTCGTTTGTTTTTGTCCGTAGTCGGACCCTGTGTTATTTGGATGAATGTATGCCATTGTATTAATTGTGTGATGTGGCGAGTGTAAGCCAACTATTTTGCTCTTTCATCCCTGTTCTGTACATGAGTTGTGCAAAGATACCACGCTTGCGATCATTCCAGAATGCGCTTATGTCTCTAACTCATGCCTCGACACGTAGGAGATATAGTTGCATCCTGGGCATTACAAAAAAATACCAAAAATGTCATACTATCCTATCTATCAGATCTCACTTTCTTAAGTGGTCGTAAAGGGATTGACAACCCCTTATTGCGTTGGCTGTGAAGTTCTTATTTATTTGTGTAGGTGTGAGGGACTCGCGCATGGTCTCCTGCTGGATTGATACCTTGGTTCTCAAAAACTGAGGGAAATACTTACGTTACTGTGCTGCATCACCCTTTCCTCTTCGAGGGAATACAATGCAAGTTTGAGAAGTAGCAAGAAGAATTTTTGGCGTCGTTGCCAGGGAGGCTTATGCAGAAGTCATATACCAAGTACCTATCACAAACCCTTATCCTTCGCATTACATTTATTTGCCTCTCGTTTTCCTCTCCCTCACTTCACCATTGCCGTTTTATTCGCCCTTTTTCCGTTCGCCTTTTTGTTTGCTTGTGTTGCCATGTGCCTTCTATTAGCTTGCATCTTCACTTGCTAAATTATGGATCCTCATCTACTTGCTAATCTTTTTATGAGATCCAGTTATGATGAACCAATTGCTAGTGAGCTGTGTGCACTAGATTATCTTTATGAGGTTTTGCTTGAAATTCGTGAATCTAAAAATTGTGATGAAGTGTTGAAAGAATAAAATTATGAAGTGATTCACGATAGCCCTTTTAATTAAAAACATGATTGCAATGATACTATTGTAAATTCTATTAATGTCTATTGTGTTAATGATATGCAAAACCCTAAGGATGGGGATGCTAGTATTGCTATGTCCACTACTTGTTGCAATGATCATGATTGGGGTGATGCTTCTTACGATCTTGAAAACTTATTTAAGCCCTATTATATATATGATATTGATAATAATGTTTGCAATAATATTGAAAGTGGGTTTGGAAGAGTGTCAACTTTAGATCCCACATATTTGGAGAATGTTCAATGTTATGAAATTTTTGATAAAAGTGGGTTTGGAGAGGTCATGACTTTAGTTAATGTTGATCCCACTATTTTGGAAGAGTGTCAACTTCGTATGCTTGTGGATCGTGTTGAAAATATGTTTTGTGATTGCAATACAGTTGAATTTTCTTATGATCCTACATGCAATTATTATGAGAGAGGAAAATATGGTTGTAGAAATCTTCATTTTACTAAATTACCTCTCTTCATGTTGAGATTGATCTTGTTTCTATCTTCTTCCTTGCATATGTTAGATCTTGCTTGTCTTGCTAATTTGTTTTCCTATAAAATGCCTATGCATAGGAATTATGTTAGACTTAGATGTGTTTTTCACATGCTATGTGATGCTCTCTTTGTGTTTCAATTGCTACCCTTCATGTGAGCATCATCGAAATTATCGTGCCTATCCAGGGGCGTTAAACGATAGCGCTTGTTGGGAGGCAACCCAATTTTATTTTCTTTGTTTTTGCTTCTGTTTAGGAATAAATATTGCATCTAGCTTCTGTTTAGATGTGGTCTTGTGTTTTAATTAGTGTTTGTGCCAAGTAGAACCTTTGGGAAGACTTGTGTGAAGTTTATATGATCATGCTGTAAAGAACAGAAACTTTAGCGCTCACGAGATTAGCCACCAGATTTTGCTGGAGAGTGATATTTAGTTGATTATTTTTGCAGATTATTAATAGACAAATTCCTCACATTCACCAGTTTATTTCAATTTTTTGGAGTTACAGAACTATCCGAAAGTTATAGATTAGTACAGACTGTTCTGTTTTTGACAGATTCTATTTTTGGGGTGTTGTTTGCTTATTTTGATGCATCTATGAGTAGTATTGGGGAGTATAAATCATTGAGAAGTTGGAATAAAGTAGGTTTAACACCAATATAAACAAATAATGATTTCATTACAGTACCTTTGAGTGGTGGTTTGTTTTCTTATACTAACGGAGCTCACGAAATTTTTGGCTAAGTTTTGTGTTGTGAAGTTTTCAAGTTTTGAGTATGGCTTTGATGGACTATGGAACAAAGAGTGGAAAGAGCCTAAGCTTGGGGATGCCCAAGGCACCCCAAGGTAAAATTCAAGGACAACCAAAAGCTTAAGCTTTGGGATGCCCCGGTAAGGCATCCCCTCTTTCGTCTTCATCTATCGGTAACTATACTCGGGACTATATTTTTATTCACCACATGATATGTGCTTTGCTTGGAGCGTCATGTATAATTTGAGTCTTTTCTTTTTAGTTTGCACAATCATCCTTGCCAGACACACCTTTTGAGAGAGATAAATATGATTTAGAATTTGTTAGAATACTCTATGTGCTTCACTTATATCTTTTGAGCTAGATAGTTTCGCTCTAGTGCTTCACTTATCTCTTTTAGAGCACGGTGGTGGTTTTATATTGAAGAAATTGCTGATCTCTAATGCTTCACTTAAATATATTTGAGAGTCTTTTAGAATAGCATGGTAATGTGCTTTGGTTATAAAACTAGTCCTAATATGATAGGCATCCAAGATGAGTATAGTAAAAACTTTCATATAAAGTGCGTTGAATGCTAAGAGAAGTTTGATACTTGATGATTGTTTTGAGATATGAGGGTGGTGATATTAGAGTCATGCTAGTAGAGTAATTGTGAATTTGATAAATACTTGTGTTAAGGTTTGCAAGCCCCGTAGCATGCATGTATGGTAACCGTTGTGGAACAAATTTGAAGCATGAGGTATTTCATTGAGTGTCATCCTTTGTGTGGAGGTCGGGGCACGCGATGGTTAACTCCTACCAACCTCCCCCCTAGGAGCATGCGTGTAGTACTTTGTTTTGATGACTTGTAGATTTTTGCAATAAGTATGTGAGTTCTTTATGACTAATGTTGAGTCCATGGATTATACGCACTCTCACCCTTCCACCATTGCTAGCCTCTCTCGTACCACGCAACTTTCCCCGGTACCATACACCCACCATATACCTTCCTCAAAACAGCCACCATACCTACCTATCATGGCATTTCCATAGCCATTCCGAGATATATTGCCATGCAACTTTCCACCGTTCCGTTTGCTATGACACACTTCATTATTGTCATATGGCCATGCATGATCATGTAGTTGACATCGTATTTGGGGCTAGGCCATCATGCATAATTTTTCATCCGTGTCACTTTTGATTCATTGCACATCCCGGTACACCACCGGATGCATTCATATAGAGTCATACTTTGTTCTAGTATCAAGTTGTAAATCAATATAAATATGATGATCGTCATTATTAGAGCATTGTCCCAAAGAAAAAAAAGAAAAAAGAAGAAGGAAAGGCCAAAGAAAAAAAGGCCCAAAAAAGAAAGAAAAAAGAAAAGAAAAGGGACAATACTACTATCTTTTTCCACACTTGTGCTTCAAAGTAGCACCATGTTCTTCATGATAGAGAGTCTCATGTTTAGTCACTTTCATATACTAGTGGGAATTTTCATTATAGAACTTGGTTAGCATTCCACAAAAAAAATCTGTTTTTATCATTTACCTACTCGAGGACGTGCAGGAATTAAGCTTGGGGATGCTTGATACGTATCCAACGTATCTATAATTTTTTATTGTTCCATGCTATTATATTATATGTTTTGGATGATTAATGGGCTTTATTATATACTTTTATTATTTTTGGGACTAACCTATTAACCCAATGCCCAGTGCAGATTGCTGTTTTTTTGCCTATTTTAGGGTTTCGTAGAAAAGGAATATCAAACGGAGTCCAAACGGAATGAAACATTCGGGAGAGTTATTTTTGGAACAATATCTTCATGAAATACTTGAAGTACACGCGAGCGAACGAAGGAGGCGGCCACGAGGGTCCAGGGCGGGCCCCGTCCTACAGGGCACCCCCCACCCTCGTGGACACCCTCTGGCTCCCCCGATGCCCTCCTTCCTCCTATAAATACCCATATACCCTGAAAACATCGAGGCAACAGAGAAAACCCTAATTCCATCACCGCAAACTTCTATTCCCGTGAGATCCCATCTTGGGGCCTGTTCCGGAGCTCCGCCGGAGGGGGATCTACCATGGAGTGCTTCTACATCAACGCCATAGCCTCGCCAATGAGTTGTGAGTAGTTTACCACAGACCTTCGGGTCCATATTATTAGCTAGATGGCTTCTTCTCTCTTTTTGGATCTCAATACCAAGTTCTCCTCGATCTTCGAGGAGATCTATTCGATGTAATCTTTTTGCGGTGCGTTTGTTGAGATCCGATGAGTTGTGGGTTTATGATCAAGATTATCTACGAAAAATATTTGATTCTATTCTGAAATATTTTATGTATGATTATAATATCCTTGCAAGTCACTTCGAATTATCGGTTTGGTTTGGCCTACTAGATCTATAGTTCTTGCAATGGGAGAAGTGCTTGCCTTTGGGTTCAATCTTGCGGTGTCCTTTCCCAGTGACAGCAGGGGCAGCAAGGCACGTATTGTATTTTTGCCATCGAGGATAAAAAGATGGGGTTTATATCATATTGCTTGAGTTTATCCCTCTAATCATGTCATCTTGCTTAAAGCATTACTCTATTCTTATGAACTTAATACTCTAGATGCATGCTGGATAGCGGTCGAAATGTGGAGTAATAGTAGTAGCCGCAGAATCATTTCGGTCTACTTATCACGAACGTGATGCCTATATATAATGATCATGCCTAGATATTCTCATAACTATGCACTTTTCTATCAATTGCTCGACAGTAATTTGTTCACCCACCGTAAAATTCTGCAATCATGAGAGAAGCCACTAGTGAAACCTATGGCCGACGGGTCTATTCTCAACATATTAATCTTCCAATCTATTTTACTTTGCTTTATTTACTTTCTGTCCTTATATCCAAAAATACCAAAAATATCATACTATCATATCTATCAGATCTCACTTTCGTAAGTGACCGTAAAGGGATTGACAACCCCTTACCGCGTTGGCTGCGAAGTTCTTATTTGTTTGTGCAGGTCCGAGGGACTCGCGCGTGGTCTCCTACTGGATTGATACCTCGGTTCTCAAAAACTGAGGGAAATACTTACGCTACTGCGCTGCATCACCCTTTCCTCTTCGAGGGAATACAACGCAAGCTCGAGAAGTAGCACACGCCTTCCTAGCCTCGTTCCGGCCGGGATTGCGCCGTCCATGTTGTTCTAATCTAATCAGCAACCACTTTTACAAGGATATTGATTGCTTCCATGGAACTCTAGCCATGCAGCAACCAATTTTCCTAGATTCTGAACGAAATTGGTCGAGCTAATTAAGATATAATTATCTAGATTCGGAAGAAAAAAAATTGGTCAAAGTAGATTAAGGAAATTGTGCCGGCAGCCATTGCACGTGTGTAATTAGATTAGATATATACCTATATATGTACGTAGGTAGATTGACTCAACTCGACTGCCTGTAGCTTTTTGGCTAATACAATTGCAAGTGATGATGCCTTCTTGATGTATATGCAATATGCAGGAGGTTGGATATGATCTGTGCAAGGAGGTTGTTTGACTTTTACGTGAATCTACTCTAGCATGCTCTACAAATTGTTGGCTCCCAACAACTAGGATGATAGCTATGAGGCCAAAACTGCCAGCATACTTACCTAAAAAATAGCTAGCAGATGGGGACGCCAGAACAGCCAGTAGACAACAGTGGCGAGCAGGGCCCATTGAATGGCATGGTCAAGGTATATGCTACCGGCAGAGCAACTGAATCCTTCCATGTTCCTGGCAGCAGCATGGCAGTCGTGCTCTAGGATTAAACCGGGGTCAAGTCAGAAGCGCAGAAAATCTCCCTGTTTTCCATGATCATATCCATGTTGCAGCGTCGGTTGAAGAGGCACTCGGGATAGTTAGACATCGAAAGGTCGGCAGAAGTTGAGTGCCATCTGGTAATCGTTCTGATTGAACAATTGTTCCATGCATGCATCAATTTATTTACTCGAAAAAAATCCAATCATTGAACATTATATGGATTGATTCGTGGATCCAGGGTGACATGTCGTCTGAGGTGACGGTGGTGAACCATCTCAACAAGAAACCAAGCATGTGGTGGATCTACCATGGATGATGAATAGACCGATGAGGGTAAAATGTTGTAGAACTTTGTGCGATCAAGCTCCTAGGCCAGAATTTTCTCTCTATTCTATAATAAAAGTTCACTAATACTAAAGGAAGAGTGGAAAGATAGAGGAAGCGTATGGAGGGATCGACGCAGAACACAATCTTCTCCAATGTACGTGTAGCAAGACGCCGCCGCGTAGTCAGTGTTCCTGATGTAGGTAAGCATGGCTTCTCGTGGTGTCTCATGTGGGCAGTGGATTTCTATATTTCTTTCCTTCTTAAATTTATTGTTGTTTAGTTCAGGAATCCAATACTCATAGAGATATGTATGAAAATGACCGCCTATTATTCTTTTTGTCTTACAAGCAGTGTAACTCGCATTTCTCCATAGCGAGGCATGATCATTCGCAGCCTGGCCACCGTTGGCGACTACAGGAAGGAAGATAAGCAGCGGCATGTGTGGGGTGATGTGTCAATAAATGGCACTGACATTCGGGGGGTTAAGAAGAGGATTGTTCTTGAACAATGCTTATTGGGATGCAGGGTTTATATGTTTTTTTGTCCCGTTGCAACGCACGGGCACTTGTGCTAGTGATTAATTATAACAAGACTTCTCTCATGCCCTTAAGAACAAAAGTAATTACTCACAAATCATATTCATGTTCAAGATTATAGGTGTATTGAATATGCTTAAGAATCTGAACATATAATTTTCCACCAAATAAACCAACTAGCATCAATTACAAGATGTAATCAACACTACTAGCAACCCACAGGTACCAATCTAAGGTTTTTGGGACAAAGATTGAATACAAGAGATGAATTAGGATTTGAGATGAGCAGGTGCTGGTGAAGATATTCATGGAGATTGTCCCGCTCACAATGAGAGTATCATTGGTGATGTCGATGGCTTCGATTTCCCCCTCCCGGAGGGAAGTATCTCCGGCAGAATTGCTCTGCGGGTGAGTAAAAGTGCTACTACCCAGGTTCCGCCTTGAGACGGCGACGCTATTCTGGAACGTTGCATGGAAAACAAAAAAAATCTATGCACACGCAAGATCTATCCATGGAGATGCATAGCTACAAGAGGGGGAGAGCTTCTACATACCCTTGTAGATCGCTAAGCGGAAGCGTTTATCAATGTGGTTGATGTAGTCGTACACCTTCACAATCCGTTCCGATCAAGCACTAAACGTATGGCACCTCCGCGTTCAGCACACATTCAGCTCAATGGCTTCCTCGCCTTCTCGATCCAGCAAGAGGGGCGAAGTAGTAGATGAGTTCCGGTAGCACGAGGTGTGGAGATAATGGTGGTGAAACTATTTCTGTAGAGCCTCTCTAAGCACAACGGATTTAGACGGAGGAGGAACTAGGGGCAGAGGGGGATATATATATATATATATATATATATATATATATATATATATATATATATATATATATATATATATATATATATATATATATATATATATATATATATATATAGCCGGTCTATTCTCATAACATTATGAGAATAATATTCTCATAACACTTCCGAACTGCATTGTGTTACTGCATTGGAAAGCTATGCGCACTGCTTTCTTCTACTGTTCTAAACCGCAGAGAGGGGCACTAGCAAACCTTCACGGAGCAGCGTTTCTGGCTAGTTTGATCTATTTCTATTGTTTTATTTGTGTGTACGCTGATTTATTATGTGATTAAACACGCAATTCTGCGAGAAAACGACGGAAATCGATGGATTTGGCGGATCTGTCTCTGTTCTTCCGCACGGGCAGGAGCTTCGCATCGTGCTGGCAGGGTTCATATTCAATTTTATAGCCGTGATCCTATTGTGTTACTAAGTTCGCTTTCATGTTTGTGCTATTCCGCGACAGATTAATTTGCTAATAGGATTGAAATTTTAGGATAATTGGTCGTGTTTCTCTCTGTTCTAGCGCAAAAACAGCAAGGTCTCTGTCCTCCCGCTTCCGGATCGAAATTGTTGTGTTTTTGTATGTAATTTTTCTGTTGTTTTTCGGCAATTACGTGCTGCCTTACACCAATTTGTATGAATTGCAGCGGATTAAGTTGTTAATTTTGAAGAATTTAACTTTGTCGATGCTTTTTTATGTTCGAGCGGGCGCCACAAGATTGGTCGTTACTCAAGATGTTTTTTGAGTTTTTGCGCATTATACAGTTTTTAGAACTGCATTACAGTCTGTGTTTTTCGTCTGCGAATCGTGGAAGGGGGGGACTAGTTTAATTAGTTTTTTGCTTGGTCAAGCGCGGTGAACTGCAGTAATATGCAATGCGAGCTGCACCTTGTCATGTTACCGCACTGCTTTATTTGTCGTTTTACTTTTTTTTGGGGTTGTGTTTGTACATATATATATATATATATATATGGCTGGGTCAATTGGCTCCACTCCTACCTTATCCCTGGCGGCTCCCCTCCCACCTTATCCCTGGTGGCGAACATTGCCTCCTCTTTTTGCCACCCCTCCTTGATCTGTCTTCTTCCCAAACCAGACCCTACGCCTGGCAATGGATTGCGCGTGCGGGTGCCTGGCAAGGATGGAGCCCATGCTGGAGACCTGCGTTTTTTCTTAAGGGTTGTTTCTGAACCAGAGGCAGCGGCACAGTGCGCTATGTTCCCTGCTCTATTCTTCAGGTATTGGATTTCGGGCTCCATTCGTCTATCAGATGACTGACGATGATGTCAATGATTCATGGGTATGTATTTCTCGCATAGTCTTTTCATGTGTTGTGTGTAGTTAACACTATCTGAATATTTGTAGCAGTATTAGTTTCTGAAGAAACATTTTTCACTAAGTATAAGTGAACTGCTTTCACATAGAGTTTTATTATGAATATTGTAGGAGCAACATCAATTTGGTCTAGTCAATATTATAATATGTTGACATCAATATTTATTATGAAGATTGTAGCAGCAATTTAGTTTCTGAAGATTGTGACCTTATACTTATTTGTTCTTATTTTTTGTTCTTGTTCATTTGCTTGCAGAAATTCCCTTCTGGTCTAGTCAGGGTAACAGAAAGTTGTCTTAATTTGGTCTTGGTTAGCAAGAATGGATATCATGATGTTGATGTTATGTATTCTGTTGGCTCTGATGATTGTTTGGTTCTCAAAGATGGCTGGAAGGAATTGGTGGAGGAAGCTGGTCTTCAGGCTGGGGATGTTGTCATGACTATGTTTTATATGCATGCAAAGTGTTTGGAAATCAAGTTAAATTTGCCTTAGATCAGTCTTGCTTGAGCAGCAGCAGCATGAGACAATTTGTTGTAATAATTTGTCTTTTTTGTGTGGCTTCTAGTTTATTTTCTAGAAGAAATCTGAGTATAAGTGAACTGCTTTTCACAGATAGTTTTTTATGTGCATCCTATTAGCCGCAGCAGTTGGAGCAATATACAGACTGGAAACACCCACTTAGCTTTTTTTTCTGTAACCCACATATGGAACTATAGTGCTTAATAAAAGAGGACTGCATCAACCATTATAGTAGCAGTAGTTTTGTGAAAGAAAACTCTCTGTGAACTGCTTTCATAGAGAGTTTTTTATGTGTATCCTAGCTGCAGCAGCAGTTGGAGCAATATACATACTGAAAACAACCCACTGAGAACTGCAAATTCTTGATAGATACAAACCAAGGTTCTGTGCTCATAATAAACAAAGTACATCATCAAGCAAACTAATGCAACATAAGCAAACATTGTGCCAAAGCAAATTACAACGAAAGCAAACTAATCGACATAAGCAGAAGGAAACAAATTGAGCAATTGTGACAGGAATCCTTGGCTATCAGCATCTGGCCTGCTTCACCAGTTCCACCCGTGGGAGGTGGAGGTGGAAGTTGATCCCCCCCTGCCCGCCACCCTCCAGGATGACCTCGGGCGCTTCCTTGTCTTCTCACTTACAGAGCGGGTGAGGCCATTCTGCATTGTGGTGATGCGGTTCCATATCTCGAACGCAGTGTAGCCGTCCTTGGCAGCATACTCAACGTGCCTCCTGCTGAGAATCGAAGTCCACTAGCGATGGTCTTGGTTTGTCATCTTTTTCTTCATGTCTGCGTATTCGTCGTCGATGATGGCAGCAGATACATCGCCAAGTGAGTCCAGTGTCTTCGTTGCTTCAGGCACCCTCCATTTCACCTGAATGTCGACGAAGTTGGGGATGTGGAGGTTGCAGCGTGAAAGCTTCTCCTTGTCTTGGTCGATGCAGAAACCAGCGAACTCGTACCTAAGCAAAGTGAACCACAAGTTATTCTTTTGGGAACTGCATACAGACGACACATAGAACTGCATACAGATGACAAGGAGAGACCCATCAGCCTGCAACTATATTTTACTCAGCAGAAAGATTGGCTTACCTTGGGTCGCCGAGGAACTTGTCGAAGGCGATGCATCTCTCGCCCATTGTAGCGCATACTTGGAAAAGCAGCACTGGGCGATATTTGCCGATGGAGAGTTGAGTCACGGCGGCGTACCTCTTGTCAGGTGTGTACTCGAGGTCGATGCCAACGATCTTCTCGCGGCGCCCCTGGAGAACTTCCTTGTACTCGTCGACTTACGTCGCCAAGACATCCACGTCGTTGGTGTACACCACCTTGAGCTTGGTCTTTCCGTGCTCCAGGACATCGTCGTAGACCTTGGTGAACGGCATGGCTGGAAAGAGGAGGAACAGGAGGAGGAAGCGTAGTGTTGTGTGTTTCTGTGAATGATCAGGGTGATGGAGCGCGGAATTTAAAGGGGAGCGGTAGCAACTTCTGCCGAGCGCACGATCTCGTCCTCCAACCGCATGGCGATCGTGTGTTCGTGATGATCGTGGCCTTCGTGCGTTTTCCAACTGGCCGGATAGAGGAGCGGTCGGGCGGCGCTTCGGGCGATCGTGGGCGCGTATATTTCGGGCAGGCGAACCGATTCGTTTATTGTAACCAAACTGCTTTGTTTTATAACCGAGCAGATCGTTTATGTGTGTTGATGTCTTTTTCGTGTGTGCTCTAAAACTTTATGTAAACAGTATGTATGTCGCTGTGTGTAGTTCTCGATCTGCAAAACTTTTCACACCATGCTGTGTGCTTTTGTTTATTCCGGTCTAGTTAGTTTTGTGTTTTTCTTTTGTGGCAGACAGTGACAATGTCAAATATGTACACAATGGAGCTTTCAGCCAATTCCTCCTTGTGAATTGTAGCATGTTCGTAGCTCACTCCATTCACTCATATGAGTAAAAGCCAAGTTTTTTTAAATATATGTATCCCCACTGCATCTCACCTTATCACATGGGACAGCAAAGAGGAATTCAACGTGTTTGTCGTCGAGGTTCAAAATTTTGGAAAAATTGTATTAGAAGACAGAAAATCTACTGTGTCTGCTAAGTGAGAGCTCAATTTTTTATTTTTTTGCACTAAGCGCACTGCACTGTATACTCGAAGAGGACTGCACTGTAAGCTTTAAACGCACCACACACGCACTGCACTGTACGTGAAGCCTAGTCTCACTCTATAGATTTATCTTCTAAATGCATTCTATATTGATTCACTGTCATCTCACATTCTATACGACGAAGAGAACTGCATTCTCAAAATGACATTCTGATCTCAGGGTTTTCATATAGAAGAGAACTACATTCTAAGAATGACATTGTCATCTTATTTCTTTTCATACAGAAGAGAACTGCATTTTATCAAGCATACCCCCGCAGCACATTGATCACAAAGTATATCTGTTTTATGTTATATCTATTCATTTTGAACTTCAATATTACATGTTGAATTTTTTTTGTAGTCCACTGAACACAAGATACATCTTATATACGATACGATATATATAAAAGGATGAAGTTAACATATTTTAAAAGGTAAAACTGTATATGTGTTGAGCTATGTCCTTTTCCTGCTGTTTCTTCTCAAATTGTGCACTGCATTTGTTTCAATGGTTGTTGCTGCTTCTGTTTTGCTCTTGTTGTTCGCATTACCCCTCGTAACGCGACCGTGTGACTGTGATGCTTGCCTACGTGCTGGAATCTGCATTCTGCCTCTCCCCCTCGTTTTTGATGATGGTTCGTCGATGTCTTCATCTTCTTCTTCTTCTTCCTCGGCTTCCTCTTCTGCTTCCTCATCTTCCTCTTCAGTTACATCAGCTTCGCTCTCTTCCTCGTTCTCTTCTTTGTCAGCATCTTCTTTGTCATCTTCTTCATCTTTTTCTTCTGTTCTATTTGGACAATTCTCGTGTTATGCTTCTCTCTCATGTTGCAGACGCTACATAGTCTTCTCTTTGTCATAACATCTTGTTGGTCGGCTTGGTGATCTGTGGCGGCATTTTCAGCCTGGATTTTTTTCAGCAGCTCTTACATGTTCTTGAGTTGTGCCCCGCAATCTTATTGCATGATTTGCACATCCTTACCCCCAGTGGTCTTCTATTCTCGTGTTATGCAATCTCACTGTCCAGTTCTGGCTCAGGCCTGCTATTTTTTTCAGGACTTTTTTCATTTGCTGCAGCTTTTTTATTGGCTGATTTGCTCTCTTTCTTTCTCCCTTTTGTGTTTGAAACAGGTGGGTGAAGAATTGTGTCATCCATATTATGAGCTGCACCATCAGCGGCATGTTCGTGCTCCTCTCCTTGTTCTTCACTCCGCGCATCCATGATGTTCTCTGCTTCTTCTTCTTCTTCGTTTATTACGTCGACTTCTTGTATGAGTTCTCTCATCCCAGCTAAAGCTCTGTTGTACCCTCTATCCGATTTGACACCCCTGTTTGCCAGGTCCATCGCTGTTTCTGCAAGTAGCCTCCTATGGCAGAACATCGAACTCCCATCTGGAGCAGTTTGCTCATAGTCTCTGCGGTCAAAAGTTGCATTTTGGCGTGCGTTCCGTGTGTATCTCTTCAATATGTACTCTTCAGGTATCTTGTCCACCCGCAGCTGATCTAACATGCAAATGATGTGCACGCAGAACAAGCCTGTAGCAAAAGAATTTTTTTGGTTGTTCGTGTCAGCAAACTTCACATAAATATGCAACATTTCAATTTTGGTTTGTGAACTGCATTATACATACGTCCTGGTTTTTCTCTTCTAGTGAACTTCACTAAGTTTTTTTTTGTTTTTCATCTCTTTTTGCTACTAGCAATAAGTGAACTTCATTATGTTTTTTTGCGTGCTTATTTTTTGTTTCTTGTCTCACTGACTTGTGTGTGTCCATAGCTTGCATTCGCATTTGTAGATACCATTCGTCACATCAGCAACTACCTGGAACTCGTGTCTTGCCCAATCAAAATCATCAGACCGGTTGTAGTGGCGCACCAAATATTTCGTCGGGTTGTCAGTGGACTGCTCTGATCTGAATGCAGTGCTGCGGTAGTGCATTTGCTTGAAGTCAGCAAAGACCGCCCTGGTGTAAATCTTGGAGAGTTGAACCTCGAAACCAAACTGAGTAGTAGTCTTTATTTCCGTGTGTGAAACAAAGAACACCAGTTAAGTAGTTGTTTTCACAGCAAAAATCAAGAAAGTGAGTAGTGTTTTATTAATTGCTCATCCAGCTTAAAAACTTTGCTCTCGTTATATACCTCGTTAGCTATGGTCTCCGCGTGCTCGACGCCCTTCCTTGTCTGGATGCACCTGTCCACCTGCGATGCAAAGATGTGTAGGTCGTGTCTTTCCTTGACAAAGTTCCTCTTCAAGATCCGGTTCATGCTTTCACTTCTCTGTGTCGACGTCATCCGTGCACATAACACCTCCTTGTAGTAAGCTGATATCCATTCTTTTCGGTCTGTCCAGAGCGCCTAAATAATTTCATTATTTTGCAGGTTATACTTCTCCATGAGCTCATGCCAAGCGCGTTCAAACTCTGATGGCATTAGCGGGTGGTTGAGAACTGAGGTCAGCTCATCTTTGAATGTCTCATATGCTTTGTACAGCAAGGACAGGTGATCCTTGTATTTTTTTCAATATATGCCAACGGCATAACTTGTGCAGCGTTCCTATTAGCGTACTTTTTATCGCGGCATCCATGGAGGGGCATTGATCTGCATGTTTTTGAAAAAACCAAGCAGTGAGTTATTGAGGGAACTGCACATCTTTTTCTGATTTTGCTGATTTTTTTCATTGGACGGAAGAAATGGACTACAAAACTTGGCAGTGAACTGTAGTGTTATTTAAACCCATTCTTTTTTTAGCATACCTGTAAGTATGCAGATTGGCCGCTTGTTGTTCATGCAACGCAAGAACGTCCGGAACACCCACTCGAAAGTCGGTATTGTTTCGTCTCTGATGAGAGCCACATCAAATATTGTACTTTGGAGGTGGTGGTTGACTCCAACGAAGACGGCCAGAGGCATGTGAACTTGCTGGTCTTGTAGGTCGTGTCAAATGTGACACAATCTCGAAAATCTTCGTACGATCCCCGGCAGCTCGCGTACGCCCAGAATATGTTTCGCACACGGTTATCGACATCTTTGTCATAATCATAGAAGAACTCCGAGTTTATTTGCTGCATTTTCTCAAAGAAAGCCAGGAGTTTCTTCACATCGTCTTTTGTTTCCTCCCTCGCGAATTGGTGCTTCCTGCAGTTCAAAATAATAATATACTTGCAGCATTAGAGACATACAGAAATGCACAAGCGAACTGCATGAAATAGACGAGATATCGTTTTTGTTTAGTGAACGTACTTGTTCACCCAGTCACGGCTAGTGCGCCCCATAAAGTGCAGCCCTCCTGACATCCTTGACAGGGTTGACATCATCTGTGTGTGCGTCAGGTTGTCGCTCTGCATGTCCTTCACTAGTTTATCAAGTAACGGATCATCCGTCTTATGCGAGTGCATGTGCAGAAGCATAGTCGGGCTTTCAATCATCATGTGGTTGTGATTGAGCTCAATCTCTGCTATCACAATCACATCCTTGATTTTTTTCAATCTCACTCTCGCCTTGCAGCCAGCCCTCTTTGATGTTTTCTCTCGCTTTCTGTCATAATCTGCGACAGTTTCCTTGCTTCTGCCTTCCCTTGAGCACACTATGTATCTGTTTGTTCTGTATCCGCCGTTTTTGCGTGTGCCGAAGCATGCATGCCTCGCATACGTGTTGTAGAAGTCTCGCGCCGCAGCGTATGATGTGAATTGCATACCTTTCACAGGCACAAGTTCTTGGAGCATGTTCTCATTCTGCGCACACAATAGGGAATGTTTTTTTTTTGTTAATGAGAATGCATAAGTTGAAAGAATGCGTAAGTGAACTGCAGTAGTTAGGCAAGAAAGCTTACATGCGTGTACTGTTTTTTCTCTAACGGTGTTTGCAGCTCACCAATGTTTATTGGGCATGGAAGAGTGACAACAGATCTGTGTAATTTAGGATCGCGAGGAGGCGGAAATATTGAGAACTTTACTTTTTTGGTTGCTTGTGGCTCTCCTTGATTCTGCTTCCGATTCTTTTGTTGCGCAGTAGGCGGCCTGGGTGGAATTCCACTGTCTCTCCGTCGACGAATCGTTTGCTCATGAACTTGCCGAACTTGCTGGGTTTCAACATTGGCTTGTGGAGGTGCTATATCATCTGTTCTGATCTGCTGGCCAAATGTTTCAAAGACACGCGTGTACGTTGGCTACATAACTGTTATGATTTGCTCTTCATCATCATCCTCCTCATCATCTTTCTGCGCATGCTCCCCCATGAAGACCAGATCGTCGTCGTCCTCCTCATCTTGCGCGCTTTTTGCTTCACTGCCTTCTCCATCTCGAGTGATTTTTGGTTCACTGTTTTCATCTTTATCCTCTACATCTTCCTCCACCGAGTACGCAGTTCTGTTTGTTGTGTTAAAGAAACCCCTAGGTATTTCAGGTGTTATCCATCCAGCCATCTCCCACTCTTCTCTTCCAATGCAGTTCAGGGGCTTTGGGTTGTGAATCAATCGAGGTATCTTCTGGTTTGGAGGCATAGTAATTTCCTGCACAGTATTAAGCCAAAGCTTTTTATGCACGCCAATAGTGAAATGAACTGCATCTTCGTACTATATATCATTATATATGCAACTGGACAAATTGCACTTCAATTTTTCATTCTATGGCAGGGGCAGTGGGAGTTAACATGAAGAAACAATGCACTTCAGTTTTAAGCCACATCGCTCTACATATGTAAGCCATGGTGGACTGCATTGTTCAGCCATAGCACATTTTCATTTTTTTGAAGTATCTTTTCTATTTTTTACTGGGAGATACATGGCACTGCAGTTGACGCAAGAGGGCACTGCATGGTGATAAAAAGGGCACTACAACTGGAGGTGGGGGGTTGGGTATGTGATTCTCTTAGATTATCTGTAGTTCTCTCCTTCTGCAGATGCAGCTCGGCCTGTTGTTAGCGTGCATTCCACCTCCGCTGCAGGAACTCATGGGCTTTTTCAACTTTTGCCATTGTCGCGGGAGAAGGCTGGATGGGCACCATTGCAGTTCGCATCCACGACGACTGCGAGGTTGCTGGAGAAGGCATCCTTGTAGTTCTCTTCCCCCTGCCATGCATAATCGAGGCTGGATGCTTCAGCTGGGTCAACGGCGGCGGATCTCCTAGGGCATAGGCCCGGATCTGTGGCAGGGGTGCAGCTAACGGGGCGCTCAATCAAGGCTGCGGCGCACCTAGACCAATTCGGTGGTGTTGGGGCGAAGGTGAGGGGCGGCGTCGCTTCCTAACTACCGCCGTGGAAGAAGCATCGCCGAGGGACCGCATCGCCGGCCGCTCCGCGCGCGCTCTGCGCAAGAAGGCGGGGACGGGAGGGGAGTGGCGCGCTGCGCAAGGAGGCACGAAGGGAAGGGGGTCGCCGCCGGCCGCAGGGGCGTTGCCGCGCAAGGAGGCGGGGAGGGGAGGGGGACTCCGCCGGCCGTCGGGGCGCTGCCGCGCAAGGAGGCGGGGAGGGAGGGGGACGCCGCTGGCCGCCGGGGCGCTACCGCGCAAGGAGGTGGGTAGGGGAGGGGTGTTATGAGAATAAGGTTTTTGTTAGGAGAATAAGGTCTTAAGGGGTGTTATGAGAATAGACCCACCATATATATATATATGCGCGTGGAGAGGAAAGGAAGGAGGGAGCCAGTGCTCCTCTTTCCTTCCCTAGGGGCCAGCGGCCTAAAGGTGGGGTGCACCAGGCCCTTGTGGGATGGTGAGCTTCCCTCGTTGGCCCAATAAGACCCCGTGGCCTCCTAGGACCCCTTCCGGTCATCTGACAATTATCCGTTCATCCCGAAACCCTTCGGGAGACTGAATACTATCACCCTATATATCAATATTTACCTACGAACCATTCTGGAACTCCTCGTCATGTGTGCGAACTCATCCGGGATTTTGAATGAACATTCGGTCACCAACATATATAACTCATATAGTACTATATCGTCAACGAACGTTATGTGTGCGGACCCTACATTTTCGAGAGTGATGTAGACATGACCGAGGCGCTTCTCCGGTCAATAACTAATAGCGGGACCTAGATACCCATATTGGTTCCTACATATTCTTTGAGGATCTTTATCGGTCGAACCTTTATGATAACATACGCAGTTCCCTTTGTCCGTCGGTATGTTAGTTGCCCGAGATTCGATCGTTAGTATCTACATACCTAGTTCAATCTCATTACCGGTAAGTCTCTTTACTAGTTTCATAATACATCATCTTGTAACTAACTCCTTAGTCGCTTTGCTTGCATGATTTTTGGGATGCTATATTACCGAGAGGGCCTAGAGATTCATGCCAACTATGGATTCATGCCAACTCAACAAAGACCTTTTGAGATACCTGTAGAGCATCTTTATGATCGCCCAGTTACGAAGTGATGTTTGATACGTCTCTAATGTATCTATAATTTTTTATTGTTCCATGCTATTATATTATCTTTCTTGGATGTTTTATATGCATTTATATGCTATTTTATATGATTTTTGGGACTAACCTATTAACCTAGAGCCATGTGCCAGTTTTTGTTTTCTCCTTGTATTTGAGTTACGTAGAAAAGAAATATCAAACGGAGTCCAATTGACCTAAAAATTTACGGTAATTTTTTAGGGACCAGAAGAAGCCCCGAAGCAAAAGAGTTGGGCCAGAAGATCCATGAGTCATCCACCAGGTTGGGGGGCGCGCCCACCCTCACCCCCCAGGGCGCGCTCCCCAACCTTGTGGTTGACTCGTGGACCCCCTGACTTGTTCTCGACGCCAAAAAATCTTATAAATAGGGAAAACTCCGAAAATAAACCTAGATCGGGAATTCCGCTGCCGAAAGCCTCTGTAGCCACAAAAAACCAATCAGGAGCCCGTTCCGGCACCCTGCCGGAGGGGGAAACCATCACCGGTAGCCATCTTCATCATTTCGGCAGTCTCCATGACGAGGAGAGAGTAGTTCACCCTCGGGGCTGATGGTATGTACCACTAGCTATGTGGTTGATCTCTCTCTCTCACACGTGTTCTTGACTTAGCATGATCTTGATGTACCACGAGCTTTGCTATTATAGTTGGATCTTATGATGTTTCTCCCCCTCTACCTTCTTGTAATGGATTGATTTTTCCCTTTGAAGTTATCTTATCGGATTGAGTCTTTAAGGATTTGAGAACACTTGATGTATGTCTTGCATGTGCTTATCTGTGGTGACAATGGGATATTCACGTGATCCACGTGATCTGTGTTTTGGTGATCAACTTGGGGGTTCTGTGACCTTGTGAACTTAGTTGGCACACGTTTTCGTCTTGACTCTCCGGCAGAAACTTTGGGCACTCTTTGAAGTTCTTTGTGTTGGTTTGAATAGATGAATCTGAGATTGTGTGATGCATATCGTATAATCAAACCCGCGGATACATTAGGTGACATTGGAGTATCTAGGTGACATTAAGGTTTCGGTTTATGTGTGTCTTAAGGTGTTATTTTAGTACGAACTGTAGGGTTGTTTGTCACACTTATAGGAATAGCTCAATAGAACGATCAGAAAGAATAATTTGAGGTGGTTTCGTAACCTACAATAATCTATTCGTTTTTTCTCCGCTATTAGTGACTTTGGAGTGACTCTTTATTACACGATGAGGGATTGCTATATGATCCAATTATGTTATTATTGTTGAGAAAACTTGCACTAGTGAAAGTATGAACCCTAGGCCTTGTTTCTAAGCATTGCAATACCGCTTGTGCTCACTTTTATCATTAGTCACCTTGCTGTTTTTATATTTTCAGATTACAAAAACGTACATCTACCATCCATATTACACTTGTATCACCATCTCTGCGCCGAACTAGTGCACATGTACAATTTACCATTGTATTGGGTGTGTTGGGGACACAAGAGACACTTTGTTATTTGGTTGCAGGGTTGTTTGAGAGAGACCGTCTTCATCCTACGCCTCCCACGGATTGATAAACCTCAGGTCATCTGCTACTTCTTGAGCTTGTGTTGTATTCCCTCGAAGAGGAAAGGGTGATGCATCACAGTAGCGTAAGTATTTCCCTCAGTTTTTGAGAACCAAGGTATCAATCCAGGAGGAGACCACACGCGAGTCCCTCGTACCTGCACAAACAAATAAGAACCTTGCAGCCAACGCGATAAAAGGGGTTGTCAATCCCTTCTCGGTCACTTACAAAAGTGAGATCTGTAAGAGATGATAAGATAATATGTTTGGTATTTTTGGTATAGAGAAAAAGTAAATAATGCAAAGTAAAGCAACGGCAAAATAAATTGGCAAGTTGACGGGAAATTAATATGATTAAGATAGACCCGGGGGCCATAGGTTTCACTAGTGGCTTCTCTCATGATAGCAGATTTCTACGACGGGTGAACAAATTACTGTCGAGCAATTGATAGAAAAGCGCATAGTTATCAGAATATATAGGCATGATCATTGTATATAGGCATCACGTCCGTGACAAGTAGACCGAAATGATTCTGCATCTACTACTATTACTCCACACATCGACCGCTATCCAACATGCATCTAGAGTGTTAAGCTCATAAGAACAAAGTAACGCCTTAAGCAAGATGACATGATGTAGAGGGATAAACTCAAGCAATATGATATAAACCCCATCTTTTTATCCTCGATGACAACAATACAATATGTGCCTTGTTGCCCCTGCTGTCACTGGGAAAGGACACCGCAAGATTGAACCCAAAGCCAAGCACTTCTCCCATTGCAAGAACTATAGATCTAGTAGGCGAAACCAAACCGATAATTCGAACAGACTTGCAAGGATATTTAAATCCTGAATAAAAGACTTTAGAAAAGAATCCAATATTCTTCATAGCTAATCTTGATCATAAACCCACAATTCATCGGATCTCGACAAACACACCGCAAAAGGAATTACATCGAATAGATCTCCTCGAAGATCGATAACTTTGTATTGAGATCCAAAGAGAGAGAAGAAGCCATCTAGCTAATAACTATGGACCCAAAGGTCTATGGTAAACTACTCACAACTCATCGGAGAGGCTATGGTGTTGATGTAGAAGCCCTCCGTGATCAATGCCTCCTCCGGTGGAGCTCCGGAACAGGCCCCAAGATGGGATCTAATGGGTACAGAAGGTTGCAGCGGTGGAATTAGGGTTTTGTGGTGCTCCTCGATAGTTTCAGGGTACGTAGGTATATATATAGGAGGAAGAGGGACGTCAGGGGAGCAACAGGGGGCCCACGAGGGTGGAGGGTGCGCCTACCCCCCTGGGCGCGCCCCCTGCCCTCGTGGCCGCCTCTCTCTCAACCTGGCTTGTACTCCAAGTCTTCTGTGTTGATATCGTTCCAAAAATAACTCTGCCGAAGGTTTTATTCCATTTGGACTCCGTTTGATATTCCTTTTCTACGAAACACTGAAATAGGCAAAAACAGCAATTTGCACTGGGCCTTGGGTTAGTAGGTTAGTCCCAAAAATAATATAAAAGTGTATAATAAAGCCCATTAAACATCCAAAACAGAATATATAATAGCATGGAACAATAAAAAATTATAGATATGTTGGAGACGTATCATCATCCACTTGAGGGAAAAATTGCTATTGTCCTACAAAACTCTGCGCTTGGAGGCCCAACACGAGTCTGCAAGAAGAAGGTTGTGTAATAGACATCAACGTTTGATACACACAAGGCATTCCTTCGGAGTCCGGGAGTTGCATGATCTCATGGTCGAAGGAACATGTATTTGACATTAAGAAAACAGTAGCAATAAACTGAATGATCATATACTATGCTAACGGATGGGTCTTGTCCATCACATCATTCTCCTAATGACGTGATCTCGTTATGAAATGATAACTCATGTCTATGGTTAGGAAACCTTAACTATCTTTTGATCAATGAGCTAGTCTAGTAGAGGCTTACTAGGGACTTGGTATTTGTTTATGTATTCACACATGTATTTAAGTTTCCAACCAATACAATTATAGCATGAATAATAAATCTTTAACATGATTAAGGTAATATAATAATAACTACTTTATTATTGCATGTAGGGCATATTTCCAACAAACTCTTCATCCTGAAAGTCCTCCTCTTACTTTTTTTCTAGGTCAAACCCCTTCATATAGCAGAAGATGGGCACCGCAGGCCTACTATAGGCCCCATAAGGTATGAGGGTGCGCACCTAGGGGGTGGCCACGCCATGTTGCCTTGTGAGTTGCAGGTGGCCCCCTCTGGTATTTCTTGATTCCAATATATTAATACATATACCCAATAGAAATCCATCTGAAGTTTCGGGTCATTTGGAGCTCCATAGAATAGCTATCTCTGTTGTAGCTCTTTTAGGTCCAGAATTCCGGGTGCCGGTAAACTCTCACTCCATATAAATCTTGAAAATTAAGAGAGAAAAGGCATTAGAAGTGCATCATGAAGTGAAATAATGATCAAAAATATTACAAATAATAGTAGGAAAACTTGATGCAAATGGACGTATCAACTCCCGACCTCGCTTGTCCTCAAGCGAAGGCCGAACTCGATAATCATGACCACGTGTTTAGAGAGAGAGAGAGGTGTCGATAAAACAAAAATACGGACATGGTAGCATCATAATAATTATTATAGCCGCAACATATCATCATAAAACTTCTCATGAAAATGTAACAATTAATTCACAACATTTAAGTATGTAGCATAAACTTTCTCGAAAACAAACAAACTATGTTCTCAGTCATTGAAACAATTACAAATCATGATATTTCAAGGAAGAGTCTATGTAAGAGCTTTTGTTTAGCAATTCCACATACTCAACCATCATATAGTGTTCTATGATTGCTGACACTCAAGCATATTATTTTTAGAGCAAATTTTCCGTCAGACACATAGGAAGATGGGGGTTTATGGCTTGCACCTCCTAACTTGTTTACCTCAAGGATAGTGTCAAAAATAATAACTCATGATTACCTACATCAACTGGATATATATGCCTGGATCTTTCTCCACCACATGATGCTTGCCAAAAGAGAGTAAATAAAAACGGAATAGGGGTAATTACTATTGACTCTTGCATAATAGTAAATACAAAAAAGTAAAATATATGCCCTTCACAGAGGGAAGTAGAGGTTGTCATGGCCTTTTTTTTTGGATATGCAAGCTCTTAATGGAAAGGAACAACACTTTATGTCGCCCCTTATGATAGCAACCTTTATTATGCAGTTTGTTGCTTTTATTTCTTTGCCATCACAAGATCGTACAAAGCTTATTTTCCCTTCCAATAAAAATCATACATATTTAGGAGCAATTTTTTATTGCTTTTCCACCGATGAAAACTTACTTGAAGGATCTTATTCAATCCATAGGTAGATATGGTGGATTTTCATGGAAATAAACTGGTTTAATGGGTTTTGGATGCACAAGTAGTATCTCTACTTAGTACCAAGTTTTGGCTAGCAAAAGATTACGAGCAAGCACCACATGTTAGAGGATCCATGACAATATAACTTCTATGTGGACGTAAACAAACATAACTCATTACAGTGTCATCCTTGTCCAACATCAACTATTTGACCAAGTAGAAGATATTTGATGGGGGCTCACAATCATAAAAGATGTCCAAGATAGTATATTTATATGTGAATCTCCTCTCCCTTTATTAAGCTTGCATGACTTGCATTAATGACCAATGTTATATTTTGTTAACTTCGAATAAATTTTACCAATCATACTCTTTTTATGTGAAGTTATTACTCCCCATGGGATTAGCAGATGACTCTTCATTATTCTTATTGCTAGGATTGGGGCAAGAAATTAAAGAAACAAAACTTCGAACTACTCTTTATTATATAACTCTCACACTCGATTACATAGATAGATCATGAAACATGCACTCAAAACTAGATCATCCAGAAAAATCATATAAATCAAAATAACTAAGGATTGAACTAGGATAGATAACGACGATAAAAGGTGAGGGTGATATGATGTCGGGGCACCTCCCCCAAGCTTGGAACAAGCCAAGGGTGGTGCCCATACCTGTTGATGTATACTACACAACCTTCTTCTTGTAGACATTGTTGGGCCTCCAAGTGCAGAGGTTTGTAGGACAGTAGCAAATTTCCCTCAAGTGGATGACCTAAGGTTTATTAATCCGTGGGAGGTGTAGGATGAAGATGGTCTCTCTCAAACAACCCTGCAACCAAATAACAAAGAGTCTCGTGTGTCCCCAACACACCCAATACAATGGTAAATTGCGTAGGTGCACTAGTTCGGCGAAGAGATGGTGATACAAATGCAATATGGATGGTAGATATAGGTTTTTGTAAACTGAAAATATAATAACAGCAAGGTAGAAAGTGGTAAACGTGAGCATAAACGGTGCTGCAATGATAGGAGACAAGGCCTAGGGTTCATACTTTCAATAGTGCAAGTTCTCTCAACAAGGATAACATAATTGGATCATATTACTAGCCCTCAACATGCAACAAAGAGTCACTCCAAAGTAACTAATAGCGGAGAACAAATGAAGAGATTATGGTAGGGTACAAAACCACCTCAAAGTTATTCATTCTGATCGATCTATTCAAGAGTCCGTAGTAACGTTCAATCTATCATAGAGTTCATACTAGAATAACACCTTAAGACACAAATCAACCAAAACCCTAATGTCGGGGTTTTGGGACGACATATGCTAACGGATGGCTTATCATGCATGGGGTCAATAGAACGTCACCAGGTTCGGGAAGCGGGATAAAGCAAAACTTAGGACGCCTACGGATCTTACCCAGGTTCGGGGCTCTCCGAGGAGATAACACCCCTAGTCCTGCTCTGCGGGGGCTCCGCGTCATGACTGATGGCACTATAGTAGCTACAAGATTGCTCCTTGAGCTCTGTGGTTCTAAGGAAGAGGATGAACAAGGCTAGCTCATCTCCTCTCTCTATCTAGGGTTTAATCTTGTGATCTTCCAACAACCAACCCGCTCTCATGGAGGACCCTGGGGGGTTTATATAGGCCTACCCCCCAGGGATACAATGGTAAACTCGACGGCGTGGCCCCCAGCCGTCAGCGTCTTCTAGCGCCAGCCTCGCCGCCTGTCTGCTGGGGCCCGCCGCCTGCGGGCCCCTCGTGATTGTCTTTCACTGTGGGGATGCTTTTGCTGACGACAGCCTTGTCAAGAAGGACATGGCCCCAGTGCCATCGCCCCTCGTCGTACGCTGCCGCCTCGCCCCGTCCCATCATCTTGATGAGGCTCGGACTTCTAGGGTGTTGTTTGCCGTCTTCTACCAGATGGCCGTCTCCCCTGGCCGCCTGCCAGGGGCGGCTTGTTCGTGAGCTTACCAGCTGACCGATGGGGCCGGCCGCCTGCTGGCCCCGCCGTTTGCGGGTAGTGGGATTGTGGCCTCCTCTGACCGTTGCTTGGTCACGAGATTCGTAGCTACAGTGACCCGCCGCTTAGGGGATATTTGTAAGGTACACGGCCATTGTAGCCACGCCCTTACAGATCTTCTAAGGACATGTCCTCATGTAGCCACGCCCCCGCCGCGTAGGGATCCTCCCAGTGTGTTCCCTGAGGAAGGAGTGCGGGGCCGTCTGCTGGCTGGTGATGTTGGTGCCGCCACCTGCTGGCAGCCGGCTCCTAGGGCAGGCTACCCTAGGAGGCGGCTCGAGGAGTAGACGGCAGCAGCTGACCAAGCGGCTGTCATTTGTCTTAAAATATCGAGGGTAGGCGCCGAGGGTACCCATGGTCAATATCTCCGACAGTAGTCCCCGAAGCTGGTGGAACTCCGAGGCGGGCGTTGGAGATGCCGAGGGGTTCCAGCAGCTTCC
This sequence comes from Secale cereale, assembly GCA_902687465.1. Classification (NCBI taxonomy): domain Eukaryota; kingdom Viridiplantae; phylum Streptophyta; class Magnoliopsida; order Poales; family Poaceae; genus Secale; species Secale cereale. The sequence goes on along the minus strand of LR738715.1, from coordinate 105,380,774 downwards.
CCCCTCAGGCAGGACCGTCATCTTTCGCTTGTCTATTAAAGGAGTCCGTCTGCCGACAGCCGGCTCTGCGCCGCTGGAGCCGGCTCCTGGCAGCCGCACCGTCGTCTCGGAATCTTCGGCGGGAAGGCGCCGCCTGGTCAGCGGACAGTCGAATAGGCCCGCGGACCGTTGGCAGCGCCCACGCGTCACTGTCATGTCGCATCGGCCTGCCAGCCCACGCGCGTGACAGGACTTAACAGTGGGCCGGGGCCCGCCACTAAGGGCCTCGGGCCCCGCGCGGATCCACAGTGGCAGAGGTAATCGATTCCCCTCCCATGCGCATTTAATGCGCGCGGATTAGCCACGAGGAAAACGGGGGTCGTGCGGGACATGGAGCGGTTAAGCCCACGCCCGCCCCCTCGCCTTCGCCGCCCGGGTCTATATATAGGCCGGGGGAAAGAGCTGGCGCCGCTCTCGCGCTCACTCTCCCCCGTCCTTCATCTTCTTCCTTGCTCTTCCTCGTCGCCGTCACAGTGAACCACCGCTCGAACCATGTCTGGTCTAGCGCCTCCCCGACGCCACGGACAATGGGATGGCAGCGATGTCTTGCAAGAGCACGTGGACTTCCTCCGACGGTCGCGGAAGCTGCCGCCGGCCGACAGGGTCGTCGTGCGCCTGGCGCCGGTGACAGAGATCGGGCCGGCCCCGCAATAAGGCGAGCGGGTCATCTTCCGCTCGCACTTTCCGTGCGGGTTCGGCCTGCCGGCGAGCGGCTTCTTCCGCTCCTTCCTCGACTTCTTCCACATCCAACCTCACCACCTCACGCCAAACACGGTGACGACCATTTCTTCCTTCGTCGTTCTCTGCGAGGCTTATCTCGGCATCCTCCCTACCATCGAGCTCTGGACGGAGCTCTTCTACGTGAAGCTCGGCACCGCCGTCCAGAGCGTGGCCGCTCAGTGTGGAGGAGCTGTGAAGCGCACCGGGGCGAAGAACTTCTTCCCGGCACCGAAACTCGTTGGATCGGTGAAGCAATGGTAGAAGACGTACTTCTACGTCTCCAACGTTGACCCTGAGCAAGATTTCATCTGCCTGCCGGAGTGGGTGCCGGGGCCGCCTGCTGAGCCTCGGGACTCCTGGAGGACCCGGCCCGTCGCCCTTACCGAAGGCGCCTCCATCGCCCTACGCCGTCTCCGGGAGCTAAGAGACGACGAGGGCCTGGACTTCGCAGATCTGCTACTGACGTTTGCCGAGCGCTGGGTGCTGCCGCTGCAGCGCCGGCCCCACCTCATCTGTGACATGAGCGGGCACCGGGACCCCAGCCGGACCTGCAGCAAGCCCCTGCCCTACGGGGAGGTGGCCCGGCTGGTGAACCACATCTCCAGCTGCCAAGTCTCTGATTCCGACCGGGCCTTCAGCAAAGCTCCGTACAGCCGCAGCAACCAGCCGCCCGCAGTAAGTTTTTCCTCCTTATTTTTTATTTCTTCTTTATCCGACTGCCGTAGCCGTCTGGTGCTAATGCCTGGTTCAGATCTTCCCAGGCCAGCCGGCGCCGGGCTCCAACCAACTGGGCCACCCCCTAGAGCCGGATCACTCCCAGAGCGCTACGAGCGGCCCCAACCTTGGAGCCGCCGCCGCCATGGAGGAGGAAGAGGTGACGGGCGGCGGGGACCAGCCATCGGGCGCCCTGCTAGAAAGCGGCCTCGAGAGCTGGCCGGATGATGACGAGGGGATGGAGGAGGCACCCGTCCACGCCAGCCAGCAGGCGGGGCCGTATGGCACAGCCGATGGTGGGAAACGACAGTCTTCGGCTGGGCCGACCGGTGCCCCACCCAAGAAGCTTCGGCTGTCAACCGCCGCCACGAGGCGTCAGGAGGCGGCCGCCAGGGCGAACATGCCGAAGAAGCCCAAGGCCAGGCCGGTCGTGTCTGGTGAGTATCCTTTACTCCTTCTTTGCGTCTTATTCTTTTTTCCCCAGTTGATCCCTTCTTGCTTGGTTCTTTGTTTCTTCGGGACATCTGTGCAGCGCGCCGCTTTCCCTCTCGCGGGTGCCAGCGGGCTCTGTAGTGGGAGGCCCAGATGCCCCTCCTGTGCCCCCTCGCGTGGATCCTGCCGCCGCGCTTCGGGAGGCGACAGAGAGGAACGCCCGCGAGGCGCGCGCGGAGCGCGAGGCCGCGGAGCGTGAATGAGCGGCGGCCGATGCCGCCGCCCAGGCGGAGGCCAAAGCTGCCAACAAGGCCGAGGCAGACGCCGCCCGCGTCCGGGAGCGGGGAAAGGGCCTCCAGCAGCCAGCAGGCCACGTCGTCCGCACGGCGTCGGGGTCTCAGGAGCCATCTGCCCAGGCGCCGGCTGCTGACGAGCAGCCGGCTCCAGGCGAAGGGGGAGACGAATGCGTCATCTTGGAGACGCCGCCACCACCCCCCGCGCCGCCTGCTGGGGAGCAGGGCAGCCGGCCAGTGGGGACGGAGGTGCCGCCGGTTGGGGGCACGCTGGTGGCTGGCCCGCAACCGGCCCCCCGAGGCCTAGCCCGACGACGCCTTGCGAGGGCGGCTTCTATGACCCAGCAGGTGGAGGTCGGCGGGGCTAGCTCGTCCGCGCTGGAGAACGAGGCGACTAGCGCGGCGCCATCGAGCTGGAGATCCGGAGGAGGCGGCGCATGGATCGTCTCGTCGCGGGACGTCTTGGACCGCATGAACTCCTTAGGCAACGTCGTGCAGACGGCGATGCAGGAGTTCATCGCCACGCCATCCTCCGTTCGGGTAAGTGTGTTTCGTTTTCCTCTGTTTTTTATTCCTTCAATTTTTCCCGTGGGGGTGCGTCAGCGCACCCACTGGGTGTAGTCCCCGAGTTTCGAGCCGGCTGCTGAGCAGGCAGCTTGGAACTCCAAAGTGTACATCCTGATCTGATCTTGCTTCTTGTTGCAGGAGTACCACAATATTCGCGTGGCCTCCTACAACGCTCATCGCCAGGAGCTGGCGCAGCTGCAGGCTGCCTTGGTGGACAGCCGAGGTGAGTGCCTCCTCTTCTCCTTGCGGGGGCGCGTCAGTGCACCCACTGGGTGTAGTCCCCGAGTTCCGAGCCGGCTGCTAAGAAGGAGGCTTGGAACTCCAAGGTTATGTTTTTTGCTGCTGACCTTCGCTCTTTTTCTTTCTCCCTTGCCAGCGGTCGCAGCCGGCCTCCGCAACAAGCTAGGCGAGGCCCAGACGGAGCTGGCTGCTAAGGAGCGGGAGCGTGGTCTCGCTGCCCAAGACCGCGACCGCCTGGCCAAGGAGCTGGCGGACCAAGCGGCGGCTCACAAGACCGAGCTCAGCAAGATGTCTGATGCTGAGTCCCTTCTGCGGGCCGAATTCGAGACCGAGCGGTCGAATTGGGCCGAGAAGGAGGCGGCTCTCCAAAACGGCTATGTAGCCATTGGAGACATGGTCGACGGTGAGACGTCTACCCTCTTATTTTGTTTTTGCCATTTGCAGCAACCATCTTGCTTTTCTTCTAATCCTTGTTCTAGTCTTGGCAGAGTTCTTTCCGGGCTACTATGTGGCCGCAACCCTGGCCATCGAGGCCGAGCGTGCTGCGAGGCGCCAGGAGGGCCGGGCAATCGCACCCAACGCGCCTAGGACCCCGGCCGAGGAGCTTCTTGCCATTCGGGTGCGTCTTCTACCAGTCCGCCGTCTTCTTCGCCAGCTGCAGCGTGCCGGCACCCAAGTCCTGGCCGCCCTCTGGCCAGGTGTGCCAATGCTTCGCACCCCCAGCCGGACGGCCGCCTGGCTGGAGGCGTCCGGCCAGCGCTTCGAGGCCTGGAAGGGCTCCGCAGCAAGGGCTGGCGCACGGACCGCCCTGGAGTTCGCCAAGAGCTGGTATCCCGGCCTGAGCCTTGAGCAGCTGGATACCTTCCGCGCGGAGGCCCAGCCGGAGCTGGCTGCCGAGCAGAAGGAGCTCGTCCAATGTGCTGCTGCCCTTGCCGAATACGCCGACACCTCCCTCTTCATCCCGGAGTTGGATGACAGGGGCCATGTGGTGCCGCCTGGTAACTTCGGGCTGGACTTGGCGGCGTCGGAGGAGCCGGACAAGGAGATCGCCTCCAGCGAAGGTGATAAAGAAGAGGGAGGCAGCGACGAGGAGACCAGCTCCCAGGAGGCTGACCCAGCAGCCGGTCGCCAGCCTGACTAGTCCTCAACAAGCGGACCAGGAGTGACGGCCCTGCCTGCTGCAGGAGACGGCCAGACCGGGACCCACCAGGCGGCCTCCCGAGAAGCAGGCTCCGTCGTGCCACCTGCCCAGCCTGCTGCTCCTTAAGTTTTTTGTTTGCATCTTCTGCTTCTCTGTAAGACTTGTAGGGTTAATCCGAACAATTCCACCCGCTGGGTGTACTTAGTAAGTTATTGCTGCAAGGCGGCTCTTAAGGCCTTTTGGATGTAAATATTATTTTTTTAATGATGCATCGTTTTTATGCAATTGCGCTGAGTCCTAGGATTAGCCTTGCCCTAGTTTCCTTGTGGCGGTTTTCTCCTTGCCGACCCCTTGAACTGCCGTCCTGCCAGCCAGACAGCCACTCTGTGGTTCTGTGGCTGGGTCAGGGACTTGGCTATTTTCGGGGTGGGCAAGTATTTTGCCTTCTCGAAGACGGTCTGGCCAAGCCTAGAACCGGCTGGCCGGCTGCTTGGCAGCCGGCTGTTAGTTTTAAGGGCCGGCTGGCCCTATGTCTTTTTTCCTTAGCCATTTTTCATGTGGGCACCACTTCTTGCCTTTGGCTCCTGCCAGCCGGACAGCCGCATTCTGCGAGTCTGTGACATGATGCAGGAGAGGGCTTGGGTGCCATCACATTACTTGTCTGACTTTTTAAGGAGAATTCCCTAGACATAGGGCTAGGCGGCCAGTCCCCGGGCAGTCTGGTAGGCTCCGGTGCCGGACAAAGGAGTGAACAATAATCATTCACAAGCATAATTCTTATGATATAGATAAAGGATTGGGCAGTCCCCGAGAACTCCTCGGGGTTCCCACTAATTCTCAAAATAACTTTAGATAGCACGACACATACTGTCTTTTAGCTATAAAAGCAACGAAGAAGGTTTGCGTTCCATGGGCGCTCCGACTCCTTCCATGAGTCGGTTCTCTAGCGCGCTCTTGGCTTCTGGGCATCGATGAGGTAGTAGGCATCGTTGCCCAGTACTTTGCTGACGATGAACGGTCCTTCCCATGGAGCCGAGAGCTTGTGCTGGCCGGCTGTTCGCTGGATCAGCCGGAGCACAAGGTCTCCCTCGCGGAAGGAGCGTGGCTTCACTCGCCGGCTGTGATAGCGGCGGAGACCCTGCTGGTAGATGGCGGAGCGGCTGAGTGCTAGCAGTCGGGCCTCCTCCAGCAAGTCCACGCCGTCTTCGCATGCTTCTTTGGCTTCAGCTTCCGTATACATGGTGACGCGAGGCGAGTCAAACTCAACATCCGTTGGGATGACGGCCTTAACCCCATAGATGAGGAAGAAAGGGGTGAAGCCGGTGGATTTGTTCGGAGTGGTTCTGAGGCTCCACGGGACAGACGGCAGTTCTTCGATCTAGCAGCCGGCCGACCGCTCCAAAGGTTTGACCAGCCGGGGCTTGATGCCTGATAGGATGAGGCCATTGGCGCGCTCGACTTGGCCGTTAGATTGTGGGTGGGCAGCGAACGCTAGGTCTAGCCGGATGCCCTGAGTTGCACAGAAACGGGCAAGAGCGCCTTTGGCAAAATTTGTGCCGTTGTCGGTGATGATGCTGTGCGGTATACCATACCGGACTGTGATGTCTGCAATGAATGTCACAACAGTTGGGCCATTGAGTTTCTTGATTGGCTTGGCTTCGATCCACTTGGTGAATTTATCTATTGCCACGAGCAAGTGTGTCAGGCCTCCTCTAGCAGTCTTGAAAGGTCCTACCATATCCAGACCCCAGACTGCAAATGGCCAAGTGGTCGGAATAGTCTTGAGTGCAGAAGCCGGCAAGTGTTGCTTGGAGCTGAAACGTTGGCAGTCGTTGCACTTTCTCACCAAATATTTGGCGTCGTCCAAAGCAGTCGGCCAGAAGAAGCCGTGGCGGAAAGCTTTGGCTACGAGAGATCTTGAGGCAGCGTGGTGGCCGCATTCTCCTTGGTGAATGTCCTTCAGGATGGCCAGCCCTTTTGTTGCTTCTACACAGCACTGGAAGACGCCCGTCGCACTTCGTCTGGCGAGCTCTTTGTTGACAATGGTGTAAGCTGAGGCTCGGCATTGAACTTGCCGTGCCGAAGTTTCTTCTGTTGGCAGCTATCCTTTGAGCAGGAATGTGAGGATTGGCTGTGCCCAAGACGGCGCTGAGACTCTAGTTGCTTCGGCCAGAGAGACCAGGGTGGTTGGGCTAGGAGGTGGAGGGCTAGGCTGAGCCGTCTGCTGTGTATCCGAGGTCCCCGAGTCGTCTTTTAGAGCCGGCAACTCCTGGCCGTCTACTGGGGCAGTCCCCGGACCAGGAGCTGGCGCGGCTGTAAGTGGTCCGTCTGTTGGAGTTGGAGTGTCGTGGCCGCCCGCTGGGGCAGTCTCTGGGCCAGCAGCTGAAACCGCGAGGCCGCCTGCCCCGGGGTCGGCTGGTATGAAGATTGACTCCGAGTCTTGTGAAGGCTTGATAGACGGTTTGCGCAGGCATTGGAGAGATACGCTGGCTGGTATTGCTTGGCGGGTGGAACCGATTCGTGCCAAGGTGTCCGCTTGCATGTTATCAGCTCGTGGCACATGGAGGAACTCGCAGCCATCAAAGTGTCCACTGATCTGTTGCACAAGGAAGCGATAGCTTGCCATATTTGCGTCCTTGGCGTCCTAGTCCCCAGACGACTGCTGGACAACCAAGTCTGAGTCACCGTAGCACAGCACTCGGCGGATGCCAATCTCCTTGGACATACGGAGACCGTGGATAAGTGCCTCATATTCGGCCACGTTGTTGGAGGCGGCAAAGTGGATCTGCAGGGTATACTTGAGCTTATCGCCTTTGGGGGAGGTGAGGACGACGCCGGCTCCCAGGCCGGTGCGCATCTTTGACCCGTCAAAGTGCATCCGCCAATGGGTTGAGTCTGGCACAGGCGGCGGGTACTGGGTTTCAGCCCAATCGATGAGGAAGTCGGCCAACGCTTGCGATTTGATGGTGGTGCGCGGCTGGTAGAAGATGGTGAAGGGGGCCAGCTCAATGTCCCACTTGGCCACTCTTCCTGAGGCATCTCTGTTCCCCATGATTTCAGCAAGCGGAGCCGTGCAGGCGACTGTGATAGAATGCTCTTGGAAGTACTGCTTGAGTTTCTTGGCAGTGAAGTACACGCCGTAGCACATCTTTTGGTAATGGGGGTAGTTCTGCTTGGACGCAGACAAAACATCGCTCAAGTAGTAGACGGGCCTCTGGACGGGCAAGGCTCTGCCGTCTTCTGGGCGCTCGACCACAATGACAGTGCGGACCACCCGGCTGGTGGCGGCTATGTAAAGGAACATGGGTTCCTTGTCTGCTGGCGCCGCCAAGACAGACGGGGTGGACAGCAGTCGCTTGAGCTGCTGGAAAGCTTCGTCCGCCTAGTCGTTCCACTTGAAGCAAGTGGTATTCTTCATCAGTTGGTACAGGGGGAGTGCCTTTTCTCCCAGTCGGCTGATGAAGCGGCTGAGAGATGCCAGGCACCCCATGAATCTCTGGACATCTCGCACACAGGTCGGTCGTACCATCCTCTCAATGGCTTTGATCTTTGCGGAGTTGCACTCAATGTCGCGTTCGGATACCAGGAAGCCAAGGAGCTGGCCTGCTGGTACCCCAAAGACGCATTTCTCCAGGTTTAGCTTAATCCGAAAGCGGCGCAGGTTCTCAAATGTTTCCTGGAGATCCTCCAAAAGGGTTCCTCTCTTCTCCGTCTTCACCACAATATCATCCACGTAAACGTGGGTGTTCCTGCCAAGCTGCTTGAGGAGACACTTCTGCATGCAACGCTGAAAGGTGGCGCCGACATTTCTCAAACCGAACGTCATGGTCAGGTAGAAGAAGGCCCCAAACGGCGTGAGGAAGGCAGTCTTCAGGCGGTCAGCTAGATCAAGCTTGATTTGGTGGTACCCCGAATAAGCATCAAGGAAAGACAACAGCTCGCATCCGGACGTGGAGTCAATCACTTGATCTATTCGTGGCAGAGCAAACGCATCTTTAGGGCAAGCTTTGTTCAGGCTGGTGTAATCAATGTACATGCGCCATTTATTGTTCTTCTTCAGCACCGGGACTGAATTTGCTAGCCACTCGAGGTAAAAGACTTCCATGATGAAGCCGGCTGCTAGCAGTCGGGCGACTTCCTCCCCGACGACTCTTCTCTTCTCTTCTGACAGGCGGCGTAGCGGCTGCCTGAAAAGCTTTGCATCTTCTCTTACATGTAGCTTGTGCTCGGTAAAATCCGTCAGGACACCAGGCATGTCCTTGGGGGACCATGCAAAGATGTCCCGATTCTCACGGAGGAAATCGACGAGCTCGCTTTCCTATTTGCTGTCTAGGCTTGACCCTATGACAACAAATCGCTCCAGGCAAGAAGGGTCCAAGGAAAAAAAATTGTGTCCTTGGAGGGCTGGAACGAGCCTTGGGGCTCCGCCTCCTTGGGATCGGCTGGTATGGCCGGCTGCTCGCCAGCCATTGCCACCAGCCGCTCCAGACGGCGCTTTTCCTCAGCCACAACAAGGGTTTCTGCGAGGCGACTGCTGGCCGTTGCGCATGCAATGGACTTCTCGTAGTCCCCGGCTATGGTGATTATTCCCTTGGGACCAGGCATCTTCATCTTGAGGTAGGCATAATGGGGGACTGCCATGAACATTGCAAGAGCGGGCCGGCCCAAGATCACGTGATATGGACTTTCCAGATTTACCACTTCAAACCAGACCGGCTCCCTACGGAAGTGCGTCTTGTCACCAAACAGGACATCGACCCTGGCCTTGCCGATTGGTGAACAAGAGAGGTCTGGCACAATGCCGTGGAACACGGTCCTGGTAGGCTGAAGCTGCTTCTCTTTGATGCCCAACTTCTCCATGGTGTCTCGATACATGATGTTGATGTTGCTGCCGCCGTCTACCAGGGCTCGGGAGAAACGGCAGGCCCGCCTGTCAATGGAGAGAGTGGTGTCCAGGACCAAGTCATAGGCCCCTTGGGATGGCATGACAGTCGGGTGATCCTCTCGGCTCCAGCTGACAGGCCTTTCAGACCAGTGCATGAATTATGGGTTCTTGACGGCAACCGTGTTGACTTCTCTGCGCTGCTGGCGCCGGCTGTGCCTATCATCCGTCTGGCTGGTGAAAACAGCATAGGCTCCATTTTCTTCTGGGAATTCATCCTGGATTTGGTCGCCGGGACGAGCAGCCGGCGGATAAGGAGGCGGAGCCGGCTGCCCAGCAGGCGGCGGAGGCAGAGCTTCTCCCGTCGCAATTCTTGTGAGCCAGTGACACTTTCGTGTGGTGTCGTTGGAAGGCTTCGTGCCACTGTGGAATTTGCAGGGGGCGTCCAAGGCTTGATCAAAGGAGAAGGCCGGCTGCCACACCGGTTTGCCGCCCTTCTGGCGCTTGGGCCCTGCTTGAGCTTATGGCTGCTGTCCGTCGACCGCTGCCACCAGCCGGCTGTTGGCAGCCGGCGCATGGGCCTTGCGCTTCTAGTCGCTGGTCTGCTGCCGCCGGCTGGGTTCTCTTGCCGGCGTCTTGGAAGTTGGAGGGGTCATCTTGCCAGAAGCATCCACTTGCAGCTCGGTCTTCATGGAGGAGTCAGCGGTGGCATACTTGTCTGCTATGCTCAGCAGCTCATCCAGCGTGGCCGGCTCATCGCACAGGAGCCGGTGTTTGAGCAAGGTGCCTTCTCTGCACCCGGCCGTGAAATACTTCATGGCTTGTACCTCATGTACTCCCTCACAAGAGTTTCGCAGCTCTGCCCAGCGCTTCAGATAGTCGCGGGCCGACTCGTCCGGGCCTTGGACACATAGGGAGAGCTGACGCAGCTTGGGAGGACGCTTGTAGGTGCTGGTGAAGTTGCGAGTGAAGGCGTCGGTGAATTCTAGCCAGCCATTGATGCTGTTGGGCTTGAGGCTGTTCAGCCATGTCCAAGTCGTGCCCTGGAGCATGAGGGGCACGTACTTCACCGCGACACGCCTATTGCCGGTGGCTATGCTGACAGCCGTGGAGTAGTCCACCAGCCAGTCCTCTGGTTTCACTGATCCGTTGTATTTGGGGGTGTCTCTGGGGAGCGAGAAGCCCTTGGGAAAAGGCTCGTTGCGGATACGGGGGCCGAAGCAGGCCGGACCAAGGTCATCTTCTTCTTCAACCGCCTGGGAACGAGCCAGACGGTCGGTGGCGGGCGTCGTTCTCCCCAACCCTCTCGCGGCGGCCCAGGCGGCCTGCCAGAGAGGGGTGGTCAACAAGCGGAGGGGACACGCGCCTCTCCCGCCTGGGAGGAGGCGGATGCTGCCCTCGTCGTTCTACGGCCCTTGGCCGGCCGTCCTCGTCGCGGTCAATGGTGACGCGAGTCTGCGAGCTGCGACTGGCAGCGGGCTCTGAGTCTCGCCGGTTGGTGGCGCCGACTGTTAAAGAGTGGGACGCGACTCCTTGCTCCCGCCGAAGAGGGCGGTTGTCAGCGTGCGCGCTCGCCTCTGATACCCGGCGACTGGCCTCCTGCTGCGTAGCAGTAGCGTCGAGGAGCTGGCGGGCACGCTGGGTCATGCAACGGAGCTCGTCTCTCTCTAAGTGGCCCATCTCATCGACTGCCGCCTGGGCAGCCCTTAGGTTCTCCGACGGAGTGAGGTACACAGGCCGTGGGGCTCCCAGCATGTCTGCTAGCAGCCCGCCGCGATCGCGGACAGCGCCGGCTCGGCTAGGCTCGCCAGCAGCCGGCGTCCCACAAATGGCGCGGTCCATTTCACGGCGGTAAGCTTCGGTGAGGCGTCGGGAGGCTACCAGTTTGTTGGCGTTGTCGAGGAGCGAAACGCGGAGCGCCTCCAACTCCGCGCCGTCTGCCCCCGCCGCGATAGGGGTGGCGAGGTGCTGCAGAGCGGCCTCGAGTGGGTCCGGACCCGTTTTGCACAATGGTTTGCCGTGGTCGGTGACGAGCACCTCCGTGACAATGGCGACGGTGCCGCAGATCGGAAGAACGGGAAGAGGGTCGTTGACGATCTCCACATGCTCGGGGAAGGAATCGATCGGCCCTGCATCGAGGTCGACGATCATGTCCACTAGTGGGTCAGAGGAGCCCACTGATTCCACGTCAGAGGCGCGCTCGTCGACGAGGTGGAGCTTGTCGAGGAGCTCGACAAGGAAGCTCTCCGGCGCCCCTGGCTCGGCCGCCGGAGAGGGTTCGTCGTGGATGCGGGCGGCGCCAAGCAGATCGGCGAGCCCGCTCACGGTGCATGCAGCCTCAGCGCCGCGAAGCATCCCGGTCTCCACGCCAGCGGGCGTGCCGGGCTGGCTACTTTCGCCAGGAAGGAACAAGGTTCCCGTCCAGAACACGTCTCCGGACAACGGTGCACCTGGCCCCACGGTGGGCGCCAAATGTCGGGGTTTTGGGACGACATATGCCAACGGATGGCTTATCATGCATGGGGTCAATAGAACGTCGCCGGGTTCAGGAAGCGGGATAAAGCGAAACTTAGGACGCCTACGGATCTTACCCAGGTTCGGGGCTCTCCGAGGAGATAACACCCCTAGTCCTGCTCTGCGGGGGCTCCGCGTCATGACTCATGGCACTATAGTAGCTACAAGATTGCTCCTTGAGCTGTGTGGTTCTAAGGAAGAGGATGAACAAGGCTAGCTCACCTCCTCCATCTATCTAGGGTTTAATCTTGTGATCTTCCAACAACCAACCCGCTCTCATGGAGGACCCTGGGGGGTTTATATAGGCCTACCCCCTGGGATACAATGGTAAACTCGACGGCGTGGCCCCCAGCCGTCAGCGTCTTCTCGCGCCGGCCTCGCTGCCTGTCTGCTGGGGCCCGCCGCCTGCGGGCCCCTCATGATTGTCTTTCACTATGGGGATGCTTTTGCTGAACAGCCTTGTCAAGAAGGAGATGGCCATTGTGCCATCGCCCCTCGTCGTACGCTGCCGCCTCGCCCCGTCCCATCATCTTGATGAGGCTCGGACTTCTAGGGTGGGGTTTGCCGTCTGCTACCAGACCGCCGTCTCCCCTGGCCGCCTGCCAGGGGCGGCTTGTTCGTGAGCTTACCCGCTGACCGATGGAGCCGGCCGCCTGCTGGCCCCGCCGTTTGTGGGTAGTGGGATCGTGGCCTCCTCTAATCGTTGCTTGGTCACGAGATTCGTAGCTACAGTGACCCGCCGCTTAGGGGATATTTGTAAGGTACACGGCCACTGTAGCCACGCCCTTACAGATCTTCTAAGGACATGTCCTCATGTAGCCACGCCCCCGCCGCGCAGGGATCCTCCCAGCGTGTTCCCTGAGGAAGGAGTGCGGGGCCGTCTGCTGGCTGGTGGTGTTCGTGCCGCCGCCTGCTGGCAGCCGGCTCCTAGGGCAGGCTACCCTAGGAGGCGGCTCGAGGAGCAGATGTCCGCAGTTGACCAAGCGGCTATCATTTGTCTTAAAATATCGAGGGTAGGCACCGAGGGTACCCATGGTCAATATCTCCGACACCTAATGTCACCTAGATACTCCATTGTCACCTCAAGTATCTGTGGGCATGATTGTACGATATGCATCACACAATCTCAGAAACATCTATTCAACCAACACATAGAATTCAAAGAGTGCCCCAAAGTTTCTACCGGAGATTCAAGATGATAACATGTGCCAACCCCTATGCATAGATTCCCAAGGTCACGGAACCCACAAGTTGATCACCAAAACATACATCAAGTGGATCACATGATATGCCATTGTCACCACAGATAAGCACGTGCAAGACATACATCGAGTGTTCTCAAATCCTTAAAGACTCAATCCGATAAGATAACTTCAAAGGGAAAACTCAATCCATTACAAGAGAGTAGAGGGGGAGAAGCATCATAAGATCCAACTATAATAGCAAAGCTCGCGATGCATCAAGATCGTGCCATCTCAAGAACACGAGAGAGAGAGAGAGAGAGAGAGAGAGAGAGAGAGAGAGGGAGAGATCAAACACATAGCTAATGTCCACGAGATAGGGCGGCGCCACCACCTGCCCAGGGCGCGCCCCCACCCTCGTGGGCAGCCCATGGCTCTCCTGGCCCAACTCTTTTACTTCGGGTGCTTCTTTTGGACCAGAAAAAATCATCAAAAATTGGCACGTCAATTGGACTCCGTTTGATATTCCTTTTCTGTAAAACTCAAAAACAAGGAAAAACAGAAACTGGCACTGGGCTCTAGGTTAGTAGGTTAGTCCCAAAAATCATATAAAAGTGTATATAAAAGCCCATAAAACATCCTAGAAGGATAATATAATAGCATGGAACAATCAAAAATTATAGATACATTGGAGACGTATCAGCATCCCCAAGCTTAATTCATGCTCGTCCTCGAGTAGGTAAATGATAAAAACAGAATTTTTGATGTGGAATGCTAACCAACATAATTTTCAATGTAATTCTCTTAATTGTGGCATGAATGTTCATATCTGAAAGATTCAAGACAAAAGTCTATATTTACATAGAAATAATAATATTTCAAGCATACGAACAAAGTAATCATGTCTTCTCAAAATACTATGGCTAAAGAAAGTTATCCCTACAAAATCATATAGTCTGGCTATGCTCCCTCTTCATCACACAAAATATTCATATCATGCACAACCCCGGTTTAGCCACACTTGTTTTCATACTCTATTCTTTCATACCTTTCAACTTTCACACAATACATGAGCGTGAGCCATGGACATAGCACTATGTGGAATAGAGAGGTGGTTGTGGAGAAGAGAAAAAGGAGGGAGATAGTCTCACATCTACTAGGCGTATCGACGGGCTATGGAGATGTCCATCAATAGATATCAATGTGAGTGAGTAGGGATTGTCATGCAACGGATGCACTAGAGCTAAATATGTATGAAAGCTCAACAAAAGAAACTAGTGGGTGTGCATCCAACTTGCTTGCTCACGAAGACCTAGGGCATTTGAGGAAGCCCATCGTTGGAATATACAAGCCAAGTTCTATAATGAAAATTCCCACTAGTATATGAAAGTGACTAAACATGAGACTCTCTATCATGAAGAACATGGTGCTACTTTGAAGCACAAGCGTGGAAAAAGATAGTAGCAATTGTCCCTTTTTCTTTTCTTTTTTTGGGCCTTTCTTTTGTCTTTGGCCTTCCCCTCTTTTTTCCTTTTTTTCTTTTTTTGTGGAGGGGCTTTATTGATTTAGCCTTTCCTCCCATGGGACAATGTTCTAATAATGATGATCATCACACTTTCATTGAATTACAACTCGATACTAGAACAAAGTATGACCTATATGAATGCCTCCGACGGTGTACCGGGATGTGCAATGAATCAAGAGTGACATGTATGAAAAATTATGCATGGTGTCTTTGCCACAAATACGATGTCAACTACATGATCATGCATGGCAATATGACATTATGAAGCGTGTCATATGAACGGAACGGTGGAAAGTTGCATGGCAATATATCTCGGAATGGATATGGGAATGCCATGATAGGTAGGTCTGGTGGCTGTTTTGAGGAATAATATGGTGGCTGTTTTGAGGAACGATATATAGTGGATGTATGGTACCGGCGAAAGTTGCACGGTACAAGAGAAGCTAGCAATGGTGGAAGGGTGAGAGTGCATATAATCCATGGACTCAACATTAGTCATAAGAACTCATATACTTATTGCAAAATTCTATGAGTCATCAAAACAAAGCAATCATCGCATGCTCCGAGGGGGGAGGTTTTTAGGAGTTAACCATTGCACGCCCCCGACCTCCACACAAAGGATGACACTCCACAAATACCTCATGCTCTAACTTCGTCACATAGCGGTTCACCATATGTGCATGCTACGGGAATCACAAACTTTAACACAAGCATTTCTCAATTTCATAATAACTCCACTAGCATGACTCTAATATCACTATCCTCATATCTCAAAACAATTATCAAGCATCCAACTTCTCATCATATTCAATGCACTTAGTGTGAAAGTTTTTACTACATTGATATTGGATGTCTATCATGTGAAGACTAGTTTTATAGCCAAAGCGCATTACCATGTTGTTTTAATAGACTCTCAAAAGGATATAAGTGAAGCCTGAGTGTTCAACAATTTCTACAAAATATAATTACCACCGTGCTCTAAAAGATATAAGTGAAGCACTAGAGCAAATAACAAACTACTACGAGAGATATAAGTGAAGATCAATGAGTAGTTGAATAATTATGTAACTATGCGAAGACTCTCTAACATTTAAGAATTTCGTATCTTGGTATTTTATTCAAACATCAAGCAAAATAAAAGAAAACTAAATGACGCTCCAAGTAAAACACATATCATGTGGTGAATAAAAATATAGCTCCGAGTATAGTTACCGATAGATGAAGACGAAAGAGGGGATGCCTTCCCGGGGCATCCCCAAGCTTAGGCTTTTGGTTGTCCTTGAATTTTACCTTGGGGTACCATGGGCATCCCCAAGCTTAGGCTTTTGCCACTCTTTGTTCCATAGTCCATCAAAGCAATACTCAAAACTTGAAAACTTCTCAACACAAAACTTAGACAAAAATCTCGTGAGCTCCGTTAGTATAAGAAAACAAACCACTACTCAAAGGTACTGTAATGAACTCATTATTTGTTTATATTGGTGTTAAACCTACTGTATTCCAACTTCTCTATGATTCATACTTCCCAATACTACTCATCGATGCATTGAAATAAGCAAACAACACACGAAAAAAGAATCTGTCAAAAACAGAACAGTCTGTAGAAATCTGCACGTTTCCCATACTTCTGTAACTCCAAAAAATTCAAACTAAATTGTTAAACGTGAGAAATTTGTCTATTAATCATCTGCAAATATAATCAACTAAATAGCACGCTCCAGTAAAATCTGATGACCATTCTAGCGAGCGCTAACGATTCTGTTTTCACAGCAAGATCATATAAACTTCACACAAGTCTTCCCAAAGGTTCTACTTGGCACAAACACTAATTAAAACACAAAACCACATCTAAACAGAAGCTAGATGCAATATTTATTCCTAAAAAGAAGCAAAAGCAAATAAAAGAAAGTAAAGTTGCGTTGCCTCCCAACAAGCGCTATCGTTTTACGCCCCTAGCTAGGCATAATGATGCTCACATAAAATATAAGAATTGAAACATAAAGAGAGCATCATGAACAATATGACTAGCACATTTAATACTAACCCACTTCCTATGCATAGGGATTTTGTAAGGTAACAACTTATGGGAACATAATCAACAAGCATAGGAAGGGAAAACGAGCATAACTTCAAGATTTTCAGCACATAGAGAGGAAACTTAATATTATTGCAACTCCTGCAAGCATATGTTCCTCCCTCATAATAATTTTCAGTAGCATCATGAATGAATTCAACAATATAACTAGCACATAAAGCATTCTTTTCATGATCTACTTGCATAGAAATTTTACTACTCCCATCATAAGCAAAATTCTTCTAATTCATAGTAGTGGGAGAAGCAAATTCAACAAAATAACTATCATGTGAAGCATAATCCAATTGAAAATTAAAATCATGATGACAAGTTTCATGGTTATCATTGTTCTTAGTAGAATACAAGTTTCATGGATCTACTATGCAACCTTCTTCTTGTAGACGTTGTTGGGCCTCCAAGTGCAGAGATTTGTAGGACAGTAGCAAATTTCCCTCAAGTGGATGACCTAAGGTTTATCAATCCGTGCGAGGCGTAGGATGAAGATGGTCTCTCTCAAACAACCCTACAACCAAATAACAAAGAGTCTCTTGTGTCCCCAACACACCCAATACAATGGTAAATTGTATAGGTGCACTAATTAGGCGAAGAGATGGTGATACAAGTGCGATATAGATGGTAGATATAGGTTCTTGCAATCTGAAAATATAAAAACAGCAAGGTAACTAATGATAAAAATGAGCACAAATGGTATTGCAATGCTTCGAAACAAGGCCTAGGGTTCATACTTTCACTAGTGCAAGTTCTCTCAACAGGGATAACATAATTACATCATATAACAATCCCTCAACATGCAATAAAGAGTCACTCCAAAGTCACTAATAGCCAAGAACAAACGAAGAGATTATTATAGGGTACGAAACCACCTCAAAGTTATTCTTTCTGATCAATCTATTTAAGAGTTCGTAGTAAAATAACACGAAGCTATTCTTTCCGTTCAGTCTATCCTAGAATTCGTACTAGAATAACACCTTAAGACACACATCAACCAAAACCGTAATGTCACCAAGATACTCCAATGTCACCTCAAGTATGTGTGGTTGTGATTATATGATATGCATCACATAATCTCAGATTCATCTATTCAACCAACACAAAGAACTTCAAAGAGTGCCCCAAAGTTTCTACTGGAGAGTCAAGACAAAAACGTGTGCCAACCCCTATGCATAAGTTCACAAGGTCACTGAACCCACAAGCTGATCACCAAAACATACATCAAGTAGATCACGTGAATATCCCATTGTCACCACAGATAAGCACATGCAAGACATACATCAAGTGTTCTCAAATCCTAAAAGACTCAATCCGATAAGATAACTTCAAAGGGAAAAATCAATCCATTACAAGAAGGTAGAGGGGGAGAAACATCATAAGATCCAACTATAGTAGCAAAGCTCGTGATACATCAAGATCGTGCCAAATCAAGAACACGAGGGAGAGAGAGAGAGAGATCAAACACATAACTACAGGTACATACCCTCAGCCCCGAGGGTGAACTACTCCCTCCTCATCATGGAGAGCGCCGGGATGATGAAGATGGCCACCGGTGATGGATCCCTGCTCTCGCAGGGTGCCATAACAGGGTGTCGATTGGTTTTTGGTGGCTACAGAGGATTGCGGCGGCGCAACTCCCGATCTAGGTTTCTTTCTGGGGTTTCTGTATTTATAGGAATATTTGGCGTCAGGCTCATGTCTGGGGGGTCTTCGAGTCGTCCACGAGGCAGGGGGCGCGCCCAAGGGGTAGGGCGCGCCCTCCACCCTCGTGGACGGCCCGAGACTCTTCTGGCCCAACTCTTTTACTCCGGGGGCTTCTTTTGGTCCATAAAAATCATAAAAAATTGGCACGTCAATTGGACTCCGTTTGGTATTCCTTTTTTGTAAAACTCAAAAACAAGGAAAAAAACAGAAACTGGCACTTGGCTCTAGGTTAATAGGTTAGTCTCAAAAATCATACTCCCTTCGTCCCGTAATATAAGAACGTTTTTTACACTAGTGTAATGCCAAAAACATTCTTATATTATGGGGCATATGGAGTATAAAATAGCATATAAAAGCATATAAAACATCCAAGATAGATAATATAATAGCATGGAACAATCAAAAATTAAGATACGTTGGAGACGTATCAAGCATCCCCAAGCTTAATTAATGCTCGTCCTCGAGTAGGTTAATGATAAAAATAGAATTTTTTATGTGGAATAGTACCTAGCATAATTATCAATGTAATTTTCTTTATTGTGAAATGAATGTTCATATCCATAAGATTCAAGACAAAAGTTTAATATTGATATAAAAATAATAATACTTCAAGCATACTAACAAAGTAATCATGTCTTCTCAAAATAACATGGCCAAAGAAAGTTCAACCCTATGAAATCATATAGATAGGTTATGCTCCATCTTCATCACACAAAATATTCAAATCATGCACAACCCTGGTTTCAGCCAAGCAATTGTTTCATACTTTAGTATTCTCAAACTTTCTCAACTTTCACGCAATACATGAGCGTGAGCCATGGATATAGCACTATAGGTGGAATAGAGTAGTGGTTGTGGAGAAGACAAAAAAGAGGAAGATGGTCTCACATCAACTAGGCGTATCAATGGGCTATGGAGATGCCCATCAATAGATATCAATGTGAGTGAGTAGGGATTGCCATGCAACGGATGCACTAGAGCTATAAAAATATGAAAGCTCAACAAAAGAAACTAAGTGGGTGTGCATCCAACTTGCTTGCTCACGAAGACCTAGGGCATTTGAGGAAGCCCATTGTTGGAATATACAAGCCAAGTTCTATAATGAAAATTCGCCACTAGTATATGAAAGTGACAAAATAAGAGACTCTCTATCTTAAATATCATGGTGCTACTTTGAAGCACAAGTGTGGGAAAAAAGATAGTAGAATTGTCCCCCTTTTTTCGGGACAATGCTCTAATAATGATATTCATCACACTTCTATTTAATTACAACTCAAAGATTACAACTCGATACTAGAACAAAATATGACTCTATATGGATGCCTCCGGCGGTGTACTGGAATAGGCAATGAATCAAGAGTGACATGTATGAAAAATTATGCATGGTGGCCTTGCCACAAATACGAAGTCAACTTCATGATCATGCAAGGCAATATGACAATGATGAAACGTGTCAGAATGAACGGAACGGTGGAAAGTTGCATGGCAATATATCTTGGAATGGCTATGGGCATGCCATAACAGGTAGGTATGGTGGCTGTTTTGAGGAAGATATATGGTGGGTTTATGGTACCGGCGAAATTTGCGCGGTACTAGAGAGGCTAGCAATGGTGGAAGGGTGAGAGTGCGTATAATCCATGGACACAACATTAGTCATAAAGAACTCACATACTTATTGCAAAAATCTAAAAGTCATCAAAACAAAGTACTACACGGATGCTCCTAGGGGAAGGGTTGGTAGGAGTTAACCATCACGCGATCCCGACCTCCACACTAAGGATGACAATCAAAGAAATACATCATGCTTCAAATTTGTCACACAACGGTTACCATGCGTGCATGCTACGGGAATCACAAACTTTAACACAAGTATCTCTCAAATTCACCACTACTCACTAGCATGGCTCTAATATCACCATCTTAATATCTCAATACAATCATAAGGAATCAAACTTCTCTTAGTATTCAATGCACTTTATATGAAAGTTTTTATTATATCCCTCTTGGATGCCCATCATATTAGGACTAATTTTATAGCCAAAGCAATTTACCATGTTGTTCTAAAGGACTCTCAAAATATTATAAGTGAAGCATGAGAGTTCATATGTTTTTTCAAAATAAAACCAGAGTCCTCCTCTAAAAGATATAAGTGAAGCACTAGAGCAAATGACAAACTGCTCCAAAAGATATAAGTGAAGATGAATGAGTAGTTGAATAATTATGTAACTATGTGAAGACTCCCTAACATTTAATAATTTCAGATCTTGTGATATTATTCAAATAGGAAGCAAAACAAAATAAAACAAAATGACGCTCCAAGCAAAACACATATCATGTGGTGAATAAAAATATAGCTCCAAGTAAAGTTACCGATGAACGAAGACAAAAGAGGGGATGCCTTCCGGGGCATCCCCAAGCTTAGGCTCTTGGTTGTCCTTGAATATTACCTTGGGGTGCCTTGGGCATCCCCAAGCTTAGGCTCTTGCCACTCCTTATTCCATAGTCCATCGAATCCTTACCCAAAACTTGAAAACTTCACAACACAAAACTTCAACAGAAAATATCATGAGCTCCGTTAGTATAAGAAAACAAACCACCACTTTAAGGTACTGTAATGAACTCATTCTTTATTTATATTGGTTTTAATACTATATTCCAACTTCTCTATGGTTCATACCCCCCCCCCCCGATACTAGCCATAGATTCATCAAAATAAGCAAACAACACATGCAAAACAGAATCTATCAAAAACAGGATAGTCTGTAGTAATCTGTAACTTTCAAATACCTTTGTAACTCTAAAAATTCTTAAATAAATTGGTGGACGTGAGTAATTTTCTACTCATCATCTTCAAGAAGAATCAACTCAAAAGCACTCTTCTGTACAAAATGGCAGCTAATCTCGTGAGCGCAAAGTTTCTGCCTTTTACAGCAAGATCACAAAGACTTCACCCAAGTCTTCCCAAATCTTCTACTTGGCACTTTTTTGAAACAAAAGCTATAAACCATGATTACTACAGTATCTTAATCATGTGAACACACAAAAACAGTAGGGGTAAGTATTGGGTTGTCTCCCAACAAGCGCTTTTCTTTAATGCCTTTTTAGCTAGGCATGACGATTTCAATGATGCGCACATAAAAGATAAAAATTGAAACATAAAGAGAGCATCATGAAGAATATGAATAACACATTTAAGTCTAACCCACTTGCTATGCATAGGGATTTTGTGAGCAAACAACTTATGGGAACAAGAATCAACTAGAATAGGAAAGCAAAACAAGCATAGCATCAAGATTTTCAACACATAGAGAGGAAACTTGATATTATTGCAATTCCTACAATCATATATTCCTCCCTCATAATAATTTTCAGTAGCATCATGACTAAACTCAACAATATAACCATTACATAAAGCATTCCTTTCATGAACCCCATGCATATAAATTTTATTACTCTCCACGTAAGCGAATTTCTTCTCATGAATAATAGTGGGAGCAAACTCAACAAAATAATTATCATTTGAGGCATAATCCAATTGAAAACTAAAATCATGATGAAAAGTTTCATGGTTATCATTATTCTTAATAGCATACAAGTCATCACAATAATCATCATA
Source organism: Secale cereale (assembly GCA_902687465.1). Lineage (NCBI taxonomy): Eukaryota > Viridiplantae > Streptophyta > Magnoliopsida > Poales > Poaceae > Secale > Secale cereale. The sequence goes on along the minus strand of LR738715.1, from coordinate 105,359,120 downwards.
AATAGGAGGCATGCTATCATCAAAATAAGTTTGCTCATCAAAACTTGGGAGACTAAAAATATCATCTTCATTAAACATAGCATCCCCAAGCTTGGGACAAACATTAATTGTAGAAAATAAATTCTCAAACATATAATTCTCATCAAACATAGCATCCCCAAGCTTGGGCCTTTGCATATAATAAGCACAATCACTCTCATCATTAATAGTATGGATAGCACCAATAGTATAGCAGTTATCATCATCACAATGAGTAATAGGAGCAACATCATTTGGGAGGGATACCTTTTTTACCTTTGCTTCTCCGTCTTTTATTTTTCTTCTTCACATTATGTATGGGTTTAATCCTCTTTTTGGATCTCCTTATTAATGAGATTGGTCGAATAGAAGGCTCCTCCTCGTTACCTGACTCATCATAAGAAAGAATAGGAGGATATTGGGAAATCTCTTCCCTTTCATTAGTATTCTCTTCATCTTCTATTTGTTTGCTTGTCTTTATGTAATTGGCAATATAAGGATTTTCAATGCAATTCACCGCACAATACATATAAATTTCCTCTAGATCAAAATCAAGAACTTTATCAAGGAAAAATTCTGGAAGATCCTTAGTTATACGTTTGATTTCTTCATAACCCACAAGAAAACTAAGTTCATTATGATGTGCAAGGGAAATAGAGTCATCACAATTTTTGGACACGACTCGATCATGAAACAATTTGCATTGGAGATTGAAATGATCACGTTCATTGCAAAGTTCACAAGGATGGCAAAGAAATTTTAAATTTTCAGCAGAAACATCTAGCCTCTCTTGCAACCATTTAGTTTCTAAATACTTATGCCTCTTGCAAAATCTATCTTCCCTATTTTGTGTGTACTTGAAAACAATATGCACTCCAAAAAAGTTACATTTTCATCATGACTAGTGCAATCATCATTAGTACTATGGATATTCAAAGAGTTCATACTAACAACATTGCAATCATACTCATCATTCAAAGTTTTAGTGCCAAACATTTTAATGCATTCTTCTTCTAGTACTTGGGCACAATTTTCCTTTCCATCATTTTCACAAAAGACATTAAAAAGATGAAGCATATAAGGCAACCTCAATTCCATTTTTTTGTGTAGTTTTCTTTAATAAACTAAACTAGTGATAAAACAAGAAACTAAAAGATTCAATTGCAAGATCTAAAGATATACCTTCAAGCACTAACCTCCCCAGCAACGGCACCAGAAAAGAGCTTAGTTGATGGGGTGTTAGTGCCGCTTACCTAGCCTCCTCGGCAACGGCGCCAAAAAAGAGCTTGATGTCTACTACGCACCATCTTCTTGGAGACATTGTTGGACCTCCAAGTGCAGAGGTTTGTAGGACAGTAGCAAATTTCCCTCAAGTCGATGACCTAAGGTTTATCAATCCGCGGGAGGCATAGGATGAAGATGGTCTCTCTCAAACAACCCTGCAACCAAATAACAAAGAGTCTCGTGTGTCCCCAACACACCCAATACAATGGTAAATTGAATAGGTGCACTAGTACGGCGAAGAGATGGTGATACAAGTGCGATATGGATGGTAGATATAGGTTTTTGTAATCTAAAAATATAAAAACAGCAAGGTAACTAATGATAAAAGTGAGCACAAACAGTATTACAATGCTTTGAAACAAGTCCTAGGGTTCATACTTTCACTAGTGCAAGTTCTCTCAAGAAGGATAATATAATTACATCATATGACAATCCCTCAACATGCAACAAAGAGTCACTCCAAAGTCACTAATAGCGGAGAACAAACGAAAAGATTATTATAGGGTACGAAACCACCTCAAAGTTATTCTTTCTGATTGATCTATTCAAGAGTCTGTAGTAAAATAACACGAAGCTATTATTTTCGTTCGATCTATCGTAGAGTTTGTACTAGAATAACACCTTAAGACACACATCAACCAAAACCCTAATGTGACCTAGATACTCCAATGTCACCTCAAGTATCCATTGGTATGATTATACGATAGGCATCACACAACCTCATATTCATCTATTCAACCAACACAAAGAACTTCAAAGAGTGCCCCAAAGTTTATACCGGAGAGTCAATACGAAAACGTGTGCCAACCCCTATGCATAAGTTCACAAGGTCACTGAACCCGCAAGTTGATCACCAAAACATACATCAAGTAGATCATGTGAATATCCCATTGTCACCACAGATAAGCACATGCAAGACATACATCAAGTGTTCTCAAATCCTTAAAGACTCAATCCGATAAGATAACTTCAAAGGGAAAACTTAATTCATTACAAGAAGGTAGAGGGGGAGAAACATCATAAGATCCAACTATAGTAGCAAAGCTCGCGATACATCAAGATCGTGCCAAATCAAGAACTTGAGAGAGAGATAGAGAGAGAGAGAGATAAAACACATAGCTAGTAGTACATACCCTCAGCCCCGAGGGTGGACTACTCCCTCCTTGTCATGGAGAGCGTCGGGATGATGAAGATGGCCACCGGTGATGGATCCCTGCTCTCGCTGGGTGCCGAAACAGGGTCCCGATTGGTTTTTGGTGGCTATAGAGGCTTGCAGCGGCAGAACTCCCGATCTAGGTTTCTTTCTGGGGTTTTTTGTATTTATAGGAATTTTGGGCGTCGGGCTCACGTCAGGGGGGTCTCTGAGTCGTCCACGAGGCAGAGGGCATGCCCAGGGGGTAGGGCGCGCCCTCCACCCTCGTGGACAGCTCAGGACTCTTCTGGCCCAACTCTTTTACTCCGGGGGCTTCTTTTGGTCCATAAAAATCATCAAAAATTGGCACGTCAATTGCACTCCATTTGGTATTCCTTTTCTGTAAAACTGAAAAACAATGAAAAAATATAAACTGGCACTGGGCTCTAGGTTAATAGGTTAGTCCCAAAAATCATATAAAATAGCATATAAATGCATATAAAACATCCAAGATGGATAATATAATAGCATGGAAAAATCAAAAATTATAGATACGTTGGAGATGTATCACCCTTGTGTCGAATCTATAAATTTGGATTGAATACTCTACCCTCAAAATTTTTTGTTATCCCCTATACTTTTAGGTTATCAGTAATGAGCATACATCACTAGATAAGTAATATATGGTCCATTACGTACATTGTTCCTTCAATACAAAAAAAACCCATATAGCATCAACATTAGCTGACTAAAATCACAGGCATCATCTCTGTTGCAAGCAGATTTTATTTTGCGAAAAGATCAAGTGTGGTATGATAACCCACAAGTATAGGGGACCACAACAGTTTTCGAGGGTAGAGTATTCAACCCAAATTTATTGATTCGACACAAGGGGGGCCAAAGAATATTCTCAAGTATTAGCAATTGAGTTGTCAATTCAACCACACCTGAAAGACTTAATATCTACAGCAAAGTATTTAGTAGCATAATAGTATGGAAGTAACGGTAACTGTGGCAAAAGTAACAGTAGCGGTTTTGTAGTAATTGTAACAGTGGCAGCGGAAAAGTAACTAAGCAAAGATCAATATGTGAAAAGCTCGTAGGCATTGGATCAGTGATGGATAATTATGTCGGATGTGATTCCTCATGGAATAGTTATAACACAGGGTGATATAGAACTAGCTCCAGTTCATCCATTCCATGTAATGTAGGCATGTATTTGGAATATAGTCATACGTGCTTATGGAAAAGAACTTGCATGACATCTTTTGTCCTACCCTCTCATGGCAGCGGGGTCCTATTGTAAACTAAGGGATATTAAGGCCTCCTTTTAATAGAGTACCGGACCAAAGCATTAACATTTAGTGAATACATGAACTCCTCAAACTACATTCATCACCGAGAGTGGTCCCGATTATTATAACTTCGGGGTTGCCGGATCATAACACATAGTAGGTGACTATTGACTTGCAAGATAGGATCAAGAACTCACATATATTCATGGAAACATAATAGGTTCAGATCTGAAATCATGGCACTCGGGCCCTAGTGACAAGCATTAAGTATGGAATAGTCATAGCAACATCAATCTTTGAACATAATGGATACTAGGGATCAAACCCTAACAAAACTAACTCTTACATGGTAAATCTCATCCAACCCATCATCGTCCAGCAAGCCTACGATGGGATTACTCACGCACGGCGTTGAGCTTCATGGAATTGATGATGGAGGAAGGTTGATGATGACGACGGCGACGATCTCCACTCTCTGGAACCCCAAACGGACTCTAGATCAGCCCTCCCGAGAGAGTTTAGGGCTTGGCGGCGGCTCCATATCGTAAAACACGATGAATCCTTCTCTCTGATTTTTTTTCTCCCTGGACATGAATATATGGAGTTGGAGTCCAGGTCGGTGGAGCCTCAGGGGGCCCACGAGACAGGGGGGCGCGCCCCCCACCCTCGTGGACAGGGTGTGGGCTCCCTAGTCTTGATTCTTTCGCCTGTATTTTTTATATATTCCAAAAATATTCTCCGTGGATTTTCATGTCATTCTCACAACTTTTATTTCTGCACAAAAATAACACCATGGCAATTCTGCTGAAAACAGCGTCAGTCCAGGTTAGTTCCATTCAAATCATCCAAGTTAGAGTCCAAAACAAGGGCAAAAGTGTTTGGAAAAGTATATACGTTGGAGACGTATCAACTCCCCCAAGCTTAAACCTTTGCTTGTCCTCAAGCAATTCAGTTCACAAACTAAAAGTGATAAAGAAAAACTTTTACAAACTCTGTTTGCTCTTGTTGTTACAAATATGTAAAGCCATCATTCAAGTTTTCAGCAAAGATTATGAACTAACCACATTCACAATAACTTTTAGAACTCATGTTTACTCATATCAATGGCATAATCAACTAGCGAGCAATAATAATAAATCTCGGATGACAAACTTTCTCAAAACAATCATAATATGATATAACAAGATGGTATCTCGCTAGCCCTTTCTGGGACCGCCAAACATAAATGCAGAGCACCTCTAAAGACCAAGGATTGACTAGACATTGCAATTCATGGTAAAAGAGATCCGGTCACAGTCATACTCAATGTAAATTAATAGCAATGCATGCAAATGACAGCGGTGCTCTCGAACTAGTGCTTTTTTATAAGAGGATGATGACTCAACATAAAAGTAAATAGATAGGCCCTGCGCAGAGGGAAGCAGGGATTTGTACAGGTGCCAGAGCTCGAGTTTTGAAATAAAGATAAATAATATTTTGAGTGGCATACTTTCATTATCAACATAACAACCAAGAGTTCTCAATATCTTCCATGCTACACACATTATAGAAGGTTCCCAAACAGAATGGTAAAGTTTATACTCCCCCACCACCAACAAGCGCACTCCACGGCTGGCCCGAAACAACGGGCACCATCCATACCAACAACAACCCTGGGGGAGTTTTGTTTGATTATTTTGATTTTATTTGAGCATGGGACTGGGCATCCCGATTACCGGCCATTTTCTCGTGAATGATGAGCGAAGTCCACTCATCGTGAGAATAACCCACGTAACATGGAAGATATAGACAGCCCTAGTTGATACATGAGTTGTTCGAGCATACAAAACAGAATTTCATTTGAAGATTTAGAGTTTGGCACATACAAATTTACTTGGAACGGCATGTAAATACTGCATATAGGAAGGTATGTGGACTCATATGGAATAACTTCGGGATTTATGGAAGTGGATGCACAAGCAGTATTCCCGCTTAGTACAAGTTGATACGTCTCCAACGTATCTATAATTTTTTATTGTTCCATGCTATTATATATTCTGTTTCGGATGTTTAATGGGCTTTATTATACACTTTTATATTATTTTTGGGACTAACCTACTAACCCAAGGCCCAGTGCAGATTGTTGTTTTTTTGCCTATTTCAGGTTTTCGCGGAAAAGGAATATCAAACGGAGTCCAAACGGAATGAAACCTTCGGGAGAGTTATTTTTGTAACTGTATCTACACAGAAGACTTGGAGTACACGCGAGGGGACGAAAGAGGCGGCCACGAGGGTCCATGGCGCGCCCCCTCCCCCTGGGCGCGCCCCCACCCTCGTGGGCCCCCTCTGGCTCCCTCGATGCCCTCCTTCCTCCTATATATATCCATGTACCCTAAAAACATCAAGGCAATAGAGAAAACCCTAATTCCACCGCAGCAACCTTCTGTTCCCGTGAGATCCCATCTTGGGACCTGTTCAGGAGCTCCGCCGGAGGAGGGATCTACCATGGAGTGCTTCTACATCAACGCCATAGCCTCACCAATGAGTTGTGAGGAGTTTACCATAGACCTTCGGGTCCATAGTTATTAGCTAGATGGCTTCTTCTCTCTTTTTGGATCTCAATACAAAGTTCTCCTTGATCTTCGAGGAGATCTATTGGATGTAATCTTTTTTGCGGTGTCCTTGTCGAGATCCAATGAATTGTGGGTCTATGATCAAGATTATCTATGAGAAATATTTGATTCTTTTCTGAAATCTTTTATGTATGATTATAATATCCTTGCAAGTATCTTCGAATTATTGGGTTGGTTTGGCCTACTAGATCTATAGTTCTTGCAATGGGAGAAGTGCTTGGCTTTGGGTTCAATCTTGCGGTGTCCTTTCCCAATGACAGCAGGGGCAGCAAGGCACGTATTGTATTGTTGCCATCGAGGATAGAAAGATGGGGTTTATATCATATTGCTTGAGTTTATCCATCTACATCATGTCATCTTGCTTAAAGCATTACTCTGTTCTTATGAACTTAATACACTAGATGCATGCTGGATAGCGGTCGATGTGTGGAGTAATACTAGTAGATGCAGAATCGTTTCGGTCTACTTGTCACGGACGTGATGCCTATATATAATGATCATGCCTAGATATTCTCATAATTATGCGCTTTTCTATCATTTGCTCGACAGTAATTTGTTCACCCACCGTAGTATTCTGCTATCATGAGAGAAGCCACTAGTGAAACCTATGGCCCCCGGGTCTATTCTCAACATATTAATCATTCATCTACTTTACTTTGCTTTATTTACTTTATGTTCTTATATGCAAAAATACAAAAAATATTATACTATCATATCTATCAGATCTCACTTTCGTAAGTGACCGTAAAGGGATTGACAACCCCTTATCGCGTTGGCTGTGAAGTTCTTATTTGTTTGTGCAGGTGCAAGGGACTCGCGCGTGGTCTCCTATTGGATTGATACCTTGGTTCTCAAAAACTGAGGGAAATACTTACGCTATTGTCCTGCATCACCCTTTCCTCTTCGAGGGAATACAATGCAAGCTCGAGAAGTTGCAAGAAGAATTTCTGGCGCCGTTGCCGGGGAGACTTACGCCAAGTCAAGTCAAGATTTGATCTCCTATCAACTTGCCAATTTCTGGTGCCGTTGTCGGGGAGGCTTACGCAAAAGTCATATACCAAGTACCTATCACAAACCCTTATCCTTCGCATTACATTTATTTGCCTCTCATTTTCCTCTCCCCCACTTCACCCTTGCCGTTTTATTTGCCCTTCTTTTTCCGTGTGTCTATCGTTTTCTTTGCCTTGCCGTCATGGCTAGTCCCTTATCCGCTCCTTTGTCTCCCGAGTTTGAACTTATTCACTTCAAGCAAAAGCAAGGAGAAAACTTAAAAGGTGCTTGGTTTAGGATGATGGAATATTATTGTAATTGCACCTTAGAGGTGAATTTTAGAATCTTGCTTCGCAATTTTTATGTTGGACTAAATATGTCCCATAGACAACTCTTGGATTGCGTTGCCAAAGGGAATTTTATTGAAGTTGATCCTAGTATTGCACATGAAATTATAGAGGGAATAGTGGTAACACTACCTCAACAAAAAGGGTTACATCAAGCCCAGCAAGAGACACAAGTTTTTGAGAAAATTTGCAAAGTAACAAAAATATTACAAAAGTCTCTTGAACCTCTTAAGAGTGTTAGTGGAAATCTCCACCGCATGAATATGTTGATTACCCTTTGCAATAGGCGGTTGGATTCATTAGATCTAAAGATTTCCGAATATGAAAGGAAACGTAAAGAACCTCCCATATTTGAACCTGACACCGCCAAAAGGGTAAAGACCAAATATGGCAATACCTAGATCTATCCTTGTATCGTGCCTAGCTAGGGGCGTCAAACGATAGCGCTTGTTGGGAGGCAACCCAATTTTATTTTCTTTGTTTTTTCTTCTGTTTAGGAATAAATATTGCATCTAGCTTCTGTTTATATGTGGTTTTGTGTTTTAATTAGTGTTTGTGCCAAGTAGAACCTTTGGGAAGACTTGTGTGAAGTTTATATGATCATGCTGTAAAAAACAGAAACTTTAGCGCTCACGAGATTAGCTACCATATTTTACTGGAGAGTGCTCTTTAGTTGATTCTTTTTGCAGATGATTAATAGACAGATTCCTCACATTTACCAATTTATTTCAATGTTTTTGGAGTTACATAAGTATCCAAAAGTTACAGATTACTACAAACTGTTCAGTTTTTGACAGATTCTGTTTTTCGTATGTTGTTTGCTTATTTTGATGCATCTATGAGTAGTATTGGGGAATATGAATCATAGAGAAATTGGAATACAGTAGGTTTAACACCAATATAAACAAATAATGAGTTCATTACAGTACCTTTGAGTGGTGGTTTGTTTTCTTACACTAACGGAGCTCACGAGATTTTTGGCTAAGTTTTCTGTTGTCAAGTTTTCAAGTTTTGAGTATGGCTTTGATGGATTATGGAACAAAGAGTGGCAAGAGCCTAAGCTTGGGGATGCCCAAGGCACCCCAAGGTAAAATTCAAGGACAACCAAAAATCTAAGCTTGGGGATGCCCCGAGAAGGCATCCCCTCTTTCATCTTCGTCTATCGGTAACTATACTTGAGACTATATTTTTATTAACCATATGATATGTGTTTTGCTTGGAGTGTCATGTATGATTTGAGTCTTTTCTTTTGAGTTTGCCACAATCATCCTTGCTGGACACACCTTTTTAGAGAGATAAATATGGTTAAGAATTTATTAGAATACTCTATGTGCTTCCCTTATATCTTTTGAGCTAGATAGTTTCGCTCTAGTGCTTCACTTATATCTTTTAGAGCACGATGGTGGTTTTACTTTGTAGAAATTTTTGATCTCTCATGATTCACTTATATCTATTTGAGAGTCTTTTAGAACAGCCTGGTAATGTGCTTTGGTTATAAAACTAGTCCTAATATGATATGCATCCAAGATGAGTATAGCAAAAACTTTCACATAAGTGCATTGAATACTAAGAGAAGTTTGATACTTGATGATTGTTTTGAGATATGAGGATGGTGATATTAGAGTCATGCTAGTAGAGTGGTTGTGAATTTGAGAATACTTATTTTAAGGTTTGCAAGTCCCATAGCATGCACGTATGGTAACCGTTGTGTGATAAATTTGAAGCATGAGGTATTTCATTGAGTGTCATCCTTTGTGTGGAGGTCGGGATCGCGCGATGGTTAACTCCTACCAACCCTTCCCCTAGGAGCATGCGTGTAGTACTTTGTTTTGATGACTTGTAGATTTTTGCAATAAGTATGTGAGTTCTGTATGACTAATGTTGAGACCATGGATTATACGCACTCTCACCCTTCCACCATTGCTAGCATCTCTCGTACCGCGCAACTTTCGCCGGTACCATACACCCACCATATACCTTCCTCAAAATTGCCACCATACCTACCTATCATGTCATTTCCATAGCCATTCCGAGATATATTGCCATACAACTTTCCACCGTTCCGTTCATATGACACTCTTCATCATTGTCATTTTGCCATGCATGATCATGTAGTTGACATCATATTCGTGGCTAGGCCACCATGCATAATTTTTCATACATGTCACTCTTGATTCATTGCACATCCCGGTACACTGCCGGAGGCATTCATATAGAGTCATACTTTGTTCTAGTATCAAGTTGTAAATCAATAGAAGTGTGATGATCATCATTATTAGAGCATTGTCCCAAATAAAAAAATAAAAAAAGGAAAGGCCAAAGAAAAAAGAAAGTCCCAAACAAAAGGAGAAAAAAAGAAAAGGGACAATGCTCCTATCTTTTTCCACACTTGTGCTCCAAAGTAGCACCATGATCTTCATGATAGAGAGTCTCTTGTTTTGTCACTTTCATATACTAGTGGGAATTTTCATTATAGAACTTGGCTTGTATATTCCAACGATGGGCTTCCTCAAATGCCCTAGGTCTTCGTGAGCAAGCAAGTTGGATGCACACCCACTTAGTTTCTTTTGTTGAGCTTTCAAACATTTATAGCTCTAGTGCATCCGTTGCATGGCAATCCCTACTCACTCACATTGATATCTATTGATGGGCATCTCCATAGCCCATTGATACGCCTAGTTGATGTGAGACCATCTTCCTCTTTTTGTCTTCTCCACAACCACCACTCTATTCCACCTATAGTGCTATATACATGGCTCATGCTCATGTATTGCGTGAAAGTTCAAAAAGTTTGAAAAAATTAAAGTATGAAACAATTGCTTGGCTGAAACCAGGGTTGTGCATGATTTGAGTATTTTGTGTGACGAAGATGGAGCATAACCAAACTATATGATTTTGTAGGGATGTACTTTCGTCGGCCATGTTATTTTGAGAAGACGTGATTGCTTTGTTAGTATGCTTGAAGTATTATTATTCTTATGTCAATATAGACTTTTATCTTGAATCTTTTGGGTCTGAACATTGATGCCACAATAAAGAGAATTACATTGGGAATTATGTTAGTTAGCATTCCACATCAAAAATTCTGTTTTTATCATTTACCTACTTGAGGACGAGCAGGAATTAAGCTTGGGGGTGCTTGATACGTCTCCAACGTATCTATAATTTTTGATTGTTCCATGCTATTATATATTCTGTTTTGGATGTTTAATGGGCTTTATTATACAATTTTATATTATTTTTGGGACTAACCTACTAACCCAAGGCCCAGTGCAGATTGTTGTTTTTTTGCCTATTTCAGGTTTTCGCGGAAAAGGAATATCAAACGGAGTCCAAACGGAATGAAACCTTCGGGAGAGTTATTTTTGTAACTGTATCTACACAGAAGACTTGGAGTACACGCGAGGGGACGAAAGAGGCGGCCACGAGGGTCCATGGCGCGCCCCCTCCCCCTGGGCGCGCCCCCACCCTCGTGGGCCCCCTCTGGCTCCCTCGATGCCCTCCTTCCTCCTATATATATATCCATGTACCCTAAAAACATCAAGGCAATAGAGAAAACCCTAATTCCACCGCAGCAACCTTCTGTTCCCGTGAGATCCCATCTTGGGACCTGTTCAGGAGCTCCGCCGGAGGAGGGATCTACCATGGAGTGCTTCTACATCAACGCCATAGCCTCACCAATGAGTTGTGAGGAGTTTACCATAGACCTTCGGGTCCATAGTTATTAGCTAGATGGCTTCTTCTCTCTTTTTGGATCTCAATACAAAGTTCTCCTCGATCTTCGAGGAGATCTATTCGATGTAATCTTTTTTGCGGTGTGTTTGTCGAGATCCGATGAATTGTGGGTTTATGATCAAGATTATCTATGAGAAATATTTGATTATTTTCTGAAATCTTTTATGTATGATTATAATATCCTTGCAAGTCTCTTCGAATTATTGGTTTGGTTTGGCCTTCTAGATCTATAGTTCTTGCAATGGGAGAAGTTCTTGGCTTTGGGTACAATCTTGCGGTGTCCTTTCCCAGTGACAGCAGGGGCAGCAAGGCACGTATTGTATTGTTGCCATCGAGGATAAAAAGATGGGGTTTATATCATATTGGTTGAGTTTATCCCTCTACATCATGTCATCTTGCTTAAAGCATTACTCTGTTCTCATGAACTTAATACTCTAGATGCATGCTGGATAGCGGTCAATGTGTGGAGTAATAGTAGTAGATTCAGAATTGTTTCGGTCTACTTGTGACAGACGTGATACCTATATATAATGATTATGCCTAGATATTATCATAATTATGCGCTTTTCTATCAATTGCTCGACAGTAATTTGTTCACCCACCGTAGAATTCTGCTATCATGAGAGAAGCCACTAGTGAAACATATGGCCCCCAGGTCTATTCTCAAGATATTAATCTTTCATCTACTTTACTTTGCTTTATTTACTTTCTATTCCTATATACGAAAATACCAAAAATACTATACCATCATATCTATCAGATCTCACTTTCGTAAGTGGCCGTAAAGGGATTGACAACCCCTTATCGCGTTGGCTGCGAAGTTCTTATTTGTTTGTGCATGTGCGAGGGACTCGTGCGTTGTCTCCTACTGGATTGATACCTTGGTTCTCAAAAACTGAGGGAAATACTTACGCTACGGTGCTGCATCACCCTTTCCTCTTCGAGGGAATACAATGCAAGCTCGAGAAGTAGCACAAGTGAAGGCTAGAAAGAGACTTGGAAGCGACCAGCTAGAGAGCGACAACAGTCATGAACATGCATTAAGATTAATCAACAATGGGTGCAAGCATGAGTAGGATATAAATCACCATGAACGTAAATATCGTGGTGGCTATGTTGATTTTGTGTCAACTACGTGCGTGAACATGTGCCAAGTCAAGTCACTCGAATCGTTCAAAGGAGGACACCACCCTATCATACCACACCACAACCATTTTAATAGCATGTCGGCACGCAAGGTAAAGCATTATAAACTCTTAGATAATTAAGCATGGCATGAGCAACTATAATCTCTAATTGTCATTGCAAGCATGTTTCATTCATAATAGGCTAAATCAGGAACGATGAACTAATCATATTTACAAAAACAAGATAGGTCAAGTTCATACCAGCTTCTCCCATCTCAATCAGTTCATCATATATCATCGTTATTGCCTTTCACTCGCACGACTGAATGGTTTGGATAACAATAATAGTGCCCGTGCATTGGACTAAGCTGGAATCTGCAAGCATTTGATACAAGGGAGAAGACAAAGTAGCATGGATCTTGGTTAAATCAACAATAATGCATATGAAAGTCACTCAACATTTTCATCATGGTCTTCTCCTCTCGACCCCCAAAGAAAAGAAATAAAACTATTTACACGGGAAAGCACCCAACAAGAAAAACAAGAATGAGAAATATTTTTTGGTTTTATTTTAATTACTACTACTACAGGCATGGAAACTAAGCTAGCTAAAATCTAAAAAATGGTTTTTCTTAAGGTTTTTCAGACACACAAGAAAAAGACTTAGAAAAGAAAATAAACTAGCATGGATAGTACAATGAAAAAGTATGAGCACCGACAACTAGAATGAGTGTGTGAACGTGAATGTAATGTCGGTGAGAAATACGTACTCCCCCAAGCTTAGGCTTTTGGCCTAAGCTGGTCTATGGCCACGACTGGCCTGGCGGATATCCAAAGTTGTAGTTGGGGTTGTAATGCGATGCAACGGCTATTGCCTGATGAGCTGCACCTTGGAGACGAGCCGCCTCCGTCCTCTCCTCATACCCATTCGCCTCCTCCCTGGTTATAACATATCTCCTTTTTGCCTGAAAGTCAAAGAAAGTGGGAGCATGGAGAGCAATATGGACAGTGCGACGTCCCTCAAAGATTAGTCGGTACTGGAGGAATTGTTCATTCCTCTCAACAAACTGATGGCCAACTATAGCATTATAATCTAGATAAACAGGAGGCAACTTCATATCATTTTCATGTATGGGCACTTGAAGATAATTAGCTACATGAGTCGCATAAATTCCACCAAACAAATCTCCACTTAAACCATTAAGATGTAACCTTCGTGCAACAATAGCTCCCAAGTTATATTGTTTATCACCTAATACCGCACTCTTGAGGACACAAAGATCTGGAACGCACATGTGGCAAGCCTCATCTTTACCGTTAATGCATCTACCAACGAAGAGAGCAAAATAATGTATGGATGGGAAATGAATACTCCCTATGGTAGCTTGTGTGATTTCTCTAGATTTCCCCATAGTGATACTAGCTAGAAAGTCCTTATATTCAGATTTGTGAGGTTCACTAACATTACCCCACCGCGGGAGCTTACAAGCATCATTAAAATCTTCTGAGTCCATTGTATAAGATTTATCATAAAGATCAAATAAAACAGTGTGAGAATTGCGTGAGGATGTAAATTTAAATCTTCTCACAAAGGAATCATTTAGGTAGTGGTACTGTGGACACTTATCTGACACGAAGTCTTCAAGATCAGCATTACGCACATACGTGTCAAATTCTTCCTTGATGCCTGCCTGGATCATAAATTCCTCCGACAGACATTCACAGTGCCGCACTTGAGCTTCCCTCGGTGGTTCATCATTCGGCTCACGTATCGCGAGTCTTGGTCCTTGCTTGCTTGAGGAACCACCTTGGTAGGTTTTCCTATGCATTTTTCTGTGAAAAAAATTCTGAAATTTTAGTGACTCAAAATAAAAGTGAACCAAACTCAACAAGATTGATAGCAACTACTCCCACAAGTGCCTAGAGCCTACATCATGCATTAGAACTACTTCGGACCACATAAATTTGACATGCAAGCTCAAGAACAGGGTCACCTAGGCAACAATAATTTGCAATAAGTAAAGCACTAGAACAAAAACTAATTGGACCATTGGAGGAGTTACATACCGAAGAACAATCTCCCCAAACAGTTTTGTGAATGGAGCTTTGAGCAAGGAGATCAAAAATGGCAGCAAGATGAGCTAGAACACGGGTTTGAGCTATGGGAGGATTTTTTTTCTGGAGGAGGACGAAGTGTGTGGGTGCTGGAATAAGTGGAGGGGGGGCCACATGGGGCCCACGAGGTAGGGGGCGCACCCAGGGGGTGGGCGCGCCCTGGACCTTCGTGGTCACGTGGTATGGCCCCTGGTATGTTCTCAGTGCCAATAATTCTTAAATATTCTACAAAAAAATCATATTACATTTTCGGGACATTTGGAGAACTTTTATTTTTGGGGTATTTTTCATTGCAAGGATAATTTAGAAAACAGGCCGAAAATACTATTTTTGCTTTATTTAATCTAAATAACAGAAAGTAAAAAGAGGGTAGAGAGAGTTGTGCTTTCTAACTTCATCCAGTCTGATGCTCATCAAAAGGAATCCACTAACAAGGATGATCAAGTCTTGTTAACAAACTCTTTTCGAATAGCATGAAACCAAAGAATTTTTGAATAACACTAGGTTACCTCAATGGGGATATGTATGTCCCCAACAATAAGAATATCATATTTCTTCTTGACAGTAGGAAGAGGAAATTCAAAACCTCCAATAATAAATGTTGAAATTTTTACAATAGAATTGATACTATGGACTTGAGGTTGTTTCCTTGGAAAGTGTACCGTATGCTCATTAGCATTAACATGAAAAGTGACATTGCCTTTGTTGCAGTCAATAACAGCCCCTGCAGTATTCAAAAGGGTTCTACCAAGGATAATCGACATACTATCGTCATCGGAAATATCAAGGATAACAAAGTTTGTTGAAATAGTAACGTTTGCAACCACAGCAGGCACATCCTCACAAATACCGATAGGTATAGCGGTTGATTTATCGGCCATTTGCAAACATATTTCAGTAGGTGTCAACTTATTCAAATCAAGTCTATGGTATAAAGAGAGAGGCATAACACTAACACCGGCTCCAAGATCACATAAAGCAGTTTTAACATAGTTTCTTTTAATGGAGCAAGGTATAGTTGGTACTCCTGGGTCTCCTAGTTTCTTTGGTATTCCACCTTTAAAAGTATAATTGGCAAGCATGGTGGAAATTTCAACTTCTGGTATCTTTCTTTTATTTGTCACAATATCTTTCATATACTTAGCATAAGGGTTTGTTTTAAGTACATTAGTCAAACGCATACGCAAAAAGATAGGTCTAATCATTTCAGCAAAGCGCTCAAAATCCTCATCATCCTTTTTCTTGGATGGTTTAGGAGGAAAAGGCATGGGTTTCTAGACCCATGGTTCTCTTTCTTTATTGTGCTTCCTAGCAATATCTTATCATAATGTTGATTCTTTGATTGTGGGTTATCAAGATCAAAAGCAGGTTCTATCTCTACATCATCGTTATTGCTAGGTTGAGCATCAACATGAACATCATTATTAACATTATCACTAGGTTCATGTTCATTACCAAATTGTGTTTCAGCATCAGAAATAGAAATATCATTGGGATTCTCAGGTGTGTCAACAACAAGTTCACTAGAAGCATGCAAAGTCCTATCATTTTTCTTTTTCTTCTTCTTAGAAGGACTAGGTGCATCTACATTAGCTCTCTGAGAATCTTGCTCAATTCTCTTAGGGTGGCCCTCAGGATACAAAGGTTCCAGAGTCATTCTACCCCCTCTAGTCATAACTCTAACAGCATTATCATTTTTCTTACTATTTAATTCATTGAGAAAATCATTTTGTCCTTTAAGTGCTTGTTCTACTTGAGTGGTAACCATAGAAGCATGTTTACTAATGAGTTTAAGTTCACCTTTAACTCTAGACATATAATCACTCAAGTGTTCAATCATATAAGCATTACGTTTCAATTCTCTACCAACATAAGCATTGAAGTTTTCTTGTTTAACAATAAAATTGTCAAACTCATCTAAGCATTGGCTAGTAGACTTATTATGAGGAATGTCACCTTCATCAAATCTATAGAGAGAATTTACCTTTACTACCTGTGTCAGGTTATCAAGACCATTTATTTCTTCAATAGGTGGTAAATTCTTAACATCTTCAGCTTTAATACATTTTTCTTTCATAGATTTCTTTGCCTCTTGCATATCCTCCGGACTGAGAAATAGAATACCCCTTTCTTTGGAGTTGGCTTAAGAGTTGGTTCACGAAGTGTCCAATTATTCTCATTACTCAACAGATTATTCAATAGTAATTCAGCTTGATCAACAGTTCTTTCCCTGAAAACCCAACCAGCACAACTATCCAGGTGGTCTCTGGAAGCATCCACTACAAAAAAAGGCACATCCGTGACATTTTGCGCCGAACGAAAAAAAAATATGTCATACTTATGACACTTATATGACAATAATTGTGACAAAACACGGTATCATCATAGATGTGGTGGGGTCCTACTTCTATGACAGAAAATGGGCTTTTCGTCCTGGGCGGGCCGGAGACGCATCTTCATGACATTCTTTGGGTTGTCCATGACGGAAAAACTGTGGTAGAAGCGAGGGCGAGGAAAATATCGGGGTGTTCCCGGTTACGGTGGGTGGTCGGGGCCGAGCGATGCGCCTTTCTCTCGTACACGCACGCGCGTGGGTGCGAGGCGTTGGGCTCTAACTGAACCCGAGCGAGGCGTTGGGCTCTAACTGAGCCCGAGCGATTGCACTGCAGGCTACGCGTTACTAAACCCCAGCGACAGATCGATGGCTGTTAACTGAACCCGATCGAGCGATTCCTTCGCTACTGCTGCTAACTGAAGCCGATCGATGCTGCCTCTGCATGAATAGTGAGCGTTGCTGGGGGGGTTTGGATGAACAGTTCCCGGTGGGGGTGGCTGAACAGGAACCCGGGGTGTTGCCTTTGGATGAACACGACCCCGATCGATCGACCCGGTTGGGGCTAGATGAACAGGACCCCGTGGAGGGCTGGATGAACAGGACCACCCCGTGGAGGGCTGGATGAACAGTAGATGGTGGAGGGCTCGATGAACAGTAGCCCGTGGAGGGGTGGTTGAACAGGAGCCCGTGGAGAGGGCTGGTTGAATAGTAGCCGGTGGAGTAGCGCGCGGTGGAGGCTGAACACTCGCAGGTGGAGGCAGGAGGAGGTCGATGGTGGATGTACAGTAGCCCGTGGAGCCTGGAGGGGGTCGACGTTGGAGATGAACAGTATCCTGTGGAGTCCCGTTTTGCGGTACGCCACACCCGTCCCGATGAACAGGACCCCGTTTTGACTGTAGCGCTCCAACACAAGTCTGTTTCCTCCGTTTTGCGGTACGCCACACCCCTCTCGATCAACAGGACCCCCATTTCGACCATAGGAGGTCCATTTCCTCCATTTTGCAGTACGCCAGACCCATCAAGATGAACAGGATCCCATTTCGAATGTGGCCGGTCGAACACAAGGCCATTTCCTCCGTTCTGCTATACGCCAGGCCTTGTTTCCATTGGTTGTTTCGTCCAAGCCCTACCGATGAACACGACGACGCATTTTGTTCCGACCCAGCCGTTTCGCTCCCCATGAACACGACGACGACGTTGTTTCTGTGTTCCGACCCAACCATGTTCACGAGCCCTAGCCGTATGTAAGCCCGAGTAGGCGTTCGAGACCCCGCCCGTATGTACATATGTGGCTGTATTTACTTTCTTACACCCTGGCTGATGTACGTACGTGTACATGCTACGTGCGCGCCTCTGCTACGACATGTGTGCGCCTCTACATCGACCAGTATGTAGGTACACATTCGCGACCAGAATGACAGCGCTACGTACGCTTCGACCAGGTAGGTCTGACTGTCAGGAACATCCTTGTGTGCAAAGATGTAGCTGGTGGGTCCCAGCAGTCAGGGGGACGAATCGTTTTTTTTTATGCCCGGACGCACTTCCTTGTGTGCGAAGATGTAGCTGGTGGGTCCCAGCAGTCAGGGGGAAATGTTTTTTTCCTGAAATACGGTGGCCCGTCCGGTGGGTCCCCGATGTCAGGTGGAGGAATAATTATTTTGCGCATAATAAGGAGGCACTTCCTTGCTGAGGCTGTGGACCCAGCTGTCAGCCTCTCCACGTACAGTACTCTTTCGATGGAAGTCGTTTCTTGACCACGTTGACCACGCCGCACCGAGAGCACCAGGGCGATGGACGATGGCGAGGCCTAGGAAGGGGACGACGCGGAGCCGGGGAAGACACGGTAGTGGAAGTCCGCGCGGAGAGGAGTACGAGGGTTCACTGGTTCGGCTGCGGTGTGAGGCTGCCGTTGCCACAGAATAACAAGGGGTGTGGGTAAGTAGAGGGATGGTCTGGCCAGCGGTGGGAGTAGTAGGGGTGGTGAGGCCTCCGCGGCATCACAGCCGGCCACGGGAGGCAGGAGCACGCAGCACGACCGGCGCTGCTTTGGGCGGCTGGAGCAAGAAGACCAGAGGTTGAAGAAGCACTACGGTCGTTGGATGGACATCGTACGGTCCCTGCAGCTAGAATCGTTTATATTGACTAAGTTGACAAAGCCCTTGGTTCACGTCAACTTAGGAGGCCCACAGTTCACCCTCCAAAACGATGCGCCCTAGATGTCACGGGGAGGAATCATTTTTTGGGTGGCTGAAGCAAGAATATCCGAGATTGAAGAAGAAGCACGACATCCGTTGGATGGACATCCAACGGCCACAGCTGCCAAAACCGTGTTTTGTTGACAAAGCCTTGCATACGCATCAACTTAGTTTTTTTTAGGGGACGCGTAAACTTAGAAGGCCCACAAGTGTGTGGCACAAAACATATAGCCCATTTGCGATTTGTAAGAAAGTACAGCCCATTTTCTAGCTAGGACAACGATTAATAATTTCAACCAATCGCTAAAAACAGAATTCAAAAAAAATTCCCACATTTTTATGGGATCCGAAATATTTTTATCCGAAATTTCTAGTCAGATTAAATATAATTTCAAAATAAAGTTGTATTATGTTAAAATCCAACGAAATATTGCACGCGCAACAAGTAATGAAATTAAAATTTTCAAATTCCAAAAATAATATATTTTTTAAACTAATTACATGTTTGGTGCATTTTTTTATAGTTACTGCCCAGTTATTATAATTAGATCCCATTTATTATTTCTTAAAGTCCATTTTCTTGTTAAGCCTAATGCATACCTCCTAGGAAAGTTTGCAGCCCAGCGGGGCGGAGAATAACAAGTTGACCCGGATATTGTGTACAACTGTCGGCCCTGTTGCATTGCTGATGTTGAAAAAAAGGCCTGTGTAGTACAGTACAACCTAACATGGCTACTCAGCCCACATTCAGCGACGCCGGAAAGGCCCAAACAAGGTTTCTGTACAACTTTTGGAAGTCACTGAGCTCAATGGATAACTTAAGAAAAAAGTTAGATTACAATGGAACCTAATTAAAAGCTGTCACGAGCAAAGAAATAATTCAACGGGTCCCACTTGTGTGTGTGTGTGTGTGTGTGCGCGCGTGTGTGTGTGAGAGAGAGAGAGAGAGCGAGAGAGACCCATCGGTCGATGCTCGTAAATACATCTTTCAGCCATATGCATTGCTGATGCTCAGTAGAAACTTATATAGTTGACACAACCATATAGAACATTATAGCACATTGAACTTGCATACAAAAATTTCATGCAGGCGGCACAATCAGGATGGAAGCAGTGGATCGCTACGGGTAGGGCTATGTTGAAACCAATGAACTCGTACATAACGGTTCATCGTCTTTATCAATGACAGGGAAATATCTTGAATGTCGTGCAAATAAAACAGACAAACAACACAATAAGTTCTGCTAGCACATTAAGTTGACGTACAGTCCTTTCTAATAAAAGTGCAGGTACAAAATTAGAACAGGTCACAAGCAAATGTACTGGCACATCAGTGCTTCACACCCATAGCTCGGATTTAACTAGTATCTGACAAGATTCAGTTGTTACCTCAAATTAGAGCACATCCAGGCATCCAGCCCTGCCTCTTCTCCCAAAGAAGCGGTGGCCTCCGCCGCGCGATGGAGTAGGCCATGTGCCATCCATCGTTCCGAGCAACACGGGGAAAGTCTGACGTTGACTCTTGTAATGGACGTTGTCGACAGACCCTGGCACCAGCGGGGGCGACAGGACTTCGATTGATGGATTGACCACTTCTTTGACATGCACGAACACTCAATATAGGTACATCCCTAACGTGGTCCGCGGCGGCCTTGGTGGCGACGAAGAGTACAACCCCGGTTCCTGCACCGGTATCTCAACACCAACCACCTTCGGTATGGTGGATGACTTCTTCATCCATGCCATAACCGTCAGAGCCTAGCTGTCTGGAGGAACAAACATACTTACGAGCTCACCTCCAAGGTCGTTGATAAGCTCATTCATGGACTCGCTGTTCCAAGCACGTCGAGGCATGCTGTGGAATGTAAGCTTTGTTAAAACCTCAAGCACAGAGGGCACCGAGTGTCGTGGTTCTAGATCTGACAGTGAGGGTAGGGGGTAGGAATGGAGAGGCAAGGTCCTAGCTATGGCGAGGTTGTACACAGAGTGTTTTTGCGAGTTCAGGCCCTTCTCGGAGGAAGTAAAAGCCCTACGTCTCGTGCCCAGAGGCTTGGTCGAGTGATGTATGTATGTATGTGTTACAGAGGTGCGAACCCTTGTTCTGGAGGAGGGGGTGGCTTATATAGTACGCCAAGACCCCAGCCATGCTCCACGTTACCAAGGGCTTAAAGGTACATTAAGACAAGCGTTACTGATAACGCCTGTAGTAAAGGGTAGTTATGGGGTTTACTACAGTGAGTAAATATATGACCGTTGCCGTCTGAGAGGCATTTAGTCTTCGGGGGTCGAGTGCCTGATCCAGTCGAGTGGTGTTGGGTCGTCCTGGGTACGTGAGTCGGTCGAGTGAAGTGTCACCTTGGACCATCTTGGTCGACCGTCTCCACCGTCGTAGGTCTTGTCTTTTGATCTCTTAGGATAGTGACCTTGGGAGGGACCTTTAGGTCAGGCCTATGACCCTACCCTAGGTCTGTAACCTCGTCAGTAGCCCCCGAATGGATCGGGGCTTGAGCAAGGGTATGCTGAGGGTAGCTCAGGTATTGACTCGACGTCCTCGAGGCAGATCGCTTTGGAGCCTGTGACTCGGGCCCTCAATTGTGTCTTGGTCGCCTCGATCGATTCTGAAGCCATTGGTGAATCAGTTGTCTTCGCGTCGACTGGACGTCTTGCGTCGACTGGGTTTTGCGCCGGGCGTCGGGCGCCATGAGTGCGTGCCGTTTTCGACGGAATCGGTTGCCCTCTGTCCGCCGGATTTGGCGGGGCTTTCGAAATTTGGGGAAGTGCGCGGGACGGGGCGTGCCGCATCAATCGGAAGGGTGCGGTTCGAACGCCTCGATTCCCGCGCCTCCTTTTTCGCCACGTATCGCGCAAGCGCCTGTTACAGGATCGGATAAGATCGTCTGGGGCCACCGGTCAGCCACTCGACCGATTCGTTATAGAAGCGCTCTGAATCCGCCGCGAGGGGCACTGTGCGCCCAGCTTTTCCCCGTTCATCCTGTCTTCTCCGCAGCGCCTTTGCTTCTCCGCCGTGCCCCCAATCCTCCCTGCTTCTATCCGCTGCAGCCGCCGTCCCGCGAGCCATGGTTAAGGACAAGACTGCGGCTATGGAGCGCTCCAAGAAGGCGGCGTCGGGGAAGGGGCGGCGAGCCGGCCGGGTCGGATCGTCGTCGAGGTCCGGGCTCCCCGCTGGATGGATCCAGGGGGATTGGATCCGGTCCACCGTCATGGTGGAGGATCTGGAGGAGCTGGAGGAGGAGGGGTTGATCGCTGGCGGCTCCCAGCGGGTGGCGGGAGGAGAGCTCGAGCCCCAGCCGCGCGAGGGCGAGTGTGTACTCCACGCCACCCACGTCGACCGAGGTTTTTCAACTCCCCCGCACCCTTTCCTCCGCGCATTTCTAATCTTCTTCGGTGCTTAGCTGCGCTATTTCACGCCCAACTCCATAACCTTTCTCTCCGCTTTTTTCTCCATGTGCGAGAACTTCCTCGGTTGCCGACCGCACTGGGGATTGTTCAAGCATATCTTCACCTGCCGCTCCCAGACCGTTTAAGAGAGTGAACCCGAGTGACGGCAAGACGCACGTCCTTCAGGCGTGCGGCGGGCTCGGGATCCAGCTTAGGAATAGGAGTGCCTTTCCCCCCATGAACCTCCCAGAGTCGATCCGGGGCTGGCAGTCGACCTGGTTTTACTATAGGGACAGCCCGACTCCTGGTCAGTCGACTGGCCTACCTCCGTTTACCTTGGGTCGAGCCAGTCCGCCTCCTTCGATGGTTGTGAGCAAGGCCGAGAGGGCCGAGGTAGATATGCTAATGGAGAGGGTTGTCCAGCTAGTCCGCGAGGGGGTCACGGGGATGGACTTGTTTCTGGTGTATATCTCGCGGAGGATCCAACCGCTCCAGGCCCGGGACCACATGATGTGGCTGTACTCCGGCCCTGACGACTCGTCGCGAATCCACCCCGAGGCGGCCAACCCGAAGTACGTGGTGCAATGCTTGAAGAGCGTTACCGGGAACAAGGACAACCCCAGGGGGTCGGGGAGGATCGTCCCATTCGACGCTGACCACCTGCCAGACAAGGTTAGTCTTCCCCTTCCGAGTGACGTATCTGTCGATTGGTTCGTGATCTTTGTTGATGATTCGGATTGGAATTTGGTGAATTTCCTTCCTTTGCAGATATATACGGAGATGTACTCGCTGCCCAACGGAGCCTCGGGCCAGGAGGTCGAGGAGGGCACGGGTGACGCCGCCGAGTGGAAGTCGGAGGAGGAGACCGAGGAGAGTGACGAGTACAGCAGCGGGGAGGAGGTCGAGTCGCCTCCCCGTGTCGAGCGCCGGTCCAAGGAGAAGAACGACCCAGGGGCCGCTCGACCTCAGGTGGGTCCTTCGGGGTCCCGGACGCCCAAGCGTACCCGCACGACCACCCCCGAGCCAGCAGAGAAGACGCCCAAGCAGCCCAGAGTCACCACCACCAAGCCCGGAAGGCCCTACCAAGGATCAAGGTGGACGTACCCATCGCCTCCGCGTAAGTATCGCTCGGGCTTGCTTTAATTTGTTTCTTGGGGGTCGACTGCAGTCTTGGTCGATTCATTTCTTGATCGAATTTTTCAGAGCTGCCGCTTCCACGACCTCGATGGACATCGACCGGGGTCGAGACAACGAGGAGATGGCAGATGTCACGAAATCCCGAGCAGGTATGGGTCCTGTGAGACTCATTTTTGTCCTTCTTTTCTTTCGCGGGCGATAGTCGATTGACTTGGTTCCCTGTTTGACTTGAAGCGCTGCGCCATGTCATAGAGTTGCCGGACGAGGACGAGGACGAGGAGCCTCTGAGGCAGGACTACCGGCGTGCAAGGAGGAAGGGCCGGATGGCGCCTTCTGGCTCAGGGGCCCAGCGATCCGAGGATGCGGCCCGAACCGCAGTCTCATTCGCCGTCCCTGCGTCGACCGAGCCCGTCGTCGACCTGCCGCCTGTGCCGGGCGTCGACCCAGCGCCAGCCTCGGTTGTCAACCCAGCATCTACTTCGGTTGTTGACTCGGCTTCGATCCGCGCCGTCGACCCATCGCCTGCACCTACGGCCAGCTCGACACCCGCTGCTTCGTCTGTCCTTTTCTCCACCTATCGCCTCCCAGAGGATCCTGTGGGGGCAGCGCAAGAGGCCGTTCGCCAGGCGGAGGTGATGATGGGGCGGACGAAGGCGGCGTATGAGGCCAGCATGGCGGCTTACGACGCCAGCTCTGCTCTTCGGGCCAACGTCCAGGTATGTTGCCGGAGTACTTTCTGATTTCGAGAGCTGCTTGTTTTGTTTTGTAAGGTATCACACCCACTGGGTGTTCTTCTTTCCCTATCTTCCTTGAGCTCGCGCCGGACTGGTCTTGGCCGAGTGAAACCAGTGGGGGCACGCTCGGTGCACCCACTGGGTGTAGCCCCCGAGACCGTGGTCGACTGATTGTAGTCGGCCATGGTCTTACTTTAGAGCTTCCATGTTTTTTTTGACTCGCGCCAGACTGATCTTGGCCGAGTGAAACCAGTGGGGGCACGCTCAGTGCACCCACTGGGTGTAGTCCCCGAGGCTGCGGTTGAGTGAACTGACTCGGCTGTAGTCTTATAATCTTTGCCAACTGTTGTTGATGTAGAAATCTTGCGAGTTCGGGGCCAAGTTTGCGGATCTTGAGCAGAAGCAAATCCAGCTCAATCTTGACTTGCAGTTGGTCCGAGACCATCTGAAGAAAACGCAAGACGATGCGGCTGGTAACTTATTTCTGTCTCCCGTCGACTGATTTTTTGCTTAGAGTGTTCCTTCATGTTCATCTGTCCAGTGGCGGCCTTGGTAGGTCAACTGCGGGCAGCTTTGGAGCAAAAGGACCTTGACATGGCGGCGGCGCAGCAGGCAGCCCAGGAGAAGTCGGAGCTGGCGGAGAAGAAGCTGGCTTCTGTGGGCGCACTCGAGGCGGAGATCACCCGACTGAAAGGTTCACTCGACACGGCCAACAAGGAGGTGGCTCAGCTGAAGAAGTCCAGGGCCAACTTGAATGACAAGTATGAGGCTCTGTTTCAGAAGAGGCTTGATCTTGAGGCATATTTGGGCGACCTCACCAAAAAATGGTACCTCGTGCTCGAAGGTATGTCCTCTTTAGATTGGTTGATCTTGGGCTGGTCGACCCGTGTTGCATCTGCTAACTCGACTGTTGGTCTTGGTGCAGAATTCTGTCGTAACTTCGGAGAGGAGACTAGCCGGGTCGAGCCTGGCTTGGACCCCGCCAACTCCATTGTGAAGGACGAGGTTTCCATGAACATACTGAGGCTGGAGTCTCGCCTCACTGCGGCCACTGATTATCTGGGACGACTGAAGGCGGTGATGGCCCGTATCGACGCTTCACTCTGGAGGGGATTCATGCAGGAGAACGACCTCGAGTCTTTGATGACTCGACTTAATGAGGTCCCCGACCGAGTGCAGCAATGGAAGAAGTCGGCTGCCCGGGGAGGAGCAGACGTGGCGCTGGCTTTGGTCCGAGTGCACTGCAAGGAGGTGAAGGAGAGGAAGCTTGCTGCGCTGAAGGTCGCAAACACGAAGGAGCTCCAATTCCAGACCTTCATGGAGACTTTCTTGGAAGCCGCCACTCGCATCGCCGACGGGATTGATCTGGACGAATTTGTCGCGCCTACAAGCCCGCCTCCTCCCGAGCCATGACTTTGATACATTGACTTTATTTGCCGCGGGATGCCGCGTGGATCTGTATTCGTTAAACTCTGGTGGGTCTGTGGCCCAAGTACTCTTGCCCGAACCTTGCGGGGCTTTTTATTTGATTTCGATCCATCGGTTTGATGCTCTTCTTTTGATTGCTTGGAATCTTTGAGT
This sequence comes from Secale cereale, assembly GCA_902687465.1. Taxonomy (NCBI): domain Eukaryota; kingdom Viridiplantae; phylum Streptophyta; class Magnoliopsida; order Poales; family Poaceae; genus Secale; species Secale cereale. The sequence continues at coordinate 105,333,084 of LR738715.1, read as the reverse complement.
TGACGTCTGTGTCCGAGCCCCCGAGTGAGAGGGTCACTCTTCACTCGGAGTAGAATGTTTATAACTTAGGCGATTCCAGGCTACGTTGTACTTGTGGCGTAGCTCGGAGGACCGCAGCTAAGCCCACGAGTGAGAGGGTTGCTCTTCACTCGGAGTAGATAGTCATAACTTAGGCGAGTCACGGGGTTGCAGCTAAGCCCCCGAGTGAGAGGGCCGCTCTTCACACGGAGTAGAATGTTTATAACTTAGGCGATTCCAAGCTACGTTGTACTTGTGGCGGAATTCGGAGGACCGAACCGCCTTGTATTTGTGACGTAGCTCGGAGGATCGCAGCTAAGCCCCCGAGTGAGAGGATCTCTCTTAACTCGGAGTAGAATGTTTATAACT